>CM032157.1:147427-1347427 GCA_018901935.1 Pugionium cornutum
CCTAAACCCTAAACCCTAAACCCTAAACCCTAAACCCTAAACCCTAAACCCTAAACCCTAAACCCTAAACCCTAAACCCTAAACCCTAAACCCTAAACCTAAACCCTAAACCCTAAACCCTAAACCCTAAACCCTAAACCCTAAACCCTAAACCCTAAACCCTAAAACCCTAAACCCTAAACCCTAAACCCTAAACCCTAAACCCTAAACCCTAAACCCTAAACCCTAAACCCTAAACCCTAAACCCTAAACCCTAAACCCTAAACCCTAAACCTAAACCTAAACCTAAACCCTAAACCCTAAACCCTAAACCCTAAACCCTAAACCCTAAACCCTAAACCCTAAACCCTAAACCCTAAACCCTAAACCCTAAACCCTAAACCCTAAACCCTAAACCCTAAACCCTAAACCCTAAACCCTAAACCCTAAACCCTAAACCCTAAACCCTAAACCCTAAACCCTAAACCCTAAACCCTAAAAACCCTAAACCCTAAACCCTAAACCCTAAACCCTAAACCCTAAACCCTAAACCCTAAACCCTAAACCCTAAACCCTAAACCCTAAACCCTAAACCCTAAACCCTAAACCCTAAACCCTAAACCCTAAACCCCTAAACCCTAAACCCTAAACCCTAAACCCTAAACCCTAAACCCTAAACCCTAAACCCTAAACCCTAAACCCTAAACCCTAAACCCTAAACCCTAAACCCTAAACCCTAAACCCTAAACCCTAAACCCTAAACCCTAAACCCTAAACCCTAAACCCTAAACCCTAAACCCTAAACCCTAAACCCTAAACCCTAAACCCTAAACCCTAAACCCTAAACCCTAAACCCTAAACCCTAAACCCTAAACCCTAAACCCTAAACCCTAAACCCTAAACCCTAAACCCTAAACCCTAAACCCTAAACCCTAAACCCTAAACCCTAAACCCTAAACCCTAAACCCTAAACCCTAAACCCTAAACCCTAAACCCTAAACCCTAAACCCTAAACCCTAAACCCTAAACCCTAAACCCTAAACCCTAAACCCTAAACCCTAAACCCTAAACCCTAAACCCTAAACCCTAAACCCTAAACCCTAAACCCTAAACCCTAAACCCCTAAACCCTAAACCCTAAACCCTAAACCCTAAACCCTAAACCCTAAACCCTAAACCCTAAACCCTAAACCCTAAACCCTAAACCCTAAACCCTAAACCCTAAACCCTAAACCCTAAACCCTAAACCCTAAATATTTAGGGAGATCTTTTTTTTTATTTTTTTTATTTTATAATCGTTCTGGATATAATTTATGAAAAAAATAGGAGAAACGTACAGCCACTTGAGAGAGTATTCATAAGGCACACATAATTAGGCCATTCATACAGCTTGACAGTGCAAATTATCTTGTTCGGGTCTCATAGAGATTGACTGGGCCTCAAAGTAGACAAGTCGGGTCCAAATATGATGATATCCTTTTCGGATTTCCTGCAAAATCTGGTGATAGGAAAGGGAGGCCAGAGGAATGGATAGTTTCGGCCGGAGCAGTCTGAGCTTCATTGCTTCAAGGCCGGTTCATTTTCACTCAAGTGACCGTCTTATCCCCTCTCTTAGCTTAATTCATCTCAAGCGCAGGCTTTCCACTCTCCCCGGTACCTCTTCTTGCTCCCAAATTCTATCTCCTATGTGTAACTCTCTCTGTCTCTCTCTAACTCACAATCACACTTCTCTCGCGCTTGTATTCGACTTGTAATCTTTGTCTAGCTGGTTTAAGCGATTCAGGCAAGACAAGTCCCCTGCCGCGAGGGGCGGGAGAAGGAGTCAAGGAAGATGCGAAGAAAAAGCTGCTTCAAGTTGTTTTGGTCTCTCCCCAGGTTTGCACTCTCTCGACTTCCTTGGTTTTTTTAGTTTAGTTTTTTTTCATTCTTCGGTTGACACATTTGTGGCTTATAGACCAAGTTCACATAAACTTGTACTCCTCCATGACAGATTCCTGGAAATACAGGTTGCATTGCAAGAACATGTGCGGCGTCAGCTGTTGGGTTGCATTTAGTCGGGGTACATTGTCTCCTCTGGACTGACTTCTTCATTACTTCCTGTGTTCATGAATTCACCGCCTCAGTGACTTAATCTTCATCTGATCCTGCTTCAGCCTTTAGGTTTTCAAGTGGATGACTCCAGAGTAAAGCGAGCTGGTTTGGATTATTGGCCGTATCCTACCTAATTCGTCTATACTTGTTAATTTCTTTAGGTTTCATACAGGAAAAAACGGAGTTTAGAGTGTAGATTTCTGCACATCCCTACTGTTTTCTGTTGTTGGTTCCTTTTTCAACCAGTCCCTACTCCCTTAGCATGAGCATCTCATCTGTTACTTAAGGTTAGAGGTTATGTGATTCATGCCCTTTCACTGGCTGTTCTTCTTAACTTAAAGCATAGCTATGTGGTTGTCAAAGCGCATAGCTCATGGGCTGACTTTCGAGACTATTTCAGGCAACAGGTTTACCACGTATCCAATATAATGTTCAATTACTCAGTTCCCTAAATATGGCGACTGACTTTGACGTATATGTGTATCTTCTTTGTCTAAGGAGGGAGAAAAACGGATGATAGCTTTCACAAAAAGAGGAACACGGCTTCATTCAGTACGTGCCCTACCTCTCTTTTTCATTCATCTGCGTTTGTTTACCAAACCAGAAACAGCAACAACCATTTACCAATTGGGTAGCTGGAAAAAATGATTACGAAGTTAATATGATATTCTCTTACCGAAGTGGTGATTACCAATGCAGGAAATCTCTTACCGAAGAGGTGATTACCTCCTGTTTGGATCAGAGACAAGCGGTCTACCTCCTGAAGTGTTGTCAGACTGCAAAAGCCAAACATATGGAGGGGGGACCATACGTATTCCGATGGTGGAAACATATGTGAGATGTCTGAATCTGTCCGTGAGTGTAGGGATTGCTTTGTATGAAGCGTCCAGACAACTTCACTATGAGCAAATTGAGTGTGCACCTGAAGGCTGTGTGAATGGTGAAGAAAAATTGTTCAGAGAGGATATCTTTGCCTGACAGACTACAAAGCACTGATATGCAGAGAATGTTTTCTCGGGAACGTCATCTTGAAGAAAAAGACCACCCTTATATCTTAGCTGCATATCTCTTTTTTTTATTTGGCCAAATCTCAAGTGTGAAGTAAAAATTTCAGTCTTGAGTTATACATTCAGCACGTATTCTATTTTAAGACCCTGGCATCCTCTATGCTAGCAAACATTTTCGACTTTACTTGCTGAAAAAAATGAAAGAACTAAACAGCTAATAGACAGATATAGGCGATAAGAAACAAACTTTGCAAGGAAGCAAAGACGAATAGTTCACAGTACGTCAAGTTCAAAATGAATGATTCACTCTCATCCCAATAAGTCATAAAGCATTGGGGTCCAAGATCAAATCTTCCAAATCATTACAATGAATGGGGAAAATCCAGAGAGAAAATAAAAGAGGGGTCATCACAACATCTTCGCATTCTCCCTTATTGCCCTAAGAGGGTCTTTTCTTCATATGTGCATGTCCTCAAGGAAGTCAGATAACCTGTAAAGATGAGAATTTAGATATTTGTACCCTGTCGAATTAAGATAAGATAAAAGTTATTGAAAGACGAGACTGGCTTGTGATAAAAGTTGCACCAATACCTTATATCTTTTGCTATCACAGTCTGCCCATCTTCTGCGTCCAGATGCCGCAAAACCACTTCCTCCAAACGACCATCATGATATGCATGCTGCAATCACACCCACAACCCCCACCCCCACCCCCTTTTGAGTTTTAGAAGTGCATCCATATAACCACATATCAACACCATCAAGAATACATTCCAAGAGGGAAAAACAGAGAGACAAATTATAATCCACCCAAACAGTAATGACTAGTACGACCTACCAATACCATATTATAGCTAGTTATCTGACCTAAGACTCAATTTAATAACTATAATGTGCGTTGCTAATAGCTATCTCATTGGACGAGTCCTCGGTTTCTATATTCATGTGCATCAGTAACATCATCATATCTGTTGTAGTCACTTCATCATCATCTGTACCTTCAAATCCAAAGGACCATATTCTCCTTCTAATATTATGCCCCCGATCATATTAACATGTGTATCCATGTCTGAGAAGTTACATCCAGAGGGGCGTGGATGCCTTGGAGGTGGCCTAAGTATTTCCATGCATATGACCCTGGCTTCACAGAGTGCTGGAACACAACAACATCCAATAAGGACTAATCAAGCTTTCTAAGGACTTACTGTATGCAAACCCACCCTTCCTCAATGCAGAAAAGTCATCACATTTTTCCTCTTAAGCTTATAGTACTTCAATATAACCATTGATGCTATATCACCTTAATCAATTCCCTACGCTTCCTTCCATAAAGACATGCAAATATTAACCTGAAATTTCTATCTAACCTGATTGTGGAATCCTAGTCCTGGACTATTATAATCCTATGGTAATAAGCGAATTTTTTAAATCTTCTAGATTTGGAGAATCTGTCAATTAGTAGTACAGATAAGTAAAACTCAGATACAGACGATACAAAAGGAAATGTAAAACAGCAAGCAAGTGCAAACAACGAAACCTGATTTCAATGTAATCTTGAGCAGCGGTTTTCAATGAAAACAAACAAAAAAACTGCCAACTTAAACACAATTACATCTAGGAATTTATTTCAATCAAAGCCAAATGCTGTGCAAAGATTCTAAGAAACAAAACTACTCCAATCAGCATGATTTTTAATACACCCCCAAATTAAGAAGGATTGTCTACAAGTAAAAAACTGCAAGGCGTAACAAATTATGTCATATTCGCATGCATGATTTAATTACAATTTGAACCCTGAATGAATAGATATACCTTGTAGAAGCAACTTGTCCCAAACGGACAATTCCCATCTCCGAAATTGAAGTGCTTACAATCAATTGACCTGGTAGATAGAGCATTTATTGCATTCATATAAACAAAGAAAATTAACAAAATTGACTAATAAGCATACAGAATTTTCTTTTGCTAGCCAAACAAGCATGATGAACATAAAGACAGTAATAACACCACCAGAAAGAAAAACCTTCTCCATTGTTAGTTAACTTATAAAGCATGTAATTTTACCTGAGCTTCTCCCTGTAGTTGTCCATAATTTCCTTTTTCTCTTCTGGGGCTGAAAACCAGATTACACTAGGAACCACAAAATACGACAACTTGCGGCATATGGGGCAAGCCCTCAGAGTGCTATTGACATCCATTCCAGTGGAAGGACAACTGCTACGCCAATTCCTGATACATGCTATGCAGAAAGCATGATCACATTCAGTGAGTAACCCAAACTTCCGTTCAGCTGGAGTTGGCTTAGACAATACACGTTCCAAACAGACACAACACTCGATCTCCTGGCTAAGTTTTAATGCTTCAAGCTGCTTCTGTTTTTTTTCACATACTTTCTTGTGCTCCTCTCTCTCCTCAGGTCTGAAAGGATGCAAGCAACGTTTCCCACAAGTTGGGCAAATATTTCCATGGATATGAGGGCATTCATCACCACGTGGGCAATCACCAGCTGCAGCATATGAGCAAATGGGCTGTTCTTCTGGTTTGGCTTTACAAGGGAAGGTGCTGACCTCGTCTAAGGATTCATCGCGAAGAGAATCCAAATTCCACGCTGATTCTAAACATGATGAGAGAACAGGACTTAAATCCCTCTCCGAAACACTAGGAACAAAAGCACAAGCGAGAGGATTGGAAGCTGAAGCAGGAGATGACCGAGGCACACCCGACGAAGATGAAGCATGAGACCGAGAAGCTTTGACATGTTCATACCTGCATCGGCTTCCATAAGAGCAGATTCCTCTCTGGTAGTAGGTGCAAATCTGTGAGAGGAAATTCGTTTTCTTAGAGAACATTTAGAGTAAAAACGAATTACAAGTTGCTGAATGTGGGTTCCCATATCCACAGGCATGAAAGAGTTAAAGCTTACATTATTTGTAGGATCCTTCCAGTCATGTGAGAATTCGCAGTTTTCCCCTTTTAAGCATGCACCGTGGGCAAAGAATTTGCAAAGGATTCTAAGAAAAACAAGAAAAAAAGTGATACTAAACAAAATGTTGGAAGATAATAAAGGGCATCAACAAAACAAGAAATGCAACCAAGTACTCGAGTAAGCATAAGACAGAGAGATGAAACCAAACACGTACTCTTGATTGAGAAATTCTCACACTTCGAATTACGCAATCACTGATAAAATAAAATTTTCCAGATACGACATCAATTTCTCAGTCTAAACGTTGTCCCTGTACATATATATTAAGGGGAAGAAATTACAAGAGTCCACCTAACAAACTTCTTTGCTAGGCATTATGGCAGAGACGGATCAGTCAAAAACCATTACTTGCATAATTGCAATGGAAAAAAAGGTGCATGCTTTCAGTTTCAGACAAAGAAGTCCCCGAGGACTTTAAGCGTAGGCGATGCATATGAAGAAGATCGAACAAACAAAGATGAAACTGGTAAAGCGCGCACCTCTTAGACATCGGCGATCGAGAGACTCGAGAGTGATTATGACTCTCGTGGGAATAGAGAGAAGATGAGCCAGATAAAATTAAAAAATAAAAATCAATGTCTAGGGTTTCGGATTTCATACGAGATTAGTAAAGATTCAGGAGGGGAAGGGGGGTGTATGCAAATATGATAAAGTTTGGCGCTTTTTATGACAAATTTTGCGCAAAGCGAAGTTATTGACTGATACAGAGGCTCCCATTGAATAAGAGAGGAGATGGTAACGTTATCAATCCAAATAATAATAATGGCCACAAAAATCTTCTCTGCATCTCCCGTTATCTCCGCCTCCGCAACCAAAACGCCGCTCCTCCCAAAGGCGGTAACATCGCGTCTAGGGACTCTAGGCACCTCCCTCGCTGCCACATTCGCCGCGACTGCCGTCCTCACTATGGTTCCGGCGCTTCCGGCTGCCGGAGAGGGGAACCAAACGTACAAAATATACTACGGGACGGCAGCGAGCGCGGCGAACTACGGGGGATACGGGGGTAACTCGGACAGGAAAACATCAGCGGAGTACGTGTACGATGTGCCTGAAGGGTGGAAGGAGAGACTGGTGTCCAAGGTGGAGAAGGGCACAAATGGAACAGATAGCGAATTCTACAACCCGAAGAAGAGGACGGAGAAGGAGTACCTGACATACCTAGCAGGATTCAGACAGCTGGCGCCGAGGGATGTGATTCTGAACAACCTGGCCCTGTCAGACGTGGAGCTGCAGGACCTGATAGCAGGAGCCGACAAAGTGGTGTCAGAGGAGAAAAAAGACGAGGCAGGGCAGGTCTATTATCTTTACGAAATCGATGGACTCGGGAAGCACAGTCTGATCACAGTCACTTGCGCTAAGAACAAGCTCTACGCCCATTTCGTTAACGCCCCTACAACCGAGTGGAACCGCGACCACGATACATTAACCCACCTTCGCGACTCCTTCAAGACCGTCTCTTCTTCTTCTTCTTGACGCTCCTCCTTCGGCATTGTATTTGTACGTATCAACTATAGATATCATCATCCTAAGTTGGATTGTATTTTGGTGAAAAATGAATGCCATTGGAGTTTGTGATCCTTAGCATCACGTAATACATTACCTATTCAAAAGTATGCATAAAAAGATAGATATGTATTATGTTTGGGAAAAGTAGCAACGAGTGGCATCTCTAACTGAAGACTGAGAAAACAAATGTGGTTTAATTTGTTCATCATCATATTTAGTTTACATTGTAGCCAACTCATTCTCTCTACTTGCAGTGAAAGAAGACATTTGTGCTTCAAGAAGAAGTGACAGCATTACTTCTCGAAAATTTTCAGTTGTTTTGGTCTAAGTCTATGCCCAACTTAAATAATAATAAAAAATATGGAGCTCGAGGGACTCCGCAATGTGGAGTGTCTAAAGGAAGATCGGGCGCTGACAATACGATTCAAAACGGTTGCTAAAGATGATTGGAAATTTTGTGGAATGGTCCTTGAAGATCACAACAACTTGAATCAAAGCTCATCCTGCTTACCAACTAAAGATTGCCAATTACTTAGGAGAATCATCATTTCATGACCCATAACCATTTAGAGAATGTTATTGAAATCTCTTATGGTTCCAACAAGTCAATATCCGAAGAAATATCCATCAGATCCTCAAGATACTTGTAAATATAGAGAATTCAACAAATAGATTTCTGATTTGGAAGTATAATGTTTGTACACTATATTTTACTATTGGATGTTGAAAATATGAAAATGAGAAAATTAGTTTATTAAATTATATTTTTAAGAAAAAAGCAGTCAAATTTTTTTTAGAAATTTGAGGTTTGAATGTTTGAAGTTTTGGGAAGATTAATTTAAGAGTTGTTTAAAGCGTGCACACCATGTTAAAAACTGTTGGAATTCAACAATGTGCATAAAAACCCGAGTTGATGATGTGGAGTTAAAGGTTACAGCACCTCCAAAATTTGAATACATAAATTGAGATACGTATATATTTAAGAGGATAAGAATAGAGTAAAAGTAGTTGTACTTCTTATTGTTTTAGGTTTAACTTAAGTAAGAAGACAACCGTATTTATTATATTTGTGTTCTACTATTCACAAAATTTGACAGCAATTGTGTTTCACAAATAGATGCAGACCATTTCACCATTATTTTAAATGAAAAGGTGATAAAAGCATTTTTCTATAATTTTATCTGCAATTTTTGAAGATGATTCCTTTGTTTAACGGGGTTGCAGATTTTCCCCGTTTATGAGGCAAACCTATAAAATGAAATCTAAATACAAAGAAATATAAGAATAATGAGTATTGTTATTACAATTTTAAAATTTATGTGAAAGATTTTTTCTACATAAAAGATTGGTTTTTTGTCCGTACTAGCGGCTAAATCACTGAAAATACCAAGTCTAAACTTTTGTCCATCAATTTGGTTATTTTGTTCGACTACCTTAACCATTATTATATGGTAGGTGAAGCAGATATTATGTTTGTTGTCAAAGACTTTGTAAAGAATTTTGCATGATTTGATTATGAATTTTTTATTTTGTAAACTGAGTTGGAGTTCGGATTATATTCGACGGTTTGTATAAATGAAATTTTGTGTTGTGTTCGACTGATTGATTACGATTAGTTTAGACATTCACCATTCATGAATGTGTTAACTTTTTAAAAATTTCGAATTTCTTAAAAATAAATCAGCCTTACTAACATTTTGTTTCTAGAATTTTCCATCAAAAGCATGCAAGATCTCAAATATTTTGTAGTTGTAGAGAAAGATTCGCTGCCATGAGTAGATATGAGGTGTTGTTTATTAAGATTATGACTCATGTTTAGGTTTGTGGATTTTTCATTTTTATAGGAATGGCAAATAGTAAGCATCCAAATAATAGAATGGACATTAAAATCATTGAAGTGAATAGACTACATGGGTAATAAAAATGATGTGGTGAGGAAAATATCAAAAAAAAACGGAAATCATTTACATTTGACGTGCATATGTTGAAATCACTGAATAATATAATATTAGATAGTTTAAAGAAAAATCTGTTAAGTTTGTGTAATTATAAAAAGAGATCAAAAGTTTATGTAAAACTAATTTTATATCATAAAATTATTATAGTTGTGGAAATAAACTCTATATAAATTGAAATTTACGGTTTCTTGATTTTTTTGAAATTTTTTTTATTAATTTCTAAAAAACAATACTACAAATTAGTTTACACTAGTTAATGTTTATTATACATTAATTATTATATTTGTTTGTTATCCCAAACATACGTTAAGTAAGTTCTGTCAAATTACAGATTTTAAATATTTTTAATAACAATATTTTGAGAGGACACATAAGTCATTCAGAGATCAAATGGAAATAATTGATTATGTTCAACAGTTTGACCATATAATACATCCAGTGATGACTATTATGTTTGAATGTATCGTTCTTACGGTAAAACATAATATTATTATAAAATTAATTAAAATAGGTGTTTAACTGTTTCAAAGAAACGGTAGAAAATATATACCTAAAAACTATAAAAGAATCTTAAAGATAAAATAAAAAAGTTTTTAAAAAAACTGGAAATCTTCTATACATTAAAGCAGAAAAAAAAAAATTGATGATGCGTCAGTCGCATGTTAACAGCAAATTTTCTAATTTAATTAATTCAAAAATAAAATTCTATTAACCAAATAGCTTATATTATTAATCCCAATTTATGAGGTCATATTTATGTTCAAATATTTTTTCTAAATTAAATCTAGTCTTAGTATAACTGTAGTAATAAATTGTAGCGTAGGTTTTCGTCAACTTATAATAATAACCCTAAAATGAATGTAGAATTCCTTTTGTGGGAAAGCAGACAAGGAGTTGAGGTTTGATAATCTCAAGGCCGAAAGCTTTGGTTTTTTATTTTTGATGACAAAAGATAAATCCATCAATTCCATGTATTGAGAGGAGAGAGGAGAGAGGAGAGAGAGGAGACAGGAGAGAGAGGAGAGAGGCGAGAGGAGAGAGAGAGAGAGAGAGAGAGAGAGAGAGAGAGAGAGAGGAGATAGAGAGGAGAGAGGAGAGAAGAGATAGAGAGGAGAGAGGAGATAGAGAGGAGAGAGGAGATAGAGAGGAGAGAGGAGATAGAGAGGAGAGAGGAGATAGAGAGGAGAGAGGAGATAGAGAGGAGAGAGGAGAGTGAGGAGAGAGAGGAGAGAAAAAAGCAAATCTTTGTCTCTGGGTTTGTGGAGAGACAGGTGTAGGGTTGAGATCAAATCTGTGGTGGGTGCGTCTCCCTACACTGAACCACATATCTTTTTGCCGGCTTCTTCAACGGCTTTTACTCTTCCCTCTTCCTTCGACGTCGTTTTGTCTCCACCCTCTTTTTTCTCTCTCTGCTCCTCCGTCTCTTGTCAACAATGCCTTTTCTCGCTGTCCTATGAATTTGGTCGAAATGCCCATCTCCTTCTTCTTCCCCTAAACAAGTATCCTTCCGTTCTTCTCTCACTGTTTCCAGTTTCATCTTCTCTCTAATTTTTGTTGTTGTGTACTGCGGTGCAGATATCGGTCGGAGATTCTCCAATTGCCACTCGCTGCTCCAACCCTCTTCGAATGTATGCCTCCTCTTACTCCTCGTGTTTCAATGTATTTTTACGTGCTTTGTATGCTCCTGACCCTTTTATCACCGGCTTCTACTGCTTTCTATGCAAAGCCATTAAAATCTAGAGATTAGTTTTGCCCTGGATAATAAATGTGCCTGCAGTTGCGTAGTTCCTAGGTTCATTCGTATATTGAAAGGTATCTAGACATATCAAGCTGCTTTTTACTGTCTCTGACATTGCTGCCTCACTATCCCCTCCATTGCTTACTCTCTTTTTTTCAGTCATCTCTGTTTTTGTTTCAAACTTAGCGCTCCTTTAAACACATTTCACAGTCTTCTCTTTCTTACCAAGAACAGTAGCTGAAATGAATGGAGATAGGCCAATTGAAGATGCTCATTACTCGGGGACGGGATTCCCTTATGCTGCTACTGCTAGTTACAACGATTTTTATGGTGGTGCGGCTCAGGAGCCCCTACACTATGCTCACGCCGGAACAACGCATCAGGTACTTCCACTTTCTTTTGTATCGCCTTTAACAGGTGCTTTTATGCTTAAATATGTTGCGTCTTATCTGTTGTTAGATGAGCTTATGGTTGTGTATGTTCATTAGACATACAATGTGTTGACTCCTTCTTTCGAATACATAACTTTCCTTCTTTGCCTACTAATCTCAGGACAATCTGTACTGGACAATGAATACAAATGCATACAAGTTTGGATTTTCAGTTTCAGATAATGCTTCTTTTTACGGCTGTTATGACATGAACGATCATTTATCGAGGATGTCCATTGGGAGAACGAATTGGGAGTACCTTCCCATGGTAAACGTTTCTGAGCCTGAAACCACAGCTGCACGGTCTGTCCAAATCAGGGACACAGATGAACACTCTGAATCTGAAGAATGTTAGTTATTTCTGCTGATTCTTTTATGTATCCCTTGTTACTCCCATTGATCATATCCATGTAGATTTTTTTTCTTATAATCTAAGAATATGTCTGTGTTTATAGGCATTGCGAATGAGCATGATCTCCACAGTCCTCAGGTACATCCACATGATCTAAATGGTGTCTGATTCTGTGTCAACTACTTAACTTTTGCGCATCTTTGTGAAGCTAGTGGTGTATCCGTGCAGGATGTGATCTAAACACTGATATGAATTCTATATGCTCGTTAATGCCATATTGCCACAGGTATCCTGGCAAGATGACATTGATCCCGATACAATGACCTATGAGGTTGGTTCAACTTTCCTTGTTTATGTTAATTTATTTGACTGAGAGAGTCAAGAGATGCAGTGGATACGCATCTAATGTGGGGCAACTTAAAAGCTGTTTGGTTTGCGGATCAGGAATTAGTAGAGCTTGGGGAAGCGGTAGGAACAGAAAGCCGGGGGCTGTCTAAGGAGCTCATAGGAACGCTTCCCACTAGAAAGTACAAGTTTGGAAGCATATTTTCCAGAAAAAGAGCAGGGGAAAGGTGAAGAGCAAGCTTATAATAACTTTGGCATAAATTCACATCAACGGTTTTTACTTAAATTGGGCATGTGATGATTGGACATGTGATGATTATGATGACGACGACAATGATGATGAGCAGGTGTGTGATATGCCAGCTCAAGTACAAGCTAGGGGAGAGGCAAATGAATCTGCCGTGCAAGCACATATATCATTCTGAATGCATTTCGAGATGGCTAAGCATCAACAAGGTATTCTTTATTTGATCTTACAGGTTATGGTTTACATCCTCAGTTCAGCCGAATCTCTATGCCTATTGAATGCAGGTTTGCCCGGTGTGCAACAGCGAGGTCTTTGGGGAGCCCAGTATCCAGTAGTTGGCACAAGGGGCTCCTCCTGTTTTTTGTTTGTTTGTTTGGTTTGGTTTTATATCGAGGCTCTTTAAATTATTGTTGTAGTGTAGCGAAAACTCCGGAAATAGTCTAAAAGAAGATGTCAGCACAATATTCCGTCATGATCGGTCCTCTGTACATGTAATATATCTTCAGTTCCATTTTTGCTAGTCCGTGCTTTAAAACTTGTACTGTTTACTAAATGCTAGCCTAAATGAAGCTGAATCCATAAATAGTGATGGTGCACATCTTTAACTCCCTATTTCAATTCTCCCTTTCATCCACTTAACTCTAACTGGTTCTTTCATTCTGTTCATTTGATCATTGTCATGGTAAGAAAGTATATCTAGTAGTACGTTTGAGGGTTGAGTATTGAATTTAGCTAAAACTTGGTAGCAAATGTGAAGAAGGCGAAGCCCCAAATCCCCGCAATTTGAAAGGGTCCGTTTTAAGGCCAAAGAAAGGTGGGAACCTTGTTGGCTACAGGAAGGATGTTTTGTAATAACTTTATGTAAAGAGAAACGGGGCAGTAGAATGAATACATGATGCCAATTTCCCGGTTTGGCTTATATAAGAGCTTGTTCCTGGAGTTGTTCCTGTGAAGACCAAGACTTAACGGTGGTTATAGATGCATCGCTTGTAAAGAGGAGATATATAAGGATTTTAGGGTTTATTACCTCTGTAACAAACAACGCGTGGAAGCCATACGGGACCCTATGCGGTAGCTCCACCACTGCCACCGGCTCAGCAGACATTGTTTTGGCGTCTATCACATTCACACATGATTTCCTGCCCATTTTCAATCATACCAGAAACTCAATAAGAAAAGAAAAAAAAACAAGTCAAGGGACTAGCAGGAGAACCGTAGCTACCCTGTATTTTCATCATGAACAAAGAATATCAAGTAACCGTCGTCTTCTTCCACTGTCTCACGCGGGACATATATAGCCTCTGAACCATATCTTCCTTGTCCCAGCTCATATATTCCTTTGATATTCCCTCCTACTTCCAGCATTTTTTTGCCTGTCTCAGCTTCCCCATGTAGATCAAACTTGATAATTCCTGTAACCTTTGCAATACTGTCTAGTATTGTTCCATATACATATCTCTGTTTCCTAAACGCACAAAACAAAACAAAACGTTGGGCATGCTGAGGTTCTGTTGCATGGGACACAATGCATATCACCACACATATACAAGGTTGAACTCATACCTTCCAACGTAGCATTCATTGATTCTGGGGAAATCAACTGCAGATACAGATAGTCTTCTCTGACAAGCTGAGCCCGTTTTCATGTTGAACCTCATTTCGTACCTGCAAAAGTAATAGTTGAGGAGTTTATATGGTTCACGGGAGAGCAGAACAGATGTCACAGGTCACGGATTCTTACAGTTCGTTGCTAAAGTTTTCTAGTTTTTCTTTCACATTCCCGCTGACCATGTCAAGATTTGGATTCTCAAGGCGACAAGTTATGAGAACGACTTCATCCTCTTCTTCCCAGGCATTGGCTAGATATACGAAGTCATTCGTACAAGTTTGATAGGTAAATATTGAATACAATTAATCATATGAACACTTAAACAGGCATATAAAAGCACACACCATTGTGGAATATAAAGCAGTTGGGAAGCTCAAACCATCTAATCATGAGTTCATCCTTGGCATAGCGTGGAAGAACACCAAAACGAGCTTTTTTTGTCGGATCAAATGAGTATATCATTGTCTTCTCTTTCACCATTTCCTTGGAATCAAGGCCAAAGACACATGAGTACAGTGGAGGCAATTTCTATGATTTTCAAAGAAATTTGGTAACAAGCAACGTTATTTGCTTCATAATCATCTCCTCTTACACCATTCAACAAAAGTATTTGGGAGGCAAAAACTTCTTGTATAACCTTTAAACTTGATGAGTAACGTACCTTTGGCCTGAAGTGCATAGGAAGATCCATGAAGACTGCGTAAGTCTCAGTAATAGCAAAATCATGCATCATGATTGGCTCTGATATAGTAATTGAGACTGGGTCATGCATAAGGCCATCTTTCGAGATCACTCTGTATGTGAGATAAGGCGGCATATGCGAATAACCGAATGTAAACATTTCACCTGCAGGGAGAGTCCAGGAAGAGTCATCATGTAGAGCCTTGTTTCTGCGGGAAAAAGGGAGGACTTACCCGTAACTGGGTCAACTTTTGGGTGAGCAGTGAAGGAGTGGGTCAATCTCTTGTTATAATCTATCATGCCAAGTGTTTGCAGGTCTCCATCTTCCAAAACTTTGACGACATCTACAAACAATAGAGAGTGACTCTGACTTTTAAGGAACCTAACATAAATATCCCTACCTTGCGTTTCTTTTATAAAAAAATTCAAACAAGGAAGTGGGAGAAGAAGAGAAACACTGCACAGATAAAAGAAAGTTTGGTTTCTGAATAGACCAGGTTCACATATTTGTTCACATTCACTTTGACCTAATATATCCCAAAATAAAAACGAAGCGGTAGTAGAGGCTTACACGGCTTATCTGCCTCCTGCAAAGCTAGAAGTTTTCCATGGTGATATACGAGTGCTGTATTAGCTGGTGCATAGACAAATTTAGTGGTGTTTTAAGATACTTGGAGATAAAGTAGAAGGGATGAATACAAAGTAGCTGAAGTAACCAACCAGTTCCATTTCCATATGAGTCGTCCAATACATTCAGTTTAGTTCTCAGCTGTTGCATATTGACCATAAGCAATCCGAAAAGCCCCTTAAGGTCCCCAATCTGCAGAATTTACAACAAGAAAAAACATTATAATTTCCCCCACAATTACAGCATGCAGCACATACTCTTTTATTTTAGTGCCTCACCTTCATGAATTTGGCACCTCCGAAAAACTCTTCCTGCTTGAGACGTGATGTCTTAACATATCGAGAAACATAGGTTGCTTTCCCATCTTTGATGCGTACCCCATGTATCATTCTGCAGTATAGCAAAGTTATGAGACATGAAGGACGATTCTTGTGAGAGAGTAGGTCGTTGAGAAAAGAGAGTAGAGATTGATGAAAATTGAAAGAGAAACAATAAGCAGCCCCCGTGGGTTTTCATTAGATATCTAGGGAGACAAGAAGATGGAAACAGGAAACAATTTACGTACCCATCTCCATCAAACCTGAAAAGAGCAGAGGGGAGCATATATATTAGAAGGAAGCCACCACCATGATGATCGTGTAGTAAAGGGGAAAAGAAGAAGAAGGAAAGAGAACGTGCCAGTGATATCCAGCGACGGGATCAAACTTGGGATTTGGACCAACCCTCACAAATTCACCATCCAAACATTCCTGGATATTAACAACAGAAAAAGACGATATCAGAATCCTAAACTCCGGGAAATGACAGAGTAAAGAGAAGTGGAGCTGACGGGAAGAAATCCATGGACGGGGAGATCCTTGACGGGAGGAGTTTCATCGCGGAGGGGAGCGAAGTTGCCGGAGAGGTAGTGGAGAGGGAGGGAAGCATCGTGCATGAGCTTGACGACGAGTCTCTCGAGAAGATCGAGAAGCTTAGAGGATAAACCCTTGGAGGGTTTGGGGTTGACGGAGAGAATGCCATCATCACTGAGGTTCTCCGCCATGAATGAAAGATTGATGAGAATTGGGAAGGGAGGATGATATGAACATGCGTCCTTGGCTGAAACGCTGCCACGTATACGAATGGAACGGCCTTGGTTTTTACATGATCTTTTAACGGTATTATAATATTATTTGTGTAATCAATCATGATTCTATTTTATCGACTTTACCAACTAGTAAACCACACACCCAAAACAACCTTTGATTTTTGCTGTAACTAAATCGATGAGAAAAGGGGAAAAAAGAACAAATATATGATGAGAAAAGAGAAAAGTGTAATACATCAAGCGGTTGGTTTGAATAAAGTCATGTTTGTTTGATCATACAAAAATTACAACCAACTACGCACATAAGATGAGTTGTTCTCCAGGTTTATATTTATACGGAGGTGGCAATGCACTGTGCACATTACCCAACACATCTTCTTCTCCACTCTCTGCACTGTCAGAAATGGGGGAATCTAAGACACAGTCAGGGATCGCCTTCAAGCTTTCTTCCAGCAATGATCCAACCGTCTGCAACATATAATTCTACACTCAACACATATATTCCATGAAGTTACTATAACATTCTTGCACACACCCTGCACTCCCTGAAAGCAGCATCTGCTCTTTGCTTCCACAAGCTATTTCCATACTCCGAGTGGAAAAGGTTTAGCAGAGGCTGCAGTGAATTGGAACATGTATCAGTTCTCTCAACACTTTTGCTTCTTTCTTGTTTATACCACACCTACCTTCACTAAATCCCTCACATTAGGCCTCCCGTTTCCATGTGTTCCTAAGACAGAGTCCCCATATTCTTGATATTTCTTCAGAACCTGGCCAACACTCAGATATATTCGATGTCTACTTATCAGCAACACTGGTGACAAGAAGGCAACCCAAAAGCTGAATAATTCCACGGAACCTGTCGGCGTGTAAGGCCTCTGCTTGGAACGCCATAAACTTCAGTGTCAACATGCCCTAGTGTCTGCCATGGGCTGTCAAGGATAGAAAGCGAATCAAGAAATAAAGACTTTGATATAGAGCTCAGAGCAATCGGGCAGAATGTTCACATACTTGTTGTATGCAGCACGGCCTACCATGACTCCGTGAGCTCCTTGCTTCAGTGCAGAATTTACCTTACAATCACAAGATTTCTTTCAGTTTAACCCTGCTTGAAATCACCCAGGTCAAAGAGCTAGTCTTTCATATCCAAGATGGTTACCTTCGATACAGAATTAATGCCTCCATTAATTGTGAATCTCAAGTCTGGGAAGTCACGCACAAGGGCATAGTAATACTCGTACCTGAATTACGCCCAAAAAACAGGCGACTTAAACAAAACAAGAAAAGAGATCATGCATAATAACTTTTTCAAAGACGATAATTAAGAGCAAGTTGTGGTACACATACTTTAGAGGAGGGATCCTCCGGTTATCAGCAGGGCTTATCCCACCAAGCAGTGCCTTCCGTGAATGTACAATGAAATGTCTAGTAGGTGAGAGAGCAGAAACCTTGTAAACAAAGTCACCTAAGAGTAAAGGTAAGAAAAAGAAAAGAAAATTAGAACGTAGTGGCATAACTTAATCCATATGAGACTTGAAACAGAAGGCACTTGGAATCCAAAACTCACAGAGCTCATCATACGAATCATGATCGTCTACACCAATTCGACATTTCACAGTAACAGGGATATTGGTATTGGAAGCAATGGCAGACATCGCCTCTCCAACAAGCTTACAAAAAAAAGTGTGAAAGGGAGCACAATTAAGAAAGATCAGATATATCTTAAAATCATGAGTAACGGACCTTGGGATTGAGCATGAGGCTAACACCAAAGCATCCATGGCCGGCTACCTTAGGACTGGGGCATCCACAGCTACCTCCACCAAATGAAAAAGAAAACTACACCCAGTTAGATGTCCATGTCCAAGTTCAGTAGCGAAGGAGCAGGCGAAAAGAAACTGTACAAACTTGAGATTAATTTCGTCGTAACCGTAAGCATCAGAAAGCTTAGCAGCCTTTGCAAGGTTTTCCACATTGCTCCCACCGATTTGAAGAACAATAGGATGTTGTTTGGGCGAAAATGCTAAGAACTTGTCCTGAGGAAAAGCGCACAAGAAGGCCATGTCTAGCGAGATTCGACCGGACAAGCCGAAAATAAAATATAGGAATAAAAAGTCACCAAATTGGTCTGCTGGTGAACAAGAGTTTCAGCGGCAATCATTTCGGTGTAAAGCCAAGCGTGCTTTGTTACGAGGCGAGCAAGCGTTCGGTAATGATTATCTGTCCAATCCATCATCGGGGCAACGCTGGAGCAAAGATCTAGTGAGGAACGGAATCAGGAATAATGGGAAAGCTGAGACACAGAAAGCAAACCTGAAGAGAGGAGGAAGATAGGAAGAGGAAGTGGTAGGTTTTGTGGAGAATCTAGCAGTGGGTTTCAGTATCGGCGAATGGAGATGGAAAGTAGAAGACTTGAACATCTCTGATACATTTGGTCGAACAGATGGTAGGCACCACATTTGGATTGTGCGGAGAAGATACGATGATGAATGTTGCATATCCACGTACAGTTGAATATTGAGACAAGTAGTTGTGATGGGCCATAGAGTAGTTAAAGCCCAGTTTGTGAACCCAACAACTGTAACAGTTATTAACCCACTGAACGCGAAAAAGAAAGAAAATGACGGTCGGGTCGGGAAGGGTCGGGTGGGTCGGGAAAGGGTGGCAGATGTAATTAATTAAGGAATGGCAAAGTGATATCTTGCTTTTCCCACTCAGTTTGACTTGTAAGACTGCTTTTTCTCTCTTTATCGTATTCCTAGTTGCGTGATTCCTTGGTAAATAGTATATAAAAAAGCCAGCTGAATCTGCAAGTTAGGGTTCTTAATTTCTCTCTCCGACATGAATCTTGCCCCAATCTCCAGGTACTCTCTTTTTCTTTTCACCTCTTCTACGTCTTCCCGATTCTCAAAAACCCTAGCTCTCTTCTCGGGATTCACTTTTGCTTACGCAGCGTAATTCTAAATCGCAACTAAAAGGATGAAGAGACTAAGATCCAGCGACGACCTTGATTCCTACTATGATAAGAATGTTGACGGGGGACCTCTGAACTCCGATCGGTCAGCCTCTTCTTCACACCGGGGAATCTTCCAGAAGTCCTTCTGTGGTCGCAGGGGACCCATCTCCCCTTCTAGATACGACCGTGATCGCCAGTCGTTTGTGTCCGGGGACGATACCGGCTTTTCGAGGGCTTTGTCCCGTAGGCGATCTAATCGTGACTTTGATAATCGAAGGAAAGAGCCGGATCTCCGGTACAGGGAGGGCAGGCTCCATCGATCTGAGAGCGCTTGTTTTTCGAGGAGGGCTTTTCCTAAGGGATTTCGTTCTGAGAGGGAGAGGCCCAAAAGGGAAGTTAGTGTTTCTTCTTGGAGGGGGTTTGGTGGTCCAGGGAACGACTTTTTCGGGGAGGACCGAGAAAGGGGAGGCCTTAGTTTGAGATCAAGGGATGGAGAGAGGGAAAGGAGTCTCAAATCTTCTACTTGGTCCAGAGACTCCAGTAACAACCAATCCAAATTGAAAATGGATTCCAGAAATTCCCGCTCCAGGTCCAAATCTCTAGCTTCTCCAACATGGTCCAAAGACTCCGGGAGTGAGCAATCGAAAAGTGTTGGTAATGTTGTGAAGAGAAGCGAGGAGGAAGTGCAGGGTAAGAGCAGTAGAAGCTGTAGCGAGATGGAGGAAGGAGAGCTGGAGCCAGAGCCCCAACCAGAGACCGCATCCGAGCTGGCTCATACCGCAGAAGACAGTAAAGAACCTTCCTTCGCTTCTGATGAACATAAGAAGGCAAGGATTGATAGTAGCTTCCAGGAGATGGAGAAAAACACTGAGTTTGATGATAATTTAAGAAAAGCTGAAACCGTAAGTAACAGGGAAGTCAGTCCTGTAGGTGGTGATAGGGAAATGAAAACAGCTGAGAGCATGACGGGTAAAAAATGTGTTGAGAAAGGGGAAAATGTGCCTGAGCATGCAACTGAAAGCATACATGCTTCTCAAAACAACGTGAATGATACTTCTACAGCTTTGGCTAGTGAACACGATCTTAGAGATGACAGAAACACTGCTACTATCAATGAGATTACAGATATAGTCAATGGTAATTGTGACAAAGAAGAGGAATACAAGGAGAACCAGGAACTGAAGTTGGAAGAAAGTCTTTATCCAGCTGTTTCTGAACGGTTTCAGGCTGAAGAGCTTGAGCAAGTGAAGGTTAGTGACATTGATGCCAACAAAGCCGGAGTTGAAACTCTGAAATGTATCGAGGAATACGCTCTAGGAAATAGATCGCCTGCAGAATACATTAGCATTGTGTCGCATAGCTCTGTCCATACATGCGAGGACACAGGCAAAAAATTTGATTTCCCCCTTACTCATTTACATGGAAACGCTCTCTTTTCTGAAGGAAAGTCTGAGGGTTTAACTGACAGGGATAAAGATGAAGATGAAAACTTTGGAGGACCAAGTATCAGAGGGTTTGAACTTTTCTCTAGTTCTCCAGTTAGAAAAACAAATATAGATGAGCAGCCAGGTGTCAATAAGCCAAAAGATGAAAAGTTGTTGGAGCCACTGGATCTTTCACTTAGCTTACCAGATGTATTGTTGCTGACTGGTGGCGAGGATACTAATCAGCCTATGGGTTCACCACTCCGTTCTGGAAGCGTTCGGTCTTTGACAGACACGTTTTGTACCAATTCCGACGGCTTCACCATGTCTATGTCTTTCTCAGGTTCCCGTTCCTTTAATCATAATCCAAGCTGTTCTTTGAATCACAATATTGGAGATAATGAGCAGTCAGTTCATAGTCGACCTATATTCCAGGGTATAGATTGGCAGGCATTGTCTCATAATGATTCAAGGTACAATGAGAATACAGTCTATCAAGGACTAATGGAAAGTGGAGATGGTTCTTTTCAACTTCAAGGAATGAAAGGCATTTTAATCTCGGGTCAAGCTGATGAAGAGCATCTTAGATTGACCGATGGGACCTATAAGGCAGCGAATATAGTTGAGAAACAATTGAGTTCCCAGAAAAGTATTGATGTTAGATCAGCATGTATAGGAACGGGCTCTCTTGAAAATGGTTCAAAGTTTGATGTTGAGAAGAAAAAAGCCAAGGATCTTTGCGGTGGTACCATCTCCTGGATAAGTGGACTGGAAGCTGGTGGGGATGATTTTGTTGAGACGATCATAAGATACATTCTCTCGGATTCTATGCATGTGATGACCAAGAGATTTCATGAGATGCCTACTCGATACATAACTAACTTGAAGGAAAACATCCGGCAGATGCTGTTGAACATGGATAAGAGTGTACAACTTGGTGCTTTTCAAGATGCTCTGCAGAACAGGACTGATATAACACTGGAATTGCTCACAAAATGTCATCGTGCTCAGTTGGAGATCTTAGTCGCAATGAAAGCTGGTCGTTCTGATTTCCTTCAGTTGGAGAACACCATTTCTTCTTCCCATTTAGCTGAGATCTACATGAACATGAGATGCAAAAATCTTTCTTGTAGGGTTCTGTTGCCTGTGGATGAATGTGATTGCTGGGTTTGTTCACGGAAGGATGGTTTTTGTAGTGCTTGCATGTGTCTTGTGTGCTCAAATTTTGATATGGCATCCAATACCTGTAGCTGGGTTGGGTGTGATGTGTGTCTTCACTGGTGCCACACAGATTGTGGTATACGAGAATCTTACATCCGGAATGGGATCAATGCTTCTGGTGCTCCAGGAAGGAACGAGATGCAGTTCCACTGCGTCGCCTGTAACCATCCTTCGGAAATGTTTGGCTTTATCAAGGAAGTGTTTCTGAATTTTGCCAGGGAGTGGAAATTTGAACAATTTTGCAAGGAACTGGAGTATGTCAGTAAGATATTTGCATCAAGCAATGACTCTAGAGGGAAACAGCTGAGGCAGGCTGCTGATGTGATGCTGACAAGTTTGAAAACTAAATCGATAGGCCTTCCTGAAGCTTGCAATCGGATATTGGGTTTCATATCAGGTATGCATCATTGTCTAAATTGTGATTTGTATTTAATTTTTTGCGAAATAGCTAAAAATACCAACAAAAAAAGGTTTATCTACTTGCGGTGATATAGATGATAACACAGATTGGTTAAATTCTTATGATATCAACATGATAGATATTGCTTGTAAAAATGATCATTGCTAATCATCACTAAGTCGAGACTTTGCTTGGTGATTCCAGACTGTGATTCCTGCACTCCTGGGGAAACTTGTGCACCGTTCAGATGCGAACAGCCTAAACCTAGGCATGAGCAGGGAAGCCCCAGTCAGGATCCGACGTGGCTGAGATCAGTGTGCTCAGATAAACCGCACCATCAGCTGAATAGGTCAGCAAGCGCAGTTGATCTGTTCCACAGAGAGAGACAACCTGAAATATGTGGAGTAGAGACAGGTTTGAAAAGGGGATCACCAAAGGAACCTTGTTTCGAGGAACTAGAGAGCATCGTGAGAATGAAGAAAGCAGAGGCAGAGATGTTCCAAGGACGGGCAGATGATGCGAGAAGAGAAGCAGAGGGACTGAAACGAATAGCAATAGTGAAGAAGGAGAAGATAGAGGAGGAGTACAAGAGGAGAATGGGGAAGCTGAGTGTGGTGGAGACAAAGGAGAGGAGAAGGAGGAGGCACGATGAGTTGGAGGCAATCGAGAGAGGGCAGAGAGAGTTTTATGAAATGAAGATGAGAATGGAGGAAGAGATGAGAGGGCTTCTCACCAAAATGGAAGTGACGAAGCAGAGTTTGGCATTATAACATTTGTATATGTAATCTACACACAAACAAGCACATGTTCCTCCTCGTATGTAAGGTCTTAAGATGAATGTAAGGTCTTTTCTTTTTTAGGAGCATTCAGAGTTCGGTGTTCGAAGCAACAATCTGTGCAGCTCTTGCCATTTTCAAAAAGTCAGAATTGATAAACAGAAATAACCAAATTGCACAGTGATACATCCGGGGGAGACAAAAAAAAGATAGCTAACAGACTGTCGCCAGGTGTTTCTCCTCTTGTCGACATTCTCAAAACACCATCCCAAGCTCTCTCATTGCCTATCTCCCGCAAAGAAGGAATTCATTTACAAAATGTGGTTGTTGGTTAATTTGTAGCTGGAGGCTTGAAGTCTATCATCTCCCTTATGTTCAACTTGATGGATGGCCCCATTGACGAGCATATGTGTGCGCTTTTCCAGTACACTCCTTTTGCTCCCTTTGGCTTGTTTGTCTCCACCGATTTCTGCATTCACCATTTACTTCTTCATTTTTGTATTTTAAACAGCAGCAATACGCAACAATTAATGGAGAATCAGCCTACCACTGAGGCAAGGAAGTTTACGAGCAGGTCTTCCTCTGTAAAATTAACTTTCCCAAAGGGAATGTGAACAATCCCTGTTTTGTCTGCTCTGAATTCCACTTTCCCTTTCTTGAACTCTTCTATAGCCTGCGCGATGTATGCATCTTTAAACCATGATTACCCGAATCAGGAGATGTTGCAAAGTGAGTAGGCTTACCTGGGGAATGTTAGCTGTGACCGTACCAGCCTTAGGATTTGGCATGAGTCCCCGTGGACCAAGAATCTTTCCCAGGCCAGCAACCTAACCGCCAAAAGAATGTTACGAAGGAATCACGAGTTACAACTTACAACTATCTCATGTCACAACTTTTGCCATGAATGACGTTTTCACGTTTCAATATGCTCAAACAGCTACAAACTTATTTAACAAACAAATCAGTGGGAAAACACACACACACACACACACACACCTTAACCATCATGTCTGGGGATGCAATTAACTTGTCAAATTCCATGAACCCTCCTTTTATCTGTTCGATCAAATCATCACTGCCTACAATATCTGCCCCTGCATTTTTTGCTTCATCGACCTTCTCACCTGGATGTTCAACAAGGAAATGGTGCAAGCCAACGAATAAGAGAAGAAGAAACCATATCTTTTCGAAAAGAAAAAACAAGACCCAAGGGAATGCATCACTCTTCTTCATGTTGTTAAACTCAGGGATAAGTAGAGATAACTAGAAAGAAAGGAAAAGATTGATCCTGGTAGATTTTGCCTACTGACATATTAAAAGAAGTCACTCCAATCAAAATATAGAAGGTCAATCACACCAACTCATCTACAGAAGCACTGACAGGTTAACACTAATCACACCAACTCACACCAACTCATCTACAGAAGCATTTGGGTGGGGGCAATTACCTTGTGCAAGAACAGCCACTTTAACAGTCTGTCCGGTTCCCTTAGGCAGGCTCACCTATACAAAAGACAATGCAACCAGATTTAAAAAAATCAATGAAGCATAAGTTATCCAGAAAACCCAAAACTGACCGTTGCTCGCAGCTGCTGATCATTGTACTTTGGATCAATGTTGAGGCGGAAATGGGCTTCTACCGACTCCACAAATCTTGTGTTTGCTGTTTGCTTAAGCAGAGATATAGCAGTCTTCACGTCATACTCCTTTTTGGTTTCCCTAAGCTTTTGGATTTCTAAAAACCTCTTAGACCTTGTCTGCCAAATTCCACATGGGTATCAAACAACCGAGTAAAGCAAGACAAACTTTTTAAGAATCATCAAAATGGCGAAACTTAGAGCACCAGAAAAAAATATGGATATAGAAATCAAAGCGTACCCTATCTCTCTTGAGAACCAAAGCGGCTTTTCCTTTCTTAGGCTTCGGCGGATTAAGGACGGCGGTGGCGGTGGCGGTGGCTTCTCCAACTTCATTCTGCTCCGTGTCGACGTTAGACTCTGCGGTCACGGCGTAGACAACCACCGGAAATGACCGGCTGGGACCTCTGTCAATAGCAGCACATCTTCTCTCCCCAAGGAGAAGAAGCGGGGGATAGAGGGCGACGCTCAAGTTGTTGGGTCTGGGGTTGGCAAAGGAGAAAAAAGATGGAGGGTTAAGGTCCTGGGAACGTGTGGGTGCGGCGTACGCTAACATGAGAGAGGAATGGGTGGCGCAGGCAGCCATCGTTAGAGCTCGGCAGCAGACAGACGCGATTACTTTGTGTAGAGAAGAAGAAGAAGGAAGGAGAAGAAGTAGTACCTTCCCTAATCCACAGAAGGGGATAACAAATCTCTCTTTTTCTAAGCAATTATACTGTGCATGATGGTGCAGTAGTGATAGTGTTACGCTTTCCCACTGGACAACTGTCTGATTCTAGACCATTCGATAGTAGATTATAATGCATTTAAATTAAAGAAAAAATTAGATAATTTATCCACTTTTGTTATATTATAAATTTCTATAATTATTATATTTAATTAAAATATTGTATATATATATATTATAATATATATATTTATTACATATAATAAATTTTATTTGTTTTTTTATATATTTAAAACTAGCAAAATTATTTATTTTAGTTTGTAATATGTTTATATTTTTATTTTAAATTATATCTAAACTTTTTTGTTATGATTATATATTAAAATTTTTGGACATATATAATATGTTTTTAACCATTAGTGTTATATTTTTTGCCTATTTTTTGTAAAATTAAATTTTATTTTTAAATATTAATTTTTTAAATTATCAATTTTATAAGTGAATTTTGATTAAAATATGAACAACTGAATAAATATGTAAAAATAATAACCATGATTAAAAAAATATAAATTATTTATCATAATTTTTCAGACCAAATTA
Source organism: Pugionium cornutum (assembly GCA_018901935.1). Taxonomy (NCBI): domain Eukaryota; kingdom Viridiplantae; phylum Streptophyta; class Magnoliopsida; order Brassicales; family Brassicaceae; genus Pugionium; species Pugionium cornutum. The sequence continues at coordinate 173,753 of CM032157.1, forward strand.
ATTATTTGAAATAACTATAAATGTATAAAACCTAAATAAAACCATAAAATTGAAAACATATATGGTATTAAAAATTTTTTATAAATTCATTTATAATTTATTTTAATTTTGAAAATAAATTATGTTTAAAATTACTATATCACTTTAACTAAACCTGATTTTATTTAGTCATATCATTTTTTTAATGACATATAAATATTTTTTCAGAGTCCACTTTTTAATGTATAAGGATAATAATTGTTTTAGTTATATTAATTTTTAGTCATATTACTTTTTGTAATAATATGTAAACATTTTTTCCAAATTCACTTCTATTTCAATATATATGATTTAATTGATTTTTTGAGAAATAATTGTATGTTTAAAATTATCATGTCATATTGATAAATTTATTTTTTATAAATAAATTTATTTTAAAGTTATGATTTCACATTTGACTAAACGTCATATCATAATTTTTTTTAATATTGTATTTTCTAATGACATATCTCTTTTCTAAAAAATTAATGTAATAAAAAACACAACAAAATTAAAATATAACACATATAATATCTTGACATTTGAAATAGATTCACTTTAATTTCTCATAAAATTTATTTTTTCACATTCTATACCATTTTCAATTATTTTTTATTAAAAAATTATATGAATCATTTATCAAAAATCTTAAACTTAAAATATTGATTTTTATACATATATCACAACTCGAATTTTGAAATAACAGCTATTTATCAAAATAATGAACAATATTTATAATTAATAAATGTTATGCTATATAAAAACATGTGAAATTTTTAAAAATGATAAAGATAAATTAACAAAATAAGAAAAGATTGTTTGCAACACTACACACAAATTTTGTTAATACAACATTGTCTCTCGTACTATATTATTCATGACACCCCTACTTGTGTCACTTATCACTTTGTGTCGTCTAATCGCAAACAATTAGGAGGAAAAGAGTAGTGGTTTTATAAGAGATAAATCATTTTATTATTTTTTGGGTTTACTTCCTTAAACTATATACACTTATGCGAGTAAACTTATTTTCATCCATACTTTTTGGATCTTCTTTTAGCTAAATAAACTGTATTTTTCTTTCATAAATTACACAAACTTCATAAATTATTCTAATTGCAGAAATTCTATTAATGTTTACACGTTAAATAGCTACTAAATCTGGTTTTAATTCGAAAATATAGTTTTAATTTGGATTTAGTTTGAAACTAAAACCAGATTTTCAAAGTAAAACAAGGTTTAATAACAATTTAACGTGTACACATTAACGGAGTTTCTGTAATTGAAATAATTTATGAAGTTTATGTAGTTTACACAAGAAAAGCATATTTTATGTAATTTATGAAAGACCCAAAAAATACGGGTGAAAATAAATTTATTCGCTTAAATTTGTGTAGTTGACAGAAGTAAACCCTTATTCTTTCATTGTAATGATCCTCCAACTCCCACTTATTCCATCATTTTCACCGAAAGAATTCTTTCCTTCTCCCCAATCACCGCCTGCACAACCAATTCAATCGATGTTGGAGATATCGTCAGAGGCAATTACGATCAGAAACGGTCATGATACAAATATATACATTTTTCGATTAAAGCATATTGTAGATGTAGTATTCTCATTTTATTTTTTCGCTTCATCCCGTAATTAAATTCCACATTTTATCAATCTTTAAATGTAGTCCCAAACATTAATAATTGCATTCACCGATTTTGATTTTTTAGATTTTTTTATTGTTGATTTTTATTTATATCTCTGCCATAAAAAAATTGTATTAATTATTTTTTATGCCTAAGATTATCGTCTATAACCATAACTGCGAAAATTTATAATATGACCAATAACTATTTAAATCATCTGTTAACTCATCGTTTACTACATTTTCATGTTTTATTATAAGTTTCATCCTATACCACGTAACAGTTTACTTATCAATTTGATTATCTAACGATCTAATTTGATTTTTCAATCGTTTTTTTCGAACTTGTTGTTCAATTAGAATTTTATGGTGATTTTTTTTAGACTACCGCTGCGAAATTTGTAATAATTTTTATTCAGATATGTAACGTAGTCCCAAGCATTATTAGTTGTTTTTTTTCTTCAAAATAACGCAAACCTCGACGAATAACACTATGACTGGTACGAGGAAGAAAAATATGAAAATGTGGCCAACATGGTTAAACTAAATTTTAGAGATTTAACAACAAGATTAACATATATACTGTATAATCAAAATATTTCTGAATATTTATTAATATTATTATCATATATCATACATGCGTTATAGTTATAAAATTGAAATATTTTTGATTAGAAGAAAACAAAAATGATATCTAACGCAGATGTTGTAGATGTAAAACAACTAAAATGAAACATAAGTTTGAAATCCAAATAATAACATGAAAAATAAAAACTTTATGTATTTTTTAGTTTTTAGAAAGCAAAAGATTTTGTAGATGTTTTTTATTTTGTTGAAAAATTTGTTTACTTCAAAACTATCATGTCATTTATGTATGAAAAATATAAAGATTTTAATTTTAAATTAATATTTTAAAAAAATAAAGCAAAATAAAATTGAAATAAAAGGAATTGATAATAAGAGAAATAGAAAAAGTCATGTTAGCCTAAAAATAAATTTAGTATCAATAAATAAAATATATAGAATAATAGAATTCTTTAAATATCATTTTAATTTTTTTGTTACAAAACTAACATTATTAATTTAAATTTTTAATAATAACATAAATTTAAAATTAAAATATATTAAAGTTTATTTCTAATATGAAAGTTAAACAATAAATTAAAAAAATCAAATCTAATTTTTTAATTTATTTGTAAATCCAATGAATATGAGTTTTTCTATTTTAACTTGTTCTCTCGCTGCGATCTAATAAAAATGGATAAGAGGTCCGTGGGATTGACGTGAGGGTATAAGCGTGGCTATATTTATGAGAGTCAAATAGTACAACAATTGTATCTTATAACCCGGCGTGGTGGATCTTTAATTCAATAGATAGAAAAAGCTAATACAAAAACTGGAACAATGTTGTATGTATAGTATCCAACGTGATTTTTCTACAGCATATACATTCCCATAGTGAAGGTGTTTTTCAAAAATCAAACTTTGTTGTTCAGCATTTTGGACAAGCCATCATTTAGAAGGTCAAATGCTATTGGAAATTTTTATTTCCAGTAGACCATTTGTATCTATATGCATTAGAATCCTGATTTATGGATCTCTCAATTTGAAAAAAAAAAATAAAAGGATCTAATCGTTTTTTCGAACTTTTTTTAAAATACGATAAATATTTATTTAGAGTAAATCAATATTTTTATATGATAAATTATGATATTTTAAAATTTTAATTTATTGTGTTAGATTTAAAATAAAATGTTTATGATTACTATTTTTAGAATATTATTCTATAGAGTATCATATTACAATTTTGTTTTGGATTTTTTTTTGAAAACTTTGTTTTAGATTCTTGACTAATTTAGATAGATTTTTGGTCACTAAACTTAATTTTCCTTAAATCTTTAATTTTCATCCGATTATCTAGTTTTTTTAAATTTTCATTTTTTTAGTCTTTTGTTTTTTGTTTTGCTTTCTTTCCCGTATTCAAGTCTTTGTCGGTCTTCGTAAAAATTTTATATTTATGGTTTTTCATAATTTTTTTTCATAATTTTTTATGATTTATCTGACTTTGTAATCGTTTAGATATATTTTTACACACATCGAAAATCCGAAATACTTCTATACCTTATAAAAATTAAGTATTTGTCATTAACCTAGCTACTATTATTTTTTATAATATTAATAATATTCTAAATTTACCCTTAATAATTATTTTGAAGTTTTTTCAAATATATTTACACATAATTGTACTTATGAGTGGTAATAGTTGTATAAATTTTATTAGTTGTATAAATTTTATTAGTTGTAGAAATTATATTTTAATAGCTATACTCGATTATATTCGGTTATGTTAATTGTATACTTGTTAGTTATATCAAGTATAGATGTTGTATTTAGTCATACTAATTATATTTTATTGTATATTACTTATATTTAGTTGTAACTATTTTTTTTAATTAATAGTATCACAAATTTTTTATAATTTTTTCATAATATTTCGACACAAAAATTTTTCTACAAAGTACAAAATTATAGAATTATAAATATATGAAAACTACAAAATCTAATAAAAAAATTAAATAATAAAAAAAGGAAATTTAAAATAAAAATGATGGAAAACCGAAACATAATTGAGAATTATGCGAATTTTTTGGATTTGGAAAAGTTAAAATAAAAAATAATGAAAATATTTGAAAAAAATAAAAAAAAAATGATGAAAAAATGAGTAATAGAAGAAAAAAAATTAATGGTAGAAAACTGAAGAATAAAAAAATTAAATTAAAATTAGATTAGATAGAATATCAAAATATAATAGTTTTTATTTATTTATTTTTGATATTAAAATAATTCAAAATAAAAAATATGTTTTATAACAATAAAAGGGGAATTTGAACTTTTTCAACGCACGAATTAAGAATCAATAGATGGAAGAAGAAAAAACTAATTCCCCTGAATTAAATTCGGTGCCACCTATCTATCGTCTTCCTCTTTTCCCTAATCTGATTTCAAGTTTCTTTCCCGCCAGTAGAAGAAACCCTCTCAACTTCATTCGAGTCGGAGGTAAGCCGATCAAATTCCTCTATATTCTCTTCCGATGAGCCTTATTCTCTCTCAGTTTATCGTTTTTCCAGTGCCATTCATTATTCCACATATTTCTCGGAAACCAACGATAAATTACTCTGCTACTTGATTCATCTTTGTGCTCATGGCGACTGGTCGCCCTTTGCCATCTAATTTTGGGTGTTCCATAGTAGACTAAGCTCGTAGCGATAAGGAGAGAGATGTCAAACGTAACAGTCTGTGCGCGATTTAGGCCACTAAGCTCAAAAGAGATGCGGGACCACAGAGATGGTATCTGCGTTCGAGCCATCGACGCTGAGAGCTTCATATTCCAAGTTTGTACTCTGCACGATGTGATTGATTCATGATATTATTATGAGAAACTAGTCAAATTTCTCGTGTGCAGGATGACAAGGAAGATGAGTTTAGATTCAGCCTAGATAGAGCTTTTTATGAGGACTCTGCCCAAGCTGCGGTTTATGAGTTTTTGGCTCTGCCAATCATGAGAGGTACTCAATTGATGATCAACGATGCATTCTCTTAAACGTTGTGATTAATGAGCACCACTGCTGCTTGCTGAAATAACTGCTTGACTTCTTTTTTTTTTCTCTGTTTGGGAGTTTAGATCTAATCATTGAACACCAATGTAACTTGAATATTGTTGCACGGGTTTTACAATTGTAACTTTGGTTTTGGCTTCGTAGTTTGTCTTTGCATCTTACCTTTCTAGTTTACATCTACCTTCAGACGCTGTGAATGCTATAAATGGAACAATCATCATTTATGGACAGGTTTGTTCGGGTCATCTCTTTTCCGAATGCATACCTGAAATGCTTTCATTGTCTCTTTTTTTGTCAAGTTGTTTATAATTTTTGGCAGAGTTAGATCAATTTGATAGTTTGATTTTATACTTTGCAGACAGGGGCTGGGAAGACATATTCCATGGAGGTCACCTAAAAAACCTTGATACATATTTCAGTTGTACCTATAGCAATAGGACCTTCTCATCTAAATAAACTTGGTTTTCTTCTACTAATTCAGGGACCAGACATACAGGACTGTGATGAGCACAAGAAAGGATTACTTCCAAGAGTAGTCGATGGGATGTTTGAGCAAATCAGATCTTCCAAAGATTTTGCACGATACACCGTTAAATTATCTATGGTAGTGATCTAAATGCACTTTTCACAATTTTATTAGTTTAACTTTCCTTACAAGCTCTCTTGTATAAATATCTTAAGTGCCTTTATCTCCTGTAGGTAGAGATCTACATGGAGAAAGTTAGGTAATGTGTATGCCTATAATTCTCTATGATTTCTTATAGGATAGCTTAGCGATAAATGAATATGCCTCTAATTCTCTCAGGGACCTCTTGGATTTGTCAAAAGGAAACATACAGATCAAGGAGAACAGAACACAAGGAATACTGTTGTCAGGCGTTACAGAGGTTAGCTTCATGGTGTAATGGTCATCTGTTAATGTTGAGAAATTACAGGTTGGTAAGTTTTAATCATTTGTTGCTTCAGGTACCTGTCTCAGATTCGGCCGAGGCATTACAACATCTATGTGTAAGATTGCAGCTACCCTGACTTTCTTGATTGTCTAATACTGCCTTCTTATTTCTGATACCAATTGCCATTTCAGACTGGTTTAGCTAACCGCGCAGTTGGGGAAACCCGTATCCTCTTAGCATATTAGAACTTTATCATTGTTCCAACATTTAAGGAATAATGAGATTAAGAATATGCTACACTGAGTTGATCAAAAGTTACAACTAATTGAGATCTTGAAGATTGTTTCAGTTTAACAATGAACGACAGAAATGAATATGTCCAGTAGTAGAAGCCATTGTGCGTACTTATTCACAATCCAGCAGGATTTAGTTAAAGATAGCAGGTAAAGCTTTTTACAATTACTCATAAAACGGTGATGATGTAATGTTGGAGCTTATATAAATATTTTGGCATTTTATCAGGGTAAAAACAGGAAAATTGATTCTCGTCGACCTGGCTGGCTCAGAAAAAGCAGACAAAACTGGAGCAGAAGGTAGGGTTCTTGAAGAAGCAAAGACAATCAATAAATCGCTCTCGGCCTTGGGGAACGTGATAAACGCTCTTACAAGTGGCTCACCTAACAAAGCCAGTCACATACCATATCGTGACTCTAAGCTTACTCGCATTTTACAGGATGCCCTGGTTGGTGCCTCCTCTCAAGTCGATTCTGTTGAATAATTTTCCAGCTTGTTCTCAATTCTGTTCTATTTTCTCATGCCACAGGGTGGGAATTCTCGAATGGCACTGCTGTGCTGTTGCTCACCAAGCACTTCGAATGCGTCTGAAACGCTCTCGACCCTCAGGTTTGGCATGAGGTATGCGTCTCACTGTTACGCTGGATGAACGGAACGCTTCCATGTTCCATGTGTTACATTATTGAACGTCTTTAAGACTGACGTCTGTTTCCAATTACTGTACAGGGCAAAGCACATAAAAGCATCACCACGTGCCAGTGAAGTAAAATCAGCCAAGACACAGGAGGACCCTCCCGCCGAAACCAAAGATGAGAACCGTGGGAGGATCCTAGAGAAGGTTAAGATTATGCGCCAGCAATTTCCTAGATCTGTCCAATTATCGGAAAACGGGTATGCATTATTGTTAGCGAATATTGTATACAGATGAAAGAGAAAATGAGCAACGAAGACATCAAAATGCTAGAAGAAGTGTTCGTACAGGAAGGGATCATTTTCAGCCTAGATTGTATGGAAGAAGTGGACATAGCATACGAAGATACTGTATCGAAAACTATAAAATCCTTACAGCAGACCGTTGAAGCACTCCAACTGAAAGTCAAAAAGGTATAGAATTGAGGGGCTGAAAGGGGTTTATTTTACATAATCGTAAATATACAATTAAGAGAGTGGGGGGGGAGGCATGGTCAATGATGCAAGATGCCCTGTTGTTTCCTCGTTGCAGTTAGAAACAGAAAACAAGGATATTCAGGAACAAGCATTGCGAAATCACGAGACAGGTCCGCTTGGAAAGATGTCAAGGTTCATCAGTTCTTGGTATGCACTTTCTTCACGTCCTAGAGACGATTAATTGAATATACAGTCTTAGTAATGTAGATAGATGGTAAAAAGAAAAATTGCTCTTTTGAGGTTGTTAGAGCAAAATCGATATTAACATTCAAAGTTATGGAATTGATGAAAAAAGGATGGGAGGATAAAAAGCTAATTAAAAGTAAGAATTACAATCTCAGGTAGAATATTTAGTAACGAGAGGTGTCAGGGAGTGGAGTGTCATTGAGGAAATGAATGAAGACTGAAAGAGAGCGTTTTGGCTGGAAGCTGGGGACTTGATGACCAGCCCCTCTCACGGTGGCAAATGTCAACTTCCCTTTGTACTCCTCTGTGTATCCTCCCACCTCTCCTCCTAGGTACCAAGGATGCCAAGCCGTTTTGGCCGTTAGATTCATCTTCTTGAGCGAGTATTTGGTGGACGTTACCGGAATTCTCCCATCCATATCTCCGCTGAACACCCAGACGCGGATACCCTGATCCATCAGATCCTTGATGAGAGGAATCACTGTTGTGGGACTGTCGTTCCACTTCTTTATCACACTGCTGCACGGCTGCCACTCGTAAGGCAGCTTCGTAGCGTTTGCGTGAAGGGCTGCCTGGACCTCCGGCCTGTTCAGATACGCTTGCACGTAATGGTCACTGCATGGATCAAAGTCCCTAATTGTGGTTCTTCTTTTGGGCCTGCGAGTCAGCGTGGTGTTGAGGCACAAGGGAGCGTATATGTTGTAGATGTCGAGGTAATACGTGTCCATGTCGATTTCGTCCGACACCACAGCACACTCCTCCGTCATCACACTCGCAGACTCCGTCTTGAGATCGCAGTTATTCTTTAGCCTAACCAAAGAATCTTCGGAGATCAATGCGTGACTCTCGAAGAAGTCGTACATACCCATCAAATCAGTCTCGTCGTTGATCACGGCATTTCCTATCAGAATGCCCTTGAGATTTAGGAAGCTCCGGTGATGTAGAATGATAATGTGGGCTAGCTGGGGGACATAGTGGCCGGCGTAGCTCTCACCGGCGATGTACAACTCCCTGCCCTTGTACTCAGGGAACCTCTCCAGCCACTTCACTAAAAAGATGTAGTTATCGGCCGCCGTGTTCCTGTCTCCGTGCTTCTCTAGATCCGACGTTTTATTTGTGTACGAGAATCCCACTCCCGCGGGCGATTCTAAGAACAACACGTTGGCAGCATTATTCCATGCATATCGGTTTCTGAAAAGCGTTTTACCGTCACTGTGCACTCTGAACGGCCCGAGCTCTTGTAGTGCTCCATACGCGAGCGATGAGCATCCCGGTCCTGTTTATTCATATTTTTTTACCAATTTATACATATATTAATCGATGATTAATCACACATATTTCTGTAATTTTAAAATCTAGATTTTCTCTTAGAGATTCCTAACTAACCGATGAGTTATTTAATTACTCTCCTGCTAAAATAATTAACTAATTATTTAATAAATATAAATTAGATATTTACATAATTTATTTTTCAAAATATTTTAAATATAAACAAATAATATATAAATATTTTAAATTTATATGTTAATTATCTATTAATACATAATTTAATTTATTTTGTTATCATATATTTAAATAATTATAAATATATATATCATTAATTATATATATTATTATATCATTGAATTCAAAAAATATTTCTATAATTGTAATAAATCATATATGTCATTGATCTGATAGTAAAATATATTAATTTTTTAACTAAATTAATATGTTATAATTATTCTAATAATTTAAATTTATTTATATATTTATTTGAAATTATTTATAAATTATTTTTTAATAATTTAATAGTATTTTTGATTAGTTTAATAAAATATATTAATTCTTTGACAATATTAATAAAAATAACATATATTATAATTATTTTTTAATAATTTAAATTCATTTATATTTTTTATGTAACATAACATTTCTATTAATAATACTATTTTAAAAAAATATTTTTATAATATAGTAGAAATAGACATAATTTCTTCCATTATAAAATGCGTCTGGCTAAATAATTCAGAAATATAGAGCACGCCGAGAGTTCCTCTCCATGTGACATTTTGAAACCCATCGAAACAGGCAAATCATTTTTTCAAGTTGTCTTTTTCTTTTCTCGTTTTTTAATTGGGGCAGTGTCTTTACACTATATAATAATGTTGGTTGCGATTAAAAACAGATAGCGAAGAAGCAGGCATCTAGGCAAATAGGGTGATGGTACACTATATATGGTTCCTGACTTCTGGCAAATGTTATATTGTGAAAATCATTCATATAACATGGTTAAACTGAAAGAAGACAGTCTCGAAAATCGTCGTGATCAACCTAAACATTCTTGTTCATCTTTCTGCTCTCGTGCTATAAACTCGCAAACATATATGATATATGTGTATATATATATATGAGTTAATGATTGTGAACCAAGATAAATAAACGAGTAAAATGAGTTAATGATCGAATAGTAAACTTACCGCCGTTGAGCCAGAGAAGAAGAGGAGAGGAATCCTTAGGGTTGGAGGAGGCTTCCACGAAATAGTAGAAAAAGGAACGGCCCGCGGATTCGTCGACGGTGATGTAGCCTCCGTATTGGTCGAAATCGACGGGAGGCTGACCTGGCAATCTCCGTATCAGATCTCTGCTTCTTAAGTCCTCCTGGTTGACAACACTCGGGAGGGAAGACGGTTTCAAAACCTTAACCGCCTTGAAGTGGGTTGTGTCCATGGAAGAGGAACTCACCCATCGCTTCGACAGGTAGAGACGGTTCAGGGCATGGACTTGGCTGCTGCATTCGATTTCAGAGGACAGGTACACTAACATTAACACATATGTGAGTACAACATCTTTCCCCATTCTCTTCTGTCGGAATGGAGAGAAGGAAAACAAATGTTTTTGAGAAGAGGAACAATAGACAGTTAAATGAAATGAAACGCGTGTGTGTGGTTTTGGATCTTAAAACGACTCTTTTTTTTTGTTGAAACCTCCCCAACTATACGAATGATTGTGTGGTCGATTTTGTAAAATCTTTTTTTTTTCTTATGAGAAAAATAATGTCAACGTTTCAGAGCGATCATGTTACCCTAATGCTCACATTTTATTATTCCTTCTTTAGTTTTTCTTAGTACCATTAACTACAACACAAACAACCATTGTATTAAATACATCCCTACATTACACATACATCCACTTCGGGATTGAATACTCCCTTATTCTTTTTTTTTTCCCAAGTAAATACCTTTTGATTTACAGGAATGTAAATTAAACCATATCACAATACATACCTTATCATGTTTAATAATTTAGTCTGAAATTGAAAAATGTAACAATGATATGAGCCGAACATGGGGGGGGGGGATTTATTTTCGTGTACAAGCCCACTGGCCAGATCCGATGTTTCAGCAAATTCCTTTCAAGATTTTAACAATTTCAAATTGGCCATTGACCTCTTCAATTTAGTATATATTATATATATCGCATGCCATTTGAATTATTTTTAATTACATAACCAGTATATAATAATATTAAAATTGGGTTACGCGTGAAAATGAAACACATTCAGAGCCCATTAGGGGTTTGAAAACTCACTCCAACAGAACATCGGGCCGAAAGTAGATTGGGTCTTAGGCCTCAAAGAGTAGATGACGTGTCATCTTTGCAATGGCTCTGAGAACCTTAGAAGAGTTTCCCAGACTGCCCTTAAATTTTTGATGATGATTTTGATCCGTGTAAAATCTATTATGGTGTGGAGGTAACTCCTTGTTTTCGTTTATTATTCAGATCCCAATTCACACACTTTTCTCCCCTCCCCTCCCCGATCGGCGATCCCTTTGATTTCCCTGTTCCTCTAGCATGGCTTGCATCAAAGGGGTTGGCAGATCCGCCTCCGTTGCTCTGGCACCTGATGCTCCTTACATGGCCGCCGGAACCATGGCCGGAGCCGTGGATCTCTCCTTTAGTTCCTCCGCCAATCTCGAGATCTTTAAGCTCGACTTTCAGTCCGACGATCGCGACTTGACACTGGTTGGCGAAAGCCCCAGCTCCGAGCGCTTCAATAGACTGGCGTGGGGGAAAAATGGATCTGGATCCGAGGAATTCTCACTCGGTCTTATTGCCGGCGGCCTTGTCGATGGAAATATAGATCTATGGAATCCGCTTTTTTTAATCAGGTGCTTTTTCTATCCCCGCCTTCTCCTCTTTCCTACTAATTTTTGTGAGCCTTATTGGTGCATTTGAATTGCTCTGTTTGTTTTTTTTTTCTCTCGCAATAGAAATTTTGAGTCATTTTATAATTTGAAGCGTAGTGATCGAACAAGAAGAATCATTTTTTAGTTTTCTGTTCAACATATTTGCTTATTGGTATCAAATTTCCATCTGGACAAGTCTAACTCCAACACCTGTCACATTTTTCAGTTCACAGTCCAGTGAAAATGCACTCATTGGACATCTTTCAGTTCACAAGGGACCCGTGAGTTGTATCTTTCTGCAAATTTTTGTTGCTCAACGCTGTTTTGTTTTTACACTCCCCATTTGATGTGTGCGTGCGTGCTACATTTCCTTGTCTTCAGGTTCGTGGTCTTGAGTTTAATGCTATCACCCCAAATCTACTTGCTTCTGGGGCTGATGATGGTGAAATTTGCATCTGGGATTTGGCAAAGCCCTCAGAGCCTTCTCATTTTCCACTTCTGAAGGTAAACCACCATTTACTAGTCAACAACCTTGGTTTATCTTAGTTGTACATGGATAAGTTTTTTATGTCATAATTGCATGGTATAAACCGAATTTGTCCAATCCTATGACTTGAATCCTGGAGCATCTGAAGCTTTTTGAGGGTCTTATGCAGGGTAGTGGTTCTGCTACGCAAGGTGAAATCTCCTTTATATCATGGAATAGAAAAGTTCAACAGATATTAGCATCTACCTCTTACAATGGGACTACTGGTGAGATCTGAAGTTGTCACTTCCTTTCTTTATCTGGTTGATTACTAGCTCATTTCTGTCAACTCTAGTTTTGCTATTGCTCATATGTGTTTTTTGTTCCCCCCCCACAGTAATATGGGACTTGAGGAAGCAGAAGCCTATAATTAAGTAAGTATTCAGTTTTTTAAAGTAACTTTCGCGAGGCGTCCAACACTTGATATCAAAATCCTGATCTGGCTGTTATCATTCAATAGCTTTGCAGATTCAGTTCGACGCCGGTGCTCTGTTTTACAATGGAACCCTGATATTGCCACTCAGATAATGGTTGCATCAGATGACGACAGTTCACCTACTCTGAAGGTAAGGAATCATTTAATTCATTGCTTCATATAGTTAAAATTGGTCTTTTAGTGATCTAAGGTATTCAAAATTAGCTCTGGGACATGAGGAATACAATGTCACCCGTGCGCGAGTTTGTTGGTCACCAAAGAGGTATTTTCTAACCATTGCTATCAAAATGCCTTTTCCACTGTATTTATATCATTTTCTATGGCTGATAAGTGAAAAGCCTTATAGATCAGCCATAGTAATCTTGAACCTAGTCATTTTGTGGTCCTGATTCTTTCTACTGTTAACATCTTGGTGAAATATAGTTGTGATACTTCCTACCTGACAGGTGTGATTGCAATGGAGTGGTGTCCAAGTGACAGCTCATATCTTCTTACCTGTGCTAAAGACAACCGAACTATTTGCTGGGACACAAATACAGCAGAGGTAGGGAGAAGGAATTGATAAAAGATAGAGATGTAGCTTTGTCTGCTAATCAGTAATTTTCATTTTGACTGAATTTGATCCAACTATATCAGATTGTGGCTGAGTTACCTGCTGGCAACAATTGGAATTTTGATGTTCATTGGTACCCAAAGATACCTGGAGTTATATCAGCATCTTCATTTGACGGGAAAATTGGCATCTATAACATCGAGGTATCTTGGTAGACTGTCTTTAAGTATCTGTAAATTGTTTTGTTCTAGATGAAAATTAATAACGTATGAGGCATAATAAATCATGAACCTGTGAATCCAGCCCTATTGACTGGTTTTCTTCCCATAATTAAGTTACATTTTGGGTTCCCAGTTTCTTGTTAGAGTGTGGAGATCAAACGTTTTAGGATTTAATCTTATGAACTTTCCATTTGAGAACTACCTTATTAACAGACTTGCTGGAATCTGGATTGCCCTTTTCCCCAACAATAATAAAGTAAAATCATATGTATTCAATACCTTTGGTGCAGGGTTGCAGTCGCTTTGGTGGTGACGAGAATAATTTTGGTACTGGTAATGTCAATTACTCATCCTGAATAATTTGTGTACCATTGAGCACTTTATAATTCCTATGTTGGAGGCGGAAATAGCATCAGAACCAACATCGCTTCGTAATATATGCAGCTCCCTTAAGAGCACCAAAATGGTTTAAGCGCCCGGTTGGGGCATCTTTTGGATTTGGGGGAAAGCTTGTATCCTTTCATGCAAAGGCCCCTCCAAAAAGTGCTTTGAGCATTCCATCTGAGGTAGGTATTTAGGGATGAGACTGTAGGTATTTAGGGATGAGACTGTCTTCTGCTATACCCTTCTTTCGTGAACTCTTATTTGACTGAATGTCATGTTCAGGTATTTTTGCATAGCCTGGTAACAGAACAGAGTTTGGTGAGTCGAACTTCTGAATTTGAAGCTGCAATAGAAAATGGAGATAAGACTTCTCTAAGGGTTTGGTGTGAGAAGAAATCTGAAGAGACTGAGTATGCCATCCTTATGATTAAAAATAAATTCTCCCTTAACAAACTCATAAGACAACTCAGTTTTTCCCTGATTCAATTCTCTGATTTCGCAGATCCGTAGAGGAGAAAGAGACATGGGGCTTGCTGAAAATCATGTTCGAAGAGGAAGGAACTACAAGGACAAAGTTGATCAGCCATCTTGGCTTTAGTTTGCCTTCCGAGGAAAAGGATCAGACTGTACATGGGCTATCGGCAGATCTGAATGGCATTGGATTAGAGGATACTGCAGTGCATGAACCGGAACTTGAGGAAAGTAATGAGGCAGCTGCATTTGCTCTGGACAATGGAGAAGACTTCTTTAACAACTTTCTTGCTAAACCGGATACACCCGTATCTACATCCGCTAAAGATTTTATGCCTCCTGAGATGGATTTTGCGGCTGAAGTGGAAGAAATTCAAGGAATGCCAGAAGAAGAGGAAGAAGGTTCTGATCCTGTATTTGATGATGCCATCCAGCGTGCTTTAGTCGTAGGAGATTACAGGGAAGCGGTGGAACAGTGTATATCTGCAAATAAGATGGCGGATGCTTTAGTTATTGCTCATGTTGGTGGTACATCATTGTGGGAGAGTACTCGTGAGAAATATTTGAAGACGAGCAGTGCACCTTACATGAAGGTATATCTCTCTCTCTCTCTCTCTCTCTATATATATATATATATATATAAATGTGTGTATTGCTTTCCAGTTTACCATCTACATCCCTGTTTGTGGTTGCATAACCTCTAAGCTACTGTATGTTATAATCTGTTTCAGGTTGTTTCTGCAATGGTAAACAACGATCTCTCGAGCCTTATCTATACAAGATCACCTAAGTTCTGGAAAGAAACTCTTGCTCTCCTCTGTACTGTAAGTTTCTCAAACTCGAAAAGGAAAAAAAAATTGATATCGTTTATAAAGCAATCCAGTAATCAAAATGGAAATGAAATCTCCCTTTTCATGCCTTAATCAAAATATTGTCTTCTATCACTGTAGCTCTTCTAATAATGTAATTTGATATGCTATTCCGATAACTCATGAACCACGTTGAACAACTCATCAGTGTGACATGATGCATTGATCTGCCAATGAATAATGCTCTTGTATTCATTGGCAAACAGTTTGCACAAGGAGAACAATGGACCAGCCTGTGTGATGTCCTTGCCTCCAAGTTGATGGCTGCTGGTAACACATTGGCTGCAGTTCTGTGTTACATATGCGCGGGAAATGTTGACAGAACAGTAGAAATTTGGTCGAGGAGCCTTGCCAATGAGCGTGATGGAAGATCTTATGCTGAGCTTCTTCAAGTGTGTATCATTTTCCATGTTTTGCTCATAAGTTACATTGGGCGTCTCTGCTCATATTCTTCTGCCCTTTTCTTTTAATAGGATCTTATGGAGAAGACTCTTGTCCTTGCTTTGGCAACTGGCAACAAAAGGTTCAGCGCATCTCTATGTAAACTCTTTGAGAGTTATGCTGAGATATTGGCAAGCCAAGGGCTTCTTACTACGGCAATGAAGTACTTGAAAGTTCTGGATTCTGGTGGCTTGTCACCTGAACTTTCTATATTACGTGATCGTATTTCTCTTTCTACAGAACCTGGTGCGTATGCAGTTGCTTCTTAATTATTATTTTTAACGGAGTTCTGATGATAAAGTTAGCTTTATCATTTTATATTGCATCTGCAGAGACGAACACTGCAACTTCAGGCAACACTCAGCCTCAAACCACCATGCCATATAATCAGGTATCTTTTGTTGAATTCTGCAATTATTTTTAAATTGGAACTTAGATCTCTTTGGAATCCATTTAGCTTTTCCAGATAAACATACTTAGCCTTCATTATTCTGTGGTTTAGGAGCCAACTCAGGCGCAACCAAATGTTCTTAATAGCCCATATGACAATCAGTATCAACAACCATACACTGATTCTTATGTTGGAGGGTATGCCCCTTCAGCTTCACATCCACCCATGCAGCAAGCAACCATGTTTATGCCTCACCAAGCTCAGCCAGCTCCGCAGGTTTCTGAAGTTTTGGCATTGACATTTCTTTTTTTTCGTTCTTCCTTACAGCACCATGCATTAATGGTCATCCTTATCTAGCAGTTTTGAGATGTCTAGATCAGGAGGGTTTCCGTTTTTGCTATGTTTTTGTATAGGCTATTGGTTACGGTTTTGAGATAGGAAGACGTCTGGAATATGCATATGGTGCTCAAATGCCTAGTCTCTTCTTTTGTGTGAATTTCTGAGTCATAATATCAGATGTATTTTTAAGGTATTTGGTTCTTTGACAAACATAAAATCTACTCCTCAAATATGAACATTTCGGCCTCTAAGCTGCCCCATGTGCAGGAAAAGGGATAATATAATAGACCTTTGCTTCAGTTCAGTTCTGTAGAATATATCCTAGAGTTCGTGAGAAAAGGATGTGGTGGAGAGGTGTTTTGTTTTTATGTATGGGGTTCTTGGGCTAACTTGTTGACTGTGATGTTAAATGCAGCCAACTTTTCCTCCAGCTCCTGCAAGCAATGTTCAGCCATCCATGAGAACTACTTTTGTTCCTTCAACTCCCCCTGCACTGAAGAACGCAGATCAATATCAGCAGCCAACCAGTGGTTCTCATTCATTCACCGTATGTGAACTTGTTGACTCAGTGTGTTTGTTTCTTCCCAGCCTTTTGTTTAACTAAGCTAATAGCTTTGTCATCAGGGACCATCGAACAATGCATACCCTGTTCCCCCGGGTCCTGGTTCATATATATCTTCTGGCCCATCACAAGTTGGGCAATATCCTAACCCCAAGATGCCCCAAGTCATTGCTCCTGGCGCTGGACCCATAGGATTTACTCCTATGGCAACTCCAGGAGTTGCCCCAAGATCTGTTATAGGTTCTGTGCAACCAGCAAGTCCTCCAACACAGCAGGCAGCTGCACAGGCAACCCCAAAAACTGCAGCTCAACCAGCAACTGTTCAGACTGCGGATACTTCCAGCGTTCCAGGTATTGATTTTACAACGTGACATTAGCACCATTATTGTGTTTTGTTTCAGACTTAGAAAGTCAAATGTGATAACCTGTTGTAAACTGATCCAGCCCACCAGAAACCTGTGATAGCAACGCTGACAAGGCTTTACAATGAGACAACGGAAGCACTGGGAGGTGCACGTGCAAATCCTGCAAAGAAGCGTGAGATAGAAGACAATTCAAGAAAATTAGGTGCTCTGTTTGTGAAACTCAATAGCGGAGACATCTCAAAAAATGCTGCCGACAAACTCACACAACTCTGCCAAGCTCTTGACAACCATGACCTGAGCGCAGCCCTTCAAATACAGGTAAGTTAGTGAGGGTATCTATTTGGTGTTTTAAAAGAAGAAACAATAACCAAGTGTTTTGAATCAAAACAGGTACTTCTGACGACCAGCGAATGGGACGAATGCAACTTGTGGCTGGCAACACTAAAGCGTATGATCAAGGCCAAGCAAAATGTGCGGTTCTGAGTTGAGCAAATGGTAAAATCCAGAGGGGAGACGTTAGTATCAATCAGGCTCCTTCTGCTTTTCTTAATTTTGTTTGTTTTACTTTCTTACTAAAAAACGCCGTTATTGCTGCTCCAATCTTATTTCATTTGTGAACTCATCTCCATCAAAATACCCTTTTGTTTAGGTAAGCTAGAATTGTGCTTTGCTGGACAAGTTTTGTTCGTCTCTCGTTCTACAATCCTTGTTATATTTACTATATAGTAAGTTATTTACATGTCATAATGGAAAAATCAAAAGCGTAAGGAAAACAAGCGAGTATCCATCTTGGTAGAGCCTGGAGCCACGGGCACTAGAAGTCTCACTCCATCTTTCTTTCTTGAGGAAGAAAGACATCATTTCCCAGAAGAATATCTCGATAGGCCGATACCAAGAGAGAAAGAGAAGGACCTTTTCCAAGTG
This sequence comes from Pugionium cornutum, assembly GCA_018901935.1. NCBI lineage: Eukaryota > Viridiplantae > Streptophyta > Magnoliopsida > Brassicales > Brassicaceae > Pugionium > Pugionium cornutum. The sequence continues at coordinate 192,216 of CM032157.1, forward strand.
TGAATAGATGGCGAGCCAAGAGAAACCAATAACTTGTCCTAATTTGTCCTAATTACATACATGCCCGGTGGACAGATGGACTAAATTTTTTTTAAATGAGTATTACAATGTGGTTGGGATAAAGGAAATGAAAGCAAGAGAGAGCTCTCACCCGAGTGGTTGCGCATGTAAAATGGAGTATAGAGGTGTCAGCGTCAGAGAACGTGCAACTTCATCTTATTACTACCTTATGCAAGTTCTGACGGCAGCACTCGGTTTCAGGGTGGTAGCATCACTCCGAAGAACATCGATAAGGGTGGTCGTCATGTCGCCAGATGGCCCAGATCGCACAATGTCCCGTCTGATGTCGAAGCTTTGTATTTGTGTGCTACGGAAACTCAGTCTCTTAAACATTTTTCTCACGTTGGACGAACCGGCTGAAGGGTTGGATTCCTAGGCCTAAGAGCCTGGGCTAACTACTAGCAAATGAAAATTCTTGTTGTGAGACCACAACTACGATATCAAATCACTTAAGTATAACGAAGTCACATAGTTACTTTTTTACAAAGACGGATATATGAATAGACAAAGAAGGCTAATATATACTTGCTTTTCTATTATTACAAACTTACAAAGTTACAAGTGTTGAAAGAAGTGTATATGTTTTACGTGTCCCCATCTTCGAAAAACATAAAGGAAAAAAAAAAGGTTTTCAAAATTCGACGTTGGGTCAATTCGACCTGAGAAATAGGATATGCATAGGCCCATATCATTAGAGCCCAAACTAAAGGGACAATAAGTGACTATCATCATCATAATCTTGTCTATTGGGTTTCTTCGGTCTCCACCTAATTTCACCGTCCATCTTCCCTGGGTCATGAGACTGCCTTTTCAAAAATTCTCTGCCCTGGTGCTAATATTGCCAATGGGTCATATCTCGATTTTCTCCGCACAAAATTTTCCCACTTGGGACCGAAATGGGATCTCCACTCTTGTCTTGTTGTGTAATGCGGCAGATATTGCTTCGACCCTAGACCTGCTGCTTCACTGAAATCGAGTATTCTTTGGTTCCGCTTTAAGATTTGTTCTACTCCGTCCTTCCCTGCCGATGTAAGGATCGCCACCAAGTAGAATATCTCTTCCTCCGGTGTTACTGCTGATGTTCTGTTGTCCCACCTGACAAAAACATAGGTAAACTTTTTTTTTGCTAAACTGACTAACTTAACAATCTTTTGTGTCTTACTTTGATTTCTTCACTGGGTAGACTATGACTGGGCCGTTGCTTGTATCGGTTAGAATGCTTCCAAAAACACCTTTAGCAAACTCATTTACTCTGCTTCTTGGTACAAGGAGATTGAGCCATGGATGTGGAACTTCCCATTGCCCTTTCGATCTAAGTTTAATCTCAGACACATGTACCCTATCCAAGAATTCTTGATATGTCACCTCCGATGAAAACAGTGTCGACGAGATGTAGCTTAGTTCAGATAGTGATTCTTTCACTTCCTGGATGTTCAAAACAAAACGATTTTTTTTTTTTAATTTCCAATGTCATCGATATCTCGCTATGTTTTTTAACTGAACGTTTAACGTTGTTTTGAATCTGTTTTCTCACCTTGTTCATTACATCTTTGTTATCTAACTTAAAGTACTTGGCAACTTCCAGACAATAGAGAGTCCTGCCATCAGATCTGAATTGGCTGGCTTCTAAAGGGTCTTCTGGGGTGAAGGACAACCTCCAGTTGTTCAGGAGGCCTGTGCGGTTTATTATCACAAATCCTTCAATGTAATCAAATTTGTTATCTGCCGATATTAAATGCTCTTGGTCCCTGGCCAAAGCAGAAAATTCCAGGTACAACACTCTCATCCATTTAACCTGTCCATTACCACAGAGCTCTATCAGTTACTTTTGACACACCTTTTCTATATGACCAAGTTTCTTCTTTACCATCGTTGGTGCGGGTTCCAATGCTATTCTTGCCCGAGTTATGATGCCAAACTGACCTAAACCACCAAGAACGCTATGAAATAAGTCGATGTTCTGCCTCTCTGAACAGTTTAGGATCTCGCCTTTTCCTGCAGTCGATAGGCATGATATTAGTGAGTTTCCATTACATTCTCTTTTTCGAAATTGATGGAGGGTTTGGTTTAAAAGTCACCATGTAGCTAAGCTTTCAAAACAATAGCATGGAAGGTTAAAATACTGCAATTCTTCGATGTATTTTGAACTAACCTGTGACAATCTCCAGTTGATGAACATTGCTGATTTGTGGTCCGTGTCGGAATGCCTGGCCGCTGATTCCAGCATTGGAAAGAGTACCACCTACAGTTAAATGTAGGTAATCCGTCCATGATTTTGGTGCAAGCCCATACTTGAGGGTCTCATGCAAAATGTTTATCCACAGCTCACCACCAGACACATCAACATATGGCGCAGGAGCACCCACACTGCGGACCTGCAGCTTCTGAGACTGGAGTGATTCCATGTAGATTACAATTCCATGTCTTGTTTGTGCTTGCCCTTGGAGGGAATGTCCACGACCTCTCGCTGCCACTGTAAGCTCTGAATGAGGTCCCATCATCCAGATGTGCCGTATTACTGAAGCGATGTCGCTTACAGATCTGGGATGTAAGACCGCCAAAGGAGGCAACTGGTGTCGATTTCCAAAATCTTTGGAGGCGTGATGCACATCTTCAAACTCCAAGTGGCCTACAAGGGGAAGCGCCTTCAATGAAGAAATGCTGCTGGAGAAGCAGCTGGCTAACTTAAAGGCTATGCAGGTGAGTAGTAAGATGGTGAAACTTCTTACTATAAGCATCTTCCTTTTCCCGATGAGGCATGCATGTTGATAGCTCATATGGCCTCTTGATTTCTGATAGACAAGGGTATTGAATCCAAAGGTGAATTAGGATTTGATCTTATAAAAGGTGGTGTGATTCTGAATGGCCGAGTCAACCAGTCTTTTGGTTGTGAGAATCCGTATGGGGACTGACTGTCTACGAAGGGTTATAAATAGCTTTAGGAGTGTTCACTTTTAGTTGAGGCCTCTCAATCTGTCTTTTTTTTGGCAGAGAGAAGCCATAAAGCAGGTGCCTAGTTGAAGGAAAAAGTCACAAGAAAGAAAGATCTCACGAATCTTTTATCTTTTTATAACAGTTACACCCACAATCTGCCCACAATCTTGGCTTTTTCGAAGAAAAAGCAGACAAGATCATACCATAACACTTTTACTTTGAAACTTACCATTTGAAGGATTCCTTATTTATCCTCTTATCCCATAGTTTATCCCTTTCCAGTCGTAGGTATGTTATTTCTTTTTAGGCTGAGATCTATTGTCTGTGATTATATTCCACTCTTTTTCAGGCTTTTGACTCAGACGAAACGCAAAAGGAATGGTGTCTGATTCAGTTATGAGAAAAAGAATGGGGGATCACTGAACTGGAGGGGGATCAGCATACGTGGAATGAAATAAATACCTTGTGGTCTCTGTAGGAAAGTAGGAGGCAATTTCAGTCATGATGGGACCCAGTAACACAGTCCTTGTAACGCAGAAACTCAATGAGGCTGTGACAGCTCAAAGCAAAGCAACCAATGAGTGAATCTTTCTGTTTTCTGAATCAAGGCCGTCGATTGTAGCTAGCTGACAAAACTAAATGAATCCTTACTTCTTTTCCTAAATTCTTGTCATCAGACAGTATTATGAGATAAGCTTTAAAACATGTTTTCGCTGCTTCGTCAGACTAAATCATCTCAGATAGTCCGTGTTATTATCTCTGGTTAATTTTGTCCATTTTTTATAAAAACAATTATTACCTCTTTGGTACAGAGTTATGTTCAGTTTCCTCAAGCTTAAGATCATCTTTGGAGGAATCAATGGAGCTACGGTGTTACCAACCAGATCATTTAATTGGTAACCAGAAAGGTATAATCTTATGGAGAATTTAAAAAAGAAAAGAGAGAGGGAGACTGGTGACAAAAGGTGGCCTAGTGAAGATCGTGCACCCTTTAGAAATCTGGATAGTAGGTGTAGGGTCAGAGAAAGAGATAGAGAGATGATGATGATGCTGGGTTCTAGAGTTTGACCAGTCCAGTTTTGAATTGTGAAGAAAGAAGTTGGGTTCTTCTCAACTCAATTGGTGCGGTGGGGATGGTGTGAATTGAAAAAAAAGTTGGTGGAGATGGTTGGTGTCTAGAAGGAGAAGCGACCAGAGAGCACTAGCGTGGGGCATAGCTTGTCCCAAGCAAATCTTGGTTCCGATATATATATAAATATGCCTTTGAGACATTTGTCAGACAAAGTGTCGAAGGGACGACTGTAGTGGTTTGGGTAGTGGACTGGTCCACGACTGTGACGCCTCTGTTGACTTGCCAGCTTAAACTCTCATTGGTGCGTCGCCGTTCCACCTTCACGTGCCTTGTTCCCATTAACATTTCTCAACCACAAAAAAAAAATAATAATAATTTTTTGAAGCATGTGTATGTGTGTGTTTGTGTCTCTCTCTGGATTCCTACGGTGTCGAGGATGTTATTTTAGTACTGTATATGATTCTGTTTCCGTAGAAAAGAGACTAGTAGGATCCATGTCTTAGTGCGTTTGCAAACACAATCAGGAGATCGCTTTCTTTGCAAGAAAAGCCTTTTTTTGGGTCTGAATGGGTCACTCTTTGCTGAAGAGAAGTGAGATGAACTTGGGCTGGAATTTGATTGGGAGTTAGGGATCCACTCGAAGCCCAAAATACTGGGAAAAGGCTTATCTGGAAGGGCTACAAAGGAGTGGTGATTGTAGACCAATATGTGCATGATCATGAATAACCAGCATTTTCAGCATAAATCTCAATTTGATAGTAGATGAAAAAAAAACATAAAAAAGACCCATCACTCTCTCTCTCACATTCTCATGTATGTATTTCGTTCAGAATCAGAAGAGCAGCCTCCTACGCATACGCAGCGAGTCGGACCTGTTAACAAAAGCCAGATGGCGTATGGTTTCACCGATAAGATCTTTGAATAGGAGCCGTTCGATGTCGAGAACCGCTTCTGACATCTCCACTTGGCAATCTCGCCACCGGTCCTCTGACAGATCTCTTCCGAGGACTCCGCACACGTACCCCACAAGGTCCTCTTCCTCCGTCGACGACCTTTTCTTTCTTATCTTCTGAAACTGGGACCAGATCACCTGCATCTTATCAGCCTCTCGCACCATTCTCCATGGCGGCAATCTCTTTCTCTGCCCAACTATCTCTTGCACTGCGTCGAAGATTAGCCTTCTCTCCTGAGCTGCGGCCCTGGATGCGCATTTGCCTTTGAGGTACTGCTGCTTTTCCAGAAAAGAGAAGATGTCGGACTCTTGTGGTAAGCAATCGGTGGCTCGGAGGATATCCGATATGTATACATATTCAGATTCCGACGATGATGCCCACCACTCGTCTTCCTCCGCGAAGTCAAGGCTGCGTTTCATGACGGGGGATGGGGAAGACTCCTCGTGGTAAAGGGAGTCGTCAAGAACCGAGATTGGACTCGGCTGTGACTCTCCGGATTCTGTAGCCGCCATCTCCGCTATGCTGTGGAGGAGCTTGTCACATCTCTCCAATAAAGTTTTCCCTTGTCTGTTCCACATCTGCGACAATTATTCTCAATTAGATTCAGCCACCATCCATCCATCTAATTATTTATTCCTGTGAAGCTAAAAATAAAAATAAAATACCTCTTCCTCCTCTTCAGAGCCCTTTTTGGGAACTATGAAACTCTCGTCTCCAACAGGTCCGCCTCTGTTGGTCTGGACGGGTTCAGGTCTCCGCCAAGGAAGTGGAGAGACTCTCTTCTGCTGTTGTTCCCTGAGCGTTGGTCTTCTAATACGACTGCTTTCACTTATGTTCCTTCCTTTGCTGCGGTCACCTCGATCTCGATCCCGATCCCGTTCCCGCCTGGGGCTCAGTGACGGTGAAACTCCCGGTCGCGCGCCGGCTCTTCCAGATCTGATGCCGAAGGGGGACATACCTGGTTTGATCGGAGACTGATGTTCGTCGAACACTAGATTCCTGTTGCCGACTCCGCTCTGCGGTTTGTTTGAAGAGTGCAACAGTCCTTTCAGCCTAAGAGCTTCTAGAAGTTGCTTAAGAGTTTCGAGATCGCTCGTGGAACTCATCTTGGTACACTGCCTGGCCTCCGGGAAGAAATCCGCGGAATCGAAATAGCTCTTTCGCCTTATGACGTATCTTTGCGCTCGGCCGCTCCTGACATTGAACTCCGCCAGATCTCCGCCTCCTGTGCTGCCCTTTTCATCTATCGACGGATTGCACAAGTTGAAGCTGTCAAAAAACCTGTTGTCTCTGCTGACCCTCGACTCTGATGCAGATCTCTGCAGAGGCTGTGCACTGCTGGGCAATGCCTCCAATCCCATGAGACGTGCGATCACGCTTGGTGACCCAGAGCCGTCTGTGGCAGACTCGTCGCGTATCTGTCTGGGCTTGAGAGTTCCCTTGGCATCCACGACGGCTCTGCTATCGAGCGAGAGCCGAGGAGCTTCTTTAGAGAACCTCCAGGGTGAGCTAGAAGATCCTTCTTTAAAATCCATGACTGGAAGAGTGAGGGGCAAATTCTGATCCGGTGGCGGAGACCCGGCGACACTATGATGTTTGTGGTTCCCTGAATCAAGCGGTGAGGAGAGGCGTTTGGGGGAGAGAAGATGAGGGCGATCGAAGATGTTGAAGAAGCCGGCCATGCAACCACCGAGTTGCTTCTCCAGAGCTTGGTCTTTCACCACCCTTGTCTCCATTCTCACATTCTTCTTCTACTTCTACTTCTACTTCTTCTACATCATCCTCCGGCGATTAAAAAGGACCAAAATAGGGGAAAACAAATATGACTCCCTTTTTCCGATTTTATCCTCATACAACGTGCTTTGCTTTTTCTTTATATATAAATACTCTGACACTTCTGCTTCTATTTAAAAAATCTATTTTGTATATGACTTTGATTTCTTATAGAAATATTATTATTTTCATATCTCATTTATATAAATGAGGACCCGCCTGGCGTTCACCGATTTCAATGATCACTGACCGTTACTACTAGGACGCTTGAGACCAAATTCGGCGACTGATGCGGATGACTGACGCACATTTGCGTTCAGATGTATTATCATTATTGTGTTTTCATTTTTATTTCATAGGAAAACGTGAATGCGAAGATTAACAACACATGCATGCACATGTATGTTATCTTTGTAGAGACATAATTTTTTACGTTATTATTATTATTTAACGAGGATTTTTGACCACTTACACGAGATAGATTTACAAGTTTGAGAGACAACGGCTATCTTACGTATCCTAGTATATATATTTAATTTAATGACCCAAAACCAATGAATATATTTTGCATTGTTTAATATGAACAATAAAAGGGTTTTGGCATTATGCGAGGATGTGAGTGAGGCTATAATGAATCCATGTTTCATTGCTTTGGTTACGTATTGGAAACAATATTCATTCATGTATGATGTAATCTTTGCTCTGATCACTTATTATTCTATTCCACTAACCTTAATTATATATTGTTTCTTTTCTTTTTCATATACAGACTAATTATAACCTTAACTATCAGATTTTATCAATGTATATCGACATGTTCATTTATCCAAAAAGTAATTTATCGAATATTATATAGATGTTGTACGGTATTATGCTAATTAAAGAACCACTCCATAAAAATCTATTGTTTCTAATATTTAATTTATCTCATAAACTTTGATTTTGACCAATAAAAGTAGATGACAGATATTCAAAGGTTGTCAGAAAAGCCATATTGTCAGAATTGAGGGTGTGCTTTAACAATATTTATTTATATCAATTACTATTTTTTTTTATTGAAAGTATATATTATCGTATGTTGCTTCTTTTTACTATATGGCAATCTCACCTCACAGTGCTTATTTGAATCGTATCTAATACTTAAAATAGCATCTTTTTCTTCCAAATTTAGCATAATAAAATTAAATTTTCAAAAATAGTACAAATATTTATGTAAAACTATTTATTTATTCTAAATAAATTATACATAAACTTAAAGTATTGTATTTGAGTTCATTATTTCCAATTTAGAGTTTATTTTTTTTCTATTAAAATATAGTTTTAATGCATTTTAATGTTAAATTTGTGCTATTATTAAAAATTTAAACTAATGATGCTATTTTTGGAACAAAAACTTAGAAATGTGCTATTTTAGACATTTGCCCTTTATTATTTGTTTTGTAAGTTTCCACTTCTAATTATTTTTTCACTGAAAATTGCGTTTTTATCACATGTGCCTTTAATATAAATTTGAAAATGAACTTGACTCATGTTTTAGTAAATAACGTCATTCTATTATTTTTTTATACGTTATTTTAATGTTGCAGAAATTTCTATAAATTTTCATTTTAGTAAAGATTTCTGATTTTGAGGAAAATATTGATTTTGTAACCAATTTCTGATTAAAAAAAACTAACAGGAATTCAAACTATTTTTTTCTAAAATGGGTTGTATACGCAATGAATTTTGGATTTAACAATTCTCAATGGCAATATGTATAACTTTATGATTACAATAATGACTCTTTTAGTTGGATTCTGTCGAGATTATGCTTCTATTAGAGAGTACATATGCGATCATTTGTTTTAATCATGCAAGTCCTCCAAATGTAGATCTACTTTCTTTTCGTATAGAGACTACAAACAAATATCATTATATAGGTTTTTGCTCTGATATATGTTGTTTAATTATTTGCATTTCTCTGAGAAAATGTCTCAATGTTTACCATTTACTCTTTTATTTTCATATTTTACTAATAGTTTTGTCGGTTGTTTATGAATTTGAAATACTTATAATGTTTAAATTTTTTCCATCAAAAAATATTATATTTTGTAGCAACTTACCCATGCGACCGAAATCTTTGAATCTATGTCATTTTGAAACTCGCATAGATTGGAAAATCCCGATAAATGAGTACATAGCAACGAGAACAATACCAAACGATAAATGGGATGTAAGGAAGCTGAAAATAATTAGCGCCCGTTTTTGCGTGATTGAAGATAAGTTATACAAACGAACCATGGGCGGATTGTATCTCAATTGTATCGATAAAGAAGACGCAGAAACGGTGATAAGAAAAATGCATGAAAGGTTACGTGGGAGCCACTCGTCAGACTGTAATCTCGCACTAAGAATCAAATGACAAGGATATTACTAGCCGACCATTCTGACAAATTGTGAGCGATACACAAAACATTGTGACGGCTGCCAAAGGCATGCCTCTATAAATCACCGCCTGACAGAAGAGCTTCAGTCATTTTCAGTCTCGTATCCATTTATGAGGTGGTCATGGACATCTTTGGACCACTGTATCTTTCGACAGGAAACGTGAAATATCTCTTGGTGATGGCAAATTACTTCTCGAAATGGGTAGAAGTAGAATCATACAAATCGATCGTGGATTCAACGGTGCAAAGCTTCATATGAAAAAATGTGATATATAGACACGGCTTGCTTTATGAGATCGTCACGGATAATGGATCGCAATTCATCTTAAAAAAGTTTGAAAGGTTATGCGAAACATGGAAAATTCGTTTAAGTAAATCAAGCCCCCGTTATCCGTAGGGGAACGGACACGTCGAAACTACAAACAAATCCATACTGAGCAACCTAAAGAAGAGACTTGGAGCACACAAGGGGAACTGGACAGACGAGTTGCAAGGAGTATTATGGGCATACCGAACTACTCCGCGAAAGTTTACCAACGAAACACCATTCTCCCTATTTTACGGTGAAGCAGTTGTCTCCGCCGAAGTCGCAACCCCAAGTCTAAGATGGAAGTTTGCTCCGGAAAATGAAGAAATCAACGAAGGAATGTTACAAGATAATCTCGATGTAATAAACGAAAGACGAGACCAAGCCATGATACGGCTGCAGAACTACCAGTAGATCGCATCAAGATATTACAACTCGAGAGTCAAACCTCGGAGATTCGGCACGGGCGAGTTTGATATTTTTCTTTTCTTAAAAGTTAGGATGAATTTTCCCCACAGACGGCGTCAAATGTTAGAACCGAATTTGTATTTTATTCGGCTCTAACACAAATTCTCTAAATATTCTGTAAATAGTTCTATTTCTGAATGATTTTTATTACATAAGAGTTGTGCCCCTTTTATAATATACCACAATTAATTTCATATATAAAATTAATTACGGATTTATCGGTTACAACATAATTAATTATTGAATATTACAATATTGATTATTGTGCGTTACAAAGTAATTAATTCTTCTGACTATTATGTAATTAAAATAACTGGTTTGATTTTTTTATCTATTTTGGTGTGGTTAGGGGATTTGGATTTTGGGATTAAATCCGGGACCCATATTTTTATTATAACGAAAGCAAACTTAGAAAATGCATTTCATATTGTTATCTCCATTTTTGTTCAATACATTTTCATATTTTTGAAAATTCGTATGGTTTCATAATGATTATATGTTCTATAACATTTCAATTATAACCATAATATTCCTATAATTGTTTGATCATAAAATTTTGTATTATATTTTTATACTTGCTACTAGTTTAATAATCTTAAAAATTCATTGAAAACATGTGTTTGACCATAACTTCATTAATAATTGAAAATAACTTCATTAACCCTTGTTTTTAACACTAAAAAAAATACTTGAAAATCTGCGTATCATTCTCATTACTCGTAGTTTTCTTTGTTCTATATATCAACAGTTTTAGATCACCTTGTCATAGTTTATAATTAGTTTTCAGTAATCATAAAACTGCTTTTAGAAATTGTATTTTTTTTTGCTTTCACTTGCAACTAGTGTAGAATTTATTGGGAATCTTCATATCTCTACCATCGTTTTCTGTTTTATAAATTTTCACTTATAATCATTTAAAAATTTTATTGAATCTATATTTAATAAACATGAATTATCCGACAGAATGGTATTTTTCTTTGTTAATTTCTTAATTCTAAATTTTTAAACATATTAGTTTACTAATTTTGAGCTATTTATCTATTATTCTCCTAAATAACTCTGGCTGGTAATCATATAAGGGGAGGCACGTCGAGTTTAGATAGAGAAATATCTAGGAATGCAGAAAAAGGTTAAATGACTACTTGACAACCTACTACTTTCTCTCTTTATATGTGTATGATTCACAGTCCTAAACACCACAGTAATTGTTTCGCAATAGTTTGTGACAATGGAACCCAAGAGAAAAACCAAACCAAAGAGGGGATTCTACTTTTACAACACAAACCAAAGAGGGGATTCTACTTTTACAACACAAACCAAAGAGGGGATTCTACTTTTACAACACAAACCTACAGGTAAAATTATCTGTAAAGTTTGGATGGACAGAAAGCGGTAATAAGTAACAATAATAAAAGAGAGGAGAGGAGGCATGTGCTATGGGTTCCACTATCTTACCTATAAATAATTACCCAAAATAATAACATTAACAACAACAACAATACAACAGTATTTTGAAACACGAAACTAAACTCGTATGGGACTGGGGGAATGTGGGAATGTGGGAAAAAAAAAAATTAAAATCGGAGACACACTTAATGGTCTTCAAGATCTGCCCCGAACTATATGCAAACTATCATTCAGATTCTATCTTCTTTCAATGCTCACGAGAAGCTCAAACTCCATTGCTCGTATCTCATACAATCACATACATATACTGTTGTTACATACGTGCAACTAAAAACAATCTATGCAATCCAATGCTCAATCTGTACGCACACGTTGAAACTGCCCGCCTATATTGTTACAATACTCTCTTGAGTCAAAGTATAAAGCATCTGCAGCCTTCTCCTCCATTTGGTCCTTCAAACCACCGGTCCCATCCTATGTTCAAAGGTCCATTGCTTCTGCGAAAATTACCAGCCCCATCAGTTGTTTGAGTCCAAATGAAGGGCAATAGATTTTTTTTTTTTTAAGTCTAAAAACACTCACAGTGGCAATAGAGGGTCGGATGGTTTCTCAATGACACAGAGCAGCCTGTGAATCAAGACAAATATACAATATGATGACCACTCAACACACAAGTTTCAAGTTTGCATCAAAACACTTTCTCTTCATATTTCATAACTAAAACTGCTACAGGAAACTGCTTCAGTTTCCCTCATACTTACTCCGCACACACAGTTGATACAATATCTGTCTTCTCCAGCTCTTGCAACTCTTTCTGGATACAGTACATGAAATAAAGAATAAAGCTTAGTTTAATACCTGCTAGAGAAAGCACTAGCGAGGCACGCACGCAACAAGGGGATTGAACTGTACATCAAATCCATGAGATAAATTATACATCTTAAAAATAAAATAAAAAGAAATCATAAGCAAACAGAAATCAGAAATATTATCAGTTTTATATATATATTGGGAGAATTATCATGATCTGATTGGAACAAATTTGCTCTCTCTTGTCGACGTTAACTCAAGAACTGTTTTGTGTTTTCAGAGGAAAGCTAGAGATGATCTAATGCCACGAGAGGCCAGCTTACAGCCTATATCCTACACCGGAAGTAGAAATTTTGCGGTAGAGCGGATAGAAAAGTGATATTACCTCCAAGAATCTGACATCCTGTTCGACGCGACCAAGCTCTGCAAGGATCATGTGCTTCCCCCGTGCGTCACAACCGAGAGCAACAGCCTCCTGCTCGTAAACCACCGTCTCATCCGATTCCTCCATCAGGCAGGGCAACTATGCTGATTGATGACGATGATCACCGATGCGCATCCTATCTCTCGCAGATCTGACACCGTCAGAAGAGAAACTCACCGTACAAGTTTGAATTTTCCACACACGTACAGTATTAAATAAAAAGAACGATAAGAAGCCCAATAAAATTGCAATAGGCCCATAAAATGATTGTGTGTGTAATCGTTACACATTGCATCAAATAAATCAAAATAAATAGTAATTAAAATAATAATAAAGTATAGACGCCAAAATAAAAAATATATATTATAAAGTATGTGGCTGAAGTCCTCGCACTCTCCTCGACTAACTTTTCCTTTCTTGTCCCAAATGTGTTTTATTGATAAGCTTGCCAATTAAGAGTCCAAGGTTTGCTTCAATTTCGTCATCCATGGCTTCTTTGATGCTCAACGGGGCCATTACCTGCCCCAAGGGATTAGGATTTCCCGGTTCCAATTTACAAGGAAAATCGATTCTTCGGCCGAATTTGGTCTCCGTGACCCGAACCACCACCACCACGCCGAGAATCTCTGTAGCAACCAGATGCAGCGTGTCGGCGTCACGGCCATCGGCGCAACCTAGGTTCATACAGCACAAAAAAGAGGCTTACTGGTTCTACAGGTTCTTATCCATCGTGTACGACCATATCATTAATCCCGGCCACTGGACTGAGGATATGAGGGACGAGGCTCTCGAGCCGGCGGATCTCAGCCATCCCGACCTGCGTGTGGTCGATGTCGGCGGCGGAACTGGTTTCACTACTCTGGGCATCGTCAAGACAGTGAATGCTAAGAATGTGACGATTCTGGACCAGTCGCCACATCAGCTGGCCAAGGCAAAGCAGAAGGAGCCGCTCAAGGAATGCAAGATCGTGGAAGGAGATGCGGAGGATCTCCCTTTTCCTACTGATTATGCCGACAGATACGTTTCTGCTGGAAGGTAAAAGAAGAAAGTCAAAAAGTAGTATATTTGTTGTAATTAACAGATGAACGATTGATGCTCTGTTAGTTTTAATTTTCAAAACTGTGTTTCACAGCATTGAGTACTGGCCAGACCCGCAGAGGGGAATAAGGGAAGCGTACAGAGTTCTCAAGATCGGTGGAAAAGCATGCCTCATTGGCCCTGTCTACCCAACCTTCTGGCTCTCTCGCTTCTTTGCAGATGTGTGGATGCTCTTCCCCAAGGAGGAAGAGTACATCGAGTGGTTCAAGAATGCAGGTTTCAAGGACGTTCAGCTTAAGAGGATTGGCCCCAAGTGGTACCGTGGCGTTCGCAGGCACGGCCTTATCATGGGATGTTCTGTCACCGGTGTCAAACCTGCCTCCGGCGACTCTCCTCTCCAGGTTTGCTTGCCCACTCTTTTCCGTCCTAGTTCATCCACTCTTTCTTGACTCTGGGTCATTCAAATGCAGCTTGGTCCAAAAGAAGAGGATGTAGAGAAGCCTGTAAACAATCCCTTCGCCTTCTTGGGACGCTTCCTCTTGGGGACCCTTGCAGCTGCCTGGTTTGTGTTAGTTCCAATTTACATGTGGATCAAGGATCAGATCGTTCCTAAAGACCAACCAATCTGATCGATCTCATTCAACTAGTCATGATGTAGGACATGAAGAACGTATGAAGGTAAACAAACCTTTTTTTGTCCTATTAGTCTATCAACAAGCGGAATTTGATGAATTTTCTTTTCACTATATTTGTTCCATGTTGAGACATCTAATCTTACTTTTTCGATATTGTTTCTTGCACACATCAAACTTGCAAGTTCGGAACTCATTTCTCCCAACATTATCTTGTCTGAATTTCATATACAAATCTGAAAAGCAACCAAGATAGAGTATAATATCCTACCAACAGAATATCATTAGCAATTGCTTGCACTACAACATGCAAATTACAACCGAAGTATCATATCCTACCAACAGAATATCATTAGCAATTGCTTGCACTACAACATGCAAATTACAACCGAAGTAAAAAACAAACAAACTTGCAAGTCACCAGCAGCAGTTAAATTGATGGATGAATGATCAATCTGCGTAGCTGACCAGACCTCTCTGTCCGGATAGAGAGGTTGAGGGAGACGGGCTGCGTGATTCTACAGGAGAGGTGGATCCTCTTCTGATGGGATCTATCTGAGGGCCGAGACGGGAGTTAAGGTCTTGGCTAATTGAATGCTTCTTTCTATGCCTTGGACTTTGGCTCCTGCTTCTGTCTCTGAAACGTCTCTGGTACCCATCTGGACTCCGAGAAGTTCCCCTCCTACGGTTGTACCTATGCAAAACAACAAGTTAATGCAAGTGGCTCTAGGTGCTGTTTTACAAGTCAAACCCACCATCCGGAGAGCGAACCTTGGAGGGCTTCTTCTTCTGGGTGGGCTTCTAAAGCGTCCTCTCGGCAGGCGCTCAGAGTAACTCGTGCTGCTCGGATACCTCCAACAATTAAGACAAAACAAAGCTTCAGCACTAGCTGCAGAGTTGTCTTCATTTGTTGTATTTATAGACTGTTACCTATACCTGTTCCTATCCTGAATGCTTCTTACGTCAGGCCAGTGTCGAGGGGGCGAACGCTCAGGAGAAGGCGTACGATACTTTCGCGCAAAGGAAAAGCGTTCCGTGAAGCCACGCCCCTTTCGGATGCGCTTAGGCACACCACTGGACGATGGACTCCTGGAAGATTTCCTCACAGCGTTCTCTGCTGGCTTCTCGCGGGGACTTCTGCTTCCATTTCCAAGATCTCTCACATGGCTCCTGCTAGGACTTCTCCTTGGAACTGGGCTTATACTCCTGTATAGCAATGAAAAATGGCAAAAAAATTGTCTGACCACAAATCCGAACACCAAAAATCCAAAGCAGAGCTGAAATAGTCAAATAGATAAAGCAAGGAGATAAACCTTGAGTCCGCCAAGTCAGCACGTTGATCAGCATTGTCAGCTGTGATGCCCTTTCCATTACCTACAGGTTCATTGTTCGCCAGTAGAGAATCTGGCTCCTCTCTCAGAAAATTATTATCATCTATTGGACTAGAATCAGCAGCATTCCTCACAGGCACAGTTGTTAAATGTTTTCCATCATCTGTTTCAAGAAGGGGGTAAGATTTTCATTACTTGCAAGGAGGTAACGTGCAATCGCACTTCAGCATACTACAGATAGTTGCTAATTATAGGTTTAATGAACCAAGATCCGTAACAGCTACACTTACATTTAGCTTTCTTTGACTTTCTCGCCTTATCGTGGCCCACTCCCTCGTCATCAGAACTACTACTCTCGGTGTCACTTGAACTATCCGTGTTTCTATAAGCAACCACTAATCAAATCAATAAAAGCAATTGACAACTAGTAAATTAAATTACCATGAACTAATAGTCAGACCTGCGCCGAGCTTGTCTATCTCCTCGAGCTTTCTTTCTCCCATTTCGTCCTTTAATCTTTCTTTCCCCGCGTCGGCCTTTGTGTCTCTTTGTTGACCTCCTCTTCCTACGCTTCCCATCACTGGATGAACTAGACTCATAAGAGGATGAATTTGTTTCTGATTCAGTATCTGACTCAGAACTTGAGCTATATGAATCTGAAGAAGAGTTTCTTCTTTTTTGCTTTATCCTCTTCTCCTTAGAGTCTTTCCTGCGTGCTCCCTTAGCTTCAAGACCAGATATATTAACCGAAGAAAGGCCCTTGCTAGATTTTTTCGATCTCCCTGAAAATCATTAATGTGCCCGCATCATAAATCTAGCAATTCCACATACAAAAACTGTTTCCATTACCTTTTTCTTTTTCAGCAGCATCCTGAGCTTTTATCTGAGACATTTCGCCACAGTCTATTATTTTTACAGGGCTGGTAGGCTTCCCATCACTCGTCCCCACAAGTTCCATTTTTTTGATAACTTCCATTCCCTTCACGACTTTCCCAAATACAACATGCTTCCTACAGTACGTTTGAGGAAAATCAAGACCCTTGAAAATGCATTAAAGCGAGTTGCTCTTTACAGTGACTTCAATTTCTCAAAACGACCAAATGTAGGAGCACAGATTACCCATCGAGATGTGGCTGGCGTTTGAAAAGTATAAAAAATTGGGATCCGTTGGTGTTTGGGCCACAATTTGCCATCGAAAGGACTCCAGCTCCATCATGGTCCAATTTAAAATTCTCATCTGTAGAGATAAGAGGAGATATTGAGAAACTTGTTCATACAAAACTGAGAATAGAGCAAAAGAAAAACTATACCTGAAAATTTCCCACCATAGATGCTCTCCCCACCAGTGCCTGCAAACCAACCAAAGTCCTTACAAAATCTGGGCATTATTATCAGGGTAAAAGCTGAGTAAAACAGTAATAGCATTCCAGGAGTATCTCTCCGAGCTGGCATGATAGCCAGCAGAGTACTTCATTGGGAAGCTAACTCAAAGATGAAAAGGAGCCTTAAAACATCCTTCCAACATGCCGCCTTTTTATTATGCATTATATAAATTAGCTTCTTGAGACAATTCCGTAAACTTGTGTGCTAACAAACTACTGACTAGATTGTCTCTACGACCATAAGGTATCACAGAGAATTTAACCTCAAATAATGCATAATGTGATGCCAAGTTATATAAAGGTTTGGTAAATAACAGGATTATATGTATACAGGATAAAATGAATGAAGAATACCATTCCCATTCGAAAAATCACCACCCTGCAAAAAGAAAAGAAAAATAGAACCAGCGATTATCCATAATGCATACAAAATGATAGAACAGATTCTAAGACGTCAACCATTATGAATAGATTGAAAGCCCATAAGGTTGAAAAAGAATAACACGAATACAATGCATACATACTTGAGCCATAAATCCTTTAATTACTCGATGGAAAAATGATCCTTTGAATTGTAGAGGCTTCCCAGTGGTCTTTCCAATGCCTGTCTCACCTGCATCAGGCATAACATCAGAACAATGAAATGTAAAGTCCATTATCTTTTAAGTTAAAATTCTTACCAAACCAGACCTACGAAAATGAATTTACAAATATCTTGTTCTTTAACATAATAAAATCTTTTTAGCGATCTACTAGATAAGTTATGCTAAAAGCAGGGTACTCAACAATCTGCCGAGGTTATATGACAGTGATAGATGTAGATACTGTTGGGAGCAAGCTTAAGGTTACCTGTGCAGAGGGCACGGAAGTTTTCTGCTGTCTTGGGAACAACATCAGCAAAAAGCTGTAGTGACAGGAAACAGTAAAAAAAACTAAGAAGGCGCAGAAGGAAAAGAGGGATGAAACCAAAAAATGCACAAGCGATACTAAACCTCTATGACAATCCGTTCAATGGGATCTCCACCAACTGATACATCCAAGAACACAATAGGATTCTTCTTCTTACTCATTGCTACACAAGGAAAATATCCGAACTAAGAGGTTAAAGACAGGCTATGAGTGACAGGATAGAAGTAGAACAAATGGTAACTGATGATTTATGGCATCAAAATCACTATACAGAGACTGCATACCGCAGTTAACATGATGTAATAAGAAGTAATACAACTCACAGGACATCACAAGAAACATAAGGAATCAAAATCAGCAGAGAAAAGCCTAAACCTTTAAAAGTAAACGGATGCAAGCAGCTCGATTGCACTTGCCCAGATAATCTCAAGGCTCGATTTAAAAAAATCATACATCAGATCTATTAAACTTCAGCATTATAAGAACTAAAAGCCCTAAACCCTAAAAAGCTAATATAAAGAAGAAGAAAATGCATATACAGTTGAGAAACATGAGTCAGAAATACCAAGGATAACACAAAATACCCCCTTCAAATACCAAGAAAAAAAGAAAGATCGAAGACGGAGATACCTTACGGTTGAAGACGAAGACGGGTCCGGTTGCAAAAAAGATAGAATAGAAAAGGATACTGCGGCCACATTTACTCATTTAGATAGACACCTGTCGAGTTATTATTAGTTCGATCCTCTAAGGCCCGATAGGCCTCCAGAGCGAAATGGAATATTATTCGGTGTCCATCCGCACCGTTTAGACCAGCTGGGTTCAGGCAAAGGCTGGTCAATTAATTGTGGGGTTTTTTTGTGTTATCATGAATCATGAGTGGTTGTGTTCATCATAAGTTCTCAGCATCATCTCCATCTCAGAATTGTGAAGTTTACACTATTTTTACGTACATCTCAAAGTTATATAATTCAATTCTATCTTTCCTCTTCTTCATATAAATATGTTAAATTATAAATATATTGTTATATTCAACCGTACCATTGTTGCCCAATAACAAAAAAAAAATATTTCATGGTCGATCTATTATTAACTAAAGTTTTGTTAGTATTTTCTGGATATCTTACATTCCCATTCATGAATTCTTGCGAATCCTCTTCTTTTTTTTTATCTACAGCATCTAGCATTGTTAACATCAAGTTTTGATATCTTAAAAGTTTCTTTTCGCATAGTCTTATCAAAAGTTTAAGGAAAATCTAGTATCGCCCGAGCAAAATGTTATTAATCAAAGATTTGTCGAGGCAGTTATCATACATATCTTTGTTCACTTGAGCGGTAGGCAAATGCACGTAAGTTGATTGTATTTACTGTAGTAGAATTAGAAACTCTTTGGGATTTAAGTAAAATGTAATGATTAGCTTAGTTTATCTGTTTATAAAGTCAACTTCTTTACGTTAAGTGAAAAGAGATTAGTTCCTTATTATTACGACAAACGGTTAAACAAGAATAAACATCAAAATCATAAAATGTTGGCACTTATTGACTTATTGTGTCTCGTACGTCATGGGCAGAAGTAATCGTTTTATCTTTACATAATAGATTTTGTCAACGAATTTGTGCACTAGATAAAAACCCCAGAATTTATTTTCGTTGATTAGTGATAAGAAGCAATAAAATGGGGGATTATCAACAACTTCTCCGCCATTCTCCTCCTCCTCATCTTATTGGTTTCCACAGGCATATATATAAACTATATTAGTTTTCCAGTTCGAATTTGAAAAAATATTCATGGAGAAAGGAGAATCGCAATGGTGTGAATGGGACTGCAAGGGTCTACCAAACTTTAGATGTTATTTATTTGGGTGGAGCGGGGCACAAGCTTTGCGACGACTTTTGCATTAGCGAAGGAGCCATTCACGGCGTCTGCGTCTTAGAAACCACAGCTAATTTCCACCGTTGTCTCTGCCGCAAGGCCGCCTGCTCCTAATCTAATCTTAACCCTTCACCGCGTCATTTTACATAACTGCACAAACAGACATTTTGTTTTCACGATTATGAAAATAACATATGATTTTGTTTTTGATATGATTGCCATTGGAATTGTAACTTACAAATTACGTTGGTGTAATGTAACACATCCACGTATAATTTATTTTGTTGTTTCTCCACTTTCGTTGCTTTTGTTTTATTAGATGTTGTAACTTTTATTCTTTTTATATATTTTCTGTTGATTACTAGATTCGGTCGGACAAAACACAAAAGCCCTAACTAATTAACTTGTGTTCACATTCGCACCTTCTTCATCTTTCAAGTTGTTGTTGTTCGGTAGTTGTTCACAAATTCATCGGCGTCCAAGCCTTGCATCTCTAACACTAGAGCCTCCAGCTCCGACACCTGTTTCAGCACCTCCATTTTGACCTTATCTAGACTATAATACCTCGGTTTGTTAAAAAAATATTTATGTATGATGATTGATTAAAATTTAATTGATTTGGATAACTATATCACTAAAATATATCTGTAGTTTCCGTCAGTATTAAAATAACTCTAGAGTTAAAAGTTTATTGAATTGAAGCAGTTTAGGAATGAATGTCCTACTCAGAAATAGCTCTCGTTATTATGTAAATGAGGATAACACGGGAAAACACATGTGGTGATTTGTAGGAACAGTAAACAAATCTTTCGATTTTCTCGATATAAAGTACCGACGGGCATAGGGGCCTACGGATGTTGGCGGCCACGAATGTTATATTTTCGATCGCAACCTCGACTAATGGATCTTTCCTCTACTCGAGCAGAGGAACATTTTGTGAGAAGAGGAAAGCATCTCCTGTCGAAGCTCGACGCAAGGATCATGACCATTGGGTTGAGAGTGGTGGTGAGCATAAAAGTAAGAAATGGAAGATGATTATAGTATTTATAGAGAATCTTACTCGGCATACCATTTATATCCAACCGCATAAAGACTACGAAAGCGAGCCAGAAAATTAACTTGAAATAGAAGTTCCCTTACGGCATTTAAAATGTGCTCGTGCTTCCTTTCTAGAGGTTCGTTCTGCTTTGGAGTGTCCACATAAGAAGTCTCGTGGATTATCCTTTTCAAAATAATATTGTTAAGACGCATGAATTCGGTCTCATTTTACATATGACTTTTACTTTCTTATCGAGCTGCCGTTTACCTAATGTGATGTATTTACGAAGAGTAACTCCAACCTCTGTTTTATTCAAGGGTAATAAGTATATCCATAAGACTCGAAAGAAGTCATCAGCAATTGCAAAAAAGTTTCGTGAGCCACAAATCGATACGGTTCGATAAAACCCCATAAGTCATAATGACTAAATTCAAAAATCTCTTACGTTTTATTAAAAAAAAAAGAATACAAATATCGCAAACCTTGAAATCAAAACAACTACAAGTGCTAGAAAGCGGTAACTGCAACATCGACATTGTCTTAAAAGTCGGGTGACCAAAGCGGCGGTGCCACACATCATCGGGTTATGTATCACAAGTCTATGCCATCACCACATCTGTCACACCGCGAAAAATATTGGCCATCCACCTACTCACCCGCTCTAATCAATTTCAACACATAATTTGTTAGATATCTAAAAACATACCTACTATATTTGGCTAACTAAGATGAGAGTATAATCCATCATGTTAAATAATACGTTAACCAATTGAAGCCGGAGTCCAAAGGCGGATATTCTCTTGTCTAATAGTAGTAGTATTAAGTCGATCGACCATGCATTAGTTTAATAAACTTTGGTGCCATATCACACACAACCCTAAGAAACTAGAAATTATTAATCATATGATTAGAAGCTCGTGTGTTTGTAATATAGGATTCAACGTACCCGAAAGTTGGTCATGAACTTGTATTCCCTTCGTTTAGCATGTTAGACAATGTCTTTTGGTCACTTAATCCACTAAAACCATGAAACTATGTTTGTTGTTTAGGACGAGGTGTAGTATAACATAGGAAAACTTACTTTATCATTACGCTTTTTCGTCAACCAAACAGTTCATTTTGGACTCTTCATCTTGAGTAACAATTTAATACACTTCAACCGGAGAAAGAAGTGGATCACAAGATAACATAAAACATTTACAGCTCCAAAAATAGATTTATCAAGTACCCGTTATAATTCTTCTCTTTCTTTTCAATTCATGATGTCGTCTTTGGCCATTGCTACTTCTATAGACTAGTCCAAAAATTTGTTAGCGACCATAATAAGTTTTAACAGCCAAGCCTTTCCGTTAACAATTTGCGAGCTCTGTGTTTGAGCCTTTGCACTCGTTGACCATTTTTAGTGAAAAATCGTTTTTGAACATGCATCCAAAGAGCATGAGCAATCTTATGGTAGAATGGTCAGATCAAGCGCCACAATAAGAGTGATCCACGAAACTATCATGGCGTTATTTGTCCAACAATTTTTGAGATCCTATGAATCTTCCATTTGCAAAAATATTTTTTTGTGCTTGCAATGAAAGACGGAGTTTCAAAGCGCACTCGTCTCAATTAGAACTCCAAAATGATGGTTGTGAGATGATAGATCCAAAGTTATCGTTTGGCGAAAGATCATAGGGATCCATTAATTTTCGTGTTATTTCAAATTGTTTGTATGAACCGATGTACCGTCTTTGGTGCGGCTTGATTCTTGTTCCGACAATGAAACAAACAACAAAGTAAACGACAACGGTTGAGGATAAAAAATAATAATCTAGAAAATACTAGGTTATGATTTGATACCATGAAAAAAATCTAATTTGGTATAAAAGTTTTTTTTATTCTACAAAGTGTTAAAAAGTTAAGATATACATTATACATATAGACTATGTCTCAATATTGTGTTTCTCAACTGATTAGATAGCATGTCCGTGACTATTGTTCTTAGGTTAAACAGATCTTTATAAGCACGGATTCATATGAAACACACTAATTGTACTCTAAAAGATTGGGTCAAAACATTAATTATACGATGGCATAATACATACCTAAATTATATAGCCTAGCTAGTAACATGAATTTCATCTTTATTTATCAAAGAGAACTTAAGATAAATGATAGGGTAGGGATTAAACCAAATCTTGTGTTAAATGAAAACAACTTATAAGCATTTAATAGTTAGTTTATGAACAGAACTGAATCGAGTGATAGTTGACAAACAAATAAAATATACTTGGAGACTGAGCCTAAGAAAACAGAACATTTCAGGACAACTGGCAATGGCACTAACCTATTGCCAGGTAATCCGATAGAAGTACCGAAGACCTGGCCCCTTCGATTGTTTATTGTTAAACCATTAGGATTCGGTTTCAGTTTTCTCAATGACCAGAAAATGATTATTTGTTGTATTTCAGAGAGGAAGGTGTCATCGTGTGTCATATCAGTTCTGCTATATCTAGGGTTCCTTATATCTTTCTTGGCGATTAATTGTGGAGGTGAATCTTCAACGTGTTTGACGGTTTACAAAGAAGGCGGAGCTCCAGCTGTGTTTCAATCTCCCAAATGCCCTCGTTGGAATATCCAGAATTGGGGTTCTCGTACACACAGTGGAGGTGGCCATTGCCATACCGCAGCAATTCAAGGTCGTAGGAATTACCAAGAGGATCGTGTTCTATGTGCTCTTGATCTTCGGATTCCCTTTCCTGGTATGTATGTCCTTACTTCGACTTTAACCTTTTATTTTAAGAAATTAAACATGAAAAAGTTTCACCTTTGAGGCATCTTCTCATAATTTGAGCAGCCAAGACTGGAACAAAGGATGTCATGGTTGGAATTGCAGCGGTCTTTGACGGACACAATGGTGCAGAAGCCAGTGAAATGGCTTCAAAACTTTTATTGGATTATTTTGCTCTGCATATCAACTTTCTCCTGGACGCAACATTTTCTGCTATGACGAGGAAATTGATTGGAAGATTACCAGCTAAAGGGGAGCACAGTGTTATTTTGCATGGCTTAAGTCGGGATGAAATCATGCATCTATACAACCTGGATTTTAGAATGCAGTTGAGTGCCTTTCATTTTATTTATCTCTCATATCAACTAGTCATGTAAACAAAAAAATTATAATGACCATCTAAAGGTGTGAAGACATGTGATTTTGAAATCTGTGGTGTGTCCACCTCATTGCACTGTCCCAATTTTCTTGCAGGTTAGGAGACTCATTGCCACTTAACTTCGATGATTCTCTTCACTTGGATATTATGAAGGAAGCATTGCTGAGAGCGATCCATGACATCGATGCCACATTTACCAAGGTGACTGGCTTCTATTCTGTATTTTGAACGTTGTGACTTAACTTCTCGTTTTTAGTATCTTGATTAGAATGTAACCAGCTTAAACTTCGTCTTGTACAGGAAGCATCTCACCGAGAGTTAAATTCAGGTTCAACGGCTACAATTGCGCTTATCGCCGATGGTCAAGTCATGGTTGCTAGTATTGGTGACTCAAAGGCTCTTTTGTGTTCTGAAAAATTTGAGACCCCGGAAGAAGCTAGAGGTTGGGAACAAATGTGTCTAAAATCAAGCTGCCTAACGAAAAGGCCCTGTTGTATTTGTTGTTTAAGGGAATTTTGAAATAAACATTTGATTGCAATGGTGTTTGCTCATTGCAGATACTTTGGTGAAATTGTACAGAGAGAGAAGGCGCAACCGAGGCTCTTCACCATCAAGGTTCTCTGACTTTAAAGTCGAACATACCGATGGACTACTGCGTTTAATTGCCAAAGAATTGACAAAGGACCATCACCCAAATAGAGAGGATGAAAGGATTCGTGTTGAAGCAGCAGGAGGATATGTCACTGAGTGGGCTGGTGTGCCACGAGTGAATGGTCAGCTGGCTGTCTCCCGTTCAATTGGTGACCTTATTTATAAAAGGTGGGCATTGCCTGCTGTATCTTAATTCCTTTGTGCTGGTGAACATGATTATTACTGAAACTTGTGTTTCTTTTATTATGCTTACTCTTCTTTACTCTATGAGAAGATGAGATGTGAGTTTTTTTTTATCTGTTTCAGTTATGGTGTCATCTCTGCACCCGAGGTGATGGACTGGCAGCCTCTACTGGCTAATGACAGCTATTTGGTTGTGTCATCTGATGGCATCTTTGAGAAGTTGGAGGTGCAAGATGTCTGCGATCGTCTGTGGGAAATAAACAATCAAACTAGTTCTGGAGCAGGAGTGCCTTCATACTGCTCAGTTTCTTTGGCTGACTGCTTGCTTAATACTGCTTTTGAGAAAGGCAGTATGGATAATATGGCTGCTGCTGTGGTTCCTTTAAAATCTAATCTAGTTTCTCAGCCACGACAAAAGGAGCAGCGTATGAGGGACAACAAAGACAAGATTGCTTCAGCCCTGCCAAGTAACACCTGTGCATTGCCAAGTGAGTTTCTCTGGTTATCAAATCCCCTAACATCCTCATTGTGAAATCTAGAGTGTGAAGCTTCATTGATAATCGTTCATACAATCTCATGTTTAGCTAATTATGTGTTTTGTATTTTCATCAGTGCCTAGTGATATAAATTCGGGTCCATTGCAATTGAAACAGGCTCAACCACTTGCAACCATGTTTAACAGGCTATTGGTATGACAACTAACAAAATTTCACTATTCCCTCATTATTTTTTTTTCTTAAGCATTCTCTGAAAAATGATTGTGACATATTCACATATGTTATCTCATTGTTGCGTAAATCGATATTAAAATAATGGATGTTTTTTTGTTTTATACGTACCTTCTTATAACAATTGATTTTGAGTTACAAGGATGAGGGGACGGGTCAACACTAAATTTTTTTATTAATCATTACGGAAGTTTGCCTTATTGACCTAAACAATTTTATCTTATATGATATTGGTTATGCTTCTTATGCTAGGTTGAAGTTAAGAATGGAAGTTTTTGCTGCTTTTATATGGCGGAGAACCTTATTGGTGCCTCACAAGGGAAAATGGACGATTTGGACGGTTACATGGGTGACTTACCTCAGGTTCTGCATGCATCTGCCGAGCCATTCCCTGGTAAATAGAAACTTTATTAGTGAATCCTGTTTTGTGTCAGAAACCGTATTGTTGTTGGTTTTTGGTTCCTACGGACTACTAGTTAGTCATAATCATAACTTTGATTTTTTCGCTTTTTGGTGCATTTGAAAATTTACCGGAGAAAAAGGCTGGTGTTTGCCTTCCGGGAAGTCTATCAACAAGAACCAAGATCAGTGCATCAATCCTGATAACTTTGCTACTTTCCTTGGGTTACTTGAATCTGTACCCTTGCATGGTTTTGGTGTTGATAACGAGACAGATGACATTTCATTTCCAGACTCGAGGTGCCTTCTTCTTTTCCTTTGGGATTGATCAGCTTTTTTTCCCTCTTTCATATCATTGTTGATGAATGGGATCCCTGTACATGATCTTAGGTAGTTTTGTGATTAGCAACCTACGCCAAATCCTTTGTTCTTTCATGCTCTTGTTTTTTTGTCACTGTGATTGGCTATGTACTTTTTGCTAAAATTCTGGAGGTGCAAATTGCATTGTTACGCGCATTTCATGTCTTCTTGTTGCCCTTTGATGAAATGGTTTCTTCGCAGAGAAACATG
This sequence comes from Pugionium cornutum, assembly GCA_018901935.1. NCBI lineage: Eukaryota > Viridiplantae > Streptophyta > Magnoliopsida > Brassicales > Brassicaceae > Pugionium > Pugionium cornutum. Next base: position 218,737 of record CM032157.1, read on the forward strand.
ATGGCCTGATTTTAGTGTCTCCATATGATGGAAACAGTTATGTTTCAAAATACGAAAAAAATCTTTAAAAAATGGCTGACAAAATTATGTTATATCATGGGATTAGCTATGTGCTAAAGAAAAAATTTGGCCGTGGTGCATTTGGTGAGGTATGGTTGGCATTTCACTGGAATTGCTATCAAGGAAGTAACACTACTAGTTGGATCAAGGAAGATGAGAAAACATCCAAAAATGGTGTTCAAACCAATGAATACACTGATAGCTTAACGACATCAACGGATCACTATCATGCTGATGGTCCTGATAATTCCTTTATTTTGAAGCGGATAATGGTATGAGGTCTTTTTTAAAAAAAAATCAATCGTTCCTTTTGAATATGATATGTGTCTGCAACTTTCCTTTCTCCTTTCTCCTTTCTCCTTTCTCCTTTCTCTGGCTTTGTATGCTTAGAGTTAGAGTGATGGTGAGAAGACATGAATATGTGATGTGGGGCGTTACTCTTTGGTTATTTGGGGGTGGCAATAGTTCTCCCGTATTTATTGCTTACAGTAAAAATTGTTTCAATTGAAGGGTTCTTACATATATAAATTATTGAGAGTTTGTTTTCTGCTGTTATGTCATCAGTCGACCTATACGATGACTTATAGATGCAAGTCCTTCTCAAACTTAATTTCTGCACTTTTCCATTATTTTCTTAAACAGGTAGAAAGAGGACCAACTGTCTATTTAAGTGGTTTAAGGGAGAAGCATTTTGGTGAATTGTTTCTAAATGCTTACAATACAAGCAGGAATTCTGCTGCAACGCAAACGTCATCAGAATTGGATCTCTCTAAAGAGGGTTTGAAACATATTGCTAGATACATAGAGTATTTTGAATCTCGATATAATGACATATGGCTTGTGTTTCATCACGAGGGCATGTCTTTATCAAAGCTGATGTACACTGTGGAAGAAGCAGAGAATAGCTCTGCAGGTGAAAGGGCTGAAGAGGCAAGTCATGGGCAGATACTTCGTCCTTCCAAGTGGTGGACCTGGTTGAAAACGTCAGAATCAGGAAAAGAAGAAATGCGGAGAATAATATGGCAGTTGGTACATTGCTTAGGAACTTGAGAATGTTCTGATTTTGTTCCTGTGTTTGATAGTTGCATTATGCAAATCTAATTCCATTTATGCTTTACTTTTCCTTAACGCTTTACCCTTCTTTTTCAGTTGCTGGGTCTGAAGGCCTGCCATGATCGCAATATTACTCACAGAGATATAAAACCTGGTAAGAAATTTTACGATGTGTATAGTAGTTCATATGGCGATCTGTGGCTGATGATTATTCTAACGGAAATTAATTTACAATGATTGCATGGCCTATTCCTAAGAAAATATGGTGATATGCCTTGAAGACATCAAGACAAGCAGATGCTTAAAGGGTGTACCAAATGAAGATTATAACTTCAAAACTAAAATGTACTAGATTAAAATTCAGTTTTCTAGTTTATTCAGTTTGCTCCATGTATTTGTAAACTTTTGCAGCACTTAAGTCTCTTAGTCCCCCACTTACGTACTTCCCTGGTAACTGATGGTCTTATAACCACTGTTTAGGCGCATCATCGACTTTGGCAGTGCACTTGATGAATTCACAATGAAGCATTATTATGGGTCGAGAGGTCCGTCAAGGTATTTCCTTTTTCTTTGTATGTTTTGGGAAATTTCACCTTCCCTGGTTTGTGAATCCTGATCATCACAATACTTTGGATTATCTTGAATTCAGAGCAGAACAAACTCAGGACTATGCTCCACCCGAAGCCATTCTGAACAGCAGCTGGCACCGTGGGCCAACCAGTTTGACATTGAAGTACCTGTTATTTTGAATTAAGCGTGGCTGCAACTAACTTGACCAGATATATATATAATATGACACCTTTTTTGGCAGATACGACATGTGGAGTGTTGGGGTTGTGATCTTAGAGTTGATTCTAGGATCACCAAATGTTTTTGAGATTAGTTCTGTTACACGTGCCCTTTTGGATCAGCATATCAGAGGTTGGGGTGAAAACTTTAAAGAGCTTGCATACAAGTAAGTTTGATTTAGATGTAAATCATTTTGCGTGAGACTGACCACCTCCACAATGCTCTTTGGACAACTATTTATTAGTTTGAATTTTGATTTCCATAACAGGCTTCGGTCCTTTATGGAAATGTGCATCCTAATCCCAGGTAGCTCTTTAAAACATGGTGGCGCCAGATCAAAGCAGGTAAAGGACAGTTTGTTTTGTTGAGTGACGTTGATTATTAAATTTTTATACCTTATCTGACCTGTCTGAGAAAGTTAATTGGATATTTGATTTATGAGATCATGTTGTTCATATATTCTTGCTAAGCAATTCAGCATTTTTGTTTTTGTCTCATATTGATCCATGTATATTGAAAGTAGAAAATTTGGATGGTTTTCGATGGTTTCAACGTCTTTTCTTAAACCTGGATGGCTATTGTTTTATCCAAGGGTGTGTGTGTGTATATACATATATATCATGTGATGTAGGGTGGGATTTCACTTGCGTCATGGAAATGCTCTGAAGAATATTTTGCAGAACAGATAAAGAGTAGAGACCCTCTAAAGATTGGGTTAGTTTGATGATTCCTTAACTTGATGGTACTTTTAAAGTTTTCGAAAGATGTGTTGCTACAATTTTTCAATGTGGAAAATGTAGGTTTCCTAATATCTGGGCTTTAAGGCTTGTGCGGGGTCTATTACAATGGTACCCTGTGAGATCCCTTACCTTGCCATTTTAATTAGAGCAATGTTTGTGAAACTGGGTTATGTCTGTGTTGACATATATGGATTATTATTTGTGGGACTGCAGGAAGACAGAGTGAATATTGATGAGGCTCTGCAGCACCCTTATTTCCAGCCTCCTCCTCGCAGTTCCTGAGTGTAGAAAAGAGTAAAGATATATTCTCTTGCTAGTCACCTAACTCATTATAGTTCGAAGATCAAGAATGATGGGTTTGTGGATGCCATTCTTGTCTTGGAATTCGAAGCATGTTGAAATACTAGAGGAGTTTGAGCTTATCACTAGTCAATCTTTACTCGTCGAAGTTGAATTATGAATGATAAATTGAGTTATTGTGGAATGGTCTCAGGTAATGTAGGAACACAGTTGAAAGGAGGGAGGAAAGGTTATTTATTTATAAAGTGGATCAAAGAGGAAGCCAGGCAGGCATCAAATGCTGTGGAGAAAGAGTGCAAAAATAACATTACGTACCCTTGAGGCTTTTCCTGTAAATATACCTTAAAATTCTTGTTCTTTTTTTTTTCTTTACAAGGTCTCTTGGTCACTAGGATTTCAATGAATTTGGGAAGAATATATATAAAATATATAAAATATTTAGGATAACTCTTAAAATATAACAAAAGCCAAATTTTTAAAAAAATATTGTTATTAGTTTTTCTAAAATACTACTAAATATTTTGTTCCTCAAAAACTTTGAAAAGATTTTTCGGTTCGTCGGCGTGGCATCTTCGGGTGCAATTCTGACAGTCAAGAAATGCTCTAGGTCCCCACCGTTTCTAGTATCATCAGGTCGAGTTCCGCCTAGTGTAGATTTCTCCGGCGTTCCCTTCAGCTTTTCTTCTTTGTTTAGTTTCGCATCAGTTGGTGGTGCATGGTGATTCACGAGGTTTTATCTTTAGCTTTGGCTCATGGGAAAATCTAGGATGTGGCGTCTGCAGAGGGTGTTTAGCCAGTCGGGTAATCTGGTCCTTGGTTGAATCTTTCCTTAGTCTTTTTTGCTAGGTTTAGGATTTAGTTGTTGCTTTGGAGTTTTAATCATAGATTATGCATATTCTTCTCAGTTTGTTAAGGGTTGATGATTAGGATATATCTTAACAGTTGCTTGAACGTTATGATGTGTGTGTACCAGATTTAGTGATGTGATTTATTGTCTCTTATTTTCTCCTTTTAGTGAACATTTTTGGCTTTTGGTTCCGCTTTCTCTGTTATTTCGCTTTCGAGTTTTTGGTGTTTAGCAAAAATCTAGATTTTGTGATTGGGTTTGCCATCTGGATGGTACTCCGCTGTAAATGCACCTGTTTGTTCCCCATTAGTACTCCGCCTTTCTGGGTTTTGGAGAGTGCTCATGATGTTGCAGTAGTTTTGGTATTCAGGTATTCTTTTACGAAGAGGTAACCAGATGTAGGTGGCAAAAAATGGTCTACGAATGTCCACATCTAAGTTGTGTTGATCTTCTTTGGCTCTTCTTTAGCTGGATTTTAAGATCTTTTCCTTAGTTTAGGTCTTCTCGAATACATTGGCTAACTAATACATGTTGAAAAAGACAGGATTATAAGAGAAAGAGGTGAAACGACTATGCTTGAATCTATCATCACTCATCAGTCTCTCTCTCTCTCTATCTCTCATTATTGTTATGTATGTCTCACACTCTCACCAAGCTGTCTCTGTACCTTGGAATTTAAGCTCTCCTCCACCAATTTCCCTCATGCAAAACTCTGGTTCCTTGAGTACAAAATCCGACAAGGACACTTGATTATAATTATAGGGGTTATATCACTGTCAACGACAACGACAACGACAACGACTCAACCGTCTCCTAAAAGATGCGTACGAATTGAGATGGGCCTGGGCCCATTGGGCCCAATAGTGAGATATATATCCACGGCGTTCACTTGTTGATAATCTGATATACCGTAGAACCGGTGTTTGCATATGCGATTAATCGGCGTCTAGCCAGCAGCGTTTAATTCCGTTAATCCTGTTACTATCCCCGGCTTCACCCGTCCTATGGCTCCGGTCAAGAAGAAGCCTCGTAAGGCGAAAAAACTGGCAAATAAGTCGAAGAAAGACAAGAAAATCAACGCAGCTCCTTTGGATCCGGAGGCTATCGACTGCGACTGGTGGGATACTTTCTGGCACCGAAACTCTTCTCCCTCAGGTTCAATTTCCTCGACTTAGATTCAAATTCGTGATTCGTGGAATCCGCTGATAAAGATCCTGTTTCGAGTTTGATACTTGACTAGCTTGTTCTATCTATTGTAGATTCCTTCCTGAGAGTTCAGTTCATGTTTTTTTGTTTGCCTAGACACTGATGAGCGATGGTATAAAGCGATGCTTTTGTAGCTCACGGGCTGTTTGAACAGAGATTTGTAGTTATTTGCAGGTGCTTCGATCCCCTTAGACGAAGATGATGCGTTCAAGCACTTCTTTAGGGCTTCGAAGACGACATTTAGCTATGTTTGTTCGCTCGTGAGAGAGGATCTCATCTCTAGACCTCCCTCGGGACTCATCAACATCGAGGGAAGGCTTCTTAGTGTAGAGAAACAAGTCGCCATTGCTCTAAGGAGGTTGGCCTCTGGTGAATCTCAGGTCTCCGTGGGAGCAGCATTTGGTGTTGGCCAATCCACAGTTTCTCAGGTAACAAATTCGCTTTTTTCCCATTAATTATGGTCGCCATTTGAAATTGTGCATTTTGGCAACATTTGCTAGGTTACTTGGAGATTCATCGAGGCACTTGAGGAGCGCGCCAAGCATCATCTCAGATGGCCAGATTGCGACAGAATAGAAGAGATCAAGTCAAAGTTTGAGGAAATGTATGGTCTCCCCAATTGCTGCGGAGCCATAGATACAACACACATCATCATGACTCTCCCAGCTGTGCAAGCATCAGATGATTGGTGCGACCAGGAGAAGAACTACAGCATGTTCTTACAAGGAGTCTTTGATCACGAAATGAGATTTCTCAACATGGTAACTGGCTGGCCTGGGGGCATGACAGTCTCCAAGCTGCTTAAGTTGTCAGGCTTCTTCAAACTCTGTGAAACCGGTCAGGTGTTAGACGGAAATGCGAAAACTCTCTATGAAGGAGCTGAGATAAGAGAATATGTAGTTGGAGGATTTGGTTACCCGCTTCTTCCTTGGCTTATAACTCCTCACGACAGCGATGAGCCTTCTGATTCCATGATGGCGTTTAACGAGAGGCATGAAAAGGTGAGGTCAGTCGCAGCTACGGCCTTTGCACAGTTAAAAGGAAGCTGGAGGATTCTGAGCAAGGTAATGTGGAGACCAGACAGGAGGAAACTGCCAAGTATAATACTGGTGTGTTGTTTATTGCATAACATCATAATCGATTGTGGAGATTATCTGCAAGACGGTGTTCCTTTATCAGGTCATCACGATTATGGATATGGAGCCCGGTACTGCAAGCAGACGGAGGGGCATGGTAGTGAGATGAGAGGAGATCTGACGGAATATTTGCAAAAGTGATGGTGATAAGCCTTGGAGATCTTCATCACTTGTCAAAGGCCGTCCTACCAAGTCCATTGGAAACGTTCAGCTTTGAATATATATTATTTCTTTATATGGTGTGTTTTCTTGTAGTTGGTTCCACTAAATTATGGGCGTTGAAAATTTTGTGATTCCAAAAACTCAACAAAAGAGAGGCGTGATGCTGTTATTGAAGTGGACAAAAGAGACGAAGAAATTGTGGGGAAACTAATCAACAGGCAATAACTGAGGAGGAAGACAGAGCCTTCTGTTTTATTTATTAATAATAACAATCTCAGAAAAGTTCTTTCTAGTAGTAAAATAAATAATAAATTAAATAATCGCTCAGTGAAAAAAAAAAAAAGGGACAGATGATTTGGTCACACAACTAAAGATTATCCCTTTTTGTGGAGACGACACAATCTCATCAATCATTCCTCTCGAATTTTGCTGCGTCTCCTTTCAGTTCACCCTAAGCAGCCATTGTCCTGAACTCAGTCAATGGCGTCTGGCGATCAGAGATCAATGGAAATCGGATCCGAATCGAAACCGGATCCCAAAGGACAAAACTTGACGGTGGATACTCTGGATTTCAGTAAATGGGATTTTCATATGGGTCAAAGCTCAAGCACGAAACCACCGATGCAGGAATGGGAGATTGACCTCTCCAAACTCGATATGAAGCACGTCCTCGCCCACGGCACTTATGGCACTGTCTATCGCGGTGTCTACGCCGGTCAACAGGTCGCTGTGAAGGTCTTAGACTGGGGAGAAGATGGTTACGCCACTGCTTCTGAGACTACAGCTCTGCGTGCTTCCTTTGAGCAAGAGGTCGCCGTCTGGCAGAAGTTGCATCATCCCAACGTTACTAAGGTATGACATCTTAAGCGCTTTGTTTTCCTTACCACTTCTGAATTCAAAACATCTTCTTGCAGTTCATAGGAGCATCCATGGGAACCTCTGATCTCAAGATCCCTCCTCCTGCTGACTCTGGCGGACGTGGTAACGGAGCACATCCTGCGAGGGCATGCTGTGTTGTGGTTGAATATGTTGCCGGAGGCACGCTCAAAAAGTTCCTCATCAGGAAATATAGGTCCAAACTACCTATCAAGGATGTCATTCAGCTCGCTTTGGATCTCGCAAGAGGGTTAATGGCTCTTCTCTCTTTTTCTTTTCTATGTTTTATTATCACACAAATGCATCCTTTTATCAACAAATCCCCTACCTTTTTCTGGTATCAGGCTGAGTTATCTCCACTCCAAGGCGATTGTCCATCGGGACGTCAAGACAGAGAACATGTTGTTAGAAACTAACAAGACCCTCAAGATTGCTGATTTCGGTGTAGCTAGAGTCGAGGCTCAGAATCCTCAAGACATGACGGGTGAAACTGGAACACTTGGCTACATGGCACCAGAGGTACTTTATCTCTGTCTTTTCCCGTAGAGCCAATGTCCCTTGTGTTTCGTGATGAGAAAATGAATAGATTAGCTTTTCGTGCATAGGTTCTTGAAGGAAAGCCTTACAACAGGAAATGCGATGTTTATAGCTTTGGTGTATGCCTCTGGGAAATATACTGCTGCGACATGCCCTACGCTGATTGTAGTTTCGCTGAGATTTCTCACGCTGTTGTTCATAAGGTTTCTTCCTCTCTCGCTCTAAACTGTCCTATGTTAAGTTAAATGCAAAAATCTAATCCCCTCTCTGTGTATCTTGCTCAGAATCTGAGACCAGAGATTCCGAAATGCTGCCCACAATCGGTGGCAAACATCATGAAGAGATGTTGGGACCCGAATCCTGATAGGCGTCCGGAGATGGACGAGGTTGTGAAGCTACTTGAAGCAGTAGACACAAGCAAAGGCGGTGGAATGATAGCTCCAGACCAGTTTCAGGGCTGCCTCTGTTTCTTCAGACCTCGTGGCCCCTGATCTCTCTTTCTCACTCTCCGTTTCTTCCTGCGTGATTCTTGGATTTTGTAATCTTTTTGAGACTTTGGAGTTAGATTGGTGTGTTTTTTTTATTATCTCTCTATGTATTTATACAACACACAGTCATGTGTAAATTGATAAAGCTTGATTTTTTTCTTCTCTTCTTGGATCATCTCTGATGATTATATACTAATGCATAAAATGTAATTGGTAACAAAAACAGAGAGATAGGCAAGAGTGAAGAAGAAGAAGAAGAAGAAGACTAGTTACTAGATAAAAAGCATCGGGGCGATATTGTTATTAAGTGTAAAAGATGAGGTCTAAATCCACAATTTAAGACGCTTGTAATCATACGAGTAATGTATGTGTAGGTGCATTTTGTTGTTGTTTCTACACTCTCCTCGTTCCACTGCTCAGATGATGACCGGAAGCTCAAAGGAGGCGCCTTTTCATTCAATGAAAGATTTCCTGAAGCAGACAGGCGGTTTTGCTGTTATAGACGGCGGGCTTGCAACGGAGTTCGAGCGTCATGGAGCAGATCTCAACGATCCTCTCTGGAGCGCCAAATGCCTTCTCACATCTCCTCACCTCATCCACACCGTAAATCTCTCTCTTTCTTCCTGTTTTTTTTCTTTTTTCTTTTTCTTGCCAACTCGAGTTGAAAGTGAAATCCCAATCGAACGTTTTGCTCCCCCGAAAGCTTTGTGCTTTTTGTGTGTATGAATAAACCCTCGATTTAGATTTAGATTTTACTTTGAATGATTGAGGAAATGCCATGGGAAGTATCAAGCAGATGAAGTAAACATTCTCATTTTTCATTAATGGTTGCGCAGCGGGTGTTTCAACACTTTTGGTATCAAACAGATACATACAAGAGTACTGATCCCATTGGCACTGACAGTATTTATTGCTGTAAACTTTCATGGTACTTGGTAGTGTTTCATCTTTTCTCCATTGTGTAGGAACATCTCATTTTCTTTTCTCAGATTCAAGATTTAAAATAGGTTTACAATTCTGTTTGCTCTCCATTGACGCCATTGCTATGAGATATGATGGATTATAGCTGCTCGTATTCCCTGATGGAGCAGGTGCATCTCGATTACCTCGAAGCCGGTGCTGATATCATCTCCAGCGCTTCTTATCAGGTTGTTTGTCTCTCTTTCTCTTCCATCTTTCTTTGTTTATCTCTCTTGTTTGCTAACTCTAAACATGGATTTGAACAGGCCACGATCCAGGGGTTTGAAGCAAAGGGATTTTCGAGAGAAAAAAGCGAATCTCTGCTTAGAAAGAGCGTAGAGATAGCTTGTGAAGCTCGAAACACGTATTATGACAAATGTGAAACTAGCTCCGCCAGCCATATCATGGATGATAAGATTCTTAAAAAGCGGCCGATATTAATTGCAGCATCAGTAGGTAGCTACGGTGCATATTTGGCTGATGGCTCAGAATACAGGTTAGTCCTGCATTTTACTATTTTCAGATTTTATATATGTAGATGATATGAGTTTGGGTTGGAACCATTTTCAAAAGCTCTTATCACTTTCCCTATTTAGATTTGATTTATGTTTTTTTGTGGATTATGTGTACTCTTTCATTATCTCTTAAAACTACCTGTTGGTGGTTGTGTTACTCTATCAGTGGAAAGTATGGTGATTTGATTTCGCTGGAAACACTCAAGGATTTCCACCGCAGGCGAGTCCAAGTTCTGGCGGAGTCTGGTGCCGATTTAATAGCATTTGAGACCATCCCAAACAAGCTAGAGGCTCAGGTACTGATAACGGTTCGTGGGTCTTCAGCGTCATGACAAGTTGACTTGTATTCTTTCATTACTAGCTTCTTCTCATTTTGACGTTGGGGTGAGTTGTTGTTAGCTTCTGTTGGGTATTAAGTTTGGGTTTTCTTGCTGTAATACACAAGGCATTTGCTGAGCTGTTAGATGAGGCGGATGTAAGGATTCCTGGGTGGTTTTCGTTTAACTCAAAAGATGGTGTGAACGTGGTTAGCGGGGATTCCATCAAGGAGTGTATTGCCATAGCTGAAGCTTGTGAGAAAGTAGTGGCGGTTGGAATCAACTGTACCCCGCCAAGATTCATAGAGGGGCTAGTTTTGGAGATAGAAAAGGTGCGGCTTGGATTCACACATTGATATTTGTGTTTGTAGAGATCCTAAAAAGTTTGCATAACTTGCAGGTGACGAGCAAGCCTATATTAGTGTATCCAAACAGCGGAGAAAGCTATGATGCTGATCGGAAGGAGTGGGTTGTAAGTCATATATTATTTGTTTGAGAGAAATATTCAATGCAATGAGTTGCTAAAAGAAAAAACTAAAACTAAAACTGGTTGCAGGAAAACACAGGAGTTGGGGATGAAGACTTTGTATCATACGTAGAGAAATGGATGGATGCAGGAGTGTCTCTCCTTGGAGGTTGCTGCCGCACGACACCAACCACCATCAGAGCTATCCACAAGAAAATTGTCAACCGCAGATCTAGTTAGTGCTCGCACCTTTAGCTTTCAGCTTCACTCTCTTGTACGAATCTCTGGATTTGTACCTAAAATGACTGTTTCTTTCTACAAGTCTGTTCTCCTGACTAACATAAGAACATGGTAGCTTCTATGTATCCCGATTTTGAGGTTTATATCCTTTCTTCGTAGAAAGTTGGAAACCAAGAATTAACTTTTTTGGAAGTTTTAATTTAGCATACGAAGACTACTTTACTACTTTGATATTTACTCTCACCATTGATATGATATTGTTTGCTGATAGATATTATCTAAAAACTGCAAATCCTTTAGTGAGAGAGGAGCATTATTTTGCTGCCTTATTGGTACAGCTTCAAACATTTCCCAAAGTATCTTGATTGGTGCTCTGATGCAGATTCCCAACAAATGTAGGATGTATTGTTTGTCATAACTCATAAAAGCAAGGAGCCAAGTTTGGATTGGAAACTCAAAAACTCAAAACGCTTGAATCACCTGATTTCATGTTTCCTTGTTGAAAATATTTAGAGAGACAATGGAGGAGGCTAGAGGCAAAGAAAGCTTTGGGGGATTCGTACTCAAATCCTCTATTATGACGTGAATCCTCTGCTTCACACCTTGAAACTTGGTTTTTGATAAGTATCGAGACAACGAGGATGAAAAACTGAACAAATCTCCCCCCCCCCCCAAATTTTTGCTATTTGTACGGTTGGGAATTAGGAGAGATGTGATGAAAAAAAAAAGTTCACACTGACCAGAAAACAATGCAGAAAGAGATAAAAAAACAGTAACATCATCCCTTTAATGCCTAAAATGTCATGAAAGTGATGTTTTACACCTCTTTCATTTTCAAAGTGAATAACTTTCACCATCACCCATCATTAATGCCTTACAAGTTTCCCCTTGGGACAAAACTAAAAAACGTGTTATCTCGCTCGTTGCAACTTTTGCAGGTTGAATATATATGACTTAAAGCAAAGGAATGCATATGTACAAGTGTTGGAGGGTTGTATATGCGTTGAAATAAATTAACATAATATTGCTGAAATGTTATAACAAGGTTTGTGTTAAGAGGAGATGGAGGTAGATTAGTCGTTACATCTGGATTTTGAGGCATCTGATGGTCGATGATGGCAGGGGCACATTTAGTTACTTCTTTCACCATGGAACGAACACAGGAAATCAGTTGTTTTTTCATAAGCATACCAGAGAAGATGATCTTATGTAGACGATTTCATCTTGTTGGCTCTAATTGACATTTCATTTTTGTTTTGACTCCAATATATATACCTTGAATTCAACGAGATACCAAAACAAAGTTTTTAATAAAGAAAAAAAAACGAAAACAAAAGTTTGAGGAAACTGCAATACCTATGGACCGCAACTGGCAATTTAAAAGCAATTAAAAAGTTCTACATCGAGAAAACTAACGGGTCATGACCGGACGACCCGATACAGGGGAAAACGGGTGCAAATTCAGTTTAAATTAATATTTTATTTAAAACGGGTCGGACCCACAAGCAGGATGCAGAAGCTCTGGTGAGAGAATCATATGGCAGTTTCAATGATCTGCTGTTCTTTAAAGACAGAAAGAGAGAGATTGAGATAATACGGACACATTTCAGAAAACAAGAAGAAGTAGAAGTAGAAGAGGAAAATCCGGGTTGTACCCGAATACCCATCTTCCTTTCCACTCGTGTTCCAAAGTCCTTGTCTTTCTTTTGCTGCCCCTTCCCTTGGAAACCTATTATCGCTCTCGCTCTCTCTCCACTTTGCTTTGTGCTCAGAAACGAGGCTCCTTGTTTCTGCGTAGGAAATCGCAAGACAGTGAAGAATCCCTAAAATCTTAACGTTTTTCCCGTGTTTATAAGAAGTGGTCTCTCCTATTCTTCGTTTCATCTTTGGTCGTCGGATGCTTATAAATTTTTAAGTCAGAGAGATCTTGCCATCTTTGGAGAACAATGGGTGATGGTAGCATCAAGAAAAGCAAGGTTTTTAATTTGGTTTTTAATTTTTCTTTCTTTCTTATCTTTGATGATAATTCGGCATTGATCTCCAAATCATTTGTTTGTGCAGCTTTCATGGCCCAAAACATTGGCAAAGAAATGGCTCAACATCAAGAGCAAAGAAGAAGACTTCCACTCAGACGAGAGTGACCTGTACAGATGTAAAAACTCATGTCGAATCCTGCCATTGTTGTCTGTTAAAATGTTAATTCTAAGTGTTTGTAGCAGTAATGTTTTTCCTTCTGGGAATGTGACAAGTGAACAGCTTTAACGGGTTTCTCTTTTTGCAGGTGAAGGTGGAGATTGTAGGAACATTGTCATTGAGAGAGAAGAAGCATGCTTTGTCAAGAAAAGCAAAACTGGTCAGTAATCACTCAAAATCCATGCTCCTGCGTCCTGCCTTCATTTACCTTTCTTATTTTTTCAATTAATATTTTGGACCATACCTACTCATTCCCTTCTTTTTCATAAAAACAATCTTTCTTCAATTGTTTGCAGAGACTCCGAGCAAAAGGAATAACCCAAGAGCTCGACGAAACAAACACGAATTCGATTCGTCACAAGTTCATCTTAGGTAAATTTCTCTTGCTGTCGCTTGATTTTCCTGTTTGGGGATTTCTTTTCTGATACACGTTTTATACATACACACACAAGGGTATTTACTGCTACATGGAATGTCGCCGGAAAATCTCCGCCGATATATCTAAATCTCGAAGATTGGCTCCACACTTCGCCTCCTTCCGACATTTACGTTCTTGGGTACGCCGAAAACAGCTAATATTTCTTCGATTTGAATTTGAGCAACTAAATCCGGATCCCTAATATCCAGACGCCTCTGATTGGATTACTTTCACAGCTTCCAAGAGATCGTTCCTTTGAACGCCGGCAACGTATTGGGTACAGAGGACAACGGACCCGCCAGAAAATGGGTGTCTCTCATCAGAAGAACCTTAAACAGTCTCCCGGGGAACAGCGCCGGAAGCTGCCGGACTCCTTCCCCGGTTCCCCATCCGGTCGCCGAGCTGCACTCAGACTTCAAAGGTGAAAACTCGTCATTCTACTATCGGAGGTCGTTTCAGTCCCTTAGCAGAAGCCTGAGGGACATGTCAGCATCCGTGCAGCCGCAGCTTGACAGGAGATTCAGCGTCTGTGACCGTTTCATGTTGGGCCATAGACCTGACGATTTCTACGACAAGTATTGCTCCTCCGACGACGAGAACGCGCAGGATTCTCCATCGTGTGATCTGAATTCTCTTGTCTCCAGGAGTAGATCCTTTGTGACAGACGAGAAAGGCAAGTCTAAGTATTGTTTGGTTGTGAGTAAGCAGATGGTTGGGATATTCTTAACCGTTTGGGTGAAGAGTGATCTAAGGGATAGTGTGAAGAACCTCAGGGTGTCTTGTGTAGGGAGAGGCTTGATGGGTTATCTCGGGAACAAGGTAAAATCGTTTTGATAATCTTGGGGGTGGGGTGAATAGGTTTTCAAAAGTCTGATCTTTTTCATCTACAGGGCTCGATTTCGATCAGCATGTCCGTACACCAGACCAGCTTCTGCTTTATCTGCAGCCACTTGACATCTGGTCAGAAAGAAGGGGACGAGCTGAGAAGAAACTCTGACGTTTTGGAGATTCTAAGGAAAACCAGGTTCCCTATAGTGAACAACGCAGACGATGAGAAGTCTCCTCAGATGATTTTACAGCACGAGTGAGTAATCCGTTGCATCTTGAATCTCGTTCATTGCAATCAGCTAAGCCAAATCTTCTTTGTTTATGTTCTTCAGCCGGGTAATCTGGCTTGGAGACTTGAACTACCGTATAGCTCTTTCTTACCGGTCTGCAAAATCCCTTGTCCAGATGAGAAATTGGGGTGCCTTGCTTGAGAAAGACCAAGTAAAACTACATTCAGAAAACTCCATTTGAAAGACAAGAAATATGATCTAATGTCACTTTTTTTTGTTTCAGCTACGTTTAGAACAAAGGAAAGGCCGTGTCTTTGAAGGATGGAATGAAGGGATAATCTATTTCCCACCAACTTACAAGTTCTCTAACAATTCAGATATATATGCTGGCGAAGATCGGCTTCCCAAGGCTAAAAGACGAACTCCAGCATGGTTAGCACTTATTATTTAAGTCCGAATTGAGTCTGATTAAGTTTATGAAACATACTGAGTTTGAATATCTGAACTGAAGGTGTGATCGCATACTCTGGTATGGGAGTGGTCTTTATCAGCTGTCGTATGTTTGCGGGGAATCAAAATTCTCTGATCACAGACCAGTCTACAGTTTGTTCTCTGTAGAGATTGAATCAGTTTGTAGAAACCTTATCAAGCAAAACTCCAGTTACTCCAGCTCTAGGATCGAAGCTGAGGAACTTCTTCCTTGGCATTATGGATATTCTGAGCTCAAGCCATTACTGATTCAGCATCACTCCTGAATCCATAAAGATCCCGAGGGAGGATTCAACGTTTCTAAAGCATGGAAAGAAAAATGGTAAATAAACCAGTGCTAACCAAATGATAGTGAAATATTTTACTTTGGTGTTGTTCTTGTGCTTCTGATATCAACTGGTCGTGCCGACTGGTTGTCAAGATCTCTGTGCATTGTCCCTGTTTTAACTGATCGAATAAATATCTTTAGGAATTATAGAGATTTGACCAGTTTTGTGCTTTTCAAACCATAACAAACGTGTATATATATTATTTGTATGCTTGTATGTCTATTGGATTCTTTGTAATGGCCAATGGGTTTAAATTGGAAAGTGTGGAATTCGAAAGGAGAGTCCAACTATATATGGCTTCTTTTGTGCTTTCCATAGTTTTCTTTCTTTTTCTTCCTCAATCTTGGGCTTACACGATTGGTTGTGTTCATTTTCTTGTCAACAAGAAAATGTTGTCACTATATCGGAAGCTTTTCTATTCACCACTGCCCCTAATCATCAATTTTTTTTTAGAAAAATAAATTTAACAAGATATTTAGAAAAATAAAAAAATTTGATGATCTTTTTGGGAGAAACCTTTGTATGGTATTTTTCAAGATATTTTTCTTGAATAATAAACTATTTTATGAATTTTCCCAAAAATAAAATACAAAAGCATTTTGCACAAAAAATGGCGGTAATGACTATCTCCTTCACTAATATATTCACGTGCATTTCATGTCCGTTTTAAGAAGTACATCAATGATTTAAGATCTGACCAAACCGGCCAATCAAACCGGTTGAATTGTGAACCCGAAACCAATTCGGTGTAGGTTATATAAAAACCAAAAACAATAGTTGATCCAAAAACTATCTACAAAAATTGAAAATTGGTCGAATTGGATCAACTAAAACTCCACATTTTGTTTTTTTTTTTGTTTTTTTTTTAAACCATAATATTTCATATATAATTTTATAAGGATTTATAATGTTTCACTAGTAAAATCATATGTTTTATATTCATATAATTTTGTTAGATTTAAATGTTTTTATTTAAATTTGTGAAACTTTTACAAATTTAAATCATTTCTCCATGAATTACACAGACATTCAAATTCAATGTAAAGTCATAAAATATAAATAAAGAAAATAAAAAAATAGAGGGGATAATTTATTTTATATTTTATATTCAGGTATTTAATAATAATACAAATTTAATATTAAAATACATTAAAACCTTTTTTAATAGAAAAATTCAAATATTACTAATAAATAATTATGTAAGATTTTTATTTGTACAAATCTACAAAACACATATCGCCATTCCAATTTATGAATGAAAAGAACTTATCTTCCAAGCTTCGTATGAGTGCCTAATAATTAAGAGGACGTCAGATTAGATCACAACCATCTATAATTAACGCAACTGCATCCATCCACACACAAACATACGTTCTCTTTTTTCTTTTTTTATTATAATAAAATTCTTGTTTTTTTCTATATATTGGATCTTTTTTAGTTTTTTATTCCAAAAATTATGCGATTATTTTGGGATATGTTTGTCGTAATGATAATAGGCCGCAATCGTAATCACGGCTTATTTAAATGGCTATTTTGTATTAATAAATCCAGTCCGTTCAAATTTAGGATGTGAAATGGATACTGGATAGTCATATAAACACTTTTGAACCAAAGAATCGCATAAGTACCATCATCTCATCCAAAACCACTAAGACCTCTCTCAAATTATTTGACAAAAGACAAAAACAAACAATAGCCAACTTGTTATCATCTCCGAGGCAAAAGGAGTTTTCAACCTCATCCAAAGCTTCCTAACTTTATGCTAAGGGCCATTAATACTTATAATTGTTTAGAGAATATCTTAGACAAATTTAATTTGACATTCAAGATCGATCAATTCACCATTCATACATTTTACATGCGGATATATGAAAGATATGATTTACCAGATCCTTATTATTTTTACATATGACGAAAGCAAATCAAATGACAGGGCAGTTGAAACAAGAACTCTTTCGGGCATAAAAATGACAAGTAGTTGGTTGGTAATTTGATATCAATGCACAGGAAACGATTCACACTTTTGTTTTCTTGTAAACATATTTCAAAAACTTGCCTTGTGCGGGGCCCATTGGCGAACAAGATAAGCCCAATATGTTAATTGCGAAATGGGTCCCATGCACAACAATATTAAAACAATTCCTCAAAACACTACCATTTTATTTTTCAAAAGATACTATCAATAATTTAATTTTCTAAAATATCATTAAAATAAAAATATCTAAAAAATAATCTATAAACATTTCAAACTACACTTTAAATCCTAAAAACTAAACTATAAACTCAAAATATTTAAATTAGACCAAAATATTAAAATTAGATCTAGATATTTAAATTTTAAATTCTTTAAATCATTTTTCTCGTTCGTGCTATTAAAAAAATTATAAACATAAATAGGTGGAAGTCTTTTGACATAATGATTCAAGGCTTTTACATCGTATTTGGATATCTGATTTTTATAAAATATAGATTATGCATATTAATGAATGTAAAATTATGATAAATCTAAATTCAAGCAAGTAGAGCAGTTCTCCGTATTTTGTGTACTGCGAAAAAAGCATCCATGTGTGATCCATAGAATTCCAGTTCATGGATGAAAAAAGTATAATCATCCATCCATAGTCATAGTATTCGAGTTCCGTAGAGCTGAAATAATAAAATTGGAGAGTTAGATGGGATTAGAGAAAAAACAAGGTTAACAACAAGAAAAGTAGTTGCATCTTCCATATATCGACGAGCTTTAGTTTTGGTTCAAGTAAGCGAGTGATTATTATATATACTTTTGTCCTAAACGCATCAATACTCTCCAATCACCGTTTAGTGGATATGCACACGTGGCACTTAAGCACATCCTAATTACTGGATCAGTAATGCAGGTGCACTTGTGGGCCCAACTCATTGCATTATTATTATTTTTTCAAGCAACTGTTTTAAAAAATTAACATGTAGTCACTGATATTTCATCATTTGTTTAGCAATAGTAATACATTTTTAAATTAACGTCACTGATTCTTTATTATTATAGAAAGTTAAACGAAATAATGACAAAAATGCCCTAGAACTATGAATCCAAATTTCTAAGAAATTTATAATTTTAAAAAGAGGAAAATGTTATTAAAATAAACGATAAAAGTACAATATACATTATTGCAATGTATTAATAAATGTAAAAAATTTCAAGCGTTTCTTGAATAAAAATCAACAAAGGGTCCCTTCTCTCGAGATCGTCTTATTGAGACTGTAATAAATAAATAAATAAGTGAAGAGGGGAAAGCAACCCTTCTAATCTGATATTGTGAGAGAGGATCATTTCATAGGAGTCTGTGAGACCCATACGAGCAGAGGCAATCAGAATTATTATCAATAATTGTATTTGTACCACTCTCTATCTCTCTTTCAACATCTTCCCCTCTCTTTCATTCGACATATTTCATATCTCTACACACATATAATTTCGATCCTCCATTTTGTCTCTTCGCTCTACCTCCATGGAAGCTACTGAGTTATGATCCTTAGACTCACCGGATCTGACGGTCTTAAACCTGGAGCAGCAGTATCTCTAAATGGCTGATCACTATTCAAATTCTCTCTTTACCTCTCCAAAGTTTAGGTTTTTCTCTTCAAAGATGGCTCCTTTTGACTCTGATTTCTCCCTCATCAGCCCGACGTCGATACTATTCAGAAACCTTAAACCTACTTCCTATTTCGAGCCCACGATCCCTAAACCCCAACGGTTTCACCCACCAGACGCCTTTGGTCTCGCCGATCTAGTCAGTAACAGAGACCAGTCGAAGAAACCTGTAAACAAGATGGTCCTTTTCGGGTCAAAGCTCAGAGTTCAGATCCCTTCAGCAGATTTTGGAACTAAAACAAGTGCGAGACATCCTGGTCATGCTCCTTGTCTCCAAACAAAGGTCTTAACCGTGAGCAAGATTGACCAGACGGAGGACTATACGCGCGTCATATCTCACGGTCCGCACTCGACCATCACGCACATCTTCGAAAACTCTGTTTTTGTGGAGGCGACTCCTTGCCCTCTCCTTTTGCCAAAACTAGCCATGGATGCGAAAAAAACGGGCGATTTTCTAAGCTATTGCTACACCTGCAACAAGAATCTTGACCACAAACAAGACATCTATGTATACAGGTCGGTCCATAATACAATTTCTCTCTCTAATCAGCTCATCGTCGAGTTCCAAAACTTTTAAGTTTAACAAAGGGTGTGTTTCTGCAGAGGAGAGAAAGGGTTTTGCAGCAGTGAGTGCAGATACCAGGAGATGCTTCTTGATCAAATGGAGAGCTAGCAGAGCAGCCTTTCTCCATCTCTTCTAAATTTGTTTCTTTCTAATTTTATTGTCACGAAATCTACTTTTGTATCATTTGTTCTCTTTTATCATTTGGGTTATATAATGGATCGGCCTGCAATAAATATCATAAATTTACAGAAGATAAGATCACCTCTGACCTCTCTCAAAAGTTTATTGCATCGGGAAAGGTTGATAAAGGTGAACAAAGGCATCAATCTATACCATAACTTGCTCTACGTGTCTTAAAAGACAAAATTGAGATGGTCATCTTCATGATGATTTACAAGTATAAGAGCCAAAGCATCTCAAACAATATACTGATGGGCTTAACATTCCTTATCAGGCTGGCTCAAGAGAATAAGGTCCGTGGAAGATCCTTATTTTGCGGCTGGTCTTGGTTACATATTTTTGGACTTTGAAGGACCCTTAAAGTTATTGAGTAGGCCCATAAATTTTATATTCTTTTTTCTATCAATAAGAAGGCCCAATTTACGGAACCAATTAAAATGGTTTTTAATTATTGTAGACATGTAAAAATGGTGAAGTACTTTGTGAGTGATGAGAGGAAGGTCAAACGTATATAAAAGGAAAATGTATTCAGAATCTGAAATCTACTATCAGGTCTCACATTAATTAGTCCTTGTAAACTAAAATATCATATTGTTTTGGGTTCTCTTTCAAATATGATATGGTGAACTGAACAATGTCAAATCTCATAATGCATGACATTTTCTTTCATTATAATAAATAAAAGGAAATGATGAATCTTTTGTTGGTAAATGATACAAAGATGATGAATATTTTGTTGGTAAATAATGAATCTGTCATAGTTGTTATAAATAGTATCTATGCTACTAAGAAAACACTGCTCTTTCGATATAAAGATGGCCGAATGGGAGGTTTGTGGGAGAGCTCAGAGCTGTATCCTTATTATGTTCATTGTCGTCGCCACACGACAAAACTCTATTTTTTGCAGTAACAAACAGTAAACACAAGTTGCATATTAAATTAATATAAAATAACAAAATAATTGTTCAAGAAGACAAGATCTTCACAAGATCCATGTACTACATTTATTTGCCCCTGACTTCACTTCCAAATTACAGATTCGACTTCATTTCTTTAAGAAAAAGAGATCATTAAAAGCAAGAAAAAAAACTGAGAAATGCAAAAGCATCACACGTGTGCGGGTCATGTCTAAATACACATGACGGTGATGAGGCTAATTCCTTCACTTGTATTTGCTATTTTGTCACCAGCTTGTATTTCTTCATTTTTAACTCAACTATTTCTATTTGATTGTTTTTGTGCGGTGAAGCTATGCAAATTGAAATAGAACACACAATAGGACTAATCTATGCTTTTAACCACTATCTCATTCATATGTTAACTGTTTGTATTTGTATTTTTTTTCTCTTTTAGACTTTAAAATAAATGACTGCCATGTTTTCTTCTTTGAACAATCAGATATACAATCATGTTTCTTTGAATGCATTATTTTGAAATCTTAGTTAAATATCATTAACTCATTTGTTCCTGTCAAATTGTATTTTGCTTCTATCAAACTTTTTAAAATAGAATAACTTTTAATTAAATTAGAAACTCATCCATAAAAGTACGTAATAAACTAAACCCTAGTGTACATAAGAGATACATAAGTTATATAATCATTATCTCTATGTACATAAGAATTCGTTTCTAAACTTAGTGATTATAAAAAATAGTAAAAAAGTCAATTTTAAAAAATATTATATAAATATTTCAAAAATATCATCAATAAATTTTTTTAAAAAAAAGAATCATTCAGTGTTTTTTTTCCAAAATATCACAAAGCTAAATTAAATTTAAAACCCAAAACACTACAGCATAAATCTTAAAGATAAAAAATAAACTCAAATAATAAATCCAAATCTAAATATGTAATGGAGATTTGGTTTAATATTATAAAAATATTAATTGTTTGGCCCAGACTATCACAAATTTCAAATCAGAAATGAATGATCTAATTATAAAAGAAAATTAAGTACAGGGAATACGACTTAAGTAGTTTAATTAATTGGAGTATTAAATACATAAGGAATGCCACTGCGTGCTTCGACTCGACGCATTGATTAGTAATCTAAACACAAAACGTAACATATGAAATCACAGCCTTTTTTATTTATATAATCTGTAACATAATTTACTATCGCTTTGTGAAACTATTATCCCACCCAATATCTTTTATAATGGCTTTGTGAAAACACGAATTTGAAATGAAAAAGTGTTCCAACTTTAGGTTGAAATTTTATCACTTAACAACAACGCATAAGTGATAGTAGTGCTGTTCGTTTGTCTGTCGCAGCGTCTACGGCAGCGATCTGCGGTCAGACGCTGCGGTTAGACGCTGTAATATTGTTGTTCGTTTGATCGCTACAGGTTGTCGTCGCATGTTATATTGCAATTGTTTAATCGCAAACGCTATAATTTCGTAGCGATTAAAATTTTTGATCATAGTTTTCTGCGGTCGATCGCAGCGTTTGACCGCAGAAACCTACGATGATCAAACGAACAACGTTTGACCGTATGACGCAGCTGTATATTCTTGCGTTACGAAACGACTTTTAATTACTTTAACTATTAATTAAAGTGTGGTTATTGTTGGGCGAATATTGTGTTCTATTTACAATTTTCACCACTCCCTTTCTATTTACTATGTTATCTTATTTTCGAATTCAAACACTAGTTTTCTTATATATTTTGTATCAAATTAATTATTTTGTATCAAATATATATTCAATTATCCTTCCTACTTATTAAATTCAATTATTCTAGTCATAGCCAATACAATATAATCCCAAGGAAAATGTCCGGATTTGATGACCTTCACTTTTTTTATATAATGTTTTCTTATAATCCCAGGTTTGAAATCCTTTACTCATTATTGGGAAAATAAGTTAAAACAAGATTTTCTTTCTTATCTTTATGAATCTAGATCCTTTTAAATAAATTTTTGACAAATTCCATATTTTTAATGTTAGTCCTATTTTATTTTTATAAAAATTTGTTTAGCTCTATATTTTTTATATACTACAAATTAACATAAACATGAAATTTTTTATAACATAAAAAATTAATTATCTCATATACGCAAAAAATAAATAATATGTATATAGGTGTTAATGTATTTGTAACAAAGTTAGAACACCCTTACTAAACAAAATCTGCATTATAAAACGTGCATAATATATATATGTATTATATAATGAAATCACAATGAATTAGAACGAATTCAAAGATAATATAACAATTTTTAAACAAGGTATTTTTATTAAAGATGATCATAATGCAATTTCTCACATAACTTTTTATAATTTTTATTCTAAATAATATTGTAATTTTGTATAAACTTAAGATTCGATAATTAGTTTATTTAGTAAATCTTTTAAAATTAATATTATTTGATGCTTAAAAGAATATTTAACGATGTATTTATCTAAAGATTTATTTGAAAACCAAAAATCAGAGGTAGAGTTTATAGTTATCTTAGAATTTCCAAAAGAGATTTTACCAAAAAAAGTATATCTTAAAAGAGTTGTCGGTAATGGATGAGAAAGAAAAGGAAAGGTCCCTGGAGGTGACATTGAGATTAATTTACTAACTAAAATAAAAAAGTTGAATAATTAAATGAAATACGTGGTCATCATCTAAGAATAAACAAATGTCTCCCACCAACTTTCTCAATCAATTTTGTTTTTTTTCTTTTATTGGTTTCTCAATCAATCAATTTTCTTATTGATTCGTTCCAAATTAAAGATTAGTAAGCAATATATATAGTTAAGAGCTTTGTTTAATGTATAGATTATGATTATGGTTTATGATGTTGCTGTGCCTTCAATCTAATGTGCCTCTCCTACCCAATCAAATCTTCTTCTTTTTTTGGGTCGGCCCCAATTAATCAAATCTTTAAAGTAGCCGCTAATTAGCCATTCTCATTTTCAAAAACTAATAAATTAGATTGGCAATTAAGAACTCAAATTAGGTGGGTAGGGATAATCTTGATATATGGCAATAATAATTTAAAAAAAGGGATGGGCAAGATGATTAATTATAATGCTTTATGAATGAAGAGACAGGCTTCTTCTTACAATAATATATATACTTTGGCAAATATATAATCGAACGGATGCGGACAAAAGATTGAATTGAAGGAATAGAACCAACAAAAATAAAGAAAGAAGAAAATATAATATTCCAATAATTCTCAAAATCTTATTAATTGATTTTGTCAAATGAATATACTAATATTTGTTGCATCCTTTTTTCCATTATTCGACTGCATTTGCCTTACAAGAAATAGTGTTTTCTTAATTCTGCAATCAAAATATATAAATTTTTTAAATTCTACTATTTATAATTTATGACATAAGCTGTGTAGATACTTGACTTGTTTTTGAAATGCCTTAACCAGTAAAGATAGTTGTTTATTTTTAATTGAAAAGAATTATGGAATAATAGGGTTTTGGCAGACTAAAATTCGTAATATTTTTGGTTTGGATATACGATGCCATCAATATTTCTACACAGTAACTAAATACATAATCCTTAATTGTATTTTGTGGACAGAGAATTAAAAAAAGTGGGAAATGCATTGAACATCAATAATTACGTTGGACAAAGGGAAGCTTTCTTGTTGTTTTATGCCCAATATTATTATTATTATTTTCCGTATTAATTGGATGCAATTATTTAAGTTGGCAGCGTATACGATATATCAAAGTATTTATGCCATCAGAATTGTCTGTCATAAATGGATAAATGAAGGATAAATGGCTCGCATTATAAGGTTTGTACAGTAAGTTGTATCAAAACTATATATACATTTTTAAACGAGTAAATAAAATAGATGAAAACAATAAATGAGACGATTGAAAAGAAGGGAATGCAGATACGGTCACGCTTTTGTAAAGATTTGGTTTGGACATTAATAGAAAAATATGAAATTGAAGATATTATAAGAGAGATCGTAAGATAGAAACAAGACATATAATGGTGCAGGCAGGCATAAGGTGGTGTTCATAATGCAGCCAAGAGAATTGCTTGAGGATTACACATTATCTTTCTTCCTATCTCTATATCTTTTGGTGTGTGTACTTGTGTACTAGTTTACTGATTACCAATTACTTCGAAAGAAATACTTTGACATATACGTTTATTTGTTCGTCGGAGACTATTATAATAAAAGGATGAATAACTACGTTTTAATTGATTAGGAGAAACAAAACAAAAACAAAAAAACAGTACAAGTCTAGGTAGTTACAGGGAGGGTCCAAAAATGGTATTGAAACAGTAAAAAAAAAAAGAAAAAGAAAGGCGAAGGGATGTGTTAACTCGCATTGCTTCTCCCTCTTTTATATTTCTTTTGAAAATGACAACTTTGTAGATTTGGAACACTCTGCGCTGGCTTTTTAATAAACAAATATCTCTCTCTTTATTCTACTAACTATCAGAAATACCACATATTATCACTTTTAGCTTCCTTCACTAATATACCTTGTTCAATATTTCCTAATAAAACTTTTTTTAATAAGGGTGTATTCATTTTAATACGAAACTAACCAAATTAAAAAACATTAAAAAGGGTTTAAAAGCTAATTAACTGGGAGATAACATTTAACCCTGCGGTTTGATTACAAAACGAACATCACGGGGTTATTAATACAAATATAAGAAAATACAGACAATAACTTAACGACCGTCAGCGAGTGGATTAACGGCAGATTCCTTGCAAGGACTTGGGGGCAGACTGGACTTTCCTGATGCAACAATACGTTGCACGAAACTCTCGATTCTTTCTCCGTTTGTCTCCGTTAGTAACCGTTTCACTCCAAACGGTGCCGTTTCTACTCCTCTCTGTTTCAACAACTCCTCCGCCATTTTACTCGCCCCCACAACCTCCTCTTCGCCGTTCGTCAAACCGTTCACCTGCATGCATCACCATCATCAACGCCACTTTTAATCGTCCTTTTATATATTACGGAGTTGGTGGTGATTTTAGTGAGAGAGACGTTTTTAAAAAGATACCTGGATTCTGACGTAATCCGTACGGTTCCAACAGAAAGCGTTCCCCAGCATCTGATCGACTGTATCAGAAACTCCGTCAAGCACAATGTCTACGACGCAGGACGTGGAACAGTCTCCATTGCCACGGAGTTTTCTTCCTGGAGAAGAGGATATTGTCGATGAACCGTTTCCTAGCGACAGGACGAGCAAGTCCTCGACGCCGTTAACTGACGGGAAATCTCGCTTGTTGTGGAGCACGTGCGTTACAGCAGCTGCGGTTGGATTGTTCATCACCAAACCGCCGTCTACGGCGAAGCATGAGGTTTTTCCATCCACCGACACCACGTTAAACGGCTTGAATAGGCTAGGTGTTGCTGACGTGGCACGGCATACCTTCCAAAGCTCAAAGTCGAAGCTCGGAGACTCCGACGCGCCGGCGCGTGAGAAAACGAAAGGGGCAGAGGTTTTGAGGTCGTAACAAGGAACGAGCAGAGGCTTGCACGTGTCCTTCATCGTTAGCACCTTACCATCCTCTCTCCGAAATGCCGCCTCCAATACCTTGTCCATGCTCTTGCCGGAATATCTGCGGTGCCTCCTGAAAATTCCGGTGTGCCTGATCTCAAAGAGCTCCGAGTTCTTCTCCTTGAGAAACTTAACGGCATCCCTGGCAGTGAACATCGGCCTCCCGGAGCCGTCGTCGGCAACAAGTAGGGCGGCTAGTATGCCTCCGATTCCAGTTCCGGCAACAATGTCGAAGAAATCGGAGATCTGAGCGTGAGGGTCACCGGTGAGAAGGCGGATCCGGTCTTCGAGGTGGATAACGGAAATACCCGCGACAATGCCAGTGGTTCCACCACCGTCGATGCTAAGAATTCGTGTCTTCCTAGTAGTGTCGCAATGCGAGAGCCATTTCTGTTCCAGCTTGGTGAAAATATCAAGAGTAACCTTGCTGAGATCCATCTCCATAATCTATGAAAAGAAAATCAAGAAAACAAAACGCAACGACGGTTTGATTTGGAATTCGTAGAATCCGTGAAACCAAATAGGGAAAAGCGTTTAGAGTTATTACTCTATCTCTCTCTCCCCCTCTATATATATATCACGCTTTGTTTGAGGTAGGCATTAATGGAGGAATGCTCTCTCTCTCTCTCTATTTCTCTCTCTCTCTATATCTCTCTATCTCTCTCTATGGTCTGAGACTGTATGTTTACCCGGCTCTCTCTCTCTCTCTCTCTCTCTCTCCTTGTGTGAGTGGATTTGAAGAAGAAAGGGGTTTAGTGATTCAGAGATAATTCCGGAATTGTGAGTGGGTGGTGATAGTTATATACTCCCAGTGATGGTGCAGAGTTTGTTTCTTTCTCCGCTCTTTTTTTTTATAGTAATTTTTATTTTATTTGCGCCGTTTAAAAACGGGGAGTAGCACACTAGAGTGTCACTTGTTTTTTGTAATAATCAGCCGATGTAATATTTTGACAAATCTAACGATCACTTAAAGAATGACAAGTTACATTTTATAAATAACAAAAATGAGCGATGTAGTTGTCAATATCTTTTTGAGGAAAATTAAAACTGGCGTCTTAATGAAAATAGTTAAGTAAAAACGACCATATAAAATAAATATGATGGGGGGGCCTGGGTGTGGTAATGTTAAGACTGTCTTGGCACGTGTGAGTAGGCATGTCAGTTTGCAAGGTCAAGGAGTAAGCGCCAACCTCGGCTGCATTACCGGCTCGGCTTCCGCTATATTTCATTTAATTACTTAACCATCTTACCTTCCTACTAATCTCCTTTTCATTTCTCCTATTTATATTTATTGTCCATAATAATTAATAATTAATAAATAATAAATGAAGGACGTGGAAACGAACCGACGACGAACCGGCAACCGATTTTCTATATTTAAAATTAAAATCCCTAGATTATCATATCTGTAATATTTAAAATTAAAACGCTACTCTTTTTCTTAACCAAATTCTTAGACTTGATCCTTATATGCCTATGTAATTTAATACTTATACCAATTATCCGGATCCGATCTGTTTAAACCGGCCGGTTTGAAATTTGGATATTTGAATTTGAGTGATTGTTCTTTTATATGTAGATGAATTTTACACGTAATATCAAAAACAAAATACTAGTTTTTTCTCAAACAAAAAATAAAATTAAGAAATAACATAAAACAACTACTATATGAATTTTAGTCTAATTTCATATTAGATTCTTAATAAGATGACATAAATCTTGAGTTTAGAAACACCTACATAAATATATAATCCCAATAATATCATAAATTAATATTTATGTAATTTAAGCAATATAACTACGATATTATACTAAAATATGATTCTACTATTTTTTTTTTTTGCTTCAAACTGAAATCTTGTTAAAAGTACATTTCTAATTTTGCTCATTGCATTACTATAACATTATCTAGCTGAAAATTATAGATTAAAATAATAACTCTCGATAAAGTAATAAATATTGAAGATTAATAATAATTTAATTAAAAATATACTGTGTGTAATTTAATAACTGAAATTAAATAATAGCGACTGAAATAGTAAAAGTAAACATTGGATAATATTGTATTCTGTGAAGCCACGCGACCGTTAGACATTAACAGACAACATAAGACCATATCATCAATACCGAAAACTTAAATCATTACAAATATCTAAAAGAAATAAAAAGAAGAAGTAAAAGTAGAACACACAAAACACAAAAGGTGAATAACTCTCTTGATCAGTATAACACTGATCCCACCCAAAAAACGACAACGCCAATCATAGCTAAAGCCAAAGCTGACGACATTGAAAATGAAACGGCACAGTTTGAGCGGAGTCAGAGATGACACCCGGGCTGAGGGTGGGACTAACTATGGTGGCGACGACGGGGACATGGATCTTCTGGCCGGCTAGCTTGGCAATGGCCAGGGAAGTCACATAGGAAGGAATAGTGGCCTGGTCTTGTAAGAGCCACCGTGTCGGAGCCGGAACTGTAGGTGGCCACCGCTGAAGTGGCGTTGCACGAGAGGAAATCATGCACGACGACGACTCACCTAATTTACAATGTGAAACTGGTTGTTGTACATGAATACTGGAAACAATGAAAAATGAATATCAGAAAAACAAAGAAAATTTGCATTGGAGATGATGCTAGTTACCTTTTATTTTATTCTCATCGAATTAGTCGTATAAAGTTACTAATTTTTTTTACATCATCTAGCTTTAGGTATATATGGATAAGGCAATACACATACAATCAAGGAGAGCACATATGGACATGGCTTCGTTATTAAATTGAGGAACTTGTTGGAATTTTATACTCATCTTTGAAAAGGCTAGTGAAGCTTGAATGTTCGTTACCTTTATAAAATTGTTGTCCATGGCCGGTGTTGATTCCAAGTAACTCACGCCTGCGTTTTCTGTCCATTTTTAAATTAAAATTTTTTAGATCTTGAAATTGATCAGATTCTTTAAAAAGATGGTCAAAACGGATTATTTTTGGGTCATATGGCTTGCAGTAGTTTGAAATTGAGTGCATGCTCTCGTCTTTTGTCACATCCTCACAGTGAAAAGCATACATGCCTAAGCAATGAGATGGTAAAAATGATTTGTATGAAATCAAAGAGGTTGGGCTTCCTTCATTTACATATTGGGCCTTTCCTACTTCTATAGAAAGTCTGGCCTATGATACTTCATCCTCGCTTTATTTTTTATTTTTTTATAATTCGATGTAATTACTTTACTATTTTTATATTTTCCTATCACACTTTAAATTATTAAATTATACCTCTTTTTTGTAAAACAAAAATCAGTACTTTCACATGTGAAAATAAAAATTGTTTGGACGAATGTTAGATATTATAACGAGCTATCGATATTGAGTTTTACGTAATAAGAAAAATATCTGGAAAAATAAAAGAAAAAAGAGGAGAAAATTAGAAGAAAGAAAAACAGAGGCCACTTTTTGCGTCTTATCTTCTCTGTTCGACTGAGGTTCATTTAGAATTTGGAATCAACCAAACTTGTCTTTTTCACGATACCCAGATTTGTTTTCTAGCAAATTGAGCCCAAGTTAAGCCCATTTTCCTCTAACCAAATTATGACCGTTGATTAGTTTCCATCGACGGTCATTCGATATTTTTGAGAAGTGTATCGCTGCTTTTTTCCATTCTTTTATAGTTGTTGAAGCTAAAACAGTCTGAAGACGAAGGGCTTAAGTGAAAAAGAAGAAGAAGCAATGGAGAAACCAGACATTCATTTCCCAAAACTGGAGAAACCTTCAGGTAAGAAACAAACAGTGACGGTTGTCGTCGGAGCGTTGGCGGTCGCATGGTTGGCAATAGAGATTGTGTTTAAGCCATTGTTCAAGAAACTCAACTCCCCAAAGGACAAACCCGATTCCGACGATGCAACAGCTCCTCCTGCGTCCGACGCCTGAACGTGATAATATATTTGGCGGGAGACACGTGGATGTCTTAATTACTTCTTAATCAAGTTTATAAGCAATTGTTGTGTTTCTTTTCTTCTTGTTGTTTCTTTTTTCTACTGTAATTTCGTTTGTTTGACGATGCTTTTCCTTAATAAATTCCCGAGATGGAATAATAAATGAATGAGATATGATGTAACTGATTTCATTTTTTTATTTTTCGATGGGTTTATATGGTTTATGAGTGACCACGTCGTTTTTTTGGTAATATCAATTTCGTATTCTCACGTTTAAATATAGGACAATTAAAAAAAGTATCAAAAATTATTATAAAAATATCAAAGTTAATTCAAAATTGAGCTTATATGTAATTACAAAATGGACTGAAACTTTAGTTCAGTATGCTTTAAAATGAGAAAAAATGATAAGATGGAGATATATCTTAAAAATATTATATTTATTTTTTTAAAGATATTTTTTCAAAATTGCATAGTTTGTTTGTGCGAAATTAATTATAGACAAAATTAAATAGTAATATCTTAAAATAACATTTTTAAATGTTTTTTTTTCAAATCTATCATTATAAAATTAAAATTTCAAAATAACACAAATAATTATGTAAAAATACTTATTTATTATAAATAAATTATACATAAACTTAAAATATTATATTTAAGTTTATTTTTTCCAACATATGATTTAAATTTTTTCTATTAAAATATAGTTTTAATATATTTTAGTATTACATTTGTGATATTATTAGAAATTTAAAGGGCAATTATCTAAAATAACACATTTTTAAGTTTTTATTCCAAAAATATCATCATTAATTTAAATTTTCAATAATAGCATAAATTTAAGATTAAAATATATTAAAACTATATTTTAATAGAAAAAAATTAAACCATAAATTAGAAAAATGAATCTAAATATAATAATTTAAGTTTATGTATAATTTATTTAGAATAAATAAATATTTTTACATAATTATTTATGCTAATTTTGGGATTTTAATTTTATTATGCTAAATTTGGAAGAAATTTTTTAAAAAGTATTATTTTAATATATTACTCAAATTATTTTTAAATTAATAATGCTATTTTTAAAATAAAAAATTAAAAATGTATTATTTTAGTACAAAATTAAAACTTCGTTCCTTTTCCAATTTAAAGCTTCTGACTACGAAGAGTTCTAGTAGTTTTAGATAAAGTTTGGATATTTTGAAGAAAAAAACTTTTAAAATGATAATATTTTTGAGAATTGTTGTTATTTAAAAGTGTAAATATAAAACGGTCCGTATGTGTCGCGAACTACTTAATGGAGGCCCATTAAGAGAAATCCGTGATCGCGAAGACGTGTCGTGTCATATGCATTCGTCCATGTCAGTCGGGCCGGCCATCGTCGTCGTAGATCATTCTCACATCCGAAAATATTAACGTCATTTTTCTCTCTCTTCATCTCTCTATTTCTGGTTTCTCCGATGCTACGTGGATTCGGGGGAAAGTCGTCTGCCGGAGGCCGTAAAAGCCTCAGGGTCGCCGTCGCCGGCGACAAAGGAACAGGGAAATCCAGTCTGATCGCGGCCGTCGCCTCCGAAACTTTCCCAGATAACGTCCCGCGCGTCCTTCCTCCGACTACTCTTCCCGCCGACGCTTACCCTGACTATATACCTATCACCATCATCGATACTCCCTCAAGGTCTTTATGCTGTCCCCTGTCTGTGTATGCATAATAATGCAAATTGTGCGAATTTCTCTTTGTATTATAGTAGTCCAAATTTTTAGTGGTCGAAAAACGTTATGAATCATCACTAGCCTAGGTGGAAATGGGTTCAGTTCTCATTATTGATTGTCTTACATTGGTTGTTCTTAAAATCGATTTGATTGTTTAATGGTTTTGAGTTTGTTCTCGCTGTACTCTTGATCCTCAATCTACTGACATCTATAATATTATTCTCTACTAGTATCGACAATAGGATAAAGCTCATTGAAGAATTCAGGAAGGCTGATGTGGTGGTTCTGACATATGCTTGTGATCAGCCTGCAACTCTTGATCGCTTGAGTTCTTATTGGCTCCCTGAGCTCCGGCGGTTAGAGGTTTGTGATTTATTGGTGAAAGATTGTAATTTACGGATTCTCCTTTAAGAAAGTATTCAATTTTCAGTTATATATGTGCCTATCTAGATCAAAGCACCAGTGATTGTGGTCGGCTGCAAGCTTGATTTACGGGATGAACGTTCTCCCGTGAGACTAGAGGATATAATGGCACCAATCATGAAGGAGTACAGAGAGATAGAAACCTGTATTGAGTGTTCTGCATTGACCCATATTCAGGTATGCTCTTGGTTTTACTCTCTGACCGAAATATAAAGTTTAGGATCTTATCTTTTGGCAAAGAGGGAAAATGACGCAAAGCATGCAAGGAATCTTTACACAGATAATATACCGAAAGACCAAGCAAACCCTTCCCCACGATTTAGTCCTTATGTGATTAAAAATGTCCAGACAAATCTTTATTGTATGCCACTAAAACACCAGGATTATTCGTTTTTTTTCAGGCCCCTGACGTTTTCTATTATGCACTAAAAGCAGTACTTCATCCAACATTTCCGTTGTTTGATCAAGAGAAACAATGTTTGAAACCTCGCCTCCGCAGGGCAGTACAAAGAATATTCAACCTTTGTGATCATGATTTGGATGGTGTCCTTAATGACTCGGAATTGAATGATTTTCAGGTTCCCTTTCTATGTTAGCTTCCGATTATTGCTTTCATGAAAACTTCTCATCCTTTTATAATAAAATTCTGCAAATTCAGGTCAATTGTTTTGGTGCCCCACTTGATCCTGTTGAGCTTATGGGAGTTAAGAGAGTGGTACAAGAAAGGCAACCAGATGGAGTAACTGATATTGGTCTTACACTTCCAGGTTTCCTTTTTCTTTTTTCGCTATTCATTGAGAGAGGTCGCCCTGAGACAGCATGGGCTATACTACGAAAATGTGGTTACAATGATTGCTTAGAACTCAACACCGAGTTACTACCAGTTCCAGCAAAGCATTCTCCTGATCAGGTGTGTGCCGTTTTAAATAGTATTTAACAAATGGAATATCTCTGAATTGTTCTGTTACTTAAAGGGTGTTATGAACTGGCTGGCTTGCTTTAAATAATTTTAGCATTCTACTCATATGTTTCACTTGCAGAGCATCGAGCTAACAAATGAAGCTATGGAATTTCTGAGTGGAATCTTCCAGTTATACGACCTTGATAATGTGTGTATGATCTTTTCTCTAATTATCCAACGTTGATTGTGCTGTTATGTATCACCTAAAATCTTTTTTCAATCATCAAGGAGCAATCCTAGTTCTTTAATGCTTCTTCGTTTTGCTGCTATTTAGGATGGAGCCTTACGGCCAGCCGAGCTAGATGATTTGTTTCAAACAGCTCCAGATAGGTAATTTGCTGGTGGTTCTTACTTTTTGTCTGATTCTCTGTAATTCATGGTTATCAACTGTTCTTCCACTTTTTGTTTAGCAAGTTAACCTTCTTTCTTTTGATTTTCCGGCCTTTGTCTTTAATGCTCCTATGAAGATTTATATTGATTTCGGAGTAAGTTTGTTTACATATACAATATGCTTTTACGAGTTCAGTCCTTGGCTTGAGGCTCCCTATAAAGATGCCGCAGAGAAAACGGCAGGCGGAAATTTGACAATCAATGGGTTTCTGTCTGAGGTTTGTATGCTTGTTTTTGTGTTGAAATTAAATTAGAATAAAGCTTTCACCGTCATCATGATCAGATTCAATATTCTTTTACCATGGCTTATTATGGTCTGTTATATGCGTTGATGCAGTGGGCTCTAATGACTCTACTAGATCCTCAAAAAACTTTGGCAAACCTAATATATATCGGTTATGGTCACGACCCAGCATCAACATTTTCTGTAACAAGGAAAAGATCAGTGGATCGTAAGAAGCAACGAACTGAGAGGAATGTGTTTCAGTGCTATGTATTTGGACCTAAAAAATCTGGAAAGTCAGCACTACTCGATTCTTTCTTAGGGAGGTAACTAGTTGTAACAATGACAAGTATGGGTTTTTATGCTGTGTCATCTTTAGTGCGCTGATTGGTTCAACTGCAGGAAATTTGTGGAAAGCTACAAGGCAACAATGGGTGAACGATATGCAGCAAATGTGATTGATCAGGCGGGGGTGAGTAGGAATAGTGTGGAAACTTATGTTATTTTTTCCAGGTGTGGATGTTGTTTAGTTTTTTGTTTTGTTTTGAGTTCAGGGTGGTAAGAAAACGGTAATATTACGGGAAATAGCAGAAGAAAGAGTTAAAAAGATGATGGCAAATAAGGAATCGTTGGCAGCATGTGACGTAGCTGTGGTTGTCTATGACAGGTTAGCTAAAGAAAACCTTGCACATGCGAAGTGTGGATGAACAAAATATGAAAAGTTATTTTGCAGTTCGGATGTATACTCATGGAAAAAAGCGAGGGAAATATTGATGGAGGTAGCAAGGAGGGGAGAAGAGAGCGGTTATGGGACACCTTGTCTTCTTGTTGCAGCAAAAGATGATTTGGATCCGTATCCAATGTCAGTGCAAGAGTCTGATAGGGTAAAAAGGCATCAGTGAACTTTCCTAGTATATGATTATGAGATGCTCTTTGATATATATATGAAGTTTTGTCAACAACAGGTATGCATGGAATTAGGAATAGACGTCCCAGTGTCATTAAGCATGAAACTTGGGGACGCAAATAGTCTCTTCTCAAGAATACTGAGTACAGCAGAGAACCCTCACTTGAGCATACCAGAGACGGACTCAGGAAGAAGAAGAAAGAATATCCGTCAACTTGTCAATAGCTCACTTGTATTTGTCTCAGGTTCTTCTTTAAACCAAAAAAAAAAATAGTTTTCATTTAAAAAAATAATCTAAAGCTTTTTGTTATTATGAAATTTGCAGTGGCCACAGCTCTTGGGTTTGCCGGATTGGCAGCTTACCGTGCTTATTCCGCAAGGAAGAATGCTTGAAGATTATTTTACCTTGAAATCTTTTACTAATAAGAATTGATATTTTTGCTTTGTATATAATAAAAAGAGGATGATAAAAGAGTTGCCATTCTTTTATTATTGGCTGCTCCAAGTAACTAAGTGTGTGAATCATATTCTTTTCATTGTATACTTTTTTTTTTGTCTTTTATTGAAAACGGCGAAATGAAGACCGACTGTTATATGTTATCTTGAAAAATGAAATGATAACAGCCTTACATAATCTTCTGGCTCTCTCAAGGATCAAACCAGGTTTTTAAAAAGAGCAAAAGGCAGTGTAGTGAGAAACATCCTACAAACAAAGAGATAAATGGCGGCTTTATCATCTTCGTCTCTGTTTTTCTCCTCCAAAACAACTTCTCCCTTCAACAATCTCTTGATCCCGTCATCTCTCCACCGTGTCTCCCTCCCTTCTTCCTCTTCTTCCTTTTCGTCTCTCTCTTCTTCTTCTTCTCTCTTCACATACTCTCTGAGAAGTTCTCGAACGTCATCTCCTCAGCGATTTTCCGTTAAGGCTGAGAAGAAAAATGTACTTATAGTGAACACCAACAGTGGCGGTCACGCCGTCATTGGATTTTACTTCGCCAAAGAGCTTCTCTCCGGCGGCCACGGCGTCACCATCATGACCGTCGGCGATGAATCTTCCGACAAGATGAAGAAACCTCCCTTCAGCCGATTCTCCGTAAAATTTCGACTTCCCAACAAATAATTTCCCCACTTTTTCGACCAACGAAACGAATAATCTGTCTACAGGAAATTGTTAGCGGCGGAGGTAAGACGGTGTGGGGAAATCCGGCCGACGTTGCGAATGTAGTCGGAGGTGAAACATTTGACGTTGTGCTTGACAACAATGGCAAGGATTTGGATACTGTTAGGTCTGTTTATTATTTACAAAGCGATTTTAAAGAATTTCAACGAATGGATGAGAATTTATGATTTTGTGGGAAAATAGGCCAGTGGTGGATTGGGCTAAAAGCTCTGGCGTGAAGCAATTCTTGTTCATAAGCAGCGCCGGGATCTACAAATCCACCGAAGAACCTCCTCACGTTGAAGGGGTGATAACACACACACAACCCCTAACACTTTCTATGCTTACTTATGTCTTCTCCAAATGTGCAGGACGCAGTGAAAGCCGACGCAGGTCACGTGGGGGTGGAGAAGTACTTAGCAGAAACATTCGAGAACTGGGCATCGTTTCGGCCACAGTACATGATCGGCTCTGGCAACAACAAAGACTGCGAAGAATGGTTCTTCGACAGTAAGTTCTTCTGAAACCCTCAGATTTAACTCACAAAGACAAGCACACAAAGTAATGGTACAATGTCCCTCGCAGGGATTGTGAGGGGCAGGGCTGTGCCAATTCCGGGATCAGGATTGCAGCTTACCAACATTTCTCATGTGAGGGACTTGTCTTCCATGCTGACTTCAGCCGTGGACAACCCTGAGGCCGCGTGCTGCAACATCTTCAACTGTGTCAGTGACAGAGCCATCACTCTTGATGGCATGGCCAAGCTCTGTGCCACCGCTGCTGGCAAAACGGTTGACATCGTTCATTACGACCCCAAAGCCATTGGGGTTGATGCTAAGAAGGCTTTTCCATTCAGAAACATGGTACACTGATAAAAGCTCTTCTCCTCCTTCATTTATTTGTTTTATAAGCTTGTCTTTGCATGATCACAGCATTTCTATGCGGAGCCAAGAGCAGCAAAGGAAATATTGGGGTGGGAAAGTAGGACAAATCTACCTGAAGATCTCAAGGAGAGATTTGAAGAGTATGTGAAGATTGGCAGAGACAAGAAGGAGATGAAGTTTGAGTTAGATGATAAGATACTCCAAGCCCTCAATACTCCAGTGGCCGCTTGAACAAATAGGCTATAAAAAGTTTCTTTCTTTGTAACCTCTAATGCAACCCTGTGCTCTTTTCTCCCGCGGCCCATATGAGATGCAAATGATTTCAGGCTAAAAAATCATTTAGATTCATAAGCAAAAGAGCAACAACAATTCTAGCTTACAGTGAAGATAACAATTTGTTTCAAGGAAACAGAACTGAAGACAGACTTAGATCCTTACATA
This sequence comes from Pugionium cornutum, assembly GCA_018901935.1. Classification (NCBI taxonomy): domain Eukaryota; kingdom Viridiplantae; phylum Streptophyta; class Magnoliopsida; order Brassicales; family Brassicaceae; genus Pugionium; species Pugionium cornutum. The sequence goes on from CM032157.1 coordinate 255,817, forward strand.
CCAGCTTAAATACGTTTTACCATCTAGAGAAGAGAAACTGCACCTACCTACAGAGCAACAACATCATCGCCTCATGTGACATCCTCCTATTCCTCCTCTTGCTTGATTGTCATACCTCCAAGCTTTGATTCCAGTTCATTGTCTTCTTCGCCTTCTTCGTCTTCATCTTCAAAATCTTCTCCTTCAGGGTCATTATCATCCAAAGGACCAAGCTTGTCCACGGAATCCTTAAACATGTCATTCACCTCGTCAACACCTTCCTCAGATATGAAGTTTCCATTAATGTTAAGAAGCTTGAAAGTATGTTTCTTCACAAAAGTTTGTGCCAAGGCTCTTGCCCCAGCTCTTCTGATCATGTTGGCGCTCAGGTCAACTTCAGCCAACTGGTCATGATCTTCTACTGCCTTTGCGATTAAGATAGACCCTTCGTCTTTAAGTTCATTTTCAGATAAATTCAGCTTCAAAAGAGACTGTTTTGAGGCAATACAAGCAGCCAATTTCCCAGTGGATTTTACAGTAATATCGTTCCCAGCCAATTCTAGAACTGTGAGCGAAGGGGCAGACTTAAGTAGAGCATCAGAAAGTGCTTCTGTTCCCTCATCCTCCAAGTTCAGGTAACTCATATATATCTCAGTTAAATCATTCAACACAGATAAAGTCTTGGCCAGCGCAATTCCACCTTCGACTCCAAACATGTTGTCACGAAGATCAAGTTTCTTCAAGTGGCTACAAAATTCAAGTGATTTCGCTAGCGCAACACCGCCTTCTGAACCAATCCTGGTCGATGAACACTGGAAATCTTCCAAAGATGGACACTGCCTCACTATTTCTGCAATGGCAATTGCTCCTTCGTCCCCTGTCATGTTGTTATGAAACTGAAGGACCCTAATTTTGTCAGTAGAAGGAAGTAGCTCACGAACTGCTCGTGCAGCATCCTCGGAAATGCCATCATTCATAAGATATAGCTCCTCTAAGTCATGTTGAGACTTGATGAGAGAACCAAATGCTCTAATTCCCTTTTCTCCCAAAGCATTTTCGGAAAGATTCAAATACCTTAGCTTACAACCCTCCAAAGCAGATGAAAACATATTCATGACTTCAAGTGCTTCTGCCTCTGGTCTTCCTGCAACAAAATCTGAGAGATCCACTTCTGTCAGCTGATCCTTGATGGAAGACAAAACAGTCACAGCAAATTTGGCTGCTTGCAAGCCAAAACTCCTGTTGCAAAAACGGACTTTGGTATAGGCGTTATGCGGTTCAGTCAAAGGCCTCAAAAGTTCACGTGCTTCCTCTTCATCAATAAATGCTCTACGCCCGCCAGATATATCAAACAATAAATCACCAGTCTTCTTCACCTCCACCTCGGATTCTACCTGTGGACCTCGTTTGATCACTTCAAGCATAAGCTTACTCGATTCTTTGGCATAGACCTGAACAGCAGAAGTTCCATCACCATCAGGCTCGTTTTGAAAGTGTTTGTTAGCAGTGGCAAAAGCCAATTCTTCAATTCGTTTGGCATCTTCCTCAGCCTCTTCCACACTCAATAAACCGTACTTTCTGGAGAAGATGGATGGGGTCGTTATGTTCTTTGTCATCCGTTCGACAAGCATCAGACGGGTACTCTTACTTGGTGGCCACATCTTCACTGATAAAACACGGTTCTCTGTGGTTTTAACTGAATGATCCATGCTGCTTGGTTCTGTAATTAGAGCAAAACATTACACAATCTGATATTAGAGATTCAAAACGAAAAAAACATTACAATGGCCAAGGTCATGACTGCAGCCAAGAATACAAAACCCCATGGATCAACTTGCACCACTCTATCTAAAGCTTCGTGTGATACATAAACTTTGACCAAAGTAGTGTAGATCCAATCGAAAACGTTGAGGATACGGAAGAATCTTATCACATCTCTATTGAATTTCAGAAGAAAATTGCACTTTTAGACGAAAATGCTCTATAACTCATGCTAAGTAAAGACTCAAAATCCATCAAGACATTCCCAAGATAAAACATATATATATATATAAACTGCGAATGAGACGTACAAATTTCAAACAAAAAGAAAGCAAAACGATAACTGGCGGTTCCGTATATTAGCAAAACCAGAAAACTTTCGACAACGCAGAGTGATATTGAAAGAAAAATAGGAACGCAAAAACCCAGAAATGTAATGGTTTCATTCACCTTCTTTTCTGAGCGGATCAAAATGGACCTCTAATTGCCGATAACGGAGAATCGGAGAAAAAGAAAAGGAAGTTTTTCAGAGAAGCGTAAATAAGAAGCAGAGTGAGAGAATCATTGATCCGCGTGACGACAGTGGAGGCAATGATGGTTTTTTGAAAAAAATCAAATTTTCAAATACAATCTCTTTGAGGATTAGGGTTTCTTATCCTATAGAACTAAAATGACAATAAAGCCCCTATACCACAGAGAAACAAGATAGAACAAACCCATACAAACGCCTAAAGCCTATTAACAGCCCTAATTGATAATTTATAAAGCCCATTTTAGGTTACATAAAAGAACACCGAAGTTTATTGAAAGCGATGCATTAATTTGTGAAAGAATATGACAGATAAGGAAGGTGTAGACGGTGGGCCACCACCGCCAGGTGGACTCGCCGACGGTGAACTGTCTCTCTCTCTCTCTCTCCTTCCTTCTGTCTTTCACTCCATTTATATATTTAATATGCACTTATAATAAACGTAAAAATGGGAACTTTTTTCTTCTTCTTCTTTCCTCTTCACAATCATTCGCGGCGTCCTCTAGCTTCAGAGCAAAGAATGGTGAAGCAGCGGAGATAGATATTATCCATGTCCGGAGATTCTTCATTCTCTGCAATTCTCTAGTTCCGCGTCAAGCAGAAGGAACTTCTTCTTGTTCTTCTTCCCAAAAATCTCGTAAGTTGTCCCCTTTTCCTTTTCATCGGCTTCGTTGTCGTATGTATTGGATCTGAATTCTGATAGGTAGGAAAAAATAAAGAGGATTTGGGTTTTTTGTTTGTTTAGAGTTAGCTCACCAACTTGAAGTTGTTCTGTCTATTCCAAGAGAGGAGTTTGTATGCATTTGTGAAGGCTCTTATGATGGCATTTGAATACTGCAGTTTCGGTCGAGAAATGGACAATCTGGCTACGGATCCAAATTTCATTGATTCGGGTGTATACCTCAGGTTAGGGCTTATAATAGAAGGCAAACTATTGAAAAAACCACCGACACTTGTGTCACGTCTCGCTTCATTTCTGGAGAGATCTGTTTTGCTGCGGAATGATGAGAAAATTATTGAATCGGGGGCAGAGATCAAAGAGTCTGTGAGCGTGTTTAATGGGAGATCTCGGCCAGAGATCAGCATTGGACACTACTTGGATCGCATCTTCAAGTACTCCGGCTGCAGCCCCTCCTGCTTTGTCATTGCTCATATCTACATTGATCAGTTTCTCAAGAGGACCAGAGCTCATCTCAAACCGCTTAATGTCCACCGCCTCATCTTAACAAGTGTCATGTTAGCTGCTAAAGTTTTCGACGACAGGTATTTTCTTTTGTAAGGATTCACCAATTTGACTAGACAGTGGAGTTTTTCTATTTTTTTCATGTTCAATTGCTTAGTAGACTAGTAGCAGCAATTACTAAAGAGAATCACAACCTACTTTTAAGATGTTTGTAGTTGTCTAGTTGATACCACATGTCGTCAAAAACATAGATTCATTGATATATGGTGCTGTGCAGGTATTACAACAATGCATTCTACGCAAGAGTGGGAGGTGTTAGCACAAGAGAGTTAAATAGATTGGAGATGAAGATGTTATTCACCCTTGACTTTAAGCTTCAGGTAGATCCTCAGACATTCCACAAACACTGTTGTCAGTTAGAGAAACAAAAGAGCGATGTCTTGCAGATCGAGTGGCCTATAAAAGAAGGTATCTCTGCTCTCAAACGACAGCAAGGTGATCAGGAGGAACTCATGAGAGTTAGATAGTTATGATTCTTTTTGCAAGACTGATCCTTGTGAAAAATTGAGTGGTACAAAAATCTTAAATTTCTTAACAACTCATATATAGTTGTTGTTTTTTCCGTTAGATACTTGTACTAAATAGAACTTCGTTTTACATGATACGGCAAATATGCCCACCACTGCTGCAATTCCCATTAGCAAACCGGATGTACCGAATCGTTTGAATATTCAAGACGGTGGTTCAGCAAACCGGCGACGCTGGCTTCTCCATCATTCCACCACACCAACGTTTTCTCCGGTTTAGATTCCCACGAAACCTCTCCTTCTTTTGCTTGCTATTGAAAAATATGTAATTTACGGATTCACCTAGTCAATTAAAATTTAGATGATTGATGTTTAAAACAAATGATCATGGTCAGTGTAAAATTTTTAAATAATTAAAAAAGTTGAATATAGTTTGTATTATGAAAGACCCTAATGGAACATAAAGACTAATCTAAAATCATTTCTGATAGCGAGGACTTCAGTCTTTTAATTCCAATTTGAAGGTCGGCCGATCCAAAGGTTTATCTTCTATTTTTAGCAAAACCGCATAATCCATATAGTTGTCGTCGTTGATATTCTTTTTTTTTTTCCGGATCCGTCTAATTCTGCATGAAAGGCTAAGATGCTTCTACCGTATCCTTGTCCTTCGTAGAAAGTATGTCTCATGTGGTCCTTTAAAAACCATCCTAATCCATTAATGTTTTTATGATAGTTATATAAACCATTGATCTAGCTAACTTTGATTTGGATATGTAAGGGAGGGCTCTCTACTGCTTCCTATCATCGGGGGAGGGTCTCATGTGAAAGGGGTTGCATCATCATCCTTCCTTTTTTTGGTTGGCACTTCCTCTACTTCCTATCTACTTCCTCACATTGGAAAGGGTCTTATGTGGGCGATGGAAGGGAATACTTTCTGTGGGCGATCGAAATGTCTAGACTAAGGTGAATTGGAGGGTCTCCTTTACCACAGTTTCTTTGATATTAAAGATTTTTTTCGTTTCGAGTCTTCCAATATAGCATAACATCCATGCAGTAACTATATTTATGTGGTTTGGGTCGACCTATTTTTGTCCTCTAAAACAAGAAATTTATATTTTGATATGAAGATGCATGCGGATAACAAGTTGGATGTGAGAAATAGTCTGACAAAACCCATATAAGTACCGATTGGCTTTGAACGCAGGCAGATGATACGTCTGCGTTCAAAAAAAAAAAAAATTGTATTCCAAAGAGGTTCAATTTTTAAAAAACTATTTAAAACGGTTTATTTTTTTTATAACTTACAATTTTTCTAAACTCATAGGTGGTTTTGTTCACAAAGATGTGAAACATAAGATTGGTTATCGTTCTTGTGGATCACCAATTGGAACACGTCATATTTGTTCTCATATGAGGGAGGTCAGAGGTTGACATGTGGCCACACATTCCCATAGGACTTCCCCATGAAGTGTGTAGCCTTTCCAAAAATCTTACACATGTTTTGTTTGTATTTTTCCATCAGACAGATATTTTTGAAAGATGAAAAGTAAATGTTAAGAGAAGTCTATCCGATATTTGTACCGCTATTTTTGAAGAATATTTTGTCGTTATTTTTCACTTGCAACACAATTTCCACGTAAGGGGTAATAATAAATAAATTAGATTTATATTCATATGGAAAAAATATTCACAAATTATATAATATTATTTATTTAATAAATATAAGTTAAATTTTATATAATTTTAGCTTATAGTTTAAATTATTTTTTATTAATTTTTGTATGTGTAAATTAAGAAAAAATAATATTTTTTTACAAATTTAATAATTTTTTTATTAATTTAATAAAATATATTAATTTTCTAATCAAATTAATTACAAGAACATATATTATAATTATTTTACTAATTTAAACTAGTTTATATATTTATTTTAAATTTACTGTAATGATAATATTTATATTAATAACATATTATATTAAAATTATTTTTTAAAAATATTTTTCAAATAATATATTAGAGATACAAAATTGAAATGGGAGGATATATATTTTAGTGAATGTGAAATGATTATTAAAAAATAGATTTAAAAGTTTAGCTAATGTCCAAGGTAGGCATGATTACTTTATTAGTAAGATTGAATATAATCAAAAATTTGGTGGTATTTATGATTTGTTCCGCTCCATTTAATTATAAAAGTTTTGAATCATATTCACTTTTGAGGTAAGCAGATATCTAATGCTCAAATTTCGGCTCAAATTTAAATAGTTCTGTAAAAAAATGCTGTAAAATTAAATATATAAAAATCAAAATTGAAAATCCTAACCAATATTTTCTTTATTGAGTAATACTCTAAAATAGCACTTTTAAAGTTTTTCTTCCAAATCTAGCATCATAAAATTAAATTCCCAAAAATAGCATAAATACTTATGTGAAAATACTTATTTATTCTAAATAAATTATACATAAACTTAAAGTATTGTATTTGGGTTCATTATTTCCAATTTAGGGTTTAATTTTTTTCTATTAAAATATAGTTTTAATGCATTTTAATCTTAAATTTGTGCTATTATTGGAAATTTAAACTAATGATGCTATTTTTGGAACAAAAACTTAGAAATATGCTATTTTAGACATTTACCCTATTTTCTTTTTTAATTTGTACAATTTTATTATCTAACAATAAAATTTAAAGATACTCATATAGTTCATATATATATATATAAGAGTAAATCTGATATCCGATTTTTCAAATTTTAATATTTATGCAATGTTTTATTAGATGTTCATCTTTAAAAATTAATTTAATTCTTAAAATCATGTATATGAAAACAAATGTAATAGATAAAATTGTCCAATCATACTTATTGTTCTTCTCATGTACTTTTAATCACCATAGATTCATATATGTGAGTGGTGGATTAACATCAATCAATCAATCAATAAGCTTCTTATCCCAAAACTTTTTGTTTGAATGTATCATCAACACTATTTAAATTAACACACATGAAAAAAGTCGGTAGACATGAGTTCAGGCGATCGAGCTCTACCACCCATATTTGATGTAATCATATAAGAAAAAACAATTCTTTATGTGATGTAATTCTATTCAATGGTATGGGATTTGAATTTATTTACATCAAATTTAGCTATATTGTGGTTATTAATGCAAATTTTTTGCTTAAATTAATTTTGGTTGATATGAGATTTAAGTGTATATGAAGATATTTCATGGTAGTCATCTTTGAATTTAATTTTGCTTTCTATTTCGTTTTACAAACATTTTTTGCTGAAATTGAGTCTCTTATTGTTTGTCAATAGTTTTGTACTTTCCCTCTACTACAAAACAAAATGTAAGAAATGATTTACTTTTAGCAAATTTCCCTTAAATTTAAGAATAGTGTAAGGTAAATTATAGCTAAGAGTACCATATGGGGGTTTTAACACCATGAGTTTATTGAACTTATTAATGTTAGTTATATGTTATTCTGGTTAAACTTATGGTGTATAGGAATGGAGGAATCAGATACGTACATGGACGTGTAGGAGCATACACAACTTTTCTAAGTTGGTACAGAAGCAAAATTGCATTCCAGTAGGCAATAGCTACGACTTGTCGCTGTAAGAATAATCTTTTGAAAGACCCTTTATCTGTTTCTCAGACCATTATGTGTTCTTATCTTATGTTTATAAATTCATAATGTAAATAAATAGAAAAGTATATTTAAGTTTTCCCATCTTAAGATTAAACGTAAGTGGAAGAGCAATAAAGAAACGTTGCGAAGTATTGGCCATTGCAGGTCGACAAACAATTTGGCCTCTCCGTTTCATTATGGACAGTCCAATCGAATCTATATATTATTCAACAAAGAATAAAAGACTATGATAATATAAAAAAATTTAAAAATAGAATCACATCTGCTTGACCTTTTTAGTAAATAAAAAGCAGAGCATATAGAACATCTATATACATATAATTAATATTTACTAGGTGTATCGTGAGAACGTATAATAAGCCTGATTTATTACTTATGTGATTTTCGTAGGAATTGTTGTTTAATAATGTATTATATCCACCCAAGTGTTGTCTTTCATTATGACTGCTCTAGTAACATGCAAAATTCTATTAAAAAACAATTTCCAAGCTCCTAATTAAAACCCAGTTTTTCATATTAAAAAAAAAACAGACCATCTACTCAACTTAAATAATTTTATTATTATTATTATCTAACAACGGAAATGCTTCTGATCACTATTCTACAAAAAAAGATCGATCTTAAATTCACATCAAATGCAATAGAAGATTACATTAATGACATTATCAATATATATCATATGCATTGCACGCGTATGAAATATTTGGCTACCCAGAAAACAAAAATAAGAGAATAAAGTAAAGGGAAAATATAATAGGTTTTGACCAATTAAAAAAGTGACTCCAACTTGTCCTATATATATAATTCGTACACTGCTCCAAGTTGTGACTTGTGACCCTATATATATAAATCATATAACACTCGTTCGAAGTCACCTGAACATTTCATAAGTCGATACAACCGTCGACCAAACATATCAAAACAATATAAATATAAACATATATAAAACATTTCAAGTCCTAGGATTAAATTGCAGAGTTTTTTATATATCATCATGATCATGAAGATATCTATGGGCACGTGCAAACAGCCATTGTCTCCATTGCCTGCGTTAGACTTCACTCCGGCGAGATTTGGTCCCAATATGCTAACTCTCAACTCATACGGTCCAAAGGAAAAAGTCGTGGTCATCATGGGTGCCACCGGAACAGGCAAGTCACGACTCTCCGTCGATCTAGCCACACGTTTTCCAGCAGAGATAATAAACTCCGACAAGATTCAAGCCCATCAAGGTCTCGACATTGTCACCAACAAGATCACTGCCGAGGAGAGCTGCGGGATAACTCACCATCTCCTCGGCGTCTTGCCGCCCGAAGCGGACTTAACCGCCGCGAATTTCGGCCACATGGCGAATCTCTCGGTTGAATCGGTCCTTAACCGTGGAAAGCTTCCAATCATTGTTGGAGGTTCCAATTCATACGTGGAGGCTCTCGTGGACGACGAAGACTACAAATTCAGGTCGAGATACGACTGCTGTTTTCTATGGGTGGACGTGGCACTTCCTGTTTTGCACGGGTTTCTATCAGAGAGAGTTGATAAGATGGTTGAAAATGGAATGGTTGAGGAAGTTAGAGAAATTTTTGACTTTTCGGATTCTAGTTACTCGAGAGGGATCAAGAAAGCAATCGGAGTTCCAGAATTTGACAAGTTTTTCAGAAATGAGCAGTTCTTGGATGTGGGAGACAGAGAAGAGCTGTTGAGTAAAGTAATTGAAGAGATAAAGAGGAACACTATTGATTTAGCTTGTAGACAGAGAGAGAAAATCGAACGGTTGAGAAAGGTTAAGAAATGGTGCATTCAGAGATTGGATGCGACCCAGGCTTTCACGAGGCGGAGGTCGAAGGCGGATGCTGACGTGGCGTGGGAGAGGCTAGTGGTCGGACCAAGCACCGATGCTGTCTCGAGGTTCCTGCTGGACATTGCCAGCCGTCGATCACTGGTGGAAGCATCAACCACGGGTGTAGCGGGTGCGGCGGGCAGGGAACGTGAGATGTCTCGGTGTCTAGTGGCGTAATCAGCTGTAAGCACAGATAGATAAGGCTGGATATCTGGAAATAAAGTTTAATTTACGCCAAGATTCTTTTCGTAATGACGTGGCAATGATCAGATATACACAAGACTAAGCTGAAGAGAAACTAATAAAAAAAAAGAGTTATATTCTCTATATGTTATATTTGCATCGTCAGATTCATAAATTTTGGCATAAGCGAGACTGTAACTGCAATGCTATATTCGGAATATGAAGACTTTACCTGCCTTGTAACTATTTGATTTTCACAGCCCAACGACTATATAATTAGTTATGTTATTTCTATAAAAGTAAATGTTAGATGCAGACGCACGTACGTATATTTCATATTCTTACATTCTTTTTTCTTTCAGTGAGTGAATATTGAATTAAATTTCAGATGCTATACATACAGAATTGCTAGTACTGAAAGGAAATTTTCAGAAAGTAGAGGTGAAATAAAAACGAATTGATATGTAATGGGACATATATATTTATAGAAATTAAAGCTAAGAAAATGGAACAGTTCTAAACCACTTAAAAATGAAATGATAATGATGAAGAAAGTTTAAAAATATTTGAAAAGAAAAAAAGAAAAGCAAAGAGAAGACGAGTGGCAGTGATGAGCAAATGACCGTACAGTAAGAAACAATACCACGCGCCTGAAGCCGTACAGAGAGAAGCCGTTGACAAGTTTTATTCGAATTAAAAAAGTGGATCCCACATATCAATCTTAGTTTTTTTTTTATTAATGCTTTCTTCGTTGGAACACATTCCATTGTTATTTATTTATTTTATTCACGAGGAGCATCTCTCAAATACATAATATATTCTATTATGACTATCTCCCATATATAATAATAACATTTTTAGTTGAGTAATATCCTAAAATAGTATATTTTAAAGTTTTTCTTCTAAATCTAGCATAATAAAATTAAATTTCAAAAAATAGCATAAATACTTATATGAAAATACTTATTTATTCTAAATAAATTATATATAAACTTAAAGTATTGTATTTGGGTTTATTATTTCCAATTTAGGGTTTAATTTTTTTCTATTAAAATATAGTTTTAATGTATTTTAATGTTAAATTTATGCTATTATTGGAAATTTAAACTAATGATGTTATTTTTGGAACAAAAACTTAAAAATGTTATTTGTCCTTTTTAGTTTAATTTTTTCTTTTTAAATTTCTCTTTCTATTGATGAAATATTAATGGATATATCTCATCATTATAATCTTAATATTTTATAGCTGTTTAATTTCTAATTTTATGCTAAATTGTATCTCTCTTTAAATTTTAAATCTCATGTAAAATTTTAAGAAAACATCAGTAATATTATGTTTAGTTCTGCAATCTCACATTTCACATTAATGTATTAACTAAAAAATATTAATACTAAAAGATAATTTTTTTCTTCTAAATTTAACATTATTAGTTTAAATTTTCAATAATATTACAAATTTAATGTTAAAATAAAGAAAATATAAATCTTAAGTTAGAAAAATAAACACAAACATAATTTTTTATAATTTATTTGAGATAAAAATTATTTTGTATAATAATTATTATGTATTATTTTAAAATTTTAATCTAGCATAACAAAAATTTAATTTAGGATACTACTGTACTAAATTAATATTACTGGATTAACACTAACTAATATCACCAAAAAAATGTAATTTAAACATATACATAATGGATATTGACAAATAGATTTATTTGTTTTATAATTTATATAAAAATAAAATATATAAACTATTTACTTAATATCATAAATTATGGTGTATTTACTATACTACAAAAAAAATCAGAACCACTAATAAAATAACATAAAGGGGTTCTCATAATCTGGAACCGGTTATTATATTTTCACAATAAAAAGCTATTATTGTCCTATTTTGCATATGTTTTAATGGGTATCTCATATAAAGAGAGGTGCATGTGTATGAATGTGTATGGATAGAGGATAGTATTGTGATTTGCGATGTTTTTGCAGACCCATGTAGATGTGAATAATAAACATAAAAATGGTTTTAATTTAGAATCTGAAACCAGAAGCGATAAGGAACAAACTAGAAGAATACAAAGAACAATTTGCACAAAAAATGTTATACATTGGTCCCATCAGTGCGACTTTTTTTTATAATAAAAAGGGTTAGATTCCGTGAATCTCCATCATGTTTAGTTTAATAATTTATCGTCCCCCTCTCCCTTTTTGTTTGTTTCGTCAATTGAAAATTTGAATGGTCTTGTGGGATTGTACCCAATAAATACATTAACTAGATTTTGACCACACCGTACGTGAGAAAAAATCTTTACAGATAATAATTAATTATTTATTTTATTAATTTAAATTAGATATATATATATATAATTTATTTTATATTTAAAACAATTTTCTTAAATTTTTTAATATTAATTATAAAAATGAAACAGATAATAAAATCGGATTATACAAATATACTTAAATTGTATCTATTTTGGATAAAATTATATATATGATAAATATTCAATTAAACTAAACTTTTATTTTATATTTTGTTTGACTAATTTTTCAAAATTTATATTTTGTTTTATATTGTATTTATATTTTATGACAAAATATATTGTATGTCGAAATATTAGTGATTTACAATATAATGATAATTTTCGTAAATATTCTAATAAAATGATGTCTTAGGTAATATTTATCTTAAAATATTCTAATATTGTGAGACATCAACATAACATACTTATAAATATTATAAATATTATGTAAGGTTAATCTCAATTAATATAGATATAGATATGTACATTATAATGACAATTCACGGCATATGTAAAGGCCTGAAATACATTTAGAAAATTGGGCCGTCAACAAGCTTAATGCCTTTTGAATTTAGGCCCATCACAACAAATTACAGGCAAGAGAACAAAAAAAACAAAATGGTCTTTCAGATGATGGAATTAGTTGAGAACAGCAAAGATAATCAGCGAATGAGTCTGCATCCACAGGTGTAAGTGACGATGCAGGACTCATCAACAATGACAGTACAGTTATGACACAGGTTTCGCTAGCAATGGCGGAAGCCGAACCAAAAGATCGCACAGGCGTAGTTAGTGCGTATTGAGAGATACATAGTGGACGTGGACGTGGTGGTGGCATCTGTACGATTCTTTGGCCTCGTGTGAGTGAGGAAGAGGAGAGAGCGAGAAGGAGAATGGGTGGTACAAGAAAAAGTGTTTCCATAGAGATTTTGCGTATGTGTGTGTGAGACGAGATATCTTTGGTTTAAATATGAAAAAGGTTCCAGGGGGGAGGCAGAAGGGTGGGAAGATTGGTTGCAGAGGGATTTTTAGGTTAATTTTAAGGTTTTCATTGGATTTGCGTGACGTTTTATAGAGATTTCTTTTTAGGAGACTGTTTCACTTTGGCACAAGTACAAGACCTGAGTCCCAGAACCAAATTTAATCACAAAAGCATTACAACATAAATAAATAAAAGGACGATACAAAACTTGGATGGGAAAACAAACACATGTCAAGAACCTGAAAAAGATCTAGCATCCAATAAGGGAACGTGAACATGAACATGGTGATTGAAACAAGTGCCGTTTAGCTGTAATCGGAGTGCAAAACCAAATGATTACAATGTCTCCAACCAGAGACTAAAGACCAATCAGTCTAGGCCAAAGAGAAGGCAGCAGAGAAGATTGTTTGTTAAGTTACTCACAGAGACGCTCTTCCGGCTCATCGCCCTTGCCTGCTAACAATCTCTCCCTATCTTTCTCAACTAGTTCCCTCTGCTGTTTCAGTCTATCTTTCCTCTCTTGCCATCCTACCTCTAACAACCTCAGGAACTTGTCCTTAATAGCCAACAAAGGATCTCTCTCAATCAATTGCTCATCTTTATAAGCTTCTCTCAATACTGCAGTCTTGATCCCACCTTTCAGTGACAAGTAGAATATACCTGAATGGCGAGTGAAAACACTCGAGAATGCGTTTGAAAACCGGAATTCATGGCAGAATTTACCAAGTATAGGCACAGGGACTCTTTTCAACAACGAAAGAGATAGCAATTCGTGCACAACTCCAACTGTTCGTTTCTCCATTTCCTTACAAGCTTGATCCAAATGAGACACATCCTCATATGGTGATATGTAGTCTTGCTCTAACCAATCCCTAGTCCACTCTCTCATCTCCTTCCTCAGGAAAAACCCAGACGGCAGTTTCACATCGAAATTGGGTCGAACCCGGACACCAGTTTTTAGCGTCGCCTCTTCGGCTCTCTGTTCTATCGTCGATTTGGCGAAATCTGGGTTCCAATTGACCAGCTCCAAATAGGAATTACTTTGTTCAGGCAAACCCGTTAGCCGGAAGTAGTTTGGGTATTTAGGAACCAATTTCACCAGAAAATCATTAGGAAATCCAAAATCTCTCTTCACATGAACCAGTTTATCCGCACTGATTACTTTGTCTTTCGCCATCATCAGCAATTTGCAGAGCTTCGAAACAATCAGCGGCTCATTATCGGCGTAAATCCTCTGTTCTTCGTCGAGGAAAGCCCTGAGACGAGGTGTGGGGCGGATGAACTGAACGAGTTCGGACTTGGGTTTGATCTTATCGTAGTAGATCTCGAACAGGGAAGGGTTCATCTCAACGAAGCTCTTAGCTTTGAAACCGAGGCGTAGCCTCTCGCGACGTTTCTCAAGGTATCGGAGGGGAATGACTTGACCTGGCTCGTTCAGCACTTCTTTCACCACACGAGCACAGAGCTTGTATCGTTTGTCCTGCTCGATGGCTTCGTCTAGCCTGGTGTCCTTCTTCCATACCACCTTCAAGCTCGAGATCGATCTGTGTTGAAGGCCTAATCTAGAGTTTAATGGTGAATTTTTCAAAGTTTTTATGCTTTTGTAAGAAACGAACACCATTTCTGGATTCAATAAATTAGGGTTTGACTGATTCGTCGTCAGCTCTGTTTAACCGAGTATAAGTTAGTAAAGTGGCTCTATAAACCCTGGAAGACTGGAACTATTCTCCACGCGCAATATTATCGAGTCATCGCCATGCGCAATATTATCGAGTCATCGTCACGCGCAATATTATCGAGTCATCGTCACGCGCAATATTATCGAGTCATCGTCACGCGCAATATTATCGAGTCATCGCCACGCGCCTCGTTTTTGACATAATTTAAAGAAATGTTTCCTTAATTATAAATATATTAATCAAACAAAATCAGACCAGGGCATATTAACGGCTAAAAAGGAAATTCCGATATACTGAGAGCTAAAAAAACCCAAGACCACCGCTGGTTATGAGAAGGAGGCAGAGAAATCTCGATCCAAACCGCGATCTTCCTCGAGCTGACCGGAAAACCAACTCCGGCTGCCAAATCCGGACCCAGCCAGATACAAAAACCGAGAGCTTCATCCGGTTTTAAGGAAGTGCCAGCAAAAGGAAGAGGGAAACGCACCCAAAGCCACCTCCATATTCACCATCGCCTACTCGGTCGCAATAAAAACCCGCCACTCAGCCTCCCTCGACAAGTAACACCACTATGTCGAACCGTCGAACTTTTAATTCACAAATCCTTGTCTAAAGAGGAGGAATTACCGAAGATCCGACGACCACATCGCCAAACGTGGCTCCGCCTCGAACGACGATTCCACCACACCGTAACATCGCCGTTGATGAACTCAGCCGAGCCTTCGAACCCACACAGCGCGCCACGATTCGAAGATGAAGAGCATCCTTAACTCCGACAGACTTAAAAGTGAAACAAAAATAAAAACCATGAAATCTTTTATTTAGAAACGGAGTAACATCAAAAGGAATCATAAAATTGAAGAAGAAACTGTTGTTTGTTGTTAATCAAATCATGGAGTCATTGGAGCCCTTTGCTCCTTTATCTGCTTTTGAACGTCTTTTCCATGTCGTAACCTTCCTACTGCATCTCAAGACTACTGTCACTAGCAATTAATCCCATCGAGAAATCTTCAAATGAACCTAAACTATTGTTTTTGTCTGATGGCTGCCATCTGCCACGCATTCTCACAAGACACAGAGCACGTGAGAATGATCCAATCATTTTAGGCGGAAAAAGTTATCACTCGATATACTATGAGACAAATCGAACAAATACTGAACGTCAACTGTGATTATAACCATGAACTAATAAAGGATTAAATCTAACAAGCTTAGTGATTCTTATTTCCTCAGTCTCGTCGCCGGTGGTTTATTATAGTTGTATCAAATCTCATGACATAAGAAATTACTAGTTTCAATAAGATAAAACAATAGTCATTTTCTCCAAAGATGAATATTAGGCCTAAAAGGAAGAAGCTACACAAGGTGCAATGGAAATGTCGAAACATCTCTGCATCTTATCATAGCAGCGACAAATTGATTCACAAGGAGAGATAAATTCTGCTTTCCCAAACTTTGTTGTTCGTTTACTACCGAAAAAAGGAGCCTTTTACATGTAACGATGTATTTGGGTGACTTGAGACAGAAACCGATCCAATGTCAAGAGCGACTCTGTGACTTTAAAGGTTAATACTTGGAAATTCTCCAGCCTCTCCAAGGGCTTTCTTGATGTCTTTCTGTTTTTGTAGAAAGCATGATGAACCAAAAAGAAATAAAAATATATGTAATATACAAGAACATGTAAAGAGTTAGTTGCAGACCTCTATCGAGAGAGGTGAAACTGTTGGGCCATAACGATCAATGACTTGACCATCTTTGCCGACCAAGAACTTGGTGAAGTTCCATTTGATCCTAGTTCCCAGAAAAGTGGGTTTCTTTGACTTGAGGAATTTGTAGACTGGTGCTGCGTTTTGTCCATTTACACGCACCTAAGGCAAATTACATCCAAATATGCTTATGTGGTCTATATGAAGCAATATGCAGATAAAGAGAATCATCAATCAAAAATATGATCTTTTGTTTGGTCGTGTCATGTTTACCTTTTGGAAAACCGGGTATTCGGCCTTAAATCGTGTACAAGCAAATTCATGAGCCTCTTGGCTTGTCCCAGGCTCTTGATACAGAAACTGGTTGCAAGGAAAGGCCAAGATCACAAACCCTGGACATGGTCAACATTGGGTAAACATTTACATTTACATTTACATTTACATATACAAAGAAAAAAAAACCCTAGAACCACCTGATGAAGAAGGAAACAAAGAGAAAGAGAGAGAGACCTTGATCTCTGTATTTCCGGTAAAGTTCCGTCAGCTGTGTGTAATTGGATTCCGTGAGACCGCTGTTCCCATACACACACAAAAATTAACAAACCTAGAAACGGAAATTATAAGAAATCCATGAAAATCTCTGACTGACCATTTAGAAGCGACATTGACGACGAGGAGAACCTTCCCCTGGTAAACGCTAAGGTCAACGTCGTTGCCGGAGCTATCCTAATTCCCGGCGAACAAAAAAGAAAATCAGAGACGCTTAATCTTGTCGGTGTGTTAAATACAATTAAAAGAAAAAGGATTCAATAACCTTGACGGAGAATTGATGGATCGACGTCTCGGACACTGATATCGAAGCGCCCATCTCTGCCGGAGCTCTCGCAGGTTGTATATGTTATCCAGATTTCTATCGGGAGATGAATTAATAGTGCAAGATCCCATTGACTAATTTTAATTTGATTATTCTTTGTAATGCTTAGCAACCAATCCCACAACACCTTTATTCGTTTGTGTCTTATATATTAATCGAGGATTCACTTAACAATCCATGTCAATAGAAAACAATGCCATAGTTATAAAGTTATTATATGAAATTGAGTCAAGTTTGATAAGGTAATTCTAAATATACATTTAATTTTTAATAAATAAAACTCTAATCAATATAACCAAATAATTAAATGGAGATTAAAATTAGAAATTTTTTAACTCGGTTAGGTTCGATATTTAATTTTTACTTAATTTTCATATACTAAAATATTATTTATGAAATTTTGTTTTCCAACGAATAAATTGAACTTGTGATAAGATTAAAAAGTGAACGCACCAAACCAAATAAATGTAATTACATATGTTTCCAGCAACAAAGATAACCTATACTTTCAAAAATAAAATGACATTGCATATTTTAATGGAAAAGCCTATGAAGCGGATAAACATTTGGGAGAAGGATTTAGTTAAAAATTTATCTGCAGTGCTAGTTAGAAAATTCATCGGATACAATGATAACATAAAAAGGTTTCATGATTTCCTCTAAAAAAAACCTATGATAAAAGAAAAGTACATTGATGACGCTGGAGATTTAAGGAAAGCGGTTCATTATGGTATAGGAACGGGTGCGTTAATTTTTATATGGAGTCTGGGAAGACGATTCATAGTATAGATAAAGCATTGTTGCCAAGTATCTGGAAAGAAGAGACCCCACTCAGTAAGCATTAACTCAAGTGAACCCAAAAGTGCACACCAGGAATGATTCTGATTCTAAAACTTAGAATTGTTCTATTAAGAGAATGCGTAACGTTAAGTATATCCTGCCTCAACAACAAGCCAAGTTAAACCACAAACAAAGAAGAAGAAGAAGAAGATTACACACGAAAATTTCGAAACGAAGCTGTTTGATTGTTAATGATGTGGTCGGTGTAGGATTCGCAAGTCTGAAAGGAGATTGAATAACGTGCGCCATAATGCGTGGGTTAACATTGTTTCCTTGTTTTCACATGAGCAATCTGTTTGTCCGTCGATCGTAGAAAATAAATCTACGTGACTTAACTGGCTGACAACTCCTTTAAGCCCATTTCATTCTTGAAACGGAAGTATGAGCTTCCTATGGGGCCCATTAAAAGCCTATTTATTGGCTCACTTCTGGTAATATAATTAGCATTTTTTTTTCTTTTTGGCTTCAGATATATCAAAAAAAGAAAAATTATTAACTCTGTAATTTTCCTCGGTATTAAATGTTTACGGTTCATTTTCTCATCAAATTGATCGGTTTCTGCTTTCTCGGCACACAGGCAAGTGCCGTTTGTTTCTTCTCCCATGGAGCTTTCCTTTCCTCTCCGCTGACGGAAAATCGGATTAGGAGAAGATGGTACATCCGATTGCATTTACATGTTGCATAGGCGCCGCCGCTCTTTATCTTCTCAGCCGGATAACAGGCAGGTTAGAGTTTTTATTTTCAATTTTTTGTGTTTTTTATTCATTGAAAGTGTGTAATGATTCTTCTCCTCTTTCCTGCGTCAGAGATGTTGAATTTCTCAAATCAGCCACTAGGGTTTACCAGCTCAAGGACCTGGGTATGTTACACGAGACATTTTCGCTGTCCCCTACTTCAGTTTTACTTTGATGGTGGGGTTATGATCTTTTCTTTTGGATCTCTCGTTTTCTTCAGCGCATTTGCTAGAGACAGAGAGCACGGTGTTGCCTTCTATCATCGCAGTATCAGGAAGAGTTGCCTCTGAGACACCTATCAAGTGTGACCATAGTGGCATTCTCGGTGTTATTGTCAAGGAAACAGTATGTGTGGATTAGATTGTCATATTTTATTAGAGAATGCTTATATATCTTTTCTCTCGTTCAGTGATTTTGAGTATGCAAACCATGATTCTTCAGGCAGAGCAACACTTTCTGAAACGTAACTGGAAGTTTTCATGGGTTCAAGGCACTGCATTGATGCTGCCAGTGAGTAAGGAAGTCCGGTGGTATCTGGTAAGCCTGGACTGGACTTTATTGGAGTGTACCCCTAGTCCTAGAGTCATTTACAAAATCTGAAATCGGGTTGTGATAGGACGATGGGACGGGCCGCGTGAATGTAGCCGGAGCTCAAGCTGCAATAGGCTTCTCCTTGACGGTTGGAAGTGAAGTATTTGAAAAGTCAGAGCCGTCTTCCCTTATTCGAGGAACATTAGATTATCTCCGAGGATTCAAGGTCTTTCTTTTCTTCCCATTTTTCTTTGATTCGTTTAAGTGTTAAACCGTGTGGCACTATTATTGTCGTCAGATGCTAGGAATAAGACGCATTGAGTGTTCTCCCCATCGGTACACAGCTTACCGTTGTTGGTCAGGTATGTCTTTATCCCTTAATTTTCTTATATACCAAATGAACGATTTATATCTCATTTTTCTTGTTGCTTGCTATGTACAACAGACTATTAAGGATGGTATCGGGGATGTCAGGATTCAAAAACCAGAGCAAGGGCCTTTCTACGTCTCGTCTATACCGCTTGATCAGCTCATCTCGAGCTTAGGAAAGTCTTCAAGGTCAGCTTATTTTTCCTTTTTCCAGTGTTAGTGTGTTGTCTTGTAATTTGAAAAAGACTAAAATATTCTGGCAGGATGTTCAAGAACGCCTCAATGGGTTTAGCTCTTGTTGGTTTGATTATGATTTTAAAGCCTGTGATTGAATATATGCTAGTGAGAAGTGGAGATATTCTAGAGAGAAGGTTGCAACAACTTCTTCGGAAAAGGTATGTCTGCAGCATAACCAAAGGCAGATATTAGTCATTCCATATTAATCGGTAAGGTGTTTGTGGCAGAGTTGTTGATGCAGCTGCTAAGAGAAAGGAATTAGTGATTAAAGGTTTGGACTGTGAAGTAACATGCGTAAATCTTTTTTCTGAATATGCTTGGAATTTGCTCTGATTACAGACTGTCTCTCACCAGGATTGGAAAAGCAACATGAGAACAGAAGAGATGGCGAAGCAGCTGATCTCTGTGTGATCTGCCTTGACCGGAAGTATAACGCCGCTTTTCAGTAAGAGCATTGCTTTTCCTGTAAAACTCATGAAGCTGTCACTGATAAGGCATGGTGATTTCTTTTTTTCTCTTATGTCTGATTTGGATTTGTAGGTGTGGTCATATGTGCTGCTGCATAACATGCGCCATGAAGTTGCAGGGGAAGACTTGTCCACTATGCCGGAAACCAGTATATCAGATTTTGAAGATTTACCGCCACTGAAGATCCAAAAAAACTCAGCTCTCACATTTGGACTAAGAGCCAGGTTAAACCAGTAGACAATCCTTGAGTCATCGGAGATCGTAATTGAAAGAAGCAACATAATGTTTCCCATGTGAAATTGTATGCCTATTTTCTTTTTTCATGAACTTGTGAGAAATCATTATCTATCCTTGGAGAAGAAATGTCCTCCCTAATCTCAGTAAAATTTCCTGTATGAGACCCAGTCAGACTGAGACGCGTGTGTGGTCTCTCCTTATATGGATATCTCATGGCCGTTGGATTATCATGCTTGTTAATGGTAGTAAGGGCACAAATATTATTCACGAAAAAACAAAGGTTCAAATAATTCTCCATGAAACGATAGATTAATATTCTTGCATACCCAATAACAAAATGTATATACTTTAGATTATAAATATACATCTTGCAATTCTATTAAAACTATTGTGTGTATGAAATTAATGTGCATCTTTTGTTTAGGAAAATGAAGATATAGAGTTAATTCCTCTCAATTTTGATGCAAGGATCCACTAAATTGATTGGATCTTGTATTTTCTTTCCCCTCTCTTTCTCAAAGTCGGATTTGGACACGGGGATGCATAAGCTCAAAGCAGGATGAACAAGTAGTGGATGGGAAGAGATTGTTGCATGTAGACACAAATTGTCATCATTCATAGCCAATAATCTTGTAACCATGAAAAAGAGGCATGGCACCAACAAACCAAGTACTTGTCTAAGCGACAACATGTAGAAGGAAGTCTTGATGGTGTCTTGCTAATGGAGTTTGCAGACGAAGTGCAGCAGCAGCAGAAAATACACAGAACCAGAGGGCCATAAAAGAAAGATGCATCTTTCATTTCCTCAGGTCCATCTTTTAGAAGAAGATAGATAACGAGGCAGTCTGCGAGACGTCGTGCAAGAGAGACCGCTGCATCTAAGGTTTGCCACAAAAGACTTCCCCAATTCTTCTCAAGAAATAAGTGTTTTTTGTATGAATCCAAATAAACATAATATTAACATCTTCCTATGAAGTCGATTTCACGGTTAGAGCCGTTCATAAAGGCTGCTTAAGCTTCACAAGAAAGCCCCGGCTTAGTGATGGCTTTATAGCAGTTTAAAGAAGAAGAAAACATCTAAACAAATCTAAAAGCATTCATGTAGGGGAAACGTGGGAAAAAAAAAAGAGGAAAATGTTTGGATAGGCAGAGTGTCTCTTCAATCATATTATTCTTTGACTTGCTTGGAGCTGCTCTTCTCAGGGGGAATAGTGTCTTCCATCACCTTTGGGACAGTGAAATTGAAGTCTCCAAGTGGTGCATTCTTGAATTCCGGATTGGCTTCAACAAAGGATGCAATTTCATTGCGACTCCTCAGCTTTTTCCCGGTTGGAGTAATGTAGTAAGTATCCATCTTAGAGTAGTCTTTTCTCAGGACTAGACTCCTCTTGAAACCTTTGGGTGTTTTGGGCACACCAGGCTTGTCAATGACCCAAGTTCGTGTGGAATCATAGTCAAGATCTGCAGGCTCTTCACAGGACATGCCCTGCTTCTTCTCGCAGTTAAAAGGGTCCTCAAGCATTTTACTTCTGATATCCTCATACTCGTCCTGGCTATCAATCACCCTCCACTTATGACAATTTTGGCATTGTGCCGCATAGGTATCGATCAACCTCCCTGGAGAAACATCTTTCTGCAATTTAAACAATAATTCATTTTCAACATATGAGGCAAGAATAAGGAGAAACATTACTTGAGCAAGTGTCGAAGTAACGAGCAGATCTTTTTAAAGGAACGATTTTCACTTAAAAGGTCAAACGAAAGGAAAATAAAACCTGCCTAAGGCCAAAAATAAATACCTCAAATAATTATTATCAACTTTAAAGACTTAAAAAGAACAGAACTTGTTCAACCGAAGATGAAAAGGCCTCTTTATATGTAAAACTGAAAACCTAGAAGAATTCTTGAAAACAAAATTCCATCATCATTACTAATATAAGATATATGAGATCAATCAGAAATAATAAAAACATGCAATGCACGCACTTGCTCGGAATCATAAGGTAGAGAACGTTCGAATCTGAGGTCGAAGGGATAAGAGCAGAACCAGAAGATGGTTATTGGTCTCTAAAGCAATATATATAAGTAATTTGGTTCACTAATTACCTTCGCTTTTGGTTTCGCTGGTTTCCCGATCTCCTCCTCCTCCATCGCTCGTTTCTTTTTTTTTTTTCCTTTTTTTTTTTGCTCTCCAAAAAGACCAAGACTCCGAAATACACCTCCTTCTCATAATCCCAGGGCCTGAGCGAAGGTGACAGACAAATCTACCCTTGACACGTCCGCTTCCTAGTTTTGGGCTTCACCCCAGTCTTTTATATGGGCCTATTGTTGTTTATAAGTGAAGCCCATGCATTTTAATTTCTAACTGTTCCGATTCTAATCCCTTCTTTACCACGAACACTAACGATCTCCGGTATACCAATTGCGATTCTATAGAACTCTAGCCGTCCCTCGCTTTTCACTCTCCTGTGATGGAATCTCGGCCCTCCGTTACAATCCAGTGTCGTCAAAAGTGGTGGAAGATCGCTCTTCCGCGACACACTTCTGCCTCTCCTCGCTTCTCCACGTGGCGATATCTTATTCTCTAAAATCTAAATGCCCCTGCACTCGGGATTCTCGTGATCCGTGGTGAAGCCTTTAAGTAGAGATTCGCCCCCGGAATCAATCGGAGTGCTCCAGCGTCGTCGATGACAATGTGTATGCTCTGAATCTGATGGACAGCCTTCTTCTTATCCGGCGAAATTCGTATAGTATGACGTCATAATGAAAGTGACCGGTAATAAACGTAATCACTTTCGCAAACTCTGAATACGAAGCATTTCTCGGAGTTGAAGTCATCAAGTTGGGCCTACTTGAGGGCCTTGTGCGAGTGGTTTTGCCAGCATGGCAAATAGAGATCATGATTTTTTTTTAATAATAACGGTCGTCTGTAAACGTTAACGACTTCTAACGGCGTTAAAAACCCACGCTTTCTACGTTTGTAACGGTTATTCTTTACTACATAAGCCCGTTTATACGGCCCAAAGAGAAACGCAAATCTTTATTACTTTAATAAACGATCTCCCATGGACGTTATAGCGTTTATTAGAAAACAATTTTGTCTTCGTTTAAACCATTAAACGGCATGCAGTCTAACAATCAAGGATTTGAATCGGCTCGTGTTTGATGTTTCGTTCTTTGAAACTCTACGGTTTTAAGTTTAGGCTAATAAAGACAAAAGCATCGTTGTTCAATATGCTCTTTTGTCTTTTCTTTTCTTTCTTCTTTCTCTTGTTTTTTTCCTCTTATCTTTTCTTCCATTTCTATGAAATCTCTGCAAATCTATAGCATTATCCATTCAGGGTAGCTCTACCTTAAATTCTTCCCAAATTATAATCTGATAATTTCCCTTTGCCTTTTTCTAACCTAAACTTTTTATTAGAAAAAAACAAACAGAGAACTGGAACCAAAGAACATATATGGAAAAGAAAATAAGAATCACGTGATCTACCCGTTTTAGCAAAACAGGCCTGCATAAATATTACAAGTAGGGAGATTGAGCCGTAAACTAAAAAGGACTTATGTTATATGTTGTTATCTTGTATGTTATTTTTCAATTATTTTAGATGGATTTCTTTTGTTTTTGTGAACATTGCACAATGTAACATGCCGATCAGTGTGATAGACACCGTATTACACCGGTCGAAGTTCCAAAAGGTTAATAACCGAAACAAAATTCGTTAATTAATATCTGTGTAAATTCATATCTGATAATCCAATCTATCAGAAACAGATATATGTAATAAAAATTAGTTAACTGGATATGATCGGATCTAGATTAGGATCACGATTCACGAATCTGAAATATTCTTCACATCACTAATATTTTAGACGAAAAATATTATTATATAATCATATATCTACAATTTATCGTAAAAGTAATAAGTTGTAATCACGATACAATTCATTTATTTGGTTGATGTTTTTGTATTGTTATTTTCCCGTTTTTCTAAATTGTATACTTTTATAAATTTGTTTATTCTCATGAAATTTTGTAATATCCAAAAGTCATTGATACTCTTTGATGACGGAAACTAAAGATTCCTCAAACCAAACCTTTAAGCTCACCGTTAGTTAATTGAGGAATATATTACTTTTTGTAAATCTGTGATCTAAAGCATTGAGTATAGTCCACAGACTACAAAGATTATCCATTAAAGAATCCTAGTCTTTGTGACAGATTCATGAATTATGCAGAAAATCATAAGTTGTTGATAATTCACCGAACACATTTTAAGTTATTTTGTCAGAATTAAAGACAACAGTGCTAAATGAGAGCGACTCTTTGTTACAAAAAAAAATATATCCAAAAATATAGTAAAAAAGGGTCATTGAGTGAACAAAAAAAACACTAATTGTTTTATAATAAAATAAACAATTACATAAAAATAAGATTAAAATAGAGACAAATTTCATATAAGACAAGCGAGAGTCTTTGTCACAGACGCTTCAATACGCCAAATGTTTAATCATAAATATTTCATCTTATTTCCATTTTTATAATTTGCTTTTCATATAAGACATACATTTATGATAATTAAATATTCATTAGTAAATGTTGACATTTAAAATAAACTAAAATAGGGACACTATCCCCAAGAAATTGCCAAGACAATTTCATTACAAGACAAACGAGAGTCTTTGTCACGCACGTTTCAATAAGCCAACCATTTGATCATAACATACCGGTTTACTTTCATCCACTACATTAATTTCCTACTTTAAATTTAGTTTTATACCATCTAATTTTAAATAGGAGTATTAATTAATAAATTAAATTTGAAAGATGCTCGGACTCAAAGTCAATGTTAATCGGGAAACGATATTATAGCCGACGTAAGAAGTTACCTGTAAAAAAAAAAGGTTAGCAGTAAAATATTAATTATTGTTTGTCACTATAAAGAAAAAACTATACAAAAGAAAGAATCGATCGCTTTTGTTTCCTCCAAGCGTCGATGAGTCGATGTATGGTCCCTACCACTTTAGTATCCAAAAAGAATATGTATATAACACATAAGCCATGAGTCTCTTATTAATAAATTGTATAAATATATAGAAACAAACATAAGTAGACATAAGAGATTGGTTTCTCCAAGAAAGGGTCTCTGTTTATCCTCCCAAAGTTCATAACCACTGTAAGGAAACACCATAAAAATCCAAATCAAATACATGCACACAGAAGAGGCAATTAAGCAAAAGATGCCAAACAAAACTATACTATTCAAATAGAAATAGAAATGAAAAAACTCTATTTTTATCCAATCATTATTTTATATATTAAAAAAAAATTGTTGTGTAAGCTTTTTCATTTGAGTGGATGGGGTTTGGTTTTGGCAATGGTGAAAGCTTTTGCCTCAAATGCACACACAAGACTTGTCTTTTTTTTCTTCTCTCGCATTTATTTCCTCTTCCCTTTTATCTTTATACTTCACTCAAACGCCATTGCCACATGTCTTTCTAGGGTTTTCACTTAGACCTTTGGATCTTTCTTTTTATGTGTTTTTATTTTTTACATTTTCAAAATTGTATCATTGATTGAGCAAATGTTTTGGAGTGTTCGAAGTTGGGAGTCTTGACAAGAAAGAAGGGTGTAACAAGTCTTTTTTAAGCCAGAAAACCTTCAACGCAATAACAAACAATAAGAAGGTGAAAACTACAACTACAACCAAAAAGACACTCTTTCCATTTAAAGCATGACAACACAAAACGTAATATACACATACAAATCCATGCCATGGTTACGTTTTTTTTTCACAGCCTGTTGAAGACAAATTAATAGTTTACTCTATGTACTCTAGAGCCAAGTAAAGACTACCTATACTACCACAATAAGCCGGACTTAATTATGATGCTTCAGGAGACTAATGAAGACACGACGATGTGATTGAACACTACACAACACTTGTGGAAACTGTACAAAACCTATCATAGCAATTAGTAAACCAAAACAAACCGATCCTTGAATCTTAACAATGAGCAGGCCTTGTTGTTGCTATGGAGTCAGAAGAAAAGGGGTTGACTTGCATTGACTATCCTCTACCGAGTGCACAAACTTGTTCAATTCGTCCATAAGACAATGAAAGTGATCATTGTTGGGCAAGAAGTAAAACCCAATCGTAGCCTGCTTCAAAAACAAAAGATTAACATCGTGGCCAGTCTTCTTAAGACCCTCCACATAAGCCAATTGCCAGTCCTGAACAAGATCTAAACCAGCCACAACAACAAGACTCTTGGGAAAGTTGACTCCTTCTAGGTTTTGACCTCTCGGGCCAAACGGATTACAAGCTGGATGATCTCTATCTTCGCCTTGAGGTAAATAAGCCCTCCAGTACCAATCTCGATCTTGTATAGTCACAAAGTATTTCCCATCAAGGCTCTTCTCAGACGGAGTCCTCACTTGTCCACCAAACATTGGATGAAGAAGAATGTTCCCCAACACTTTAACTCCTTCCCTCGTTGCCCTCACAGCAACATTATGAGCTATGTTGCCTCCTGAGCTATCTCCAGCCAAGTAAACATACACATTCGAGTCTTTACCACTCTGAAGCCAGATTCTCGATTTGACCCATTTGAGAGCATTCCATCCATCGTCGTAAGCACATGGGTAACGATGCTCCGGCGATCTCCGGTAATCAACAGAGACAACCACAACACCGCAAATTCTCACTAGGCGTCTGCAGAAAGTGTCGTAGATTGCGCTGTTGGCTGAGGAGTGAGTGAAGCTACCTCCATGAAAGAAAATCAGAACAGGAACGATTTCCGTTGTGCTGAGAGGTTTCGTTATGTCGACGGTACCGTGTAGACTTTGATTAAGAGACGCTGGTTGGTAGGTTCTGGTGAGAAGATTGGTGGTTGTGTCGACGTGGTCGAAGGAAAAGACGCCGTCAACGGGGAAAGTATTGGCTGGAACTTTTCGGTCAAGAAATTCTGCGAGGTCGCGGTTGAAGGAACCATCGGGACGACGGAGGATGTTGTAAGCGAGCTTGAAATTGGAAATGAGGACCCATGTGTTGAGTGGGACAATTCTCTACAGGAAACAAAAATCAAAACAATATTCTTCATCAGATGGGACGTCTTAGGTTTTTTTTATAAATTATATCATCATCCGTACGTTGAATCTATAATCATCATCTTCATCGGCTAAGAAATAAATCCAAGATTTGGGGATTTACGAGGTTAAGAAACCGAAAATGAGAGAAACACAAAAATCGACGGAAAGCAAAAACACGAAAAGGAATCGTTGCATTAGAAAAGTAGGAGCAAATCTCAGGAGTTAAAAGAAACGGAGTAAACGAAGAAAAACGAGGAAGAAGCATCAATGAAGGTACCTTGCATTCGTTCAGGTTGACTTCGCTTCCACCAGCCATAGTAAAAAAACTAACAACAAACAAATAATATATATCGAGGACTGAAAGATTTCCTTTAGTGAAATGGGCTCATAACACCAGTAAATCTGTCGCTGGGTCTCTTCAGAAGAAGAAGATTTAAAGGACCTGGAGAAAAGGGAAGCAGAGTTGTACAGAGTTCTATCTACTAGAGAGAGAGAGAGAGAGAGTCAAAGGTGAGAGAGGTTGAAGAAGAAATAATAACCATCGGACGGTGACGAATGGACCGGACGACCGAGTAATACTGTTTCGATATGTGGGTCCCATAACAATCCACTTTTCTCTCTCTCTCTCTTTAAAAAATTTCTAAACTCTTTTCTTTTTTGGTGGACGATAAGGTAATTTAACTAAATAGTGATTAAAATTGAGTCGGCTGATGAAATGAAAAAGTAATAATGAAAAAATGCAGAGATAAACTTTAATAAAAAGGAAAAGATTGGCCACGGTGTCATGTGAAGAAAGAGAGAGGATTGGCTATTGGCACGCCAGTCCTGACACTCTCTCTCATAAGTACTCCTTTTGACCATTCCTTTTTCTATTTCTTTTTTTCTTCCTTACATTATTATTTACGTTTATGTTATTAAATAGTTTCCCACTGTTCTTTTATTATTTTACGTTTAATTCTCAAATTATTCATTATTCAATTTTTTCATTAGCAGACAAAAAAAAACACGAATATACATTTCTATAAGTTGGCCCGAAAGGTTATGTGTCTACCTATGTTTTTTTTTTTTTAAAAAAAAAGATATTATCTTTTTGTCATTTTGTGACATAATGCAATTGATGTACAATGATTTTGCATATCTAATGTATAATTACAACAATATTTTTTCGTCGAAATTTCACTAAACATTTCGTCATTTTATATTTTCTGTAAACAATTAAACTATTTCTATAAGGTATGAAATTTGCCGAAAAATCACTCCGTTACTTGCTCAAGAGTTTACGCCAGTGAACAAGATTCAATTGCAAAATATAATATAATGTCATATATAGAGGAACTTCAATCTTCTATATATGCACTAAAGGAACACTACATCATACTATTCATATTGGGAAAAGTTCTTTTGCTCTCACGACAACATGTACCCGAGATTGATCTGCAAAAGATGTTATGAAAAGAGTTTCCACGTTCTAGCTTGACTGTGTTCTTCGTCGACTTTATTTGAATTGACGAGCTTCAACAGAGAGAGTGATTTTTTTGCTTCTATCAACCATTGATGGATGTTTAACGCACAGATCATAACAAAAAGTTGTATTTAGCTTTTATATCAATTATGTTATTCATTCAATTACATAGAAAATTATGTCTTGCATTTAATTATTTCGGATTTTTGTAGAATTGACCAAATTCACCCAATGGTTTTGTTTAAAAGAGAAAGAGGGGAATAAAAGTGACATAAAAGAGATCATTCATCATCTAATGATATACGTAATAAAGTAATAAATAAAGTATGGTTGAGACTTAGAGAGAGGTCATTTTGGTTTTTGGTTCATATAAATGAATGTGAAATGTTAATAAAATAAAATTAGTTAAAGGAAGAAGACAAAAGAAAAAAAAGCTATCCAGCGTGCGACCAACGCCATGGCATGTGGCGACAAAAGGGGTTGTGTTGTGTTGTGTTTCTTTTTTTGTTATTAAAAACAAATTGTTATTTCCGAAAACGCCCTCGTCCGGTTGCCAAGATTACGAATATTGCCACTAATGGTGCAACGTGTTCTATTTTAGGCGGGTGACGTCATGCCCTCAGTCAGGGTCCCTCCATTTCAACGTTGGATTTTAACAAATATATGGCGTCTTTCAGTTTTCTTTATTTTCTTCCCAAAGAAAACAAAAACTATATAATTTCTGGATTAAGACATTTAAAAATTCCATATTGCGAGAAGATATTGGTTGGGAAATAAATTTGATTGGGTACTCTATATTATAACTTGTTCTTTTTCTCGAATGGGCCCATTAGTAGATTGTGGGGATGGGCTTAGGATTTTGACGTGTTGTAAAAGAAGCGCGTGGCCTAACTCAGACAAAGAAAAGTCAAAACCTTCCCAGTTCTACTTCTATATTCATAGGCTCCGACCTCTACGTAGTATTAAAGTCTAGTCAATTTTAAAATATTTTTTTAAAAGAATGTATTACAATTGTTTTTAAAAATTAATAAATTTTATTAGGGTTTATTTTCGATTAAACCTATTTTCATCCGTACTTTTTGGTCTTTTTTAACTATATAAACTGTATTTTTTAAAAAAACTACACAAACTTCATAAATTATTCTAATTTCAGAAATTTTATTAATGTTTACACGTTAAATAGTTATTAAATCTGGTTCTAATTCGAAAATCTAGTTTTAACTTGAATTTATTTTAAAATTAAAACCATATTTTCGAAGTAAAACAAGATTTAATAATAATTTAACGTGTAAACGTTAACGAAATTTCTGTAATTGGAATAATTTATGAAGTTTATGTAGTTTACGCAAGAAAAATATAATTTATGTAACTTATGAAAGATCCAAAAAGTACGGGTGAAAATAGATTTATTCGCATAAATTCGTGTAGTTGAGCGAAGTAAACTCATTTTATTACAATGTAGTGATTAATCAAATTAAATAAAAACGTAGTAAAGTAAATAATTTTACTAAAAATAGTTGAAATTGTTAAAAAATTATTTAAAAGGAATTAACAAAAAAACAGAAAAACGATGGAAACCTTATCGTAAATTTCATATTAAACGTTTATCGTGGTCTCCTGTATTGTGGAGATAGGTGTCCACCGTAGATATGATGTCTAAATTTGATAGTTGTGTGTGCAAAAAAAAAAAGACATTTAGGTGGGTGTATTCAACCAAATATTATGAATTATTTGAGTTTGAATAAGATTTTAAATGATTTTGATGATCTTATGCAACTCTATCAAACTTTTTCTGATTTGGTGCTAAAATTTCAGACAATCCCGAGTAAAATAATGAGATTGAGGCTTTAGTATTCTTAGATTAAAAAACATTTCCCTAAAATCCGTTGAATGCATTAAACAGTAATGATTGAAATATTCTTTTTTTAAAGTAGATTCGAATGAATTTCAAAACTACCAATTCAATAAACACTGAATTTAAAGAATAATTAAAAATATTATAACCAATAACATTGGATTTTTTTTAATAAATAAAAGTTTGAGTACCATGAGATTTATAATTTTACCAAAAACGTTAATATACAAGTTCTTTCCCCATCCCAAACGTTTTACAGTAAGGTCCTAATATTTTGCTTTTTGATATATCTTTTGGGTTTTGCGATAATGGAATAGATTTTGGATTTGACAAAGCAGTTCGATTATGGGATCAAAACAGTAGATCTCAGCCGTTGTTTTATCCTGATAAGATATATAAAAGAACAATATATTACATGTGTCGATGATACCTAAAGCGTGTACTAAAAAAAATACTTGAACCGTCGATCTTTAACAAAGATCTAAGAAAGATATAACGACTTGTATTTGTCGTAATGTGAATGAAAATGTCCATAGGATAAAGCAATCTGTTAAACGAACCCATAAATATTAGGCATTTAGTATTTTCTCGTATTTTTATGACAGCGTAGTTTGTTTTTGTTATGTGGATATTTTTTTCATTTTTATCCAACCAGTATATATAGTTGTATAAACAAAAGGAGGTTAAATTTTGGTATGAAATGTTTCCTTCTTTTTACAGCGGTAATCTAAGGTAAGAAGAAGTGCAACAAAATGGTACTAAAACAATAAAGAACCAAAAATATTTCTCTGATCTTCAAATTTATAATTCAAGCTTCGGTTTAAGGAATATGGAAAGAGATGAATGCAAGGATCCACACGGCAACATATCGCCATCCTTCTGCATCTAATTGCAGAGATCAACCCAACTATAAGAGCACCCCACGCGTTCAACCCAGCACCCCTACTTTGGTTTAGTTGCTTAGTTTTTTTTGGTGCTTGATGCATATCATTTCTCGTTTATTTTAACCCTACGGACAAATGTATTTAATCATATTCTAAAGGTGGAAGAAGACGACAAATATTACTTCGGCCTTAATTTCGGCTTTCTCCTTAGTGCAATGTTCTCTAGTCTAAATAACCGAAACGATATCGTCAACGGGGATGTAGCTCAAATGGTAGAGCGCTCGCTTTGCATGCGAGAGGCACGGGGTTCGATCCCCCGCATCTCCAGTGTATTTTTAAAATCATACTTTTATCTTTAAAGAAAAAGTTATACTTTCGTTACATCCGCGTATTTAGTGGAACTTGAGCCGAATTAACTAAATTTTTTTTTTTTTTTCATTTTGTGAGTCAAACACGACAATTTAACGAAAGAACTCAAAGTTGTACATAAACCCGGAGAATAATAATATAAACACAGACATGTAAAATTAAAAATATATTTTTTAAGCAGTATTGGCCATGGAGTCGATGAGCAACTCATAGCCCTCAGGGACATGAGACTGAAGACGGACGCACTCGGCCAATGCAGGAACGTCCGATGCAACGTCTAGAAACTGTGCCACAAAGAGAAGCAAATGAAAATCAGAGATCCTCTTCACGAATCGGAGGCTTCTTGCACGATCCATATGTGTTTTCAAAGCCCTCATTGTTGTTTGAATGTTACGATTTTCTATGGGGAAGGTACACGACAGTGATCCCTGTGTCAATTGAACAACCAAACACACACACAAAGACGAATGAGAATATCAACACCATAAGCAAATCATTCAACATTCAAAAATACATAACACTTGTTCTTTTTACTTCAGCTCTTGATTCATTTCTAGAGGCAAACACAAAGGATCACAGAGACAGCAAAAACCAACTTCATCATCCTATCACTACTTGTTAGAGCAGATATTACCAGTTAAGCTGAAATAGTTATGCTGCATAAGCTTAAAAGGGCACAGAAACCAACCTGATGATCCAAGATCTTGACAACCACGAGGAAGAAATCATTGTCCACTTCCTTTACATCCTTGACTCCAACAACCACCTCTTTCTTCATCCTGGAGAGCTTCGGATCATCCTCAGTGCCAATCTCGGTCTCGAACCATCCTTCCCTGTACAGCTTAACGCACATATCACTCATCTGAAACGCCTCGAAATGAACATCTGCACCACCTTCCTCATTGATCTCCAGCTTCACAACCGCTGTGACCCACTCCTTCAACTCGCTCTCTGCGTGAAGCTGAGTTGCTAGTAACACCTCAACGTTGGACAATGTGTACTCCTTCGCGTCCTGTGTCACTGTCTGGTTGAATATAAACCCAACTTTCCTCATCCCTAAACCAAAAGCGATTGCATCCACGCGTTTCTCTTCCTCTGCGTCTCTCATAAGAATCAGCTTGTCCTCCATCCCTTGCTGCGGCGGTTCGTATATGAAATTCACTTCAACCTGACCTTCCTCCGAGACGTTTCCGTACATGAACCCGCCCCGTTTTACAGCGAACGCTAGCGACTCGTTGACGTAGTGCTGAAACGCATTGGCGCAATCGCGGTCAAAGGAGACGGAATCGCAGTGAGATTTCTCCTGGCGACTCACTCGCATCTGACGTGCGATTAGATCCTCGACGGTCATCTTCCTCCCGAAGGAACCGGCAGGGGTTACGGCGGGACCACCACGAATCGTACGCTCACCTTCGTATGCTAGGTAGACCATAGAGCCATGGCCGAGACCGAGCGACGAGATTAGGAGGTTTGGATCGGACATATCGTCGAATCCTAGAGAATCAGCGGGATTCTTTGCAAGGAGAAGGTTTCGATTGGTTGATAAGGTCTGGCTATGGATAGGGATCTGGAGCTGATCTTGGATTAGGGTTTTGAGTTGGGAGACAGTAATATCAGGTCCATCAACGCTCACTCGCTCCAATCCATCTCTGCTTCGGATTCTGAGCATCATCATCTTCGATCGAAAGAAATCAAATCACGAAACTTCTTCAAATCTGTACGGAAGTCGAAAAGCTCTGAGAATCAAACAAACGTTGCTCCAGTCACACGGAAAAATAGACAATTTTGCTTCTTATTAATTCTCGCTTCACTTTGTGGGCTTTACTACTTAGCCCAATTTGGACAACCTTTCGTATCAAAAGTGTTTCTTTTTTACGTATGAGAAATTGGATCACCAAACTATATAGAGATTTAAATATCATACAACAAAGAATGATTTTATGTATAGCAAAAGAACACAAACCAACAAACTTAGGATCATCATATTTTGTTCCCAAATAATATAAAACGAGACATACATATGATTATATGAAGTAGCCAAACAAGTTTTCCAAAACATTCGACTTTCCCTCGAAAACCTCTCATTATTTCCTGTCGAAGACGAATCAACGGTCAGATTTTTACGTGGCTTCTTTCCGGCCACCTCCAGTAACTATTCACCTCTCCTTTTCGTCGCCATCCTTTTATCCGCCGAGTGCCTCTTCTACTTCATCCATCTATACCGAGTCAAAAGCAGTTGACAAACTCGTCTTCAGTCTCGTTGACCCAGCATCATTCCAGTAATCTTCATAACCTTATCTCTTCGCCGTCGTGGCCACTTTCTTGATTTATCTCGGAATCTGCATATGCTTGGAAGCAATGGTTTTCTTTCTATTACAATATATTTAGAAAATATTATATACATTAAAATATACTTAAATATACTTAAAAATATTCTATACATTCGAATATATTTAAAAAATATTCTATATTTTTCATGTTTATATAATTAGTTTTCACATATATAAATAGTTGAAAGATATAGCAATAATAAATCAACAAATTCAAATACTTATCATGGTATTAGAGAAATGTTTTTAAAAAACACTTAATCAATAATTTTTAAATATATTCGAATGTATAGAATATTCTGTAAAACCAATATCTCTGTATCATATAAATAAATAAATAGTAAATATATTAAAAGAGGTGAACACAAATCTCATAAAGGAACAAAGATAAACCTTTACTGGATATATCGAAACGTTGAAAAGAATATAATATAATATATATATGTCTAAATAAAGAGAAATATTCAAATCCAAAAATTGGTAAAGAATATAATACATTTTGAGGCTATATACACAATAGTAATTTGGTATTACAAACATTCGACGCCGTTTTCTATTTTGATTTTTTCTTACTATTAGGAAGAAACGAGTCTATAAATCACCATCTTTCTTATTTTACAGAAGCCAAGGCCGCAATCGACCTTTAATCGTTCTCTTGTAAATTTATTGGAGTTATGTTCATTGACCTTAATGGGCCTCTGCTTCTCGCGCATGAGCTAATGGGCTTTGGCTATTAGATATTAATTGTATAAGAAGATGACATGAATCGACTAGGTAGAACGATTATTAGGTAGAAAGTGAAGTGATATGATATTAGAATGGATGTGGATGATACGAGACGAGTGGTCCAATTTAACATGAAATTAAATGGTCCAAAAAGGAAAGGCTGAGATAATTATATGGTGTGTCTCTTTGAGGACCACATTCCTCGATCACGCCCCATTTATTCAAATCAATTCTATTTAATTTTAGCTTATTTATTTCTTATATAAAAATATATCAATAACTAAATGCATAAAGCTTATATATTTGGCAAAAGATATCGATTGCTCAGTAGCAGGAAAGTTTTTTTAAATACAAATCTAAATGCATTAATCTTGTTTTTCTCAAACATGCCAACTATATGCATGGGAATACTGAGGATAGTGGCAATAGCTAAATCAAAAAATATTATTGCAATGGGGAGAATTAAGTACTATATTGGTTGTACCATCTCTACGTACATACAAAAGATGTAAAGTTCGACTCTACCGTCATTTGTAAGAGAATGCTAAATTTTCGTATGAAGATATTAGGCTATTGGATCAGTTCGTTGTGGTCCAGTCACAAAAAAAAAATTATTACAGTGAAATATAAATGGTTCCTAATAAATATATACAATACATTTCGACTTCTTCTACATCTAATCTTATATTAAATATATCGTATTAAACCTCTTCAATTCCACATTGGCAAAAGCGAACATTTCATTTTTTAGTTTTATGCGTGTGAGAAGTTCTTTTATATATATATTGTAAACTACACTAAACTATTAGGGATAGTGGTGTTCGGATTTTAATTCATTAAAATTCAAGCAAAATCACGTGCATCAATTTTAAAAACTTTATCAAAACCATATGTTTTTAGTTATGTAATTTTAAAGATTAATTAAAATTAAGTATTCAATACTAAAAATTTACTTATGTATTTGCTTTTACAAATAATTTTATTGGATTTGAAAGGATTTCCAAATTAAAAATTGTAAATTCAAAGCAAAACCTATGAATTTACAAATATAAATTGAATTCCACATGTTATATTTAAAAATCGGTGAAGTTTATAAAATTTAGAAAATTTTATATAGATTTCCAAATCAATTCAAATACACAAAATAAGATCCTTTAATACTTCTTTTTGACAAAAAAGAGAGTAATACTAGTTTATTTCATAAAGACATCAATTTCAAAGTTAATACATTTGGATACAACTAATCAGAATCTATATTTTATTATAACCCGTCAACAATAAAAATGATTTAAAAAGTTTGAACGTACAATTTGAAATTAAATATTTGTTTCTTTAATAATTTAGATTGCAATATTTATTTTTCAAACTGTTTTTTATGTAGGCGTGAAAAGAAAATCATAAAAATAAATGTTTAGTACGAAAGCATATGAAGCTTTGCCTGGTCACGAAGCAATTTGGTCCTCAATACGAATGTGGTATTTGGTCGTCAAACCTAACAAAATTTGGAACCACCAAAACCTAACAAATTGTTTTAAACTTCTTTTTTCAGATTTCACATTTTCAAAAATCAACTTTGTTCTTCCAAAGAGTACATAAAAGTCAAGTCAATTTGAGATAATGATAATAGAGTAATACCATAACATATTATATTTTCAAATTTTTATTTTAAATCTATCAATATAATTAAAATTTTAAAATAAATTACATTATTATTTACAAATAATTATTTATATTAAATAAATTATAATTCTTTCTTATTTTTAATTTATGATATATATTTTCTTCATTAATAATATATTTAGAATAGTTTAATATTAAATTAATATTATTATTAGAAATTTAAATCAATTATATAAAAATTAAAAAGGTATTGAAGATAGCCGGATGATAATTAGGCCTGTCAAGCGGGTCAGACCCACCCCCCCGCAGACCCACCCCGCTTGACCCGCCCCGCAGCGGGTTACAGATTTTTTTGCACAAATTTTTTTTACCCACAAAACCCGTGAATCAATTTTTTTAGACCCGCACCCGCCCCGCATTAATCAAGCGGGTCCCGCGGATGACCCGCTTCATTTTTCAAATTTTTTTTAAAAAATTTAATAAATTTAATTAAACTAAAATATTTAATAAATTTAATTAAAATAAAATATTTAATACATTTAATTAAAAAATTTAAAAATATTTAATAAATTTAATTAAACTAAAATATTTAATAAATTTATTTAAATTAAAATATTTAATAAATTTAAGTAAAATTTCTAAAAATATTTAAATAATTTAATTAAAATATTTAATAATTTCATTTGTTTGGGTTTAAATTAGCTTGAGCTTAAATTAGTTGGTCTTGAATTTGATTAATTTGATTGAGCCCAAAATTTACGGGTATCCGCTAACCTGCAAATTAAAAAATTGCGACCTGCACCCGCTCCGCTCTAAATGATGCACGACCCGTACCCGCCCCGCATATGAAATTTTTTTTTTCACTCGATCCGCATCCGTCCGCAACAGGTCAAACGGGGCAGGACCCGCGGGTAAAGAATCATATTGACAGGCCCTAGTGATAATAAAATTTTTAAAAAATTTTTAATAGTCTGAGATAACAAGATATCAGAACACGTGTAATCTACTGCTGGATATGCTTATTTAGTTTTGAAAAGAGTTATAATTTGCAAAGACTGCCAGTCAACGGTAAAGGAACCGACCAATGAGGGTTTGACACGCCTTATCTTTATTCCATAGGATAAAAGGAGAGACTGAAAGTTGGACAAATCATAAACAAGACTTGTGTAATTTTTTGGAACTTAAATTCTTTATTTCTTTTTCAATAATGATCTTCGTTTTTTATCTTCTCCACAATAAATTTTGGAGCTACGTGAAGCCCACAGTTTTAGTGTTTTTATTATTTAATTAATAATATTTTCCTCAAAAACATAAATTTCAATTATTATAATAAATTATTTTTTATAACTGTTATAATCTAATCACTAACATATATTGTATTTGTTTTAAATTCAATTTTGTAATTTAAAAAATATTGTATAATATATTTGTGACATCTTATCACGTGTAATATATATTAACATTAACATGTCTATCATAATTTCATTAAAAATCGTTTTAGAATTTTTAAGGGATTGAATTTACGAATTGATTTTACCAGTCGTGAAATTACCAAAAGTAGTAAAATTGAAAACTTCAACTATTCTTTTGTTGGGTTAAGTGTTTCACTATTTGCAAAATTACAAAAATTGTGGTTTATCAAAAAAATATGTGATTCCATTATGTATGTTAACTCCTGATTTGGTAATGACGTCTTCCATTTTTTCACCTAACCAAAGTTCAATTTTACTTGATGACACTTTAAGACTCTATTATTATTTTTCACTTAATTTAATGATATATATTTTTCTACATTTGCGGCTATTGATAATTAATAAATTACGATGTAAAACGAGTCATGATAGCAAAAAACAACGATAATTAAACGATTGGAAATGATTGAAAGAAAATACACATGCAAGAATAATAATAATAATAATGGTAGTAATAGTGCAGAAAATATGTGATTGGACAAAACAGGAAAGGAAATGGAAGACTGGACGTGCCACCGCACCTACTAAGCCCCCACCCTACTTTATAGGCCCCACTAGCTCGGCCCATTGGGTTTTTTAGCAAATAGTAACCGTATACGTTCCGATTACGCGTTGGTATTCTTTTCAAACATGCTTTACTCAACATTTCTATTTCATATATAAAAGTTTTACTCATACAAAATTAGAAAACGAAAAGTTTGGTTATTTTCATATTCTCATTTATCTTTTCTGTACTCTAATTTTTTAAAAAGTTTTTGGAAATTTGGTTCCTGATAACAATATCAACTATTTTCGTAAAAAATATTTTTGAATTCTAAATTTTTGTAATATGGTATTCAATTTGTTTTACCCACACTCGACTCCATAACACATTTTATCTCTAATACAAAAGGGCAAATGTCTAAAATAGTATTTTTCTAAGTTTTTGTTCCAAAAATAGCATCATTAGTTTAAATTTCCAATAATAACAGAAATTTAAAATTAAAATGCATTAAAACTATATTTTAATAGAAAAAAATTAAATACTAAATTAGAAATAATAAACTCAAAACAATACTTTAATTTTATGTATAATTTATTTAGAATAAATAAGTATTTGTGCTATTTTTAGGAATTTAATTTTATGATGCTAGATTTGGAAGAAAAACTTTAAAATATGTTATTTTAGGGTATTACTCAATACAAAAATCAAAATATAGATTCTAATTTTTTTTTATAATATTTAATAGATGAATTATAAATATGTAAAAAATA
Organism: Pugionium cornutum; assembly: GCA_018901935.1. NCBI lineage: Eukaryota > Viridiplantae > Streptophyta > Magnoliopsida > Brassicales > Brassicaceae > Pugionium > Pugionium cornutum. Next base: position 295,491 of record CM032157.1, read on the forward strand.
TATGTAACACAAAAATATATTTTAAAACCATAAAAGAAACAAAATATATGTTATAAACTATGTGAATAAATATGTATTATTTAAAAAACGTTTTAAGATATATAAAATAAAAATGTAACGTATAAAACACATTTAAACTACGTCAGTAGTGTGCATTTAAAAATTTAATTTAAATAGTAAAATAATTTAATATGCTATATTTTTTGTTACTGGAGCACAACGAAACTACCCAATATTCCAACATTTTTATATGAAAATTTAGTATTCTTATACGAAAAAAATGTAGTCGAATTCCATGCTTTTAATATGGATATAAAAGTGATACACATGATATTTACAATATTTAGTCGTTCTTGAATTATAATTTCGAGATAGGGGAAAATAAATAACGGAAACGGTTGATTGGGAGGTTTGAGAAATTAGAAAGCAGAAAAATTATATATTTAAAAGGTCAGATTTTAACAAATAAAAAAAAGGATACACAGAATAAAACAATAAAATAAAAAATTGAAATGGAAAAAGCGAAAAGAGATGGCTTCCACTAATTATAATCCAACTTAGCATTCCATCACGTGCCACTTTACTTCAACACCACCTCTTCATTAATCGCATTATCACTCTTCATCTAATCTTTCATTAAACCTTATTTTATGTTATACTATATTATGTTCACACATATACACGTATTTATGTTTAATTCAATCTCTTTTTTCATAGTATAAAAATAATTAGGGAGATAATGAATATACAGCAAAGTGCAAGCTAGTTTCAGTACGAAACCCGATGATTAAATCAGAGAGATTCGCGGGGGAGCCATGCGTGGGATTATTATTCTAATCATTTCCTTAAATTAACAAATCGATCGATTATTAAAGAATCAATGACCTCGACTCTAATATCCCAATTACTTTACTTACCTTTTTCTGACCACATTTAATAACTCAAAAATCTTCTCTTATTACGTGCATGACAACTCATCTCCCCACTTCTCCATTTCACTCTCCCTCTCTTTCTTTTTCCTAATTATCTTTTTTTTACCTTTTTATCTTTTTCTAAAACAAAATAATAATAAAATTAAAGAATTAAAGTGGATTAACGGTGAAGATCTTAAGAAACGTGAGATTCAATCGGGAGCAAATACAGTGTTTGATCTGTGACATGTTTATTTAGAGAGGACAGAGCCTATCAAGTCCATGCTGAGACAGTGCAAAGCCCATCATACACTGTTCTTTTGAGATTTCACAGTTTTACCCTTCCTTCTACTTCTGAATCCTGACTATGAGAACCAGGGTAGTCTCGTCATTCACATACTATTTCCAGCGATCATCACCATGTACGTGCGACAGAGTCCGAGATAATTTATTTTTATCCAAGCTTACACTCCCCGACGAGGTTATTTAATTTCAAATATTATTACGTCTTTTTATTTTTATTTTTATTGTCCGTACACTGTAAAGGGGTCCCAGATCTGACGGTCGTGATTAAGATGCGACGCTGCACTTTCTTCGTACTTTATTCAAATTTTCAGTAACCATTCTCACCTTTACCTTTAATTTTCTACTCTTTACTCATAAAGCTATACACTTTATATTATTGGATATTTACCTTCCCTCCCATACATAACTCTTTAGACATCTTATTAATTTTTAATTGCACCAACTATGCAGTTTATATTGATTTATCCTTTGATGGTTCATCGTTATATACTTTTTGTTGTGTTTATATTAACACTGTTTCGCCTATTACTTTCAGATTAAAATTTTAACGAAGAATGTTGACATAAAAAATATTCAAATAAAAAAGTAGGCACATCCAAATAATTTAGCTGAATTGTTGGTTTTCGGTTAAAAGTGCAAAGTTTTAAGAAGATGTACAACATGACGTCGTTTTGAACTTTACCAAAACGACGTCGTTTTGGTTTATGTTTTTTTTTTAAAAAAAATTATAACGAAACGACGTCGTTTTCGTCTTTATCAAAACGACGTCGTTTTGTTTATTTTTCAGTAAAACTTTAACTTAAACGACGTCGTTTAAGTTCATCATCCGACATGGCAGCCACGTCATCACGTGTAATGGAAAAACACACGGAAACCATTTAATTGATGGAAATAGCCACGATTTAAATGTTTGTGGCTAAAATTTTAAAATATATATAGTTCATGTAGATATTTGCATGATATGATAATTCGTATATAAATAATTCTACGAGCATAAATTTACGGTGGAATTGGCCGTTTTCCCGTTGATTTTCGGTTAAAAGTGCAGAGGTTCTCAAACTAGCTTACGATTTTCCCTATTTGAATATGAAATGGAGGTCTAATTAAAACAGTAAGAAAAAGAAGATGTTAATCTTATTGATGGTGGGTTGGTTAACAAAGTAAATATGAAATCATTGAAATACCTTGTAGATGGTCAGATTCGGCATTAAAACAAAAAATGATTGGACGGTTCCGATGTCATCCTAATTAAATCGTGAAATTCTGGCTACCGTCAGATCATTCATCTATTTCACATTGTGTTGTGGGTCCCGCAATTTACGGGGTTTACTCTCATATCCAGCCGTGCATCGCGTATCATTAGATTCCTTCTCAACATACACCTTACCGCAGGCTATCAATCTTTTACACCCCATCTCGCGATATACTGCGGGACCTTCCAATTTCTCGTCCCGTTTTCTCCGGCTGCCGCTTCTCTGCACAGTCGATAAGATTATCTCCCGCTTTTTGTTCCATCCAACGGCTGGTATTAGAATTTCGGAGAGCACGTGTCATAATCAGAATTGGCAATCACAATCACCGAAAAGCCTCACATGGAGATGTTTGATCATGGTTAACATTTAACCCAACCAGAGTTTCCTTTAACTTCACCTCCCTATCTCTTCTCTTTCCACTCTCTATCTGCTCCCTCTTTCATCTTTTTCACCTTTGTTTCTGCATCTTCTTTGCTACTGATTAATCCATGTTAATGGCGCCTCAGATCTAAACCTCGGATACATTTATAGAGCTCATCAACTCTTTTTCAAACCTTTTCCCTATTTTTCCTCTGGTTTAATAACCGAGATCGTACGATTTTTGCCGCAATGCATAAACGATTGACCTTGTCGTTTCCAGAGGAAGTGCTGGAGCATGTCTTCTCGTTTATAAAGCTCGACAAAGATAGGAACTCTGTCTCTCTAGTGTGCAAGTCATGGTACGAGATCGAGCGGTGGTGTAGGAGGAAGGTCTTCGTCGGGAACTGTTACGCCGTCAGCCCCGCAACGGTGATCCGGAGGTTCCCGAAAGTGAGATCTGTGGAGCTTAAAGGAAAACCTCACTTCGCTGACTTTAATTTGGTGCCAGATGGGTGGGGAGGCTACGTTTATCCATGGATTGAGGCGATGTCTTCGTCGTACACTTGGCTTGAGGAGATACGGCTGAAGAGGATGGTGGTCAGCGACGACTGCTTGGAGCTCATCGCTAAGTCGTTTAAATATTTCAAGGTTCTCGTGCTTTCTTCCTGCGAAGGGTTCTCTACCGATGGCCTCGCTGCTATAGCTGCTAGTTGCGGGTATTTTGTTTGCTCTCTTGATTTCCTCTTTAATGTTTGTTTGTTTTATCTGAATAATGGAAACCTGAAGATTACCTCCCTTTGCAAATCCCTTATTTTGCGTATAATATTTAAAAGTCGACGATGCAAGTAAATTTAATTCTACCTGAGCAAAAAATTCTGCTGCTGTTGTTACTCTGGTCAAGTTATTGCGGTAGATTTTGTACTCACGGTCCTGAAGATTTCTCTTTATTCCTGGGTTATTCGATCAATGAATCTCCTGAGGTGGGACATCTAGTCAATTTCCTTTTCTTTTACTTTTTGTTTTCTATCTCATCAGGCAACGTAGATCTGTTTTCTGATTCCCCCCTGCTTGGCTCGCCTTAGCCTGTTTTAGCAACTCGGTCAATTCTTCTTTGTGAAGAACTAGTTATTTATCCTTTTTCTGTTGTTATAGTCTTCATAAATTATCGGCATTGCATCAAATCCAGTTGTAAAATGTATTCCCTAGTCATTTTCGGGTGGTTGATTCAAAAGTCGCTCCACATGATTTATATACTTTTTATCTATTGTTTCCCCGTTGTAACTTGTAGCGATGTTTATGGTTTCAATTTATGGTTCTTATGCAGGAGTCTGAAAGAGCTTGATTTATATACTATTGTGTCTCTCCACATGATTTATATTCTCTTTATTCATTGTGTCCCTGTTTTAACTTGTAGCGAGATTTATGGTTGCAATTATATGGTTCTTGTGCAGGAGTCTGAAAGAGCTTGATTTGCGTGAGAGTGATGTTGATGATGTTAGTGGGCACTGGCTTAGCCATTTCCCAGACACCTACACATCTCTGGTATCACTCAATATCTCATGCTTAGCCTCTGAGGTCAGTTTCTCTGCTCTGGAGAGGCTGGTGAGTAGGTCCCCCAATCTCAAGTCTCTAAAGCTTAACCGAGCTGTTCCTCTTGAAAAGTTGACAACTATACTTCAACGAGCACCTCAGTTGGAGGAATTTGGCACCGGTGGGTACACTGCTGAAGTGCGACCAGATGTGTTCTCTGCTCTATCTGTAACGCTCTCTGGGTGCAAGAAGTTGAAGTGCTTATCTGGGTTTTGGGATGCTGTTCCTGCCTATCTTCCAGCTGTTTATTCCGTTTGCAGTCAGCTTACAACTTTGAACCTGAGTTATGCGACAGTCCAGAGTTACGATCTTGTCAAACTTCTTAGCCAATCCCCAAAACTACAACGTCTCTGGGTAAGTGCAATTTAACATCATTTCAGGATTCATTTATATTTGATGGTATGACAACGATGTGGTAATAGTATTTGTAAATACCATGAATTGTTTACTGAAATGTAGCTCAAATTGTATGCTTCAGGGCAAACGTTTTCTTCTTCTTTCTAATTGGTTGTATTACTTATTGACACAGGTGCTGGACTACATCGAAGATGCTGGTCTTGAGGTGCTTGCTTCAACCTGCAAGGACCTTCGTGAGTTGAGAGTGTTTCCATCTGAGCCTTTTGTCATGGAGCCAAACGTTGCATTGACAGAACAAGGGCTCGTCTCTGTCTCCGCTGGCTGTCCAAAACTTGAGTCGGTTCTCTACTTCTGCCGTCAAATGACCAATGCTGCGTTGGTAACCATTGCTACGAACCGCCCCAACATGACCCGCTTCCGTCTATGCATCATAGAGCCAAAAGCTCCTGACTATCTAACTCTAGAGCCACTGGATGTGGGTTTTGGAGCCATAGTAGAGCACTGCAAAGATCTCCGCCGCCTCTCCCTATCAGGCCTCTTGACTGACAAGGTTTTTGAGTACATTGGGACATATGCCAAGAAGATGGAAATGCTCTCGGTGGCATTTGCAGGAGACAGTGACTTAGGCATGCATCATGTTTTGTCAGGGTGTGATAGCTTGAGGAAACTAGAGATAAGGGACTGCCCGTTTGGAGACAAGGCGCTTTTGGCGAATGCTTCAAAACTGGAGACAATGCGATCCCTTTGGATGTCTTCTTGTTCCGTGAGTTTTGGAGCCTGCAAGTTATTAGGACAGAAGATGCCAAAGCTCAACGTGGAAGTAATAGATGAGCGGGGTCCACCTGACTCGAGACCTGAGAGCTGCCCTGTGGAGAGAGTGTTCATATACAGAACAGTGGCTGGTCCTCGGTTTGACATGCCTGGCTTCGTCTGGAACATGGACCAACACTCAGCCCTGAGGTTTTCCAGGGAAATCATCACTACTAACGGATTTTAAAACAAATAAACGAGGTACATTTTTTTCATTAATCCTTGTTCATCATCCCATATAGATCGTTATGGTTTAGGAGCACGAGAGAGCTCGGTTTGCCACGAGGCTGCTTCATATAACCACCAAGCTCGTGAGCAATGAATAAGGGAAGAGAGATTTGTTTCTTTTATATTAGAATTACATATTGTTGTCTTTTTGAATGTCTACTTACTGAGAAATCCTGGTCGGGTATTATTTTATTCAAATGATAAGAGATTATTGTAGAAGACGATGTCAATAATGTAACTGCTCTACTTGTTTGGACTCTTTTTTTATTATTAAAAAAAAAATCTTTTTGACATGTTTTTTTTCTATCATTGTCTGTCTTTGCCATTTTCATTTGGCCCGTTAGAGAAGTTTTTTGGGTTGAGGCACCAGCAGACACTTCTTTAATCTCTTATTACCAGAACAGTTGCAGTTCTGTCTTAAAAGAATTGAGATCCAAAATAAAAAGAATCAAGAGAATCTTGCTTTGAGATTAGATCTTATGCTTAAGAAGCATGTGGAGATTGGGTTAATGCTCGATTAAAATCACCATCGAAGATCATAACTAGTTTGGTGACAAGATCTGCAATCCACACTCTGGTTTTGCGGGATCACTTTACGCAACAAGCAGAACATAACAGCCGCTTGTAAGTTCCAATAAAAAAAGAGTTCGTTATTCCCAGATTCAGACACTTATTACTCTGTTTCTCCTACCACCTCTTGTGGAATTGAGGTCCTACGAGTGTTGTATGAACCACAGTGCCCGCACTTGTGCCCCAAAATGTGGAACATCGTATTGCTCCTCTTGTTGCAGTCATTACAAAGAATTGCAACCTGCTAACAGTTTCTTGGTCATGTCAACAAACCATAAACAGACGGTGGAAGATGAATAAATGAAATCAAACCAAGAGATGGGAAAAAATGTTGGACTCATTGACAGTACCTCAAATTTATACTCAACAGGCATCTCTGTAGCTTGTATCTGTTTAAACAGAATCTCAGTTGGTCTGTCTACCTCATTGAATACACCAAATAACAAAAAAAATTGATTCTTACCTCTCGATCTAATAATCGCCACGAAGATGACATATCCAGCACTGACTTGGAACAAATGGGACAACGGTACCTGAGAATATTGGTATGCATAAGAAAGCAAATTTTGATACTGTAAAGGAATGATTTAGATAGATAGGAAATTTTTCGCAGAGATTATTACTGTTGTTTATTGATCATTTGTTCAAAGCAATCCATGTGCATTGTATGACCACACCTCATCACATGTGCGACTTTAACCGAATCAAATAGATACTGCATCACAGTAAAACCAACATGATCTGTTGAATCTAGTTACTAACAATATGAAGCACAGAAAACCCTCATAATCATTTCCATTCAGACAAACCTCATAACAGACAGGACAATAATTTTTTGTAGAGTTCTGTATGCACGAATGTTTATCTCGCAAGCCCGTTGCATAACAAGCTCCTACAATATTTACAGTGAAATTTTATAACAGCATACAAGATAAATAAAACAGGTGTATAATATATTCCACTTAAGATTCTCTAGTTAAAGAGTAAAGGTTTGTAACAATTAATCTAGTTATAGAGTTATAGGCGAGTTAGCTGCATCCGAATCAACATGCATGTGCAACAAATTCAAATATCATACTTCCCGACCCCAAGAAGTAACCATTCACTACAACTGTCACTTGTAGAATAGATTCTTATGTTCCTAGAGCATAGTTGATAGGAGACAACTCGTGATCTTAAACACCACCAATATATCTGGAACTTGCTTTAAAGAGGTAAAACAGAATCCAAGTCGTCATGCAAGTTGTTAAAGGTACATAGCTACATACCACAGTTTTGGCAATGAAAGAATTTGTCACGCCCACCAACTCTGCAAATTAATACCAAAGACTAATTCAGACGTTAAACTAACAAGATGATATAATTATGTAGCACAAGATCTAAACACCTCACCTACAAATTCCACAGTCATCACAATGAAATTGTTCTTTTGAGGCCTGCAAACATACACTTTGAGAACTAAACGAGGAGTCTCTTAGCACTAGAAAAATTGTCTCCAAGAAAAACATATAGAATGAAAGGAACCAAAGCTCACATCGTCGTCAAAGAACTTGCAGATACCGCAAAAATATTCCCCCATACAAACGCCGCAACTGGAGCAGACTTGAGCAACCTGAAAATTTTATTTAGGTTGGTTACCAAAAATATGAGTAAGAAAATACATATTTACAATTTGCAGATGAAAAATAAAAATCACCCCTACCTCTTGCTCAGTTTGGCATATTGAACAAATAACCTGGAACAAAAGGAAGAGAAGCCAAGTTTTGGTTTATGCCTAAACTTGAAGCACAGAGTTTCCAAATTCCCTTATTAACCTCACGAGATTGAAGCACAAGAAAAAAGATCAATTGAACCTGTTTGACGTTTTGGCGGACCAAATCATGTCGTTCTTTAGGATCAGATAAAGAATTCTGAAACAAGAAGAAAGCAGTTTCTCAGAAAGAAAGAACCAAAAAGAAAAAGAAGAAGAAGCAACAAAGCAAACAACAGAGCAACGTCCACAGTTGCCGAACGAACCGCTGCGTCGTTATGGCAATGGCGACATGAGAAAATCAGATTGCAGCAAGGAGCTCTGATTTTACACCGTCTCTTGTAGTGCTCGCAGCTAATGAAAGACCAAATCCGCCACACAAACAATGAATGAAGATCGGAAAAAAAAACGGAATCAAGAGATTCCCAGAAAAAAAATAATCAAATCACAATACTGGAATCGCGATGCAATAGAAAAAGGGGAATCAAAAGCGGAAATCAACCCGAATTGGAATCTTCCAAAGTCTTTGTCTTTCGGAAATGAAGAAACTGTATCCATTGAATTTGAATGGAGACTAGCACTAGCACCCATGAGAATCCCAAAACAAAGTCTTCACTCGATATTCGTATTTTTGGGCCTCAAAGTAACCACCGTTATTATTTTATTTTATTTTTTTGTCGTCAATTCAACCAGCGTGAATTTAAAGCTCTTTTTAGGGCAAAACCCAAACTAAAAGTTTTTGGTTGTTTTCTCGAAGTAACAACAAGTTCAATTTTGTTAATGGTGTTTAATAATCCCAATAAATTAACAACGTTACTACAAGCTCCTAATCATTGACTTATCGATATGTTAGACTCTAATCGGTGGTTCTGGATGATTGACCCCACATAAAAAATGAGAGTTTGACCCATTTTCTGGCTATATAAAAAGAGAGATTAATTATACAATTGTGTATCGGATTAATTAGTGTCGATTATTTAAAGAGTAAAAATGATGGTGGATTAACGATTGGATCGTATAATAATATGAATAAACCGGGAAACGCATGCTTTTCTCACGCGCCGGTCTAAGAATCTTTGGATCCGACAAAGACAGGGAGTGAAGGTAGTTGCTACACGTTCCTTACCGATTAGATTCTCCCAATATCCCAAAGAACTCGGAAGTAAAGCAAAAGCTACTTCCACATATCTCGCAAAGCCCTTCCTCTTTTTCCCTTTCCTTTTCTTTGCCACCAGTTTTAATTAATCATCATTTTATAGAAAACACAACTTATCCGGTTCTCTTCATTTCTTTGTGTCGATCTCTAACAAATTATTAAAGTTGAGCAATTCAGATTTCAGATTCTAGTGTTCGAGTGGAATTGAAAAGACGAAAAATAAATGAAAGAGAATTGTGTGCTTTGGTTATGGTTATATAAAGTGATGAGCATGGAAAATAACATTTTCATATATATAAAATAATAAATGTCTGGATTATATCTTACGCCGGGTTTTGTTATTTTGTATATGAGAATGATGAAAGAAACTAAACATTTCACATGAAATTAAGACGATCTACTTCTAGCTAGCGGATGCATTAATTATGAAATGACTCATACGGTGCAAGCCACTTCATTTATCTTTGACCACGTCACAACTTATATCACTTGGTTTGGTTCGGCCACTTCCACTTCTAAGGGTAATATAATCATCTGTCACTGTTATCTTGGGCTATGGTTGTTGTCTGTGTCTTCTTTTTCATCCTCTTTTCTTGTAATTTCCAACAAAAGTATATATATAAATTTAACTTAATATTTGCAACTCTATCCAAAGGTTGCCTCTGCAAAGAAAAAGTAAAAACAAAACGTTGTATATCTTATTTCTTAGTAATTGTATTTCTATATCATAATTCACTGAACACATTTCGTCAGCTCAGATATGCATGAGGTAACAATATTAGCAAAAATCAAGAAAAAAGGACTTCAGTTAGACGTTAATATATTCTCTTATTTATTGAATACACTTATTCTATCACAATTATATACCTCCTTTATAAAATATCTTTGAACTAATATGTTTATATATTGTTTTGTTTTTTTCATGTCAGAAACTATCTGGTATCATTCTAATCGACCTTTGAATTAGTGTTCTCAGAAAGGTCATAATAATACATAGGCAAAAATTAAACGGAAGGCAAAATAATATCACATATGATAAATGGTTTTTTCCCATTAAAATAGAAAACACATCAGTACATCCACTGATTAATTAAGCTGGAAATACAAAGGTAGCTAGCTAATTATATTAATTAGACATGATAAGCTAAACAACAAATATATAAAAATTAGCTATATATATATAAGAACATGATACACATTTACGTGTGATACATGTTTCCATCGTTATTAACAAAGCAATTAAGGGGGATCGATCGATGATCATATCTATATATATGGATCAATTAATCTTCTAGTTATGAAATGACTGATAAGGCTTGATCAATGGAACGAGGGAGCCACTTAGGTGAAGCGACATGACTTCGTTGGTCGAACCCACGAGCTTACCGCTTACAAAAACAGCAGGAACCGCGTTGGCGCAGCCAAGACGGGTTAAGGCCTTTTCGATTTCGCGGCAGTCAGGATCGTTGTCGATCTCGTGGATCGTTGGTTGAACCCTAAGGTCACGGAAAAGGATCTGCACCGCGTAGCAAAGACAACATGAGTTTTTTGTGAATATCACAACTCCTTTCTCTGTCGACATTCTCATCACCTTGTCCATGATGATAAGATTCTGTTTTGACGCTATATATATATATCTTTAGCTGTTAATTAATTTTATGTTGTTTGTTTCTTTGCTCGTTTGAAAATTTCATCGTCTGCTTCGGCTATTTATAGGAAGGCAAGTAGTGCATGCAAGACGACTTATTGGATCCTTTCAACAAGAATTTATTTATTTCTTTCTTTAATAAAAAAAAAAACTGAAACAAAAAAACAGATTCCTTCCGAAGAATTAATTAAAAAGCGGCTTTGCGAGAAAAAGACCATTTTTTTTTTAATGTTCTGCTGGGATGCGCAAGTTGCAAAGAAATAATAATGTAAAAGGATTCACTTTGCAGCTATAGTATTGAAGAAGACAACGATCATTATTTAATTAAGCATACGATTCCAGAGACTGTATATTGCAATGACTTGGAAGGAATATATATGTCTGAGAGAAGTGAACAGTATCGTGTACTGTTTCTCTCAAGGCTAGCGAGTGAAAGATACGCCCGTTGTTTGCGTGTGTGCTTTGTCACAAAGTCCGTAATATGTGTTCGACGCTTTTATTTATGACGAATCTCATTGATAATGATATGATATATATATTACTATTAGTATTTGACTAATCACACCTACATAATCACTTTTAAGTACGTAACTTTGTCTTTCCAGTAGACTATAAGGAAAAAATTACAAATACCGTATGTGTCTTTTTTGTTTCACACATACTAAATGTCGACTTCTCAATAGGCCTGTCATTGTGATTCATAACCCGCGGGTCCCGCCCCGTTTGACCCGCTGCGGGGCGGGTGCGGGTCGAGGAAAAGAAAAAAAAATATATGCGGGGCGGGTGCGGGTCGAACCTTTAATTTAGCGGGGCGGGTGCGGGTTTGGTTTTTTTTTTTGGCGGGTTAGCGGGTACCCGCAATTTTTGGGTCAAATTACTTAACCAAAAATTTAAACCAATTAAATCATAAACCAATATCAATTTAATACTAAACCAATTTAATACCAAACCAAATTTAACCAAACCAAATTTAACCAAACCAATAGTATAAAAGAAAATAACCTAATTTCTAATTCACTTTCACTTTTCCTTCAGCCACAGCCGACCTCCATTCTCCAAGTTCCAACCATCTCCTTCCTAAGGTGATTTGTCATGGGTTTCCTTTTTTTTAGGGGATGTCATGGGTTTCTTGTCTGCTCGATTAAAGTTCTTCCCTTAAATTTCTATAGAAATCTGTCGAATTTTCTTTTTGTTCCAACGGAGTTGTTTACCGGCTGTCGATGGAGGACGTATCTCCGGCTGTCGCAGTGCCTTTCAGGTCTTTTGCCGAAACCCAGATGGAATTTGCAGGTTTTAGGTTGGGTAAAGGTTATTGCAACTGCCAATACAAACTATGCCTTAATTTTGAAAACGAAGCGGGTCGCGGGTCACCCGCAAACCCGCTTGATTAATGCGGGGCGGGTGCGGGTTAAAAAAAAATGATTCGCGGGTTTTGCGGGTAAAAAAAAATTATGAAAAAAAATCATCAACCCGCCGCGGGGCGGGTCATGCGGGGCGGGTCCGACCCGCTTGACAGGCCTACTTCTCAACGTCAATGAACGGACACAGCAATTTTAAATGATATTTCAATGTTACCGCCAGATGATTAATTATATTTTAACAACGCACAAACTTTTTTTTTTTTGTCACTTTGTCACAACAGGCCGACCCAATAGTCTAATATCTTCATACGAAGATTTAGCACCCTCCTACGAGAGGCAGTGGAGTCAAACTCCACACCTCTGGAATAGACGTAGAGGTGGTACAACCACTACACCACTTGTTCCTCCCGCACAAACTTCTCTGTCTATATACATATTGATTAAAACAGACGGTTTATTTAGAATTTTGTTTTGATTAAAACAGACGATTTATTTAGAATTTTGTTTTGATTAAAACTGACGGTTTATTTAGAATTTTGTTTTGGTTAATGACAATTATATTTATTATATATGGTTCAAAAATATTTTCAAAAGAAAATATAGAATTCTTATGAGAAAAAAAATCTGCTAGACAGTTTGTAATCCGCCAGACCATAATGCAACTTATAAATATTTGTTTAGTAAATAGATAGAGTAAAACAATCATTACTATACTTAACCAAAAATTACTTAGAAAAGTCCATACTTAAAAAAAAATTTCTCCACTATTTTCTAAGTCTATCAATTCACAGTAAAAGCCGGCAAATAATATTTTAGAATAGAAGATCCAATATATGAATATACTACAATTTGTTATGTTTTATTAGAATTTTTAGACACTCCATTGCTCAGAAAACATAGACTATATATAGAGATGGAAAACACAAAGACCCCTTAAATGAACACACATCCCTAATATATTAATTAAGAATTATTTTAACAAATTAACCATGTTGACGTGTGATTTACAAATATACCACGCTAATGTGTCAAACTATTATATAATCTTGAGATAAATATTATATAAGATATAATTTACTAGAATATTTTCGAAACTACCATTAGACAATATATTATATGTAAATTTCTAATATTTTGACATAAAACGTATTTTGTCATAAAATACAAATACAATATAAAAAATATTATAAATTTTGAAAATTTAGTCAAAAAATATAAAATAAAAGTTTAGTTTAATTGAATATTTATCATATTTATAATTTTATCCAAGATAAATATAATTTAAATATATTTGTATAATCTGATTTTATTATCTATTCATTTTCGTAATCAATATTAAAAAATTTAGAGAAATTATTTTAAATATGAAATAAATTATATATATATCTGATGTACATTAACAAAATAAATAATTAATTACAATGTGTGAATATTTTTTTCCATGGGTCAAAATCTAGTTATAAATCAATTACACAATCTTGAAACTGTTCCAGTCCATCTCGAACCACTTGTTGCATCATCGCCCTTCGGTGATTCATTCAAATCCGACAGTCTCAGCCTTCACATTCTCTTCTTTGATGACTACAACATTCTTTCTTTCTTTTTTAACATCAAAGAGTCAACATTAAGCACACATTCGTTTTGTACCATAAATTAGTTCAAGTTTTATTTTACATGACCACAGTTGTCTGTCTAATTTCTAGATTTATATTTTTGTTCTTCACCAATCGGAGACTTTTGTGAATCTATATATATACCCATAAAATAATAATAGACACAGTTTAATTTGATGCCAAAATATACACCGTAGGAGTGAAATGGGTTTGTCAATTGTTGTTTAATTATGTGTTCATAGACGGATCTTCTCCCGAGCTAGACCTCGTTAATTTATCTCTCAAGATTGATCAAATCCTTATGGGCTGAATCTAAGAACGTTTAACCAAAATACGATTGGAGCTTTCGGGTGATAGTATATATATATGTAGTGATTATTCCCTTTTTAACTGTCCCCTACCACCAACCAACTTGCCTACAGACAAAATATTCTTTGTCTATCACTCACATGTTTGATTCTGCTCTTGCCCTCTCTCTCTTCCCAGACGTAACTACAATTATACGTTTAAAACGACCGCCAAAAAAGTTCTTACAAAACTAAATGATCACTACGTATTACAAAATATTACGTACGTAAAATTCTGGTTTGTATATGTTATATATGTACGCAGCGACCAAATTTTAGCGATTAGTAGAAAGAAATCAAAAGTTGCGACAAAATGCTTAGTGTTAAATATACCATAACGTGAAATATGTGAAATCGATCTTAGTCTATATTTAATAATAAAATAGATAGAAAAACAAATCTATATTATTCGGTAGTGCGATGTGAATTTTCGAACTGACCACTCGTTTATTTGTAGAGTGTTATGTTGTTCTGTATATGGTCTGGTGCCTTGTGGGTCAAGAAGTGTATAAGATTCTCTTTTTTTGTTCATTCACCGAAAGATAAGTGATCCTTCTTGATAATCATCTCTAGTCTTGTCACTTCATTGACCTATCATATATATCATGGGATCATTTGCTATTAAATTCACATTAATTCCTTCACAATAACAATAATATCAGCTCAGTAGCATTTTAACAAATGACGCACTAATCACATGATAGTTTAAGATTTGAATTTACTCTCACGTACGTGGAAATTTAACGGAGTGTAACACTTAGTTGCTTAAAGGTACACTCGTATGATGCAATACATCTATACATGTATATAGCTTATTATCAAACTACCTCCAAATGAAGGAAGCAAATCATTTTAATACATCTTTTGCTTCCCCCGATTATATATGTATAATGTGTTTTTTAACACATTGATTATTGACATCATATATATGTTTAGCTATGCATATATATACATGCATGTACAATGGTTGGAACACTAAAACCAAATGGCCTTGGCGTCTTTTAGCATTTGTTTGAGCGACCCGTCGACGTGGAACGAGATGATGTCTTTGGCTGATCCGATGTACCTTCCTCCGACAAAAACAGCTGGAACCGCTGGGCTGGATGAACCAAGCACACGCAGAGCCCGCTCCATTTCACGGCCTTCGGGGTCTTTATCGAGCTCATGGATCGCCGGACTTGCTCCTAGTTCGTAGAATAGCGTCATGATGCTATGGCACATACAACATGAGCTCTTTGTGAATATTACTGCTGCTTTCTTCGACGACAAATCTGTTATTCTCTCCATTAATTTGCGATTGATCAAGAGAGATGTTAGTAATGATGAGGTGTTTGTTTTTGGAATGAGAAAGGGCTTAGGTTGTGTTGTATTGTACATATGCTTGGATCAATCAGCTGTTATTTATAATGGCTGTGGAAGATTTTGGATAATTTTATTTTGGGCCTTTTTGTATAAAAATATATAATTGATATACCCTATTCGTACTGAAATGCCCACAACCAAAATTTCCTAGAAATAGGCTTAGTTCTTTCTGATATAATTTTGGATAAGAAAAATGATAACCCTTGTGATTTTGACTTTTGTTTTATTTATTTATTTTCGTTGATTAAAAAAAAACATTTTTATTAAGTAAAGGTGTGGGATTATTTTTTTTCTCATATATTATATTATATCACTTTGGGTCCGTGGCTGGCAGTAGCATCACATACCCATACATTAATTTATAATGATCTTTTATTCTCCTTTAAAATTTTTTTCACTAATAACTCACCGAGCCAAGAGTTTAACATCCCACACTAAAAATAACTTATAGCATTAAAAATGATACTATTACTGGCGACATGGAAGGTTCATCATTTTGGGGAATGTGTAAATGCACAAAAAATAATTGGGTATTTGATAGCTTTTGATGTTCATTAATATATATATATATATATATTCCTTACGTTCTATATAAAGTTTAAATGAATTTAATATTTTATGGCAATTTATATTATGTATTATTTTAATAATTATTTTAAAGTATTAAATGATATTTATGTAAAAATAAATTCTCTAATGTTAACTATAAAATTTTAAAAATGGAACAGAGAAGAGGAGATTAGTTAGTTGTGTCATAACTATATTATAAGGCTGCGGAAAAGACAAAAGCGAGACAAAATTATCTCGATAGAAATAAATAGGTTATTGGTTGCATTACCTATACGTTCATCCCAGAGATGTTGAGTTTAACTTTATATTTTTTCGTATGAAATTGTTAAATTTTCGTATGAATTTGTTAAATTTTGATATAAAAGTATTAAATTTTCATACGAATATGTTAAATTATTGGATCGGTTTGTTGTATAGTACACTAATAAAAAAAACAAAATCATCTAATATATATTGGTTCTATACGTGGACAACAAAATCTATATATACAATAATAATTGGTAGAAAAATGTATGAATTTTGCAATACATGATTAATTAAACGTACATGCATTAAGCTAATTCATGACTGAAAGAATTATACATGCATTCAAACTGTGGTTACGTTAGAAAAGAACATAACAGTTTAGTGTTTGCGAAGAGAAGAAAAAAAGCAGAGATTTGGTGGCGAGATTGGTAACTGTTGCGTCTTCTTTGACATGGAAATGGTTGTCTAGGCCCTTGAGGCAGCTTTTGGTTTGATCATTATGGTATATCTGAAATTTTACATTAAATCTACGAGAAATTCTTCAATCACTAAACCGTCATGATTTAATGTTAAATGTTTTATTATCCTCGTAAAATTTGATTGTCTCATTGTTCACTTAAAATATAAATCATTATAATTATATACTTGTATTCAAGGTTTATTTATAGGTATAGATTTTTAGAGATACATGAACCGATATTTATGGTTATATATAGGTGAAACATATCAACAATGATCGTGCTTTATATGAATTTATTTTGTCTTTAATTTACAGATTTTGTAATATTCTTTTAAATATCTTCACCTATATATATATAGAGACATATAGGTAAGATAAATATTTCCCACCATGGGGGAATCGAAACAACTTGGAGAGTAGTGAGCCTACTCATGTTATCATTGTATACGTCCCATCCTTTTGATTTAAATGTTGTTTTAAACACGCAAAAGAGTTTTAACTTTATTTCTCTAATTAATAATTTGAAGAAATAGCATAATTTGCTACATTATAATATAAACCTATGTTTTTTTCTTGCAAATCAACAAAAAAAATCGTTGACAAAAAAGAACAACAATAAAATAATGCTACAATTATGATGAAAATAAAGTTAGGTTCGTTTATGTTGATTTCATAGGTCGAATCTCGATCATCCATAGATTTCATTTTACAGATAGGATTCTCTTTCTCTTTTAATAAATCCTCTTACTTGTCAAGAATCGAATCTACAAGACTTCTTCTCACTTCTGATTGTCTAAATGGGCCGTATGGCCTTTGCTAATTGACATAGCCCATTTACGTTTCAGTTTTTTTTAATTCTGTTTTCTTTTTCGTGGTCATCGTAAACCCTAAATCGAAATCTTCGATTCTACTCCTTCGATCAAAGGTACGAACTTTGGACCTTTCTGTTGCGTTTCTTCACAATTTGAATGTCGAACTTTTAATTTAAGTGGAACTATTGCAGAATACGTTTCTCTTTGGAGTGATTTTAATGCCGAAAAGGAAAAAAATATGTATTCGTGTATTCTTTTTGGGGGAATATTGAATTAGGAATTGTGGAATCTTTACACTTACTAGGTTTTGGATTTCTGTCAAGTGTTATTGTCTAAATACTCATGAACATAAAACTGGAAATAGAATGAGATCATTGCAATTTTGTTGTTGTGTGGTTGTTTCTTCGCAATAATTATCCTTGCTCTTAAATATTATTTGGCTTGACACTGTCTTAGCTTCTTTTTGTAGTTTTGGGCTCAGTAAATGGCAGACACTAATGCATCTGAGGAAACCACCATTGATGCTTCCCAGGAGCAACATGAAACGGTCGATGAGATGCTTGCTAGGCACAGGTAACAGCACCGTTTAGGATTTTTTTTATTTTCGGAATGTATGTATCAATTTTTTTACTCTTTGGGAGAATTGACAATGATTTTACCTGATTGATTACAAATGTTGTTGTTTATTTGTAGGCAAGAGATAAAACAACTACAGAACAAGGAGACAGAGATGAAAAAGGCTGCTGCAAAAGGAAGCAAAGCTGAACAAAAAGCAAAGAAGAAGCAAGTCGAAGAAGACATTTCGAAACTCTCTACAAAGCTTAAGGATAAACAGTTGAAGGAGCTCGCCTCACAAGGTTTTAGCAGCAGCAGCATCAACATTTCCAAGGATGAAACAAGTGAGAAAAAAGGAGACATCGACACTTTAGTGAGAGCTATTGCTGGAGTTTCAGTCACTGCTCAGCATGAGCACTCAAAGCCGAGCAAGAGTGTAAAGAGACGCGAGAAACGAGCTAAGGAAGAAGCAGATAGAGAGCAGAGAATCAAGGAGGAGCAAAGCAAAGTTACAAGTGATCGTATGGTCGAGAATGAAAAGCTTGAAAAGAAGCTTAAGCCGTTAGGATTAACAGTCAGTGAGATAAAACCAGATGGGCATTGCCTATACAGAGCTATTGAGCACCAGCTTGCCTATCCCTCAGGCGGTGGATCTCCTTACACTTACCAGAATCTAAGAGAAATGGCTGCTTCCTACATGAGAGAACACAAAACCGAATTTCTCCCCTTTTTCTTGTCAGAGCCCGAGTCGAAGGGTGACTCCAACAAGGGATTTTCGGAAGAGAGGTTTGAGAAATACTGCAAAGAAGTCGAGTCAACTGCTGCTTGGGGCGGTCAGTTGGAACTAGAAGCGTTAACACATTGCTTGAGGAAACACATAACGGTGTTTTCTGGATCGTTTCCAGACGTTGAAATGGGCAGAGAGTATAAATCCGGCAATGAGTCCAGCCTCATGTTATCGTACCACCGGCATGCTTTTGGGCTCGGGGAGCATTATAACTCCGTTGTGCTCAGCAACAACATCATCAGTTGAGTGATGATTCTCTCAAAGCTTTAAGTAAAGTACTTTGTATCAAGATTTACCGAAATTCTATTCATCTTTTATGTGTCTTGGTTTTGAAAGAACCTACCTGTAACTTCAATTTTTTCTTGATACAACTCGAAGCATCATTTATTCTATACATTTCCTGGTTTTCATTACAGAACACAGCAATTCGACGAAGAAAATTACACGAAGAAATGTATTATGACCTTTGGACAATTTTGAGAGCCAGTTTGGCAAACAGGTCTAGAGATCCCAAAGAGAATATAAACGTACACAAGTTGTTCCTTGCGAATCTTGGGATTTAATTATAAGCTTGCTAATCAATCATGGTGAAAGAAGAAAAAAAGGACACATGGCCTTATCACGAATCTGCCAAAGATACCCCATTTCTGTGGATTTCCAAATCTGGTATCAGAATAAAATTCTACTGCAAATTTTGTACTTTCTCAAAGTTGAAAAACAAAACAAACAAGACTCCTAAGACTCTTATCCTCTCTCATGAGTCAGTGTACCAACCAACACGACTCTTAAAGACTTCTCAGCTCAAATTCACAGATATTGTGAAGCTGTGAATAAAACTTGGAAAAATGGTTCTGACGATAGTGTAAAGCTAAAAAGCAAAACTGTGTTTGATCACACGCACACACATTTACTTGCTCTCTAGACTCCAGGTCATGCAACCATAAAAGTATCTCAAAGACAATCCTTTTTTTCCTTTCCTTTCTTGCTTTCCGTTGCTTTTGAGCCTGAAACTTGTGGGGAATCTATTGTTGCTTGAAAAGATAGGCATCTAACTGGATAAACCATAATCTAATCTCCACCTCAGTGGATGCATCAAAAGCAAAAGATATTGCAACAATATAAAGCAACATAGAGTTCTATATGCATAACCACACTGTTGCATATCTCCTTGGATCTGTGGATCGTTAAAAAACCATATGGCATGGATATTTCCGTATTTAGAAAACAAAATTCTCATAAACTGTGTATGCCACTTGGTACTGATATTGAAAACGAAAGAATCTAAGTTCATGCAGTTTTTAGCGAACGCCAAAGGGCACATCACTGGAGAAGGAACAAAAGAAGTAAAGTAGTGACAAAGACCTGATTTATGTAATCTTACCTTTCTCCAACCATCTAACCCTATAAATACGCTAACTTTGTATAACATCAAAGCAAAAACAAACATAGAGATCCTTGAGTTCCCTCTCACACTAAGTCCTACAACTGTGTTACATTCCTCATACTATATACATCCAATGGAAAGCATTAGAAGTTTAGTTGCAGACAAACCAGTGGTCATTTTCAGCAAAAGTTCGTGCTGCATGAGCCACTCAATTCAAACACTGATCTCAGGATTTGGGGCAAAGATGACAGTCTACGAGCTTGATCAGTTGTCTACCGGTCAGGAGATCGAAAAGGCATTGGTACAAATGGGGTGTAAACCCAGTGTACCAGCTGTGTTCATAGGGCAACAGTTAATTGGTGGTGCTAACCAGGTAATGACTCTTCAAGTCAAGAACCAACTAGCCGCATTGCTTAGAAGAGCCGGAGCCATATGGGTTTAAGTCCAAATGGAACTAGGATAGAATAAGATGAAAAAATATATATCTGTTTTGCCTTTTTTGAGTTTCGAGTTTCTACACGGTTATGTTTTCAACAAGTGCAAGTTTGAAGTCACACAATCCTAGTGCTAAGATCAAGAACTTGTATTCTTAAGTACCGTACTTTTTCTTTACCAATCTATGTAAGCTGAAAAAACGTATCAGCAATGCTTATTCACAAATAATAGAGAAACATTTGCTTTTCCATTATGCTCCAAGGATAAGATCAATAAAATGAAATGCCTTCATTCACTCATGAAAATAAAGAAAGCAAAAGTAGAGATTTTTACTAACTTCTTCACTTAAAGATGTAATCATTTAAAACGGCATTTGAACGCTCTAGCTTAATATGTCTTCGCCATTTCTCTACTGCTCTACAAACTGTAGCTTTTGCCTCACGAATCTCTTGAGCCGTGAACTTGTGTTCTATAATCCCCAATGGTCCAGGTTGCAATACATTGATCACAGTTTCTGCTTCTTTCTCTAGCTGCCTGTAATGACCAATCTTACTATTTATTCCACACATACAAAATCTCATGTTTCAAGCATGCATCAGAAGGAGGTATTTCCGCCAAGATGAAAGCATTAATCAGGCTTGAATTACAAAATCGATGTGAAAAGCCACTAGTTTTGATAGAAATTGAATATTCCTATCCGTCAATCCTACGAGATAAATGACAGGCACATCATCTTTACTGGAAGAAAACAGATATAAATTCAAGAGTGCTGCGATCCAGAACAATGAAAATAAGAACAATGGAAGAACCTCAAGATCCCCGAGAACGGTAAGGCTCTAGCGATCCTGTAAATAGACATCATCGCCGGGAGGAGATGAAACTGAGGAGCTGCTTAATGTTCTAAAAGAGATTTTAATCCTTTAGACAAGACAAAATATGCATAACAGTTTCCGGGCCTGTAAGAAGGCCTTGACTTTTGACCAGAGTTGAAAAAGAAAAAGGCAAAACATATCAAGTCCATTGTAAATCAACGATGGGCCGATAATAGATTTTATGGCCCGTAATAGTTTCTTTCTTTCTTCTATGGCCAGTGTAAAGAGGATATTAATGTCCACACAGCCAAACACGTTTCATCATCTAAACACAAAAGGCTTCCTTATCCAACAAAATCACGCGCCTCTCTTGTTCCACCTCTGTAATTCTAAATAATGAGTAGTTCGTTGACGACGAGTCCAATGGCTCGAGCTTTGGTGCATCTTCACTCTTTACCCTTAGCTCTACGTTTTAGGCAGACACCAGCAGGGGTGTGTCTAGTCTTCTGGCCGCCTTCGCCGTCTCGTAAGACTCCACGATTCGCCTGTATGGCCGTAAGTGATTGTAATCCCAATGCTGGATTATCTCCATTTTCGAAAATTTTAGATTTTGGTTCGAATTTTCAATCCAAAAATTTCATATTTATGATAATGACTGATGATTTTTTTTTTCTGTTGGAAATTTTAGGAACCTTACCTCGTTACTAAAATGGAGTCTGTTGAGAAGACATGGAAGGAATTATCGGTATGTGCTTTGCATTAATGGGTGGGAGTTTTCTCCCCCGGTGTAAACATGTTACAAGTTTGGAATTATTTGTAGGTAAAACTTGCTGACCCAGATGTTGTTTCAAATCCTTCTGAATACCAAAAACTGGCACAGTCCATGTCGGAGCTTGACGAGGTATTGCGATTACTTTGTGTTCATATAAGTGCAAAGTTTTAAACTTTTTCTTGGGTTTCTTCTTAAAAATTGACTCCAGTTTGGATTTTCTTAGGTTGTATCCGTCTTCAGGAGATTCAAGGACTGTGAGAAACAGTTACTAGAGTCCAAAGGTCCCTTCAAGTCTCCTCCTTTCTTTACTTTTGCTTTATTTTTTTTTCCTTGGAATTGGTTTTTATTGTTTTATTGCTTCAGTTTTGGCGAAGGAGGCTGGAGATGATGAAGATATGGCTGAAATGATAGGAAGTGAAATCAACTCACTTTCTAAAGAAATTGAGGAGCTTGAAAAACAACTTAAGGTGTAGACCCTTTTATTTCATCATGTAACTTGCAATGCTCTTGGCCTTGGTTCCATAATCTAGTTGAATGTTGCTGACTTTAAATTTTTGAAGATGCCGCATGTCCCTCTTGATTCAGATCCACAAATTGTAACATTGCGTTTGCTTGTGTCAGATGTTACTTCTTCCTACCGATCCTCTTGATGCCAGAAACATATTGCTCGAAGGTAACTGACTAACTATAATGGTAATATTTATCAAATTTATCTACTTTGGACTAGTATAAAGTTTTAGTTCTTTCTACAGTTAGAGCAGGAACTGGTGGAGATGAAGCTGCAATTTGGACTGGTGACCTTGTAGGTACATGCTTTCCTTTATTTCTTCTGCTCCTCTATCTGATTCCAGGGTCTTCTATCTCCACTGCTTGGAGTTTCCTGAATTAAAGCGCAATCTGATGTTTATTCACCATTTTCTTTCGGTCCTTCCTATTCATAAAAAACCATGAAGTGTGATTGATCCTAATTTCATGGCTAAGCAAATGCAATAATCTTACAGTGAATCAATCTGCTATGCATTATTCGTTTACTTACAGGTGCGGATGTATCAAAGGTACAGTGAGCGCAGCTCTTGGAAATTTTCTCTGGTTTCATGCTCTGAGGTAAGACGCTCTGTTTTCTGGCATTGTAAGGAATGGGTAAAGAATACTGCAGTGGAGTATAACAGCTTAGAGACATGTGCTCACTTATCTAGCTTACAATATTCCTACTTTATAAGGCTGAACATGGTGGTTACAAGACGTGTGTGATGGAGATAAAAGGAAATCGTGTCTATAGCAAGCTAAAATATGAATCTGGTGTTCATAGAGTCCAGCGTGTCCCTCAAACAGAAACACAGGGCCGTGTACACACTTCTACAGCAACTGTAGCCATCATGCCAGAGGTAAACCAGATTTCACATATTGCATTTTTTGTGATATTCTGAAAACTTAGTCAACATTCAGAATTGTCATCTTTGCTTTCTCTCTGGTGTTATTATAGGCTGATGAAGTGGAAGTTGTGATTGACCCGAAGGACATTGAACTTACAACTGCAAGATCTGGTGGCGCTGGAGGTCAGGCAAAGAACCGGGATAAAATAAAAAAATTCACTCTATCCTTCTCTCACATTTCAGTATCTAACATACTCTGAAAAGAGGTCTTGGTGCAGGGCAAAATGTGAACAAGGTGGAGACGGCTATAGATCTATTCCACAAGCCATCAGGTATACGCATTTTTTGTACAGAAGAAAGGACTCAGCTACGGAACAGGGCTCGTGCTTTCCAGCTTCTGCGAGCAAAACTGTAAGCAACATTCAAGGAACAAATTCTCTGCTCTTTTTCTTCCTCTTCAGTCTTTCTAGTTTATACGCTGAGATATTTCTATGTATAGGTATGAAATTAAAGTGAGGGAACAACAAGAGAAGATAAGGAATCAAAGAAAATCTCAGGTCCATTTTATATTACTACTCCCATAACCTTTTTGAGTCAAGTTCGTCAGAGTGAATATTCATCTTATATTGCTGTATGTTGATTCCTGCGGAAACAGGTTGGGACTGGAGCTCGTTCGGAAAAGATAAGAACATACAATTATAAGGTAAGACACGGATTATACGTAGCCTAACTTTGAAACAGGATAATTTGTCTAATGCTTACGATGTCTGAAAATTGCAGGATAGTAGAGTGACTGACCATAGGCTAAAGATGAACTTTCCGCTTACATCATTTCTTGAAGGTGGCTTAGAGGATGCAGTGCAGGTAGAATCCCAACTATAAACTGACCTTGATTTCTTTATGGCGTTTTATTAGTTTAGTATCAGAATCTTAAAGAATGTTGCTTCGTTCTAATTGCAGGCTTGTGCTGCTCTGGAGCAAAAGGAACTCATGGAACAACTGTCTGAGTCTGTAGCTGCTTCTGGATAAATCATCAAACCATACTCAAATGAAAATCTTTGAACAAACAGCAATCTCTAATTATTTATATACACATCTAAGCATATGCATGATTCTATGAACGATATGGGTGAGAATTCATAATTGGACCAAGCCAAAACCGAGCTTACCAAACTGAAAACTGAACAACAAAACTGATTTGAAACTAAATGTTGGCATGAGAGACGTTAGTACATTACATCAATCAATAACGGAATAACAATTTAGCTCATGTCATAATTCGCAGGAAGGAGAACGTTAAGATATCTTTTCTGAGAAGGCCATGGCTAGAGAGAAGAAACCTGCTGAAAATTTCAGAACACACTTATCCACGAATACACAATCTTTAATCTTAAGGATCTGGAAATAATTAAAATCTTCTTTCTTCACAAACCCTTTAGACAGAAGCTCCGAGATCACCATGTTCCTTGGTTTGATTCTCTTCTCCAAACTAAGACCCAAAACAAAAGGTTGCATAGTAATGGGACGGGACAGAAGACAGACACTGTTTACAAGGTAATCCATGGTTCCCTTTATCTTCTCGTCAGACATTCTCACACAACTTGAAAATTTCATTAACGCTGCCACGAAATCATCTTTGGACCAACCAAATTGTTGGTACAGCTCAGACTTGTGTTCCACAGCAGATTCGTTAACATAAAAAAAAGAAAATTAAAATAGCATGAATGAAATACGTCTTTTTGGATCAAAACCGAAGCTGCGAACTCTGGTTAAGACCTCGTTGAACTTTCTCGTGGAGCAGAAGAACACAAATGGACCATTTTGGACCAGTCTTTTGATGCTTTGGTCCCGGACTCCAAAATCTCTACAAACAGAAAGCTGTGTAGCCAAGTCCTTTGCAGTGTCTAATGTGAAAATCCAATATCCACGTCTCAAACATTTGAGGATGTACTTTTGTTCGACGAGTATGCTCTTCAGGGAATCATAGGCTCATAAGCTAAGGGAGAGTGTTGTGGGACAACTTGAGATCAGTTTGGCAGTGTCAGAGCTCGATAACCCGATTGAACGGAAAAACATGAGCTTTGGTAAGAGAACTGCCTCTGGGTTCACTATCAGAATACTGGGGAATGATTTGACGACCCTGGTGGTTTGTTCATTGGTGAAGCCATTGTTCTTGAGAAGCGTGAACAAAGAGTCTGATCTCTCAGAGGATGAAAACAAAAACTTAACGAATCTGGACTTTGATTTAGCAGATTCCAAGGATAACCCACATGAATTCACGCGATATGATACAGTTAATCATTTCAAAAAATGGTCTCTTTTTTCTTGCATCCTCTGTTTTTCTATCTGATACAATGTTCTTCTCTGCAGCAGAACCCCTAGCACACGAGTGAGAAATGGCGAACCGGACGCAGAGTATCCGAAATCAATCGACCTGAAGATCTGAAAAAAAAAACCGTCGGCAGTATAACAAACTTGACAGTTGACATGATATTTAAACCCTAAGTCTCGAAACAAGGAAAGAAAAGACAGTCGCGGCGTTGTTGCTGCTGCGCCAACTAGATTTGCTTTCACAAAGCAATCCGTTATCATCAATATCAAATCTAAGGCGATTATAATCTACAGACTGTGAATTCGCGAAGATTATTTTCGCTGACGTTAGCAATAAGAGATCGTGAATGAAGAGAAACAGCTGTTCTTTCAGTCGTTAATATAAAAGAAACGAAAGAACAAATGCCCCAATTCAACGTTATTCTTACAACAGATGCAAGGAAAAAATCTTACAAGATCCCCCTACTTCGACTCTGTTCATAAGCCCATTATCAAAGGCTCTTACACTCCAATAATTCTTCATCTATTTTATTACAACTAAAACCGTTCATCATCGTTTAATTTTACAAAAATCCTGAACCTAGACTCCATCGATTCTCCTACTTTACAGTTTTTATATAAAATCCTGAGCTTTTTATACATTCATGTGAATTCCTTCACTAATTTTGTTTCGTTCTTTATACATAATTTATTTAGGATTTGCTTAATTCAAATGTTTCTAGTAATACATTTCTATTTTATATTAAGTAATCTTTAAGGTTTGCATACACATATTATGAAATCAAATATTTAAATAAGTTAACTCGTTCGGATGGGTGTTCACCCCAAAGTGTTCTTTACATCACTTATTACCAATCTCAAATAATTCAACCAATAATAAAAAATATACATAATTTATACATTAAAAACAAAAAACAATCAATTTTACATAGAAATTTGAAAATAACATAAAACGAAACAACAAAAATCCCCAAAAAATCATTTATTATAAAACGGAGTTAGTGTTATTATTACATCGTCTCCTTTTTGTGAACAGATCTGTTTTGCAATGCTTCAATTGACGTATTGTTTATACGAATTCAAGTTTTGACCGTATTCTTTCTCTTTCAGAAGACTCTCTATACGCTATTTCACTGATATACAATCTTAATTAAGTTTAAAAAGACTCAAAACTGTTGTGGTTGCAATTTGTTGGAAACTTTAACCTCTTCTGTACTTAGAAATTATCGGCTGGAGGACATTGGTATATCTGAGTTTCCTAAGGTAACCCTTCAGTGTGTTAATATCATAATGGTGTATGTTGTGATGAAATTGTAAATTATGATTATCCGGTTCAGGTTTAACAAATCAAAATGCAGAATATCGGTTTAATGACTTATCATTTGTTAACAGATTATTAATAATATTTAAGTTGAGAGAGAGAGAGCACGCATTTAACGTGTTTGACTATTGAGGTAGATATATCTTTGACGTTGATAATTATGAGATTTGTTCGCTGTGAGGACGAAACTACCCATTTACTCCGTTATCCACGCGATCCATTTGTTGTTACTTCTGTAACCTTTTTTTTTCCTTCACCGTACAAAATACTGAAATACTTTTATGTATTTATAATCTACAATAGTGACATATTTAAATGCATTGAAACGATCTTATTATGTGGAATAATATGTCCTATTCCACATTTACAGTTTTCTTATGCAAATCCTTTTTCAATAATAGTTTTTATTTACACAGAGATTTAACTATAAATGCTTTCTACAAAATTTTATTCAGTAATAACTGTAGCTTGACACGAATTTTGTATCTTGAAACTGTTGTAACTGTATAGAGATATTTAAAGTTATCTCTCATGAATTTTATTTTACTTTCATCTATTTCTTTTTTATCTTCTTGCATAATTTGATTTTTATGTAGAGAAGAAAATAGGGAAATAAATTAAAGAAAAAAGGGAAAAAAAAATCCGCGGGTGCCCTATACCAAAACCCGGGAGATTCTTACGTTTTTGTTTGTTTTGGTGAATTGATTTGTCCGGCGAAAGAGATCAAAAAGGCATTTGATCCTCGGGGGGAAAAACGGAAATCCCAATTCTGCTTCTATTCGCATCCGATTGAATCTGTCGATATTGCAGAATTTCTGGGTTTGTATTTTGCCTGTTGTGTCGCTTTGGGTCCTGATCGGATTTCTAATTCGATCAATCTAGGGCAAATCCTTAAGTGGATTTGGGTGGGGTTTTACTGCTTCGTGGATCTGCAGCGAAGTGGTTTGCGGACGATTTGGGGCTGATTTCAGCGCTCTTTTTTGGGGGGGTTTGGCGATTACAATGTTAGAAAGGGGCTAGGGTTTCGTGGTGAATATAGAAGGATATAGAGATGGAGGAGTCGGAGCTTGAAGAAGGAGAGGCTTGCTCTTATAATATTACTAACGATTATGGTGGAAGCATAGACCCCGATAACGATCTCTCTTACATCGTATGACCACCTTCTCACGTTCTTAGCTAATCTAGGACTAGTCTTATTGAAAACTGGATTATGAATTGTGTTAAGTGCTAATGTTACATTGTTGTCTTACCTTAGTCTCTTTAGATTGCATCAGTTTGGTTGGGATATTTACTTGTAGAGCTTTTAAGGATGTGTATGTGGTTGATATGGTATGTGTTTTAAATGTTATCGATATTCAATTTGGTAATTTCATTACGATTCAACTGCTAGGAAACACAAGTTCATTGTGCGTATAGCAGTTTCTCAGATTGGTCAAGTTGTTAAACTATTGAAGGCTTATATACCTTCTATTTCGAAGCCTTTAGTTTGCGAATGCCGCGTGTTTAGTTTTTATTCGATGTCATTTTTAAAGAGTATGTATGGACAAGTTTCAACTATCAGTTACAGTTTTACTTGATAAATTTTCTTAGAGGTTTTAAAATGCTAATCTGATTCGCATCCACACCTCAGAGTCTAGAGTTTATTGATGTGGGAAGTAATCAATGTTACGGGTTTTGACTTTTAGTATCTGTTGTTATTTTGAAGGACGAGAAGCTTCAAAACATTCTTGGACACTTCCAGAAAGACTTTGAGGGCGATTTTTCAGCTGAGAACCTTGGTATGTTGATGTGTGGCAACAACTTTTCTTCTTCATTGTTCCACAAGATGTTAAACCAGTCCTTTGAATTTGATTACAGGAGCGAAATTTGGTGGCTATGGCTCTTTCTTACCAACTTATCAACGTTCCCCTGTTTGGTCTTATCCCAAGACACCAGCAAAACCTCAGAGTTCTGCAGGGACTAGATCTCCAAACATCTTACTAGGGGAGGTATATGTTTTGTTTTGCCTGCGGTTTCTCTTTGTAATTGCTATAATGCTTAATCTCTTAACCTTTTTTCTTCTCTCAGTCCCAGAGTGGTAATGCAGCTTCCTCTAGTGTTACTAAAACGGCAAAATCTGTGCTTGCTTCCTCGAGAATCCCTAAAAAATCAATGAAATCCAAGAAACAAAATTCCAGTTCCAGACCGGAATCTGAAACCAAAAAACCTGGTGTCTTCAGCAAACAGAACTCTCTGAAGCTTCGAATAAAGATGGGGTCAGATAGTTTATCTACAGAAAAGAATGCTGCTGCGATATATAGTGGCCTCGGACTTGATGTTTCGCCTTCTTTGTCATTAGATAATAATAGTATTTCAGGTAGTGAAGGGATGAATGGGGAACCTCAAGGTTATTCTCCGTTAGAGTCTCCCACTAGTATTCTTAATGTGAGAGTTTCTTTTGCCTTTTTGCAGTACTGAAACAGTCTCCTTTGTTTTAAGATGCTTAGTGTGCTGATATATTCTTATATGCAGGCAATGACTTCCCTTCCCGTGGATCATTTTCAGTTGCTATCCCCTCTCTCTGATGATTTGATTCGGTTCACTGAAAGGGTAAAAAGCGAAAAGGGATATAATTATACATTTCCGTCTAGGCCTTTCATTGAGAGTTCTTCTGCTATGGCGAACGGTTTGGAACCACAGAAAGCTGGACAGAAACCTGGACAGAAACCATCAATAGAGAAGAAAATAAAGATGGTGGAGAAGAACAGTTTTTCTGCAGAGACAAATGCTCGCAGTAAGAAGGGCCTGTTAGATGGAACTGATGCCACCGTCAAGGAGCCAATGGAAACAAACACATCATATCCTACTGCTGCAGAGAAAGAAACAGCCAGTAGTAAAGTATTCGATGCATCCAAGGAAAACTACAATGGGGCTGTTAGGGGTGAAATGGTGGGTGATGTTGAGAGAGGATTCTGGGGTCTAACACGTCATAAAGATCTTGGGCCTCATCATGAGAATCTAAAAACTAATTCAGCTGGAAGTGTTCGAGAAGATAAAAAGACTAGATTTGATGATGATGCTTCAGGATACTCAAGGAAAGTTAGCAAATACAAAGGAAGTGAAGCTTCTGAATCGGTCAAAAAGGAATCGAGTGCATCAAAGGTGAATAGTGGTCATAAGGCGGACTCAGAACATTCTTCGAGAAAGCAAAAGTCTGATCAGATAGAACAGAAGCCACAGTCTTTATCGAAGTTTAAAGAACAGAAAAGCTCTGTTGATTATGAGACTAAGATGAATGGTCAACCTGAGAAGGAGGTGGTAGCCTTGAAAATACAAAATGATGTCAAAAAAGTTGAGGACACTTACAAAGAATTTTTTGGAGACATAGGGGACTCTGAAGAAGAAGAGGAAGTAAAAGATTTCCCGATGTCAGAAAAGGGACTTCCAGCCTTAGAAGATATGCCTGAAAAGTTGAGCTTCTCATTGGCAGAATCTCGTAAGCTTCCTGGACCCACATTGAGCAAACTTGGCTCTGATCCTTCTCTTCCGAAAGCGAATCCTGTGATCATACAAGAACATTGGGTTGCTTGTGACAAGTGTGGAAAGTGGCGGCTTCTTCCTTTTGGTGTCCTCCCTGAAGACCTTCCTGAGAAATGGATGTGCACAATGCTTAATTGGCTGTGAGTTTTATCTTAATTCTCTGTTATTGGTCATATTATTTTGTCGGCGTGATAGATTGGCTGGTTGCCATAATGTGTGTTTGATTCTCTCTGTTTTTTGTCCTATTTTTTAGGCCTGGGGTGAACTATTGCAATGTTCCTGAAGATGAAACAACGAAAGCTCTGTATGCAATGTATCAGATTCCTGCCCCTGAGAGCCAAGCTCCAATGCAGAGTAATCTCAGTGCCCCTAAGCCTCGGTTAAAGCAGGGAGATGATAACACAAAAAAGAAGAAAAAGGGTTTTAAAAAGATAGACAAAGGAATGGATAAAGAAGTTTCTCGAATTGAAGAAAATAAAAAGATCATCCGTACATCAGCAAGAAATGGAATCATTCACAATTTGCATAGACCTAGTGACTTGGCCAACGAAGCGAGGCAAAATCATAAACACAAAGAGAAAGGAAAAGCGGTGGATCACCAATCTGATGAGTCAAGGAGTGTGAAGGTGAATAACAAAAGGAATGCAGATCTCGAGAGTTCTATGCTGGCCAAGAAAATGAAGATTGAAAGTTTTCTGTTTCCTGACGAATCTGAACACGGAAATGGACGTCCTACATCAAGTAGTGGTTTCCCTGCTGCGTCAGCAGATAAAAAGACCAAGCCACGAGTCTCCTCTAAAATGCCAAAAGAGGAAGGAGGAGCTTCAGACACAGGAAATAGCAATAGCACATGGGGCAGTAGAAAAAGGAAAATGAAAGAAAGCCATGGTTCTTGGGTGTACAGTGAGAACGTAAATCATGAACAAAAGAAATGTCGAGTTCTTAATGACGAAGAGGAGCCTAGTTTTTCTCGAGGCAATGGGAAACTGGAAAAGAAAAGCAGAAGTGATCCGAAAAGAGATTATGGACATGGTCAGAGCTTAATCGCGGCCACTTCAAGTTCTTCTAAGATATCCGATTCTCATAAACCCCGAAACAGCTCCCATGAAGCCAAATGCTCGCCTGTTGAGTCTGTGTCTTCCTCGCCTATGAGGATTTCCAACCCAGAGAAAAGTGTAACTGCAAGAAAGAAAAAAGAAGAATCATATGATGCTAACGTCTTCACAGCAGGTAGTTTCAGAAGATTCTCAGATGGTGAAGGTGAGAATGATGGTGGGAGTGACAGATCGCAAACGCGGACAAAGGACAAACATGGATTCCATGAGTCTTTGGTGCATGATGCTTGGGATAACAAAGGATCTTTGAAAGCCAAGGAGTGTGCTGAACTTTCTCTCGATGCCAACATAGAGAATGGTGGTCGGAAGGATTTATTGCGAAAACTGGATCATAATCATGGTGAAGGAAAACAGTCTAGCGATCATCATCGACATAGCAATGATTCTTTGGCGAAGATGTCAGGAAAAGGTTCATCGTCTCGGTCCAAAGGCCAGAGCCAAAGCATTAGGCCTAATTCACAGGATGGTTCGAGACATATTGAAAAGAAGATATATGATGGTAGTTCTGACAGTAGAGTGGATATGGCCGTGAGACCAAACATTCCAAAACCTTATGACGTTGAAAGAATATCAGAAAAGAGTAATAGAGCAGATTTAGCTTCTCCATCGCGGCCACCATCTAGAGGTATTCAAGGGGATTCCTCTATACTCTCTGCCCGTAAGAAAGTCAATAAATGCACATCAGCTGGAAATGCTAATTTTCAAGCTGATGATGTAACAAAAGCAACTGCCCAAATAAGAAGGAAAGAAGAGCCTTCTCCAAGCCCCTTGCTAAAGGAAGTAACATCTGTGCAATCCGCCCATAATATTTTAAAAGAAGCTAAAGACTTGAAACATACAGCTGACCGTCTCAAGGTTCTTCTCATAATACAC
Organism: Pugionium cornutum; assembly: GCA_018901935.1. Lineage (NCBI taxonomy): Eukaryota > Viridiplantae > Streptophyta > Magnoliopsida > Brassicales > Brassicaceae > Pugionium > Pugionium cornutum. Next base: position 328,478 of record CM032157.1, read on the forward strand.
TTGCAGTGTAATCTCTCTTTCCATTATGTATTCTCTTCTCATGGCCTTGCTTTTTTGTTGCTGCAGAATTCTGTATCAAACCTTGAGCACATTGAGCTTTACTTCCAGGCTTGCCTCAAGTTTCTTCATGGTGCTTTTCTCTTGGAGATGAGCAGCAACGAGAGTGCTAGACAAGGAGAGACAATGGTCCAATCTATGAAGATTTATAGTAGCACAGCGAATCTTTGCGGGTAATTTAGAATTGTGAGGAAAAAAGAAAAACGTCGTTCATACTTCTTTCCCATCTGTAAGCATTGTAAAACCTCTTTTCATGATAGATTTTGTGCCCATGAGTATGAGAAGTCTAAAGATATGGGAGCTGCTGCTCTGGCTTACAAATGCATGGAGGCTGCGTATATGAGAGTGGTTAATTCCTCTTACACGAGTGCCAATAGATATCGAAATGAATTGCAGACTTCTTTGCAAATGGTTCCTCCAGGTAAGCTAGTCAGAGATAGCCACATTCCTGGCAGTGTTTTGAAAACGTTTCAGGTTGTAATCGTCTTGTCACTGCTTTTAGGTGAGTCGCCTTCGTCTTCTGCCTCGGATGTTGATAACGTGAACCATCCAGCGGCAGCAGACAAAGTTGGCACCTCAAAGGGCATTAGTTCTCCTTTAGTTGCTGGGAGCCATGTCATTTCTACTCAAAACCGCTCTAATATTTTACGTCTACTTCAATTTGTAAGTGTATTAATGCCTCTTGCAAGTTCATTTTTCCACCAGCTATGCTTAGATATCCCCCACGTTTTCAAGTAGTGATATGCTTCGTTAGCTTTGCAAGTTGGACCTAGGCCAAAATGTGGTTAATCTCAGCTACTCTCTACTGTTTATAGGCTCAGGATGTAAATCTGGCAATGGATGCCTCGAGGAAATCACGTGTGGCATTGGCAGCTTCTATTGAAAACTTGGGGGAGGCCCAACAACAAGGAGAGGGTATTCTATCCATTAAAAGCACCCTTGATTATAACTTCCAAGACTTGGAGGGGTTGCTACGTTTAGTGAAGCTTGCGATGAAGGCCAATAACCGGTGAATGACAGCTAAAATGAAGCAACTTATTTGCAAAATCTGAGAAGAAGAGGCAAAATTCTGATGGTGACAAGAATCCTCTGTTGCCTTGCGGTCGTGCGTCCATTTCCATTGACAAAACGGCATTTTGGGCGCATTTGTTTTGGATCCCATAATCATTTGTACAAATCCAAGAAGAATCTGCTGTGAAGAGGGTTCTGGTAAACCAACGAAGGAACTTGACATATGACTTCTTCAGATGTTTACCGAGGAAAAATTCACAAAGGCAACATAATAACAATCTTTTTTCCCAACTAATTATCCAAGAACCAGATTATACAGAGCAACCAAAGTGTAACTTGTGGTACTGGATTTTCTATTTCTCAAACTCAAGACAGAGAAAGTCGTTCCCCCAGTATCAGGTCAGTATATCCTCCTTTATACAACACCAATTATATATATATATATGATTTTACAAGCTCTGAGCTAAACCTAATTAGAATGTTTTACTGCAGATTGTAACCTGCTCTTATTCTAAATAAGCCATTTAGGGTATTACAAAGAAATAAAATAATAAAATTTACAAAGAGTTTGGAGTAATCGTAGCTTTTCCTGTAGTGGTGATAGTCACTTTTAGGAGGTAAGAAAGAGTTAACATCTATGCATTTACATATTCTTTTAGCTATATTATATTTACTCGAAACATACAATACAAATCTGATGTTCCGTTTTTGCTCTTTCTCTTGGCAGTGTCCTTTCTGTTTTTGTAGATGAGAAAGAAAATGTTACAAATAGAGTTTTGCGGTCTTGCTCTGCTGGAGGAGCTTTCTGAGGGTTACCGACAACTTTACGATCTGAGTTTCAGGTGCAGTTTTCCGGAAAGGTTTTGAACAGGCTTTGGTTCCTCCTCTATTGTAGCTTAACCAATATATTTGTTTTTGACTGAATCCTCAACTCATGAGTGTTGTATAAACTGTACATTTATCTTAATACAAAACGTATAAAAGCTGTCCTCTTATTCTACACCATCTTCCGAAACCCCCAAAAGTCTAAGAAATGGGAATAAGACTCAAAAAAAAAGTCTTGGCTTCGCAATGTGGGTTTTAAATCCAACACAAACATTGGTGCAGCAATTGTATCACCAATAATCTTTGCAAGAGCAAGACCCGTCCTTAAAGTGGTGAAATCTATTACAATCTCTTACCACAATCTCTCTATCATATAGCTTCGAGATCATCTTCATGACAAGATGACAATCACCACATATTCTTAGGTTCTTGATGATCCTCACAGGAGTTCCAGGCCTCGTCTTCATTAAACAGAACGCTATTGCCAGTTTCTCACTGTGGTAAGACAAAGCCATCACTTTACCTTCCTCATCAAGATCAAGTAAGACCTCTTTAGTGTCAGAGACGTATCCAGCTTCTCTCAGCCTCTGCATTATCTCCTCAAGCATAGCGTAGATCCTTTCGCTCTCTTCTTGAGACTCGTCTCCTACAACAAACTCGTGAATCACACCATCTACTTCAACAGAGCTACATCCCGGAACTTTCTTAATACCTTTTACCTGTAGAAAGAATCTGTAGTTAGTTCAGAAACTATTCAACAGTTTTGGCAAAGAGTTTAAAAGAAAGAGTCGTTTTGTATTGCCTCCATTTCGTCTCTGATACGCTTAACTTGCATCCACTTCCCTGTTTTGGCATACACGTTTGACAGAAGCACATAAGCTCCGCTATTCATTGGATCTAGCTCGATGAGTCGCCTGAGGGCAGCTTCACAAGTCTTGGTATCCCCAATCATTCTCGACCCGTTTAAGAGAGACCCCCAAATGAGTACATCAGGCTCCATAGGCATAGACGCTATAAAGCTCTCTGTTTCTTCAATTAAACCAGCTCTTGCGTAGAGATCAACCATACATCCATAATGCTGGATTGACGGAGGGATACCGAATTTCTCAACCATCATGGCAAAGTATGATTTTCCTTCGTCTATTAGACCACGATGTACACAAGCACCGAGAAGGCCCACGAATGTCACCGAGTTTGGGTTTATGTTGTTACTAGTCGTCATCTCAGAGAAGAGTTGGAAGCACTCTTCTTCGAGGCCGTACATTGCCAAGCAGCATATCATAGCAGTGTAGGCTTTGACGTCTGTCTTGGATCCCAAGGCATTGAAAACGCGTCTTGCTCTCTCGAGGCTTCCACATTTGGCGTACATATCAATAAGAGCTGTGCCTAAGACAATGTCAATCTCCATTTTGTATTTATCGATGTAAGCATGAATCCATTTCCCTTGCTCCAGCGCGCCCAATCTTCCACAGGCAGAGAGCAGAGTCGACATTGTAAACTCGTTGGGTCTGACGAAAACTTGGTTTGCTTTAGGTGATTGCATCTCTCGGAACAAATCAAGCGCTTCTATGTGTCTCCCGCACATAACGTACCCGTTTATCAAGCAGCTCCACGAAATCACGTTTCTTTCAGGCATTTCGTCAAACAATTTCCGGGCAGTATCGATCAACCCGGCTTTAGCATATGCGTTGACCACCGAGTTCCACGCCGGTAGATCTTTAGAGACCGACTCGTCGAAGACTCGCTGAGCTGAGCCCAAGTCAGCACAAGAAGAATACATATTGACAAGAGAAGTCCGGACAAAGGGGTCTGCATGAAGCCCAAAAAGAACAATCTGAGCATGGGTTCGTTGTCCAAGACGAAGATGAGTCGGATGGTCAAAAGAAGGGAGAAGAAACGGAAATGTATGAAAATCGGGACTGACGCAGTGGTGGCGCATACGAAGGTAAACTGAGATCGGAGAATGTCGTAGTAGAGCAGAAGATACGTTCTGAACATTGGCACGAATGATGATGTTCCATAGGAAAGACTCGAGCTGTAGATGACGAATATGAAAAATAGGATTTGTATAAGATATTGCCTTACTCGTTATTCCCATTTCTCGATCTCAGAAACCGAAGCCATGAAAAACAAAAAGAAAGGATCATAAACCAAACATGAACCCATAGTTTAAAGCAAAGGAACCTGATTCGTATGAGCATAAACAGGATGTAATATATATTCGCCAGGCCCAGCCCAATTAGAAATTCTGGGCTTCGTATATTTAGATAGGTGCAGAGAACCAGAAAATCTTTCCTTAAGATGTATCCTTTGCTCGAAATTGTATGTTTGAATTAGATTTCATCTGATCGAACTGTCATAGATAGTAAATTTAGTGTATTGTATTGATGATCTGATTCTTCTTAACTGTTCGTTCTCCCTTTATTCCATTCGAAAGAAAATCCAATCAGTTGGTTTGATAATGAATCATATATTATCATTCTGTCTGCAACATCAAATGGTCGTTCGTATGGTATTTCTTTTCTTTTGAAGTGGTTAAAAATTGTCTGAAAGACTTCAATTTCCAAGTGCAATCTTTTTTTGGACGAGACGAGACCTGAGTTTTTTCATATCCCTAATATATTATTTGAGAAACTTTTTAACAAACTAACCTTACCCTGACGTGTTAATAACAAAAATACCATGCTGACGTGTCAACACCACAGCGAGTTTCAGTTTAAATATATAAAAGGGTTTAACTTACTAGAATAATTACAATACATGTCACTGATATTAATTGGTTAGAGAATAAATATAATTTATTCAACTAACCAAAATATACTATTACATTTGCAAAAACAATAATTTTTATTTCTTTAAATTTTTATACGTTAATTTATAAATAATTTCAAATAAATATAAATATATTTAAATTACTACCGTAATCCCTAATATATTATTTGAGAAACATTTTAATAAAATAACCTTATTTTGACGTGGTATTAACAAAATAATTACAATAAATTTTAAATAAATATATAAATGAGTTTAACTTATTAGAATAATTACAAATATATCATTGTTATTAATTTGGTTAGAGAATTAATATATTTTACTAATCTAACAAAAAAATATTATTAAATTCGTAAAAAATAATTATTTTTATTTTCTTAATTTGTATATACAAAAACTAATATTAAAATTAATTTTAAATAAAAGTTAAAATTATATAAATATTTAATTTATATTTACTAATAAAATATAATTTACGAATATTTTTCCCCACGCATGGCGTGGGTATGAATCTAGTATAATATTATTTTTAATCCATTATATAAGTGTTTGTGAAGAAAACAATATAAAATATTAAATACATGAAATTTAGTGTTATGCATAGCACATTAATATATATGGAATTTTGGTAAAAGATTGTAATTTTCATTATGAATTATGGGGTTAGAGATTCTTAGATACTCTTTTAGTGAATAGAATGCTTTCTTGTTTTTGAAGATGAGTAGATTGTTGGTTGCCAAGTGAAATTAATGGAGATACTTTGGTTCCAAGTTTTTGGATTAGTTTAAGCTTGGTGGTGGAGATATTACTTAATTAGTTCTAGATTCTTGGTTTAGTGAATGCTTCTCAAATTTAAATTTGCTATAGGCATCAATGGGCATATCATTTAACGCTAACCCATTGTTTTTTTGTTTTCCTTTCAGGTATTGTAAATGGTATTTTTACTATGACCTACTGTGGTGCTTCAAGCAAGAATCCAATAATGATTTGGTTAGGTCCAAAGATATCTTTTTTTGTTTGTGCTTAACTTTGAATACAAGACCTGAGTCGTAGCACGTGATCAGTAACCCAATGTCGTGAACTAATTGGATGGACCTAAATGCTTTGGTCGGAGGAGCTGTGGCTGGAGCAGCTGTTGCCATTAGTGTTTTGGCTAATCCCACCTGCAGGACTAAGTTGAATTTCAGAACACTGTTTCTGCCAATTTTGCTCTTGGCATTACTTTTCTTGACTCCAGTGATATATGCACTGGACATCATCGGAAACAATCTTCTTAATCATGTCTGTTCACCGCTATTGGTTTTTGTTGCTTGCAGGTCTCAGAGAAGTCCATTCATCAAGACACTGTGGTCTTGGAGTTCGAACGTGGCAGATCATACTGAGACTCTCTGAGTCTGGTGAGTCTGGTTCACACACAAATTTACTTGGCTGAACCAGTGGATGGTCGGTTTTCTATAGGTCATAATTCTGGTCTTGTCTTTGTATTATTAATACTTATTAAAATGAAAGTGAAACTTAAACAAATCCGTCCAACCCAAAACCTCTTTAATTTGTATACGTGTCCAAAAATGTAACATCGTTAGCTTTGTCTTTATATATAGTTCTAACATAAAACCCTAATTTCAGTCTTTGCCGCTCTTCCTCCCGAAATCGACGTCGATGGTATGTCGTTATACGCCTTTTGCAAAATCTCATTTCTACTTTTCTTCAGTTGGAATTGTTTGTTTACTTGGGCGAATGCTAGTGTTTTTTTTTTCTTTTATAGCCAATCTTCAATCGTCTTTGATTCTTTCTCTCTGAATATGGAGTAGGCCGTTTAATTCCCTCGAAATTAGCATAAATTAGTACATGAGGGATTCTTGCTTTGTTTGATTTCATACTTTGCTCAGTGAATCCATCGTGCTAGTTTGCTTCTTCTACCTTTGAGTCTTGTATCTGATGCTTATCATTGCTTGTTTGATCTGTTTATCCGAAAGGCACCCAAAAAGGGAGTGAAAGTGGCTACCAAGAAGAAGCCGGTATGCTCTACTTTTTTCTTCTTTTTTTCTGACTAAGCATCTAGCATTGTGCAAAAGTATTAATTTTCGTGTATATCTTATTCAATTTGTGATGTTTCATAGGAGAAAGTTACGAATCCATTGTTTGAGAGAAGGCCTAAGCAATTTGGTATAGGTGGAGCTTTGCCTCCTAAGAAGGATTTGACTCGGTATATCAAATGGCCAAAATCAATCCGTCTTCAGAGACAGAAGCGAATCCTTAAGCAGAGGTTGAAGGTCCCACCAGCTCTTAACCAGTTCACCAAGACTCTTGACAAGAATCTTGCAACCAGCCTCTTCAAGATTCTTTTGAAGTATAGGCCCGAGGACAAAGCTGCAAAGAAAGATCGCCTTTTGAAGAAAGCTCAAGCCGAGGCTGAGGGAAAGCCTTCGGAATCCAAGAAGCCTATTGTCGTGAAGTATGGACTCAACCACGTGACTTACCTCATCGAGCAGAACAAAGCACAACTTGTAGTGATTGCACATGATGTTGACCCGATCGAGTTGGTGGTTTGGCTACCTGCATTGTGTAGGAAAATGGAAGTTCCTTACTGCATAGTAAAGGGAAAGTCTCGCCTTGGAGCGGTAATTGAGTTTGCCTCTCCATGGATTCAAACTCCACTAGTGTTCAATCCCTGATTTATATTCATTTCTCATCTACTTGCAGGTCGTTCACCAGAAGACTGCTGCTTGTTTGTGCTTGACCACTGTCAAGAACGAGGACAAGCTCGAGTTCAGCAAAATCCTTGAGGCAATTAAGGTAAACAGCTGAGTCAAGTAGTAGCGAAATGCTACAAAAACATATAAAGACTTGAGTTTATATCTGTAACAAGTTTCTGTGTTTCTTTTTAAAATTTATTTGGTAAATAGGCGAATTTCAACGACAAGTACGACGAGTACAGGAAGAAGTGGGGAGGAGGCATAATGGGATCTAAGTCTCAAGCCAAGACCAAAGCTAAGGAGAGGGTTCTTGCCAAGGAGGCTGCCCAGAGAATGACCTAATCATCACTTTTAGGTTGTCTTTAAAGAAACATAATGATCATGACTTTGACTGGCGATTCTTTGGAATATTTCGATTTTTATGCTCTTATTGTTATTGTTGCACACTTTGTGAAATTTTATTCAGTTTTGTTATCCATATTTCTTTCTAATTTTTTTTTTTTGCTTATCCGTTATAATTTTGTTTAGATGAATGAAATGTGTGTAATCCTGAGAAAAAGTGGGTAAAATGTAGGATAAACTACTGGAATCATGATCGGTTCAGTGATTATGAATACTTGAAAGAATCAACTGGTTCAGTGATTACAGTACATTACATGTGCTCTCATTTTATCGGTGTAGAGTTCAACTTCATTTTTATGAAATTGAGAAATTGGATAGAGCAATTGTGATTTACGTGAAAAAAAATCGCATTTAGTAAAACATTTGTGCCCATAATAATAATGGCAAACCAAAATCTTTGACATTACGCATCAAATAGTTGCACGTGCGGATAGATATAGTTAATGGGCTATTATATAAGCTATGAATTCATGTATGGGCTAACAATAATACTTAGGCCCATTAGTTATGTGGGCCTGAGATAGGACATCGACATGATTCTCTCTTCTCTGCCTTTTCGAGTCACTCCTCCATTGTCCTTCCGGTCCTGTGAGATAGTTGGAAAACGGAAGCCGGATTTGCTGGTAAAACCTTAACTCATTCCATCTGCTTCCTTCTTATGGAAATCCCTTGATAGCTTTTTAATCCCTCGTTTTCCTACTTTAACCATTTCAGCTTTAACCTTTTCTCGGAGAATTTTGTCTAGCGGAATACTTTTCAAGGCAACATGAGGTATTCCTCTAGGGTTCTTAGCTTCGTCTGCTAATTTCTTATTTAAGAGTTTTGTACTTCTCACACTCGATTTTGTTTCGTCTTTCAGTAGGCCAATGGAAGAGGATACCAACGTAAGTAAATCTCTCTGTATCGTTACTGATTTCTCAATCTACCTTTGTTTATCTAATATAAACATAAACCCTAATTCGCTATTGTGCCTTATGACATCTCACTCATCATAGCTCTTCCATTTTGGACCTTACGCATTCTCAACTCGGAATTTGTTGATGAATCCTTTAGAAATCATATCGTTCTGTATCTTCTGCTGGTTATGCTAGCGAGCATAAACACGGTTCTGAGAATTTGTCTTCTTGGTGTCATTTCTCACAGATGATCATCCATAGATTTGTTATATGTTAATGTTGCTTGTTTTGATCTCTACTTGATTGTTACTCTTTAGTTTGCATCAAATTCCTTATGCTTTATACTTCCTTAGCAGGGAAAGACTGAAGAGGAGGAGTTCAACACCGGACCGCTCTCAGTTCTGATGATGAGTGTTAAGAATAACACTCAGGTGTTGATCAACTGCCGCAACAACAGGAAACTCCTTGGACGAGTAAGGGCATTTGACAGACACTGCAATATGGTTCTGGAAAATGTCAGAGAAATGTGGACTGAGGTAAACTTTTTTTTAATCTATTTTCTGTCTTGCCATTTCTCACATGGGTTCTATGGGTTTTTAGGTCCCTAAAACTGGAAAAGGAAAGAAGAAAGCTCTTCCCGTCAACAGAGACCGGTTCATCAGCAAGATGTTTCTCCGTGGAGACTCTGTCATTATCGTCCTCAGGAATCCCAAGTGACAGAGAGAGATATGTCTGTTCGTAGCTGTTATTCGCATGATAACTCTCGCTCCTTCTCGTCAAATCGAATTTGTTGCATCAAGGGAGAAACATCTTTGATTATGTCTTAGATCTATTGTCGCTCTATATTTTTCATTGCGCAGTCTGTACTGACAAACTATTTCGGTCTTTTGCATTTTTCTGTTTTCCTTCCAGTCGTTTTAACACTTGTTGCAGCTCAACCAGAGGAAATAGTGATGCTATGAAGATCATAGCTGGTTTATGTTATCCAGAGTGGGGTTTGGAGGTATTTTTGATTGGAAATGCTCAAAGCTATGAAAGTAAAGTAGGAACAATAGGATAAACGCTTTACCTTTTTCTGCCTGAAAAGCTCGGTTTGATTCATGTATCGGGTTTTTCTTTTGGGCTTCATACAAAGGACTATGGATGATTACTCGATGTAGGTTGGTTATGAAGAGTGTTTCAGACATAATGATGTTTGTTTCTCATTGATGTCGTCACACGTGGAATCGCCTCTGTGTGGATGATTAATCATAATTGAGAAGAAGTGAAGGAAAGATCTTTCCTTTATGGGGATTATGAGGGTTTTGGCTTAAGTGAAGAGTCTCGCGGTTTTCATTGAGATGTCTGCTCGTAGTTGCTCCTCGTTTTTGATATTTCTCGCTTCTTAACTTTAAATCGTAACCATTCATTTTTGGTTATGAGTTTTAAATATAGTGTTGCCTTGAATTTTTCAATTGTGCTCTATCTAACAACTAAAACGCAGCCGTTGAGTAACACTACTTGAACATTGCAATTGCAAAAACATAAGTCTTGTTTTTTAAACTGTAGTGAGGTCCACGAATATGGTAAAGGCAACAAACTCTTACTCTAAGTAACAAAATAGAAATCAAAAACAAAATAAATTTTAAAAAAACGAAGGCTCTCTTGTCTCCACGTTGTAGCTGCAACCACTGCCTTTTATTTTGTTTTAAACCACTAACCAACCACAAAAGGCCACTACTTGCATCTGCATATGCTCAAGCTGAGGTTGCTTTGGTGGTGGTTGCAGCCATGGAGGACCCTTCCTTCTGGTCACCAAAGACACGTTGACGGAAGTCTTTGACCATGAGAGGGAGTCCCTGACGAAGAGAAACTTTTGGTTCCCAACCTAAAAGCTCTTTGGCCTTTGTGATGTCAGGCTTTCTCTTGTGCGGGTCATCTTCTGTGTTTGGTCTGAACTCTATGTTTGCGTTTGGATCAATCGTCTCTTGAACCACCTGCAAGCCAAAAATCAAAGACATCAGATTCCGGGATTCAATCTAAGAATCGAAAAAGGAGTATATGTACAGAAAAAGACCTTAGCAAGCTCCAGCATGGTGAATTCACCAGGGTTACCAAGGTTAAATGGCCCAACATGTTCTCCTTCCATCAATCTCATCAAACCTTCGACCTTTAAGCATCACACAAGCATAAGATCATATTGATACTACAAAAATATTAACAGCTAGAAAATAACCAGGACAACGGAGTGATAAACTTCAGGCCCCCACATTTGGTCCTTCGTCACATGAGATTTGATCCCCATCTTTATAACATTGCTAAAGTGGGGACCGTTTCTGATCTCTCTAAGGTGCTTGGGTCTCATGTTTTAAAGCCTTTGTTGTTAGATCCCACAACACACTAACTAGTCTCTTACACAACAACATGTGAGCTCACTTGACACAAATTAACTTCCCCTGTCTCTCTCTTTCTAGGACAAAATTATGAAAATAATGGAAGACAAACCCAAGTGAAGGCTCTAATGCTTCAAAAATCCCCTTTCTTTGCTCACTGACCCTATAAAGTAGTTTTCCACTAAAAGAAAGGCTGAAAGGTCTAATACTTCAAAAGCTTGAGTATACACGTGATTTGACATAAAACTACCGACAATTTTGTTTTTTGTTTTGTTTTCCCCTTTCCACACCAAATTGGATCAAAGAAACAATAGAATAAAAGATAGTTCTTATGAAAAATTTTAGTACTATATTGAATCATTAACTGAGGGAGAAAATGCAGAGGGATTACCAGATCAGAAACATACTGGAAACTTCGTGTCTGCTTCCCATCACCATAGACAGTCAATGGTTCTTTCCTTAGTGCCTGTTCAATAATATTATTAATTTAAACCAGCATTACTCTAATTATCCACAAAACTATGTTTGTACAAAATATTATTAACCAACCTGAGCAACGAAGTTACTGACAACACGCCCATCATCAATACACATTCTTGGACCATAGGTGTTGAAGATCCTAGCAATCCTGACCTGTGACCAATAACCAATGCAGACAAAACTCAGTCCATTGAAACGCTCTCTATCTCTTCTTTCTCATCAATAAATAATAGAAAGAAACATTAACATGGTTTAAAAAAGGTACGCAAAATGAAACAATAAACCACCTCAACATTGGCACCACGGTGATAGTCCATGGTCAGAGTCTCTGCAGTACGCTTCCCTTCGTCGTAGCAACTACGAACACCTGTTCCAACCATTACAACCACAATCAGTCAGCAATCAAAGCCAACACTCAAGAGCATTTCGAAGAACCCAGAAACTAAAGCGCTACGACGGCCAGGAAAACCCCTTTGAAGAGTCACATGTCGTTAAAGTTACGGTGTCAGTAAATTGACTGTAAAAGTAAAGCTGTAGAATTTGAAAGTAGTAGGTTTTTCAATGTTTGGCTAGCAGTTAATGTGGAGGCTGCGCTAAGGTAGAGAGACACGTATCAGAGCCACACGATCAGAAAAACCCATTTTTCACGGTTCAATGGTTTGACCGTAAAGTGATGGGGACCAGATCTGAAAGGAAAGCACATGAGGCGCACCATAAAACACCTCTTTTTCGACTCTCTCTCTCTCTCCCCTAACGTGCGCATTTTCCGACACGCAGAGAGAAAGAAAATCCAAAAGCACAAAAGACAGAGCAGCTCGAAACGTCGTCGCGAAAAGTCGTCGCGTCACGTTAGGTGCAATGGTTTTGGAAACAATAGCGCTTTGTTTTCAGATTCCGATTAGAGGACACAAACAATAAACAAGAAAACGGGACGCTAAATTCTAAAAGTTTTAATTCCTAAAAAAATTATAAAAGAAAGAATCGATTAGCGAAATATACCGATGGGATTAACGTTGCCCCAGTAAGTCTCGACCTGAGGATGCTGCAGAGGGTCACCGTAAACCTCACTGGTACTCGTCAAGAGAAATCTGGCACCGACTCGCTTCGCCAAACCAAGCATGTTCAATGTTCCAACCACATTCGTCTTGTATACCCTTCACTCGAGTCAGGGAACAAACAACGAAAATTCCATGTATAGAAAACTTGAAGTCCAAAAATTGAAATCAGAAGAGCAGAATGATAAAAATTGAAAGGATATGATGGTCTTGACGGGATTGAATTTGTAATGGACAGGTGAAGCAGGGCATGCCAAATGATAGATCTGATCAACCTCAAGGAGGATCGGCTCGACGACGTCGTGGCGGATGAGTTCGAAATTAGGGTTGCCGAAATGATGCATCACATTCTCTTTCCGACCCGTGAAGAAATTGTCCACAACGATCACGGTGTCACCTCTTTCCATCAGACGATCCACGAGATGCGATCCAACGAATCCGGCACCTCCGGTCACCACGACTCGTAGCCCTTTGCGTTTCAATCCGAGAGGGATTTTCCCGCCAGTAGCCCCGATCCGGTTCAGGTACTCGAGGCTAGGTTTCCTCTGAGCCTGGAATGCCGGAAGGTACGATTCGTCGGGCCTGATTCCGTAACCAGAAAACGGATCCGAGTAGGCGATGGATTGTGTAGAGCGAGGGAAAACAGTGAAAACCAATGTCGCGATTGCAATGCCGACGAGAACAAAGAGAAGCCTCTGTTCACGGAGCATGTAACGCATCGGACGAGTAACGAAGAACCATGGTTTGATAGGTTTGGGATAGTAAGCATCGGCTGCGGGTTGGTCCGCCTCGTGTCTCCGGTTAATCAGCTCGCTCGCCATCTCGCTTCCTTCTCGTTTTCTTCTACCTCCAGAGGATTTGTAGATCTAGAATTGTTAGAGGGAAAGAGAGAGGAATGAATCAACAAGAAAATTTTCCGCGCTCTCTTTGTTTTTCTAAGAAAAAGTATCTGAGTCGAACTCGCCGAGAACTGAGTCGGCCTTGAACGAGAGTGAAACGTTCTCGGGTTTCCGTGTATTTAAGTAGCAAATGCGTTACAGTCCAAGGCTAATTATTCACTCTTATTACGATAATACCATTTCGTTTAGTAAACGAATATAATGGCAATTATTTCAAAATTGGGCATTTATATTGTTACTTGGTCAATTATTTGCTACAACAATACAACACATATAATAATATGATTTTACAATATTTCTAAAACTCAAATTGCTAATAAAGTAACTAATGATGTGATAAGTTCGTTAGGATTGCTAATGTCACGTAAACAAAGTCAATGCCAAACCCTAACTTAGCACTCAAAGCCAACTTTCATATGAACTTTGAGTGATTTCGACGTTCGTTTGCTTTAACCATTTTTCATTAATATTGTTTACAACCAACATAACATAGGAAAATAGCTAAAAATGCAAATTAAGTAAGAAGACATTAGAATATTTTAAATAAAGCAATCTCATAATTAGTTATCATAATCACATTCATAACGTTTTTCACCGTAAAGGTTTGGGAAACGTGATATGTATTATCCACAAAAGTGTCTATGAGTTTTAAAAATGTGACTTATAGGTGTTGTTGCTGTTGTTTTATTTGGTCGCATTGTTGATTCAGATAAAACTCCAAAACAACCAAAAGTTAAAACTAAATCTAATTTTGTACAGATCTCAATGACTCCAAATTGTAACATTGTGCGATTAAGACCGTTTAAATCTTTAGGTAAAAATGATATGATAACTATAAAAAAACAGTGTAAAGCATTTGGGGGCGTTTTGGGTAGAATATAAACTGGACCCATAGACCCGACGTGGGTGCGAATTGCAAACACCGCATGGTTTGGATCTAATGCTTACGTTAACTCTGTATTTATGAATTGAACCAAATATTTACTACGATCATACTTTGCATATTTACTAGAGTTTACTTCCCGTCAATTTATTTTCACCCGTTACATAAATTATGTTTTTTTCGTAAACTACAAACTTCATAAATTATTTCAATTACAGAAATTTCGTTAATGTTTACACGTTAAATTGTTATTAAATCTTGTTTTATTTCGAAAATCTTGTTTTAATTTCAAAATAAACTCAAGTTAAAACCAAATTTTCGAATTAGAACCAGATTTAGTAGCTATTTAACGCATAAACATTATTAGAATTTTTGCAATTAGAAAAATTTATTAAATTTATGTAATTTATGAAAGAAAAATAGAGTTTATGTAGTTAAAGGAAAATTCAAAAAATACAAGTGGAAATAGGTTTAGCCGCATAAGTTTGTGTAGTTGACGGAAGTAAAACCTATTTACTAAAAAAATTTAACATAAATATTTGGATCTGGAGGTGAATACAAATTAAAGAAAATGGAGTACATATATATATTGGCGTTTACGTTGACCTGTGAGTTGTGATTCTAACTTGGTGGTTTATAAACGCACCCCACATCTCCTTCACTTTCTTGTCCATGTCTTTTTTTTTTAATTCGCGATGGCTATCTAACATAATTGTTTTTTCTGAAATCAGTTTCCTCTGTTTTTTTATTACAAAACAATTGAAATTTATGACCAATGGAATAAGACTAGCTAACAAGAAGATTCTGTAAACTGGTCCAGTTTAGACGATTTATAAAAGTATGTATAGAGTATTGCAATATCAAATGTTTAAATGGTTTCAGTTAAAACAATAATTATTATGTTAGGTGGCGTTTATAAATAATTAGAAAATCACCAAAGGAAAAAACTTGAGTAGTTGAGTTTTCACTTTTTGAGAATTGAACAGTAAGCAGTATATTTTCTAGATATTTTGTGTGTCATCGGACTGTTTGACAAAAAACAAATTAGTCGAATGCTTTATTTAAGTGTCGGTATAAAAAGATAGAAAAAGGTTAGTGAATAAACTTGTATTCAACTATATATATGTTGGACCTTAAAAATAAAACAAAAGAAATTAATATGGTAATGTGCAACCTTTTGATACCAATGTATGAGATTTTGAAGCAGCAATGTGGATTCAAGGATGAGATATATCCTCAGTGGTGAATGATGAAGAGAAGTTCATAAGTTGGTCCAAAACATACTTCGTGATGAGTTTTGTCAAGGTTTTTGGGAGAAAGGCAAAAACCAAACCTCATGTGAACAGGATTGATGAGAAACACAAACCAGAAGAAGATCATGGACCGGAACAATCCTAAAAATAAATAAGAATTTGAGCTCATTTTTACCACATATAAATGTTTCCGTAGGTTCTACCTGGCTGCCAAAGTGATTGGTTTTGTCTATTCAGGTTTTGACGTATCTGATCTTGTGTGTCTATTATCCACTAGCATCTCGACACAACATAACATGCGATATTTCTTGGAATTTGCTCTTTGATCAGTTATGTTTTTTTGCGTCTCTTGAAACTATGTTCTTTTGAATCAGCACAAGTGATAGTAAACTAAAGAATTGGAATATAAATAAAGAAAAATAAAGCTTAAATATGATTGAAGATTAAGCCAGATGTTTTCGTGAATCTGATTGGTATTTTCTGAATGAAAGCAAGAATAAGACTAATTAGTTCAGGTTTGAGATCAAAGATATTTGGTAGATGACTCTGATTGATTTGCAGGTTTTGTGGGTAAAAAAATTTTGTGCAAAAAAATCTGTAACCCACCGCGGGGCGGGTCAAGCGGGGCGGATCTGACCCGTTTGACAGGCCTAGGAGCAAAGTTATCCAATTAATTACTTGCTATATCTAAATCTATGAAATTTAGTGTTTTAGTTTGTGTTTTGTGATCTATTTAATTCAGTTGAAGCTTTTAAAAGATTCAAGGAAGCTTCAAAGATAATGGGAAGCCAATGTTAGAAAAAGTTTGAAATCAATCGACGCTTAGCAATACGAAGCCATCATTTACGGATTTATATCAATCTTGTCTAATCCATAAACCAGCCAATAATTCTGTAAGTCAGTCGGAACTAATGAAGAAATGATTTGACGAAGTAAGCGCTGTTCGTTTGTCTGCCGCAGTGTCTGCGGCAGCGACCTGCGGTTAGACGCAGTAATATTATTGTTCGTTTGATCACCGCAGGTTGTCGCCGCAGGTTGTATCGCAATTGTTTGATCGCAAACGCTATAATTTCGCAGTGATTAAAAATTTTGATCGCAGCTTTCTGCGGTCGACCGCAGCGTTTGACCGCAGGAACCTGCGGCGATCAAACGAACAACGTTTGGCCGCATGACGCAGCCACAGGTTCCTGCGGCTACGAAACGAATGCCTGTAATATAGTAATAAAACCACTTTATGCACTATTTGAGCAACTCTCCCAAATTAAAAATTAAAAACGTAAAAGAAGAAAAAGATAAAGAAGGATAGAAGAGTCAGTCTGGTAGGAAATATTCTTAAATTGTAAGGTTTTGACTTTTGTCATCAAACAAAAATTTTAAGTATCTGGTAGATTTTTTTTAATGTGTTCATAACAAACAAAGCAGATTATTTCCCCTTTGATTGTAATATTCTTATGACTTATTCAATACGATTTTGATTTGGTATGAGTGGAACTGTTTCACTATGACTATTTTAGATGTTGAAGCAGAACAAGAACACTACAGAACATTATGGCGTAGACTACTGTAATGACTTACTCATACAATTTTCTTCGGAAGCATTTCTTCTGTTGGAAGCTCCAAAGTCGCTCCCGCGTGTTCCGGGCTTGCTTTGACCTCTACAGCACATAGATTTCCACCGGGAAAATATCAGCTTTCCAAAAGATGAGTTTCCAGTCACGCATTTCAATGAACAGCTGGTGCGCATAGGTAGAAATCGGGAAGAAAACAGACAATGAGTGTAACGAGTAAAATAATACCGTAACCGCCGCGTTGGTTGAGCTTTGCCTGAACGATCATGGTGGAAATGAACTGAGACGCCTCACGCGCCTCTTGGAGAAGGCGAGGGATGTCGGAATCAGAAGTCACGTGGCGGTTCTCTTCGAATTTCTTACGGATCTCGGAATCCGAAGCCTTGAGCATCTCGAAGTCCCCAGCGAATGACTTTCTCGTAGCCCTGAGAAGAGATCTGTATGCAATCAACGCTTCTCTGGTCACCATTTAACCTCTGGATAGAGCGCCGCGTCCTCTGCCGTCGTTTCCTTCACCAGGAAAGGAACAGTAATGGTTGCCAAAACTTTTCTGACCAGCTTAAGGTTTAAAGATTCACTGGAGCCTTCAAAATGTTCATTCTTAAGCCCATTTGTTGGCCCATTAATGGTGTTTCCGAGCATATCCGTTCGGTTCGATAAATTCCCTTAGGTTTTCGATTTTATTTGAGAGATTTTGAAAGGCAACAAATATGTCAATTTGCCTTTAGCAATGGATGTTCTGTCTTTTTTTCCCCTTGTGGATTGATTACCTCTCTTGACGGAGTTGTAAGATGACTTTGACTCCTTCTTTAATGGTATAGTTAAATCTCTTATTTACCGGTATATTAAAATTTTAAACTTCGATACAAATTAAAAACGGAATAGTGGATGGAATAGTGAAAAGGTCGTATATCAATAGTTGTCATTGACTTTCTCATATCCGTTTTCTATATGTAATGTGTGTAGAGAGAACCAGCTTTAGCATTTTTCTCTTTGCTAGTTTCAAAATGGAAACAAGATCTCTAGAAATAACGGTAACGTCAGCAAAAGGGCTTAAAAAAGTCTCGAAGATGGATGCTTTCGTGGCCGTCAAGTTATTCGGCGATCCCAAATGCTCCGACCATTGTGACCAGCGGACACAAGTGGCAAGAGACTGTGGAACAAGCCCCAAGTGGATCCATGACGTCATGAAATTCTCCATCGACCAAACCTTAGCTCAGGCTAACCGGCTTGTGATCACTTTCAAGATCAAGTGCGAGCAACGTGGAGGAGGAGGAGATAAAGACATCGGCGAGGTTCACGTTCCGGTGAAAGAGCTTTTGGATCATCTCGGAAATGATAAGGCCGGACAAAGATACGTCACATATAAAATCAAGAAGCCTAACGGAAAACCAAGAGGCGATATTAGTTTCATTTATTCCTTCGCCGGTCCGGTGGCTGTTACGAGCGGTGGTGGCTGCTCACGGTACATAGTTCATGAGCCGGTGTGTCCTCCTGCAGCGACGTACCGGCCTGTTTCGAACGGACCCGTGTTGAGTCAGTTGCTTCCAAGCGTCGGATCGTTTAGTTACGGCCACGTTCCTCCTCAGCCACCGACTTACCCACCACTGACTCAACCAGAGATTCAGCCGCCGGGATGTTTCCCTGGACGGTATCCGCCTCATGGCTATCCGATGAATAACATACCGGGAAGTCCACTGACAATGTATCCACCTATATTTCCCGGCTTATCATGTCCGCCTGAAGTCTATCCTACGGTTGCTCCGCCGCAGACACTACCGGTACCATATCCACCGATGAGTCCTTACAGATAACAGGTCAACTTCTCGGACTAAGTCGTCAATGAAGAGACTTAATTAACTTCATGTCCCCCAACTTGTGTTTTTTTCTATTCACTTTCTCGTTATGTTGGTTAGAATAAAACAATGTTGTTGTTTTTTCTCTTTAAACAGAATCATAAATTGTTGCATTATTGTCAACTCTTGCTCCTGAAAAAACTTGAAAATCATACCAAATCGTTCAAAACTTTTTTTGTATTTTATTACTTGTTTGTTTGTTAAATTTCCAATTCGATTCATTAGTTCATTAAGTATAAAATTAAGAATGTTTTTATAAATTTTTGTTCTTAAATATATCTTAATTGAATTTAAACTTCAAATACCTATTTAAACAAAAATTATTCAATTTTGATGTAGACTTCAATTTTTGTCTATGTCAAGCTTTTATTGCTTTTCCACAACTCCATTTTCACTCAGAAGATTAGACCAAGTGGTTACGAAGTTAAAATCGATTAAATAATAAATGGTTGAAATTACGACGGTTTCTTATTAATTAAAAAACGTATAAATGCATTGGTTTTACAAAATTTTGGAAATCTAACAATGAACAAACTGAACCTCAAACATTAAGAATGGTGAGTAGTTTTATGTGAAAAACAGTGGAGAATTTGGGATACCTGTATTTGAAACTCATCGTTGAATTGAATGATTTAAAAGAGTTTTCCATTAATTTGTTGTGTTGAGAACCGCCGACCAAACTTGGGTGGACAATGAGCAATCGAGGAAACATTCTCAATCCCACAAAGAACACATATTGGGATGATATTGATTCCTTACGAGATGATCGGATCTTTTGTTGGGTTCGTGTTAAGTCCGAATAGCCCATGTGGGAACTATTAGGCCGATGATAAGTAGTCATCGATACGACTATGTTTTTTATTCTATTTTATTTTCAATTTTGTATAATTATACATCCGTAACTTTACATTTTTTGGGATATTAATCGTATTATTAGCTCTATAATTAATATTTTTTATAATTATATGAGCTTTATTTCAAAAAGATTATTATTAACAGATGAAAAAAATAATCTCAACTGTAATATTTGGGTTTATCCCAAACTTTTTTCTGTGATAAAAAGTGGAGTAGCCGCCTGAAAGATATGACGGCAACAAGCAAGGCACGAAGCCATTTTCTCATTCTTCTTCACGCTTCTTCTTGCTCTTTCTCTCTCAAGAATTCTTTGGATTCCTTCTTCCATGGCTACCGTATCTTCATCCCCCTCTTCCGCCTGGCCAGACGCCAACCCTTTTCCCGACTCTACGTCTGCCTCAGATTCCGACTCTTCTTTCTCCGCGCTCCGCGATCGCGGAGACGACACCGAGTCTCTCGATTCCTTCTCCTCCATGTCTCTCATACCCGAAGAGGTCAATCAGAATTCTAATCCGATTCCGGATTCCAACCGGGACGTTAATATTCAAACGCATATTTCTCTTCCTTCGCCGAATTTACCGGCAGCGCCTCCTCCGTCGTTGCTCTACCTCTCCTTTAACCAGGATCACGCTTGCTTCGCTGTCGGTACTGATCGTGGCTTCCGGATCCTTAATTGCGATCCGTTTCGCGAGATTTTTCGGCGTGATTTCGATCGTGGCGGTGGGGTTGCAGTCGTGGAGATGCTTTTCAGATGCAATATATTGGCCCTTGTTGGTGGTGGACCTGATCCCCAATATCCGCCAAATAAGGTCATGATTTGGGACGATCACCAGAGTCGATGTATCGGTGAACTCTCCTTCAGGTCCGATGTTCGATCGGTCCGGCTAAGGAGGGATCGGATTATTGTCGTTCTTGAGCAGAAGATTTTTGTTTACAATTTCGCGGACCTCAAGCTGATGCATCAGATTGAGACCATCGCCAACCCTAAGGGATTGTGCGCCGTCTCACAGGGTGCTGGTTCTATGGTATTGGTATGCCCAGGCTTGCAGAAAGGACAAGTTCGAATCGAGCACTACGCCTCTAAACGGACCAAATTCATCATGGCTCACGATTCGAGGATAGCTTGCTTCGCTCTCACTCAGGATGGTCATTTGTTGGCCACGGCCAGCTCCAAGGGTACTCTGGTTCGGGTCTTCAATACTGTTGATGGAACTTTGCGGCAAGAGGTACCATATAACGCTTTTAATTCAACCAAAGCCTTTCTCTACTTGTTTATTTATTGTAAGAATAATTGATATTTTGTTGGTTTAGTCACTGAGTGGTAGTTTCTGATTCTGAGGATGAACTATGCAAAGTAGAGAATAGGACTAGATATTGATAATCTCAATTCGAACATGTCTATTATTAGCTGACTGATTTACTTGCTGTTGTTGGATAGAAATTTATGGTGGAGGTCGATAAGTTTGAATTTTGACGACGCTCGGTTTGAGTTAGCTTCAATTTAGCGTGTTCTTCTCTATGGATTTCTTTCGTTTTTGCACCTCATTCCCAAATTTTTAGATGGCATTTTGATAGAATGCGGAGGGTGAAACATTTTGATTGAAAAGGATGCATCTTTTGTTTGTTTACTGAGGGAACATGGTGGTAACTTATCTGAATATATCAAACTTTTAGGGTCGTTGATGAGTCCATCATCAAGAGCGATTGTTATTACGAAACCTTGCAGCTTTGAGCTGCGGAGTCCTATTTTACTGGAGTTTTCTGAATTAAGCTCATTTGCATCGGCTGCTCCGTAGGAGAAACTTGCTGTATCTTTTATATCATCATTCATCTGCATTAGGATGTTGGATTTGCTCATCATGATATACAAAGTCTTACAATTTTTCTTGCATTATGAGTTTGGAGTCAATGATTTAATAATGCAGACATGATTTGACCTGTACAGGTTAGGAGGGGTGCAGATAGAGCGGATATCTATAGTTTGGCCTTCTCTTCAAATGCTCAATGGTTAGCTGTCTCAAGTGACAAAGGAACTGTCCATGTCTTTGGTCTCAAAGTCAACTCAGGTTCTCAAGGGAAAGACACAACCCGAATTGCATCTGATGTGACTGGCTCTGCCTCATCCCCATCGTCGTCTTTGTCAATATTCAAAGGTATAAGATACACAACGACACAAAATTGGTTATGTTAACCATTTAGCAGCCTCTTGGTTCTGAAAGCTTAACTCATTTGCTCTATTTATTAGGAGTGTTGCCAAAGTACTTCAGCTCAGAGTGGTCGGTGGCTCAATTCAGGTTGGTAGAAGGAACTCAGTACATAGTCGCCTTTGGTCATCAGAAAAACACCGTTGTTATTCTTGGCATGGATGGGAGGTAAGCAAAAAGAAAACTCCATAGACAAACGTGAATTCTGTTTTGATTTGACCGGAATTGAATATTTTGTTGTTGTTTTTAACAGCTTCTACAGATGCCAGTTCGATCCGGTGAACGGTGGAGAAATGTCTCAGCTTGAGTATCACAACTGTCTAAAACCACCTTCTGTTTTCTAGAGCTTCTATTTTCTTTTTAGTTCCATCTCTCTCTCTTTATGTGTGCTACTTAAATGATGAGATTTGGTGCAACAATGGTGTTTATGTATAGTTTGTGTATAATAATAATGAATGGATCGTAGAATTTGTTAAACCTGTTTCTGTAATCAAAACTGATTCAAGGCTCTTGAGTTTGTGTCTTCTTCATATATCTCACTAAACATCTTGGTGTATTAAACAATCTGCGTTTTGTTCCGGTCAAGACGAGAAAGCACGTGGTCTACTTTTGCTGATTGCCACTGTATACGCTCACGGATCCTCATAGGCACACTAACGATGGCAGGTAATTTCGTAAACCGAGTTCCGAGGCACGAGGAAAAGGAATCCTATTTCAACGACCAACTTCTGATAAAAAAAAAAAAGAAAACTGGAAAGATTCGAGTACGTACGTATCCAAATGTTAGATTCGATATTTTTCTATATACAATTGTTAAAAGTCCAAGAAAAAGGACCACATTCATATACACAATATGAAGCGTATGTTGTTGTGTTATACATATAGAGAAGCAGATGAGAACACAGTTCTTTCTTAGATACAGTCTCTCTTCCGACTTCCGAATTACAAAGTTAGAGTGACTTGGTCCGTGTTAAATTTAAAAAAAAAAAAAAAACAGAATGGTGATGAAGGTATATGGAGACGAGATGTCAGCGTGCGTGGCACGTGTTCTTCTCTGCCTTCACGAGAAGGAAACTGAGTTCGAGCTTGTCCCTGTCAATCTCTTTGCTTGCCACCACAAGCTCCCTTCTTTTCTCTCCATGAACGTACGTATCCTTCTCATCACATTACTACCATGCCGCATAAATTTCTATCTGTGAACACGTTTTTATCACTATCATGCGCTTCTATATATATTTATACATGACATATCTGCAGCCCTTTGGCCAAGTTCCAGTTCTACAAGACGACGAGCTTACCCTTTTTGGTTCGTATTTATATATTTTTCATAATGATTTTATTTTTAACATATTCATACGTAACAAAAACAATATTGATATTATTATTTTCTATAAAAAACATCAGAGTCTAGGGCAATCACGTCTTATATAGCTGACAAACATAGAGACAAAGGAACGGATTTGACAAGACACAAAGGTTCAGAAGAAGCAGCACTTGTGAAGGTATGGTCGGAAGTGGAGGCCCACCATTTCAACCCGGCGATCTCCGCCGTCATCCACCAGCTCATCGTGGTCCCACTTCAAGGCGAGAAATCTCCTGATACAGCCATCGTGGAGGAGAGTCTCGAGAAGCTAGAGAAAGTGCTCGACGTGTACGAAGAGAGACTGGGGAAGACGAAATACTTGGCTGGAGATTCTTATACGCTCGCCGATCTCCACCACGTCCCGTACACTTACTATTTCATGAAAACGAGTCATGCCGGTTTGGTCAACGACCGTCCAAAAGTCAAGGCTTGGTGGGACGACCTATGTTCTCGTCCGGCTTTTCTTAAAGTCTCTCCTGGCTTGACCGTTGCCCCTGCCACGAACTGATCGTAAGATTCTCCTCGACGTCATTTCTCTTTTCTCTGGTATGATGTTTTGTTTTGGGCCTCCGTTGGTTTTCTTTGTTTTCTGTTTTCCTGCAAATACTACGGTCTTAGTGGTTTTAGTATCTTAATCAACAAAAATTTGTAAGTGTAAACGCAAAACAGAGAGAAGAAATTATGTTTGCATTTACATTTTACAAATAGATTTGATGAAAAAGATATACTCACTGAAACCGTTGATTAATGAGTTGTTTTTTGCTTAAAATAGTATGAGGTTTTTATTGAAACCGTTACTGTTCATTGTCCAAACCGAAAATGGCCGACATCCATAACCAAACATACAGTATGTATAACATTATAAGTTATAACGACCCCCTTTGTCTCAAGAGGTCTCCATATCTCTCTGCTATTGAGAAGCAAACATCAATTAATGCCTTTGAGAAAAGCAGAATAACAAAGAGCAGAGATCTTTGGAGGGTTCGTGAGACAAAGGGGATCGTTATAACTTATAAACACAAATCGACCAATTCCTAATACAAAACAAAAAGTAAACAGTAATCAGGTGTGTAAAAACGAAAGATTCGGGAAAATCATTCAAATCGAATAGTTTTGAGAAGAGCTCCAATGCAAAAGGTTTGATTAAAGGCTTCAACATCCTAGAAGTCCAAAGATTCATATTAGACCAACCAGACTGTGAAAATTTAAAAGAAAGATTCATCTCTCGCATCCAGGGTTCCAACCCTCGTTTTATATATAACTACATGACTGAACCAGAGGAGTGATTCTGTAGCTGAGTAATATCTTGAGAAGCAACATCAATTGTACCATTGAGAAAACCAGAGTACCAAGAAGCAGAGAGCTTTGGAGACCTTTTGAGACCAGGATCACTGAAATTCACATAGTACAATCCATAGCTTATCCTGTATCCAGCCAATAACTCGTACAGGTCAATCATCGACCATAAAAAGTAGCCTCGCGTGTCCGAGCCGTTCCTAATCAGTCAAAAAATTTTGTCAGAATCTGAGAGTAGAGTAAACCGCAATTAGTCCATTTATATGAAAGAGTAAAATATGAAGAAAGAGAATCTTGCTTGATGGCGTTGAGCATAGCACCAATGTAAGATTGAATGTATTCAACTCTTGGTGTGTCTTGTAAGGTTGAACTGTGCTTCAACGGTAAACCTGCTCTTTTTTTAAGAATATTCATAAAATAAGAAAGTTTGTTTACAAGCAGACAAAACAGAGAAAGATTTGACAAAAGACAGTGAAATGGACCGTTTTCAATAATGTAGATTGGAGGATTGTTATAACTCTGTTTCAGATATTCCAAGACACCTTCAAAACCCCATGGAATAGCATCCCACTTCAAAATAAAAATGCAATCAAATTAGGCAAATTTCTAGATTCATGAAGATCGATCAATAGCTATTTGCAGGTCTTACCTGAAAGAATGAGGAATTCCCAATGACTGTCCAAGGGAACAAAAATTATTAGCTAAAAGACCCAGAAGAGGCCTTTTTCGATTGAAACAAAAGTAAGCTTACAGATCGTATCTACACCCATGTCTGTGAAGAACTCTAGGTTTCTGGGAAGGATAGAAGGTGTGGGTGTGCTGTTTGCGACATAGACTGTCATGTAGTGGATAATTCCAATAAAGTCAGATGAATCTTTAACATGCTTTGATTCTTTCTCTGAGAAAACAGGTAGCCTCGATCCCAACACTCTCTTCATTACATCCGGATAGTCCCCAAATACCAAAGGCTTCAACATCCTGGATTACCAAATTCAAAGTCATTTTCCTCAATGTTACTGAAACAGGAAACAACAAAACAAACTATTTTTCTCACCAGCCAAAAAGGAAATCTTTAGCTCTCTGAGTTGCGATCTCGTCCTCCTTGGTGTTTGTATAAGGAGATAGCCCATATGCATAAATGCTAAGGCCTACGGATCCTCTCTGCTTACTCTGCACAATCATATTATATGTTCATAAGGGTTCAAGGTTTAGGGTCTTAAGAGCATATATATCTGAATGTGTGTGTGTATGTATATACCTTGTATTTTAGTTTATACAATTCTGAAGCAGAGGCATGAGCTAGCAATATGTTATGGCCTGCAAGATATGGTTCAGTAGAAGAATTTCCAGTGGAGCAATTGACAAACTTGGTAATAGAACAATGTCCTGGCGGCAAAAATCCTTCGCTGTAAGCACCAATGGCGAATATGTTAGCTTCATTGATAGTAGTCCATAACTTCACATCCTCCCCAAACTCTCTGAAGCATACATCTGCAAAAGCAGTGAAGTCTTCTCTGCAACAACAATTTTTGTTTCAATTCAGCATAAAAACTATATTATAAGACTTCACTGGATCAGATTTTTTTTTCATCGTTTACATGATTCTGCGGTTGATCCATCCTCCATACTCATCTTCAAGAGCTTGAGGAAGATCATAGTGGTAAAGTGTAACGTGTGGTTCAATTCCTGTTTGTAGTTTTTGCCAAAATGTATATCAAAAACAACAAATTAGCTTAATAAACATTTGCGATTAAGTTATAAGGGATAATTCTCACCATAGCTTCGTAGTTCTTTGATGAGGTTCTTGTAAAACCATAGACCTTTAGGGTTAATAGGTCCTCTTCCATCTGAGAAACCACAACAGACACAAAAAGGGTTTAAGATTCACAAAATGAAGGTTGTTTTTAGGCCTGGGCATATGGTTATTCGGTCGGGTTTGGTTCGGATATTTTCGATTTTGGGTATTTCGGGTTAAGATATCCCATAATCATTCCGGTATTTTAGAAATTTGGATCGGGTTGGGTCGGTATTTTTCAGGTTCAGATCGGTCAGATATTTAATTGGAGACCCGAATTAGAACCGATATTTTTTTCATATTATTCGGTTCGGTTATCTTTATATCCGAATGTACCTAAAGTATTCAAAAATATATAATGCACTCAAAATATCCGTAAAAAAAGGCAAAACTAACTCAAATTTTATTTTTGTAGTGCTAAAAACACCATTAAAATCAAATTAAAAACATATTGCAAACATCAAAACAAGTTATAATAACCGATCCAATCCGAACCATTACCCAAAATAGCCGAAGATAAGATCAAATCAGGTATTTATGAAGAACCGAAACCAATCAGAATCACTTTTTTGGTTCGGTTCCGATTTGGATCTTTGGATCCGGGTATTTTGCCGAGGCCTAGTCGTTTTACTAAGTATGAGTTAAAGAAACAAGAAGAGGCGTTTTACTAGGTATGAGTCTTGTCCATGAGATAGAGAATCTGAATGCTTCTAAACCCATTTCTGCCATCAGCTTAACATCTTCCTGCAAAAGCCAAAGTAACAATGGAAATTAAGAAAACAAATCTAGAGACTTGGAATAAACAATAACAGAGCAAGGCAAAGAAGAGAAAGAGAAACCTTGTATTTGTGATACCCATCACATGCTATATCTCCATTGCCTTTGTTATGATTATCTGCAACAAAAATTTCAACCAAGTTATATGAATCTAATCAAACGAATTCCCAGATAAGTAACGACTCAATATTCTTATCTTAAAATGCCAAAATCAAATGGACAACACAGTAAACTATGATATAATCCTGACACAGTCTTTTGGTCAACAATATATGAAATTTTAATTCCCAGAATAAATTTAGTAAAAAGAAAAAGCTTACCAGAGTGGGAGAAAGTATCCCAAACGCTAGGAGTCCTTCCGTCTTCATCAACAGCTCCTTCCCACTAGTTCCCCAAATTCCCATTATTGTCAAACACCAAAAAAAAAAAACGAAGAACACAGAAGCAGAGTGGTACCTGATAAGCGGAAGTGGCAGCTCCGAAGAGGAAATCCTCTGGAAAATCGTTTCTGGTGAAAGCATCGATGTAACTTGTTGCCAAAACGATGATCAGCGAAACGGAAAACAGAGAGAAAGTTTGCATGTTTGTGTTTTCCTCCTTGTGAGAGAAAGTAACGAGTGAACTGATCCCACCTTTTCTAATTACTTCTTCCGCTCCTTGGAACCCACAATCGATGTGTGTAGAAGAAGACTTAAATAACTTTCCAGGTGAAGTGTATTCCTTCTGAAATCACGTGGCTGACAAATAAATTGATTTCAGAAAATAGTTAAATTGGTGGGCTTTCCTTGAGGAGTTATAAAAAAAAGAATTTAATTCATTTAAATTGTCACAATGTGAAAAATCTTTTATGGCTAAAATATCTTTATATGAAAAACAGTGAGTGGAGAATTATTGTTTGATTATCCCTGAAAGGATACGAAGATTTTTTTGTATGATTACAAAATATCTTTTCACCTGAATTAGTTAGTCAAATGACAGTGGACCATGGCCATTCCCAACGAAGACGACACACAAATTATGTGTCTTCAACTAAAGTCTAACTATGCATTTTTTTATGCGAAGATAAAATTTATATATAATAAAATAAAGACATATTATTGCGCATCCAGGGAATCGAACCCTGGTCAGTACCGTGGGAGGGTACTATGATACCACTACACCAGATGCGCTTGTGTTATATTGTTCTCTGATTTTATTATTTATAAATATAAAATGCGGATCCATGAAAATATATGAATAAACATGGATATGTTTTCCAAGAAATATAAGTAAGGGCAAATGTCTAAAATAGCACATTTCTAAGTTTTTATTCTAAAGATAGCATCATTAGTTTAAATTTCCAATAATAGCACAAATTTAAGATTAAAATGCATTAAAACTATATTTTAATAGAAAAAATTAAACCCTAAATTGGAAATAATGAACCCAAATACAAGACTTTAAGTTTATGTATAATTTATTTAGAATAAATAAGTATTTTCACATAAGTATTTGTGCTGTTTTTGGGAATTTAATTTTATGATGCTAGATTTGGAAGAAAAACTTTAAAAGGTGCTATTTTAGGGTATTACTCTATAAGTAATGGTGGTACGCACTTACCGTTGAGACCGCAGTTAATATTATAAATGTAATAGATGTTATTAATTTATTTATCATTAATGATTATATTTGTGATAGATTATAAAATTTTGATCACAAATAATGTTTTAATAAACAGTAACAAATTATAATATATAAAATATCGTGTAACCGTTATTACTGGCAATAACATCTACGACATATAAACGAAAAATAATCAGTCACAACCACAACTTCATAAACTAACAAACATAACTATTTAATTTTGATATAAAATATTGTATAATTTAATATAAATATAAATAATCACTATTTTAATTTATTTCAAAACTACGTATGAATATGAATATAAGCATAAAATATAGATATAAATCTATTTTTCTCACGAAAAAATTATACATCCCGAACTTTTTGAACAATATATGTTGCTTTGAGTTAGCTAGAGGCATAGACTAGTTGATAGAAATGACCATAGTTTCATTTTACTTTCTTGACCTATGGTTATAATTTCCTCAAATATCTTAACTCACTAATTTATGGATATCTTCATTTGGTCACAATATATCAAATTTACATACGTCTTCTTTTTTTGCCTTATCTTCCATGCCACCATCTGAATTCGGTTGAGACTAAGACAATAAGCTTTTAATCCGAAGTTATTTCCAAGGTACAAATGTGGACTATCCTTTTGTCACAAAATAACTTCACTACTAAGAAATCTCAATTCACAAACCACCCCACGAAATAGATCGTCGATAATAAGGAAATATAATTAACGTGTGATACTAATTAAATTAATAATATAGCTCTCACATAACCAAATAAAGCATCTTAATTATCACACGTAATGACACGTAATAACACCAACTAGATTCATACCCACGCCATGCGTGGAGAAAAATATTCGCAAATTATATTTTATTAGTAAATATAAATTAAATATTTCTATAATTTAAATTTTATTTAAAATTAATTTTAACATTAATTTTTGTATATACAAATTAAGAAAAATAATAATTATTTTTATGAATTTAATAGTATTTTTTTGTTAGTTTAATAAAATATATTAATTATATAACCAAATTAATAACAATGATATATTTGTAATTATTCTAATAAGTTAAACTCATTTATATATTAGAGATTTGAAATTTACTTTAGTGATGACACGTCAACATGATATTTCTGTTAATAATACGTCAGAGTAAAATTATTTTATTAAAATATTTCTCAAATAATGTATTAGGGATTACGGTAGTAACTTAAATTTATTTATATTTATTTGAAATTATTTATAAATTAACGTATAAAAAATTTAAAGAAATAAAAAAGTATTGTTTTTGCAAATATAATAGTATTTTTTGGTTAGTTGAATAAATTATATTTATTATCTAACCAAATTAATATCAGTGGCATGTATTGTAATTATTCTAATAAGTTAAACCCTTTTATATATTTAACCTGAAACTCTCTGTGGTGTTGACACGTCAGTATGGTATTTTTGTTATTAACACGTCAAAGTAAGGTTATTTTGTTAAAAAGTTTCTCAAATAATATATTAGGGATAATGATACAATTCAAAATCCTTGATTTAATATATGCCCCTTATGGTATTTACGTAAGATCTTCAATAACAATACAATTCTGACTAAATGCATATTAATTAAAAAATAGTTCATTAATTGAGGAAAAAACTATGAGGACCCTTTATAATTAAAGCTAAATAAGTTCGTGGGGACGTGCTTTGATGACAAGAAAAGAATTAGCAAAAGAAAGAAAAGGGAAATTATGTTAAAACTCTACCTCGTTGTTGTATTTCTTACTTCATTATCAAGAATAGATGCAACTCCGGTGAAAGCCGATGATATTAGTTGCTTAACAGTGAGCGATGAAGATCGAGTTGAGTTCGCAATGAACTTGGAGTTCACCGAAGCAGAATTCTTCTTGAAAGCAACTACCGGAAAAGGACTCGATGCGTTTAACGCAACACTTGCTAAAGGTGGACCAGCTCCGGTTGGGGCGAAAAAGGCCAATCTTGATCCTGTAACAAGACGAATTTTCGAGGAGTTTGGTTATCAAGAAATCGGTCATCTTAGGTGAATTAATGATCAATATTTTATGTTAAATTTTGATGGACGACAAAGTATAATTTATTTTATATAAAGATAGAAAATTGTGTTTTGAAGGGCGATTGCAGATATGACGGGAGGGATTCAACGTCCGCTGTTGAATCTGACGAGAGAGAATTTTGCGATGTTTATGGACAGAGCGGTTGGACGTAGATCAAATCCACGGTTCGATCCTTATGCGAACTCACTCAACTATCTTTTAGCTTCATATTATATCCCTTATGTTGGCCTCAACGGTTATGTCGGAACCATCCCTTACCTTGTCTACTTCAATATCAAACGGGTAACTTATTATCCCTAATATATTATTTAAAAAACTTTTTAACAAAATAACTTTATCATGTCATGTTAATAACAAAAATGTTATGCTGACGTGTAACACTACAACGAGTTTCAGCTTAAATATATAAAAAGATTTAAGTTACTAGAATAATTACAATACATGTCATTGGTATTACTTTGGTTAGAGAATCAATATATTTTATTCAACTAACCAAAAAAATAGTATTACATTTGCAAAAATAATAATTTTTATTTCTTTAAATTTTTAATACGTTAATTTATAAATAATTTCAAATAAATATAAATAGATTTAAGTTATTACATAATCCCTAATATATTATTTGAGAAAAATTTAAAAAATAATATTACTCTCACATGTTATTAACAGAAATACCATGCTTAGATTTCATCATTACAGTAAATTTCAAATAAATATATATATATAGGGTTAACTTATTTGAATAATTACAATATATGTTATTGTTATTAATTTGGTTAGAGTATTAATATATTTTATTAAACTAACAAAAAAATACTATTAAATTCATAAAAAGTAATTTTTTTCTCTTAATTTATATATACAAAAATTAATGTTAAAAGTAATTTTAAATAAAAATTAAATTATATAAATATTTAATTTATATTTACTAATAAAATATAATTTACGAATATTTTTTCCCATGCATAGCATTGGTATAAATCTAGTTATATATTAATATTATAACCAAAAACAAATAAGATATCTTATATACGGATTTTACATTGAAAAAAATATTATCACTAACTGTTTGTATATTTCTGGAGTAATATATGTATGTTACTGATTCGTATGATCTAATTAATATATTTAATTATATATAATCAGCTTGTGGCGGGTCTTTTGGGTGTGGAATCGGGTCAAGACGGAGTGATAAGGACGCTCCTTTACGAGAGACAGGACGAGACAGTGGCGGAATACGGCGGAGTCACGGTGGCTGAGCTTACCAACGAAATATCTAACCTCCGTAACGAGCTCGGCATGTGTGGGATCAAAGACGAAGGCTTGTGCGTGCCACCGTGGTTAGGAGCTGAGAATCGCACCACCAGCAACATCCTCGCCGCCAATTCATACTCTCTCTCTTATGACCGGACACCGCAAGAGATCCTCAGGGTTATGTACAGCACCGGAGACGAGCACCGGCCCGGTGGTTTTTGGCCGAGTGGTGCCAACGGGAGGATCGCGAGGATGTTTCTTGAGGAGGGTTATTATGGTAGTTGTGGTGTATGTTCCAATGACAATTAAATTACTTATCTTGATAGGCAAAATCAATAAACAAAAATCACGATTAAGATTGTAATATTATACTCATTTAGTTTGATACTGGTGTGGACCGTGTGGTACTGTGGTGTGATGAATGAACTACTCCTGTGTTTTGATTACACTGTGTTTAAGAAAATAAACAAAAGCCTGTTTCTATTTGTGTTATTTTTTGGCTCCCGACATGAGCAAATTTGATGATATGAAAACGTAATTTCCTGAGTTGTTTGGAAGGATAACTAAATCGAGAGAAGAAGAAAAGGCTACAAATCAACGGGACAGTAGTGAAGTTCAATTTGAAATCGATCTTCGGCTCTTGGATATAACTAAGAATGATGTTAATTCTTTTGTCATGAACGACAAGCGAACCAATGTTTGAACTCCACTGGTGACTACGTAATAGATACGTAAATCTAAAAGTAAAATCGACACATTTCAAGAGGCACTAATTTTCGATCGATATAAACAATAACTTCTTTTCTTTTTTCTTTGCCAACATTAATTTTATTAAATATAAATATCATGTTTACAATATATCGTAAAAAGTAAAAATAAATATTAAATAAATTCCAGTTAACATATGATAAAATCGAAGATGAGACAAAAACGTCGTCAATTTATTTTTTTAATTTTGGTTGATGTTTGAATAAAACTCCATGAAATTAAGAAATATATTGTTGAATCGTTTGAATATATTGTTGAAAATGATAATTTGTGAATTTATGATTGAAAATATTATTTAAACATAAATTATCACCTTTAAAATTAACGTTTTGAAACTCCAATGCCGAAATAACTTGTATAGTCCATATTAATGATGATAATTCAAATTCTATTACTGAATGAAAAAATTTTCATTCCATAAAATTTTTCCTTTCCAACAAAAAATTTTTCATTCCATAAATTTTTTCCACTAATGACGGCCATAAAAATTTTCCATTCAAGCAAAAAAAGAAAAAACCATTATGAAATACTAATAATAACGACGATAAAGGAAAAAATAATAAAATATCGTCGCCCATTTAACAAACGGAGACATAATAGACTTACACATTGTACTTTCCACCTAAAGTAATTTAAAAGAAATAACTTACCAAAAATATTTTTATTTCATTTTTAACTGTCGGATGTTTTAGAAATTTTGTTTCAGAAAATTAGATTTTTCAATTTATAATGTGTAGTTAGATTAAACTTATTATTAAGATATTTGTTATTTTAAATATAAAAATGAAATAATATTTAATGAAAACAAGATTAAAATAGTCATTATAATATTTTTACAAAGTGACTTTAATCTTTTGCCTACAATAAATTAGAAAGAGTTCTTCGATAAGAATGCCAACGACCAACTTGGAACGGTTGATTTTACGAAACGGATTTAATCTTTTGCCTACAGTAAATGATTATAAATGATCTTATAACACACAAATGAATAAGAACATTGTCACTCCGACGTCACGCGGTTGATGTTTACAAAATGGATTTCGTGCGAGAATTCTTTTGTTAATGTTTCTGTCTAATATCGGCTTTAGAGAATACAGTAACAATTAATTTGGATCTGACAAAGATCACCACCGTTGAATTGTGATGGCGGACCAAGAAAAAAAGGCTTCGAAACCAAAATTCAGTAAATTTTCTCATATGTAAGCAGTTATTTTTATACTATAAATTACAAGGAGCATATGTAATAAACAAAAGTTTTGTCTAAAATAGATGTATCATGAACTATATGCCTGTGTTACAAGAAAAACAATCATTTCAAAATTTGATTATGAAACTGCGTCTACATATAAACTGATCAGGACAACCATTAAGTACTCTCATCCATACACGTCTCTGCCATCAATGGGAGATCAAATATCGTAAGTATAACTTAATTAAGGATACTACAAACAAATAAATAAAGGAATAAAACATAATGTGTCCCTAAAGTAAAAAGAAACAAATATATTGTTCCTCACGTTGTTGTCGTGAGCTTCACTGCTTTAAAGGACGGATGAAGCAGCCCAAACTCGTCCTTTGCATCAAGAGGCCTGTCCGTCTGGTTGCGCGTTTGCTTCACGAGCCGGCTCCCTAGCGACTTATGCGTGAACCCATACATCTGAAGGATCTGATTGTCTCCAAAATTGAACGCTCTGTCCATCTGCCGGAGACACCTTTCCACCGGATAATCACCGAATTTCCCGCACGGTTTGCACCCGACAAAATGCGTAACGAGTGGCCACCGATGATCTCCGAAACCCGGTTTATGATTCTCTATCATCTCCTCGTACCGGTCCACTAAAATCCCCCAATAACCGTGTAAGTAATAATCACTCTCTAGATAAACTTTGCCTCCCCATTTCTCTCTCTCCGTCGCCAGGAGATAAACCATCGCCGATTGATCGTCGGCTTCGAACGCAGGTCGGTCTTTAAGTTCTCGGGTCAAGACTTTACCCGCTTGTTCTCGGATTTCACCTTTCGGACCCATCGGAGCCCAAGCGTCGAGTAGATCGAGCGCCCACTGGGAGTTCCTAAGCAAGAAACTTCCCGTGTTCAGACCAATCCAATTCTTCTGGTCGTAAACCATCTCGTTCCAACCGTGCATCACGAGGTTGTAATCCTTGTACCTCTCCCATGGAAGCTCAAACACCATGTCCGTAAACATCGCATCACTGTCCATCCACCATATTAACTCGATCTCAGGATGAGACAAGAGTAAT
Organism: Pugionium cornutum; assembly: GCA_018901935.1. Classification (NCBI taxonomy): domain Eukaryota; kingdom Viridiplantae; phylum Streptophyta; class Magnoliopsida; order Brassicales; family Brassicaceae; genus Pugionium; species Pugionium cornutum. Next base: position 363,781 of record CM032157.1, read on the forward strand.
TTCCGAATCAATGGAAGCTTAGCCCAGAATCCAGCCATCTCAGCATCGAGCAACGCCATGTTGTAGAAGATCTCGATTCCGTGAATTCGACAGTAATCTATTTTGTTCTTGATCGATTTCAAGAGGTAATGGTCTCCCACTGGATTCTCGCACGGCTTAGGAGCTGAACCTGTAACAAGAAGAACCCTAGGCTTGTCTGGCGCCAGAAAATTTGGGAAATTGGGGTTTCGTTTGAGCCAATCAAGCCTCTGTTCATCCCAATCGGAGATCTTAGGGCCGAGAGAATACGGTTTAGTCTGGTCTTCAGATTTCTCTTCATCTCCTTCGTCAACGAATATCTTGTTGATGTCGATGGTCTCGTAGTTGTTGCTATATCCGGCTCCGTCTTCAGACGACGCCGTTTTGGTTGAGACCTCCACGAGGACACGGTGAGGCTCGGCGCGCTTGCGCGTGTAGAAGAAATGCTCACGAATCTCCTCGATGTCTTGCTCCGGCGTACCGAACTTACCGGCTCCGATTGTACCACGTAGGACGACGACGGTGAGAACGAGGCAGAGAAGTGTCACCTTTCCTTGACGCCAGACTCTCTGTAATCTCCGACACCGATGCATTCCTAAGCACTTCTCTAACATCTTCTTCTTTTTCTGGTTTCGACCAACAATACAGATTGGCCCCGATTTAGACACAAGACGAAATCTAAGGGAAATTAAAGATAATCCAAGGAAAACTTATGGTGTTTGTAATTTGTAATCACTTACAAAAAGTTATACGCGTTTCGGAATTCTACCTCGTAAAAGGGAAGGATCAACGAAGAGACTAAAGAGCTTGAAAAGAAACGAAATGACGATTTAAGTTTGGATTAAACAAGTAAATAATATTTGAAATTTTGTGAAACGTCAGACAGAACATGCCTGCCTGTCTTGACGCGTAAGCTTGGTGCGGATCAGTAAGTACTAACGCTTGAAGATTATTAATTTCTTTCTCTATACTAATTGGGCCTAATAATCTAAAGGCTACTTAGCCCAATTAAAATTTTCGGCCCAAATTACAGGTATTGTGTTTACGTAACAGAAAAACGGTAAGTCGTTGATGGAGGAATTGAAACACAAATCGACGGTTTGGATCTAATTAACCTCACAGACCGGAATTTTCGTGTTTGTTTGTTTTAAAAATAGACCGCCAACACATCATAAACGCTAAATGTTTACCGTTGTGGAGTAATTAACGGCCCCTTTTTTTATGGACAAAATTACTATAAATTGATCTGTGCATGTTTACTTTCATTTCAGAATTTAGAAATATCATACTAAATTATAAATAAAAATTCTGAATTCTCTTTCATTAGTTAAAGGAGGGTCTCCATCAATGGCCGCGACAATATACGTCGTCAGAAGCTTTCTCTTCTCGACGGCAATTGTGATATTGTTTGGCGGCCGTTATGGAGAGGCCATCGCAGGCACCAGGGCATATATAAAGTACAAAGATCCAAAAGCAGCGGTAGAAGAAAGAGTTGATGATTTGCTAAAACGAATGACATTACCCGAGAAACTTGGTCAAATGTGTCAAGTTGATCGATTCAACTACTCATTTTATCCCACGGGCAAAGAAATCTTCACAAAGTACAAGATCGGTATGTACAAACAACAAAATGTTTATATAACTAGTATATATCCAAATAAATAAATAAAACGCACGTGATTGAAGTGGTATATATACATATATAAATTATAGGAAGTGTTTTGAGTAATCCGTATGATACTGGGGCTGGTCCAACAAAGCGGGTGGTCCTAGCAAACACAATGCAAAGATTGAGTCTTTCGACGAGGCTCGGAATCCCTATGCTTTACGCTATTGATGCGGTTCATGGCCACAACACTTTTATCAATGCCACCATTTTCCCACACAACGTCGGTCTTGGTGCCACCAGGTATATATATACATATATTTTACATGCAGCCTACGTAATTCTTAATCATGCATGGATACATATGTACGTAATGATAATAATACTAAGCACACGTACTGTTGTTGTAGGGATCCTCAACTTGTTAAAAAGATTGGAGCTATAACAGCGCGTGAAGTCAGGGCAACTGGAATCACTCAAGCTTTTGCACCTTGTGTTGCGGTATTTAATTTCCTAGATATATAGATAAATTAATTTATAGATATATGTGTATATAGAGAGAATTTTTAACTCGTTTGGGTCGAAAAACAGGTTTGCAGAGATCCTAGATGGGGAAGGTGTTACGAGAGCTATAGTGAAGACCCTAACCTTGTGAATATGATGACCGAAAGTGTCATGGATGGATTACAGGGAAATGCTCCTTATGTTGCTGATTCCAAGTAAACAAAAAATCATTTAATATTTTTAATCTAGTTAATTAAATAATATATAATGTTGATCGTTTAATGCATATGTGTGTGTGTGTGATCAGAACTAATGTGGCTGGTTGCGCCAAACATTTTGTTGGGGATGGAGGAACAGTGGATGGAGTCAATGAGAACAACACTCTGGCTGATAACTCTACTCTATTTGGTATCCATATGCCTCCGTTTGAGATAGCTGTAAAAAAAGGGGTCGCATCGATCATGGCTTCTTATTCAAGTCTTAACGGTGTTAAAATGCATGCAAACCACGCAATGATAACTGATTACCTCAAGAACACCCTCAAATTCCAAGGCTTTGTTATCTCTGATTGGTTTGGAATCGATAGGATCACAACTCCACCTAAAGCAAACTACACTTACTCTATCGAAGCTTCCATTAACGCCGGCATTGACATGGTTGACTCTCTCTTTCCTTTCTTTTTTACTTTCTTTCAAGAATCAAGAAACAAGCTAGGGTTCTTTATTTATACATATCCGTTTTATACGTTCTGAAATTGTAGGTTATGGTTCCATTTGCGTATAAAGAATTCTTGGAGGGGTTGACAAAACTAGTGAACGGTGGATACATCCCTATGAGCCGTATTGACGATGCTGTTCGAAGGATCTTGAGAGTCAAATTCTCTATCGGTCTCTTTGAGAAGCCATTGGCAGAGGAAGCTCTAGCCGCCGAGTTTGGATCTCAGGTAAATTCAATTCAAATGGACTTTAATTTTGACCACGTCAAGATCATATATATAAAACTAGTCAAACCTGATGTGGGGGATTCTAAACACAACGTTGTAGACGCATCGAGAAATAGCGAGAGAGGCGGTGAGGAAATCAATGGTGCTTCTAAAGAACGGGAAGACAAACGTCGATAAAGTTGTTCCACTTCCGAAGAAGGTGAAAAAAATCGTTGTCGCGGGCCGACACGCTAACGACATGGGTTGGCAATGTGGTGGCTTTACTCTCACCTGGCAAGGATTCAACGGAACCGGCGAAAATATCGGCGGTAACAAAGCCATGAAACTTCCCACCGGTAAAACCAGAGGTAATTAATTACTCCAATTTGATACAGAGAATATTAAGCTCTTCACACATTCTCGCGCTCATCTTTTTTATTATATTCGTCATTTTATACTCTATAGTCTATACATTCATTCTAAATTATTCTTTCATATAGGAACTACAATCTTGGAAGCCATAATGAAAACAGTAGATCCCACCACTGAAGTTGTCTACGTGGAGGAACCAAACAAGGATACATCGAAGCTTCACGCAGACGCAACATACTCAATTGTGGTCGTAGGTGAAGCTCCTTACGCAGAGACAAAAGGAGACAGCAACACGCTAAGCATAGCGGCACCAGGTCCGGACACGATCAGTCATACGTGTGGTAGTGGCATGAAATGTCTAGTCGTCCTAGTCACAGGACGTCCGCTTGTGATCGAGCCCTACCTTGACACCATCGATGCTCTTGCAGTCGCTTGGCTTCCAGGAAGCGAAGGACAGGGAGTCTCTGATGTCTTGTTTGGTGATCATCCCTTCACCGGCACGTTGCCTCGCACGTGGATGAAGAGTGTGTCTCAGCTTCCACTCAACGTTGGCGACAAGAACTACAAACCTCTCTTCCCCTTCGGATTCGGAATCAAAACCTAAATCAAGAGCCGAAGCCCTCTATAATGTTTGTAACTATTTGAGAAATGTTTTAAATGTAACGCTTATTTAACAAATATACATTGTACTTTGTGTTACGTTTATAACAACTTGTTCACTACTTTCTGATCAATCATGCCTTTTCCAAGTGGGCTGTAGCCCAAACCCTATATTTTCTCTTTCAAATGTGAAAAAGAGTCAAAACAAAAAGATTCTTATTTTGAGGGGATAAAACACGTCCTTATCGTTTTTGTGAAATTGGATAGAAGACAAGAGACCACGTGACGGCATAACTGTCCTACTTACCACTATGCAGTGTCGGGGTACTGATATGTGTTGATATTTTACTGAAAATATCCTTTTTATACAATAAAATTAGACAGTTTTGGTGGAAAAAATTAGACAGCTAAGCATTTGATAAATCGTCTAAACGAAAATTTTTGTTCTACTAAAAATTCTATTAGGTTTGGGCTGACATTTATTGATAATAAATAAGGAAAACATTTGTCATTACGACAAAAGTAAACAGTTACAACCTACACTAATTAGGAGTCAAACGACAGCTTTAGAGTCGGCGACTAAAGATTTAGACACATCATTCGGTGCGACCAGATCAAAATCCGTAAAACATTATATATATGTGAGTTAGACTTGTTCGATCCGAATTTTTTTGGATATATGTTTTAAAATACGAGGTTATATGAACAATGTTAGTTGATTATTCATATTTTACTTTAAAACAAATTGATCTCGAAAGTAAAATAATTTTTTTAAAAATAATTATTCAAATTTAAATAAACCATTAATATGTTTCATAAAATTTAATATAATTAAGAACGAAAAGAGTAATATCCTAAAATAGCACCTTTTAAATTTTTTCTTCCAAATCTATCATCATAAAATTAAATTCCCAAAAATAGCACAAATACTTATGTGGAAATATTTATTTATTCTAAATAAATTATATATAAACTTAAAGTATTGTATTTGGGTTCATTATTTTCAATTTAGAGTTTAATTTTTTCTATTAAATATAGTTTTAATGTATTTTAATCTTAATTTTATGCTATTATTGGAAATTTAAACTAATGATGCTATTTTTGGAACAAAAACTTAGAAAAATGCTATTTTAGACATTTGGCCTTAAGAAAAACCAAAACAGTTTTATTATCAAATAAACTAAAATTAAAAATTTATTTTAGCTCTAAACACTATATCCAATGCTATAATACTATAGAATCTTTTAATATTTATCAATGACAAAAGCTACATCCAAAAAGTGCAACAAAAAAAACTTAAAACTTTATTAATTTTGACATGTGTAAGTCATGTAATAAATTATTGGTAAATTATACATAATGATTTTAAAACTTTTAAATAGATATGAATATACACTTATCTATATCACATAACTTAAATTCATCCAAGAGTGTATGTATACAAACCAATATTTCAATGTATTTTGATAAAATACTACATCTATATTTATATAAGACATGTTAACCAATACTAAAAGTTACGGGATGCTTTGATTCTTTTACCATTTCAAAATGTCCAAATCTTCATATAAAAAATCAATTCAGTTATACAATTTTTGAGAAACAAAATTAATTTAGGTCAATTGACAAAATAGCACTCTTTTAAGTTTTAATTCCAAATATAGTATCATTAACTTAAATTTCTAAAAAAAACAAATTTAATATTAAAATATCTTAAAACTTATTTTTAATAAAGAAAATTAAATTCTAAATTTGAAAAAGAACCTAAATACAATATTTTAATTATATTTGTAATTTATGTATAGTAAATATATATTTTCAAAAAATAATTTATACTATTTTTGAAATTTTAAGTTTATAGTGCTAAATTTGGAACAAAAATTTAAAAATATGATAGTTTAGAGAACCTAAATACAATCTATCATAAAATTAAATTATATTTGTAATTTAAATGTATAGTAAATATATATTTTCAAAAAATAATTTATACTATTTTTGAAATTTTAAGTTTATAGTGCTAAATTTGGAACAAAAATTTAAAAATATGATAGTTTAGAGTATTACTCATAATATTATACCAAAGTTTAATTAGATTTAAGTAATTAAATAATTGATTTAAAATTAAGTGTACATACAAAAGAATTGACGTTATATACATTTTTATAACTAATAAATTCTTTTAATAAAATCAAAATATTTTTAATTTTTCAGGCCGGCCAAAATCCAACATAACTAAATCCTAAAAATACTAAGTATTTTTTTTTTAACTGAGAAAAATAATAAGCTCTGGCCCTGATTATTATGTTAATCCAGCTTTCTAATCATATAAGGAAAAAGGAAACAGAAAAATCTCCAACAGAAATTATATCTCCACTTTTCGTGTAATGTGAGTAACAATGATGGTAATGATTAATATCCTAATTTAATATATCTTGAAAACGGTTTTATGTATGCAAAATTATATAACTAAAAAATTGAGAAATAATAAAAAGAAAATTGGAGCAATAATGCAGTGCATGACGTAGACGTTTTGAGTGTGAAAAGATATCCTTTTTTGGTCGATGTGTGATATTTCTCGAGGAAAATATACACGTGTGGGAATTATATTGACATAATCTACAATTATTGGTTCGTTCGAGGTTTAAATTTTGTGATATAGAGCAGACGAGCATCTATGCACGTTCGTTTTCATGACTAAATAAGCGTTTATTTTACCCCAAATTATACGATAGTTATAGGAGAGTTAGATCATAGTATGATAGTCGTTGCATTTAAGGCTCCAACCATTCATACCCCTTTCATTATTATTTAAATCATATACAAGTTAAATTATTTTCATTCATTCTTCCAATTACTCGGAGAACTAATTCATAACCACGCCATGCGTAGAAAAAAATATTCATAAATTATAATTTATTAATAAATATGAATTAAATATTTAACTTTTATTTAAAATTACTTTTAACATTTGTTTTGTATATATAAATTAAGAAGAGTAAAAATAATTATTTTTTACGAATTTAATAGTTTTTTGTTAGTTTAATAAAATATATTCATTTTTAACCAAATTAATAACAATGATATAATTGTAATTATTCTAATAAGTTAAACTCATTTATATATTTATTTGAAATTTACTGTAATGATGACACGTCAGCATGATATTTCTGTTAATAACATGTGAGAATAAGATTATTTTCTTAAAATAGTTTTCAAATAATATATTAGGGATTACGGTAGTAACTTAAATCTATTTATATTTATTTGAAATTATTTATAAATTAACGTATAAAAAATTTAAAAAAATAAAAAATTATTGCTTTTGCAAATATAATAGTAATTTTTGGTTAGTTGAATAAATTATATTTATTTTTTAACCAATTTAATATTAGTGGCATGTATCATAATTATTCTAGTAACTTAAACCATTTTTTATATATATTTAAGCTAAAATTCATTGTAGTATTGACAAGTCATCATATTATTTTTGTTATTAATACGTCATGTTAAAGTTATTATGTTAAAAAATTTCTAAATATATTAGAGATGCTAATTTTAATCTAAACAAAACTGTAGTAAAAGTATTGTCACTTTCATAATTAAAAGAAACTCCAAAAGAATGAAACTAACGTCACATGTATATAAGTTCTAAAATAGAGGAAAATCTCCACTAAATCTTTGAATGTGACATCCATTTTCTACTCCCACTCTCATAAATCCAAAATAATAGCTTTTCTAATTTTATCTTCACACGTGTCTTCATCTCATACAATTAAAATCATATACCACTTCTTTGTCTTCTTTCTCGAGTCGGCTAGTTAGATTGAATCACTATTAAACTTTCGCAGCCTTCATTATTTCATTACGATTTACTTCTATATAATAATATTATAACCTTTTTTTTTGGATCATAAAATAGTTACTTAATGGATAACATTCCAAATCCATTATAATAAATTCAGAGGAATTTTTTCCTGGAGATTGTTTTCCGGGTAAATAAAAAATGTGGTGGCTTTCTTCTTCCTGGGTCTCCGATCTCTCCTGCTCTTCGTCGGCAGCTATGGAACTGTCTTCATCTCTTCCGCTTCCAATCCAATGGCTAAGATTCGTTTTACTATCCCCTTGTCCACAGCGACTTCTCTTCTCCGCCGTCGATCTTCTCTTCCTCATCATCCTCGCCTTCTTCGCTCTCCACAAGCTCTACTCGTCTTCTTCTTCTTCTACAGAAGATAATATCAGGAAACCTCTAATCGCAAGAAGAACTGTAACCAGAATAACCGGTTTATTCAAAGCGACAATCGTAGTCACTATTCTCCTGTCGTTTTGCTCCGCCGTGCTCTGCGTTTTGGCCTTCACCACACGGACAAAACTGAAGCTTGTTGATGCCCTGTTTTGGTTAATCCACGCCGTTACTAACGCCGTCATAACCGTTTTGGTTCTCCACCAAAAGAGATTCGCATCTTCGAATCATCCGTTATCGTTACGAGTCTACTGGGTTTCCAGTTTCATCGTCACTACTCTCTTCACCGTCTCCGGGATTTTCCATTTTCTCTCCACCGATTCAGCCGCCGCCAGTCTAAGAGCAGACGACGTCGCTTCCTTCATCTCCTTCCCTTTGACCGCTGTTCTGCTTATCGTCGCCGTCAGAGGATCCACCGGAGCAGTAACTACTAGCAGTGTCGCAATTCCGGCGAAATCAAACAACGTCGTCTCAGAGAAATCCGAAAACGTCTCTCTATACGCATCCGCATCGTTTCTATCGAAAACTTTCTGGTTATGGATGAATCCTTTACTGAGCAAAGGCTACAAATCTCCGTTAAATCTCGACCAAGTCCCGACTCTATCTCCAGAGCACAGAGCCGAGAAGCTCGCGATTCTCTTCGAATCGAAATGGCCCAAACCGCAGGAGAACTCGAGAAGTCCAGTCCGTACCACCCTCCTCCGATGTTTCTGGAAGGAAGTCGCCCTTACGGCGATTCTAGCCATCCTCCGACTAAGCGTCATCTACGTCGGTCCAGTTCTCATCCAAAGCTTCGTCGATTTCACCTCCGGCAATGGATCCTCGCCGTCACAGGGTTACTACCTCGTTCTCATCCTCTTAATCGCCAAATTCGTCGAAGTCTTATCCACTCACCAGTTCAATTTTAATTCCCAGAAGTTAGGGATGCTCATAAGATCCACTCTCATAACCGCTCTCTACAAGAAAGGGTTAAAGCTAACCGGCTCGGCTCGTCAGAATCACGGCGTTGGGCAAATCGTGAATTACATGGCCGTAGATGCACAACAGCTCTCTGATATGATGCTTCAGCTACACGCAATCTGGCTCATGCCTTTGCAAGTAGCGGTGGCTCTTGTGCTTCTCTACGGTACCCTTGGACCTTCTGTTGTGACTACGGTTATCGGTTTAACCGGAATTTTCATATTCATTCTCTTGGGAACGAGACGAAACAACAGATTTCAATTCAGCCTAATGATGAATCGTGATTCACGGATGAAAGCAACCAATGAGATGCTTAATTACATGAGAGTGATCAAGTTTCAAGCTTGGGAAGATCATTTCAACGAGAGGATTCTCAAGTTTAGAGACATGGAGTTTGGTTGGCTATCGAAGTTTCTATACTCGATCTCCGGAAACATCATCGTGCTATGGAGCACTCCGGTGTTGATCTCAGCACTCACTTTCACAACCGCAGTTTTCTTGGGAGTCAAGCTTGATGCAGGCACAGTTTTCACCACAACGACCATTTTTAAGATACTTCAAGAACCGATTAGGACGTTTCCACAGTCTATGATCGCTCTTTCGCAGGCAATGATCTCTCTCGGAAGACTCGACGCTTACATGACAAGCAGAGAGCTATCAGGAGAGACTGTGGAGAGGAGTCAAGGTTGTGATGGGAATGTCGCTGTTGAAATCAAAGATGGAAGCTTTAGTTGGGATGATGATGATGACGAGCCTGCTATTCAAAACATAAACTTTGAGGTTAAGAAAGGAGAGCTTGCTGCGATTGTAGGGACCGTTGGATCAGGGAAATCTTCCTTGTTAGCTTCGATTCTTGGCGAAATGCACAAACTTTCAGGCAAGGTTCGGGTTTGTGGGACAACGGCTTATGTAGCGCAGACATCGTGGATTCAGAATGGAACGGTTCAAGACAATATCTTGTTTGGTCTTCCTATGGATTCAAACAAATACAATGAAGTTCTCAAAGTTTGTTGTTTAGACAAAGATTTGCAGATGATGGAGTTTGGAGATCAGACTGAGATCGGGGAACGCGGAATTAACCTTAGTGGAGGTCAGAAGCAGAGGATACAGCTAGCACGAGCGGTTTATCAGGAAGCCGATGTGTATTTACTTGATGATGTCTTTAGCGCCGTGGATGCTCATACAGGTTCAGACATATTCAAGGTAAGAACTAAATATCTCTGTTGATTAAACAGTTTCAATCGAAAGCAATAAAGCTGATTCTTGTTTCTCTGTGATGATGTTTCTGCAGAAATGTGTAAGAGGAGCACTGAAAGGAAAGACTGTCTTGCTAGTAACTCATCAAGTAGACTTCCTTCACAACGTTGATTGCATCTTGGTACGGTTCGATGGAACAAATGATTAAAAACTTGTTGATTTATGATGTGGGATTTTCTAACGAATGGTTCAATTTCACAGGTTATGCGAGATGGAATGATTGTACAATCAGGAAGATATGACGAATTAGTGAGCTACGGGTTAGATTTTGGGGCTTTGGTAGCTGCGCATGAGACATCAATGGAGCTAGTTGAAGCTGGTTCAGCATCAGCCGCTGCAGCAAATGCGCCAGGGGCATCACCAAGAACACACAGAAATATTTCAATGGAGTCTCCCCGTCAACCACCAACACCAAGATCTCCAAAAATACATAGGACTACTTCAATGGAGCTTCCAAGAATACAAAGAACCACTTCAATGGAATCTCCTCGTTTAGGTGAGCTAAACGATGAACACATCAAGTCATTTCTCGGCTCCAACATCCCAGAAGATGGATCGAGGCTGATTAAAGATGAAGAAAGAGAAGTCGGACAAGTGAGCTTTCAAGTTTACAAACTCTACTCAACCGAAGCTTACGGCTGGTGGGGAATAATACTTGTTCTCTTCTTCTCTGTGGCTTGGCAAGGCTCTATAATGGCTAGCGATTATTGGCTTGCCTATGAAACATCAGCCAAAAACGAGGTTTCATTCGACGCTTCAGTCTTCATCCGCGTCTATCTCATTATCGCTGCTCTTTCCATTGTTCTTGTGTGCCTCCGGGCATTTTACATCACTCACCTAGGCCTCAAGACTGCTCAGATCTTCTTCAGACAGATTCTCAACAGTCTCGTGCACGCACCAATGTCATTTTTCGACACCACGCCATCGGGTAGAATTCTCAGTCGGGTGAGATAACTTTCTCAATTTAATATCTTGAAAACTAGGGAGATATCAAAGTCAATCTCTGTTATATGATTTTTGCAGGCATCTACAGATCAGACAAATGTGGATATATTCATCCCCTTCATGATAGGACTAGTGGCCGCAATGTATACTACTCTGCTCAGCATCTTCATAGTAACCTGCCAATACGCTTGGCCAACTGTTTTCTTCGTGATTCCGCTTGGATGGCTCAACATTTGGTACCGGGTAAATGGCCAAAGGAGACGATATTTTTTTTTTATGACGCTAATATTTGTCTGTAGCTCTTTCATATTTACGCTGAAACATCTCATTTATTGTTGGATCCGCCAGGGATATTACCTAGCATCATCACGGGAATTAACGCGCCTTGATTCGATCACTAAGGCCCCAGTAATCCACCATTTCTCAGAGAGCATAGCCGGAGTGATGACAATCCGATCTTTCAAGAAACAGCAAATTTTTAGGCAAGAGAATGTGAAGCGAGTCAACGCTAATCTCAGGATGGACTTCCACAACAATGGTTCAAACGAATGGCTTGGATTTCGTCTAGAGCTGATTGGGAGCTGGGTACTCTGCATATCGGCTCTGTTCATGGTCTTATTACCAAGCAGCATTATCAAACCAGGTATAAAGTCTTACTAAACTTGTTTAATAACAGCAAAACATTTGTTTTCCTTATGACGAGTTATTTTTTTATTCGGGTTCAATACAGAGAATGTGGGGCTTTCACTTTCTTACGGACTATCATTGAACTCGGTTCTGTTTTGGGCAATATATCTGAGCTGTTTCGTGGAAAACAAAATGGTTTCTGTTGAGAGAATCAAGCAGTTCACTGATATTCCCTCGGAAGCGAAATGGGAGATCAAAGAGAACTGTCCACCTCCGAGTTGGCCTTACAAAGGTAACATACGTCTTGAAGATGTCAAGGTACGGTATAGACCAAACACTCCTCTTGTGCTCAAGGGACTTACAATAGACATCAAAGGAGGAGAGAAGGTTGGTGTGGTAGGAAGAACAGGAAGTGGTAAATCGACTTTGATTCAGGTCTTATTTAGACTTGTGGAACCATCTGAAGGGAAGATAATCATAGACGGAATAGATATCTGCACTTTAGGACTTCATGATCTGAGGTCAAGATTCGGTATCATTCCTCAAGAACCTGTTCTCTTCGAAGGGACTGTGAGGAGTAATATTGATCCAACAGAGAAATACTCTGATGAAGAAATCTGGAAGGTTAGATGTTTAAAACCGTTTAAACCCTTTTCCTTTTTAGGATTCTTGATCCAGCATTGCCATAAAAATGCTCTGTTTCTTTTAACAGAGTCTTGAGCGATGCCAGCTTAAAGAGGTTGTTTCTTCCAAGCCCGAGAAGCTCGATTCTCTCGGTGAGTTTAACCGTTTTGTTTATAAAAGAAACGATGGATTTTTCATGAGACCAAAAAGTAACAATGAATAATACTGTGACAGTGGCGGATAGTGGGGAGAATTGGAGTGTTGGTCAGAGACAGTTACTCTGTTTAGGAAGGGTCATGCTGAAACGAAGCCGGATTCTGTTTTTGGATGAAGCAACAGCGTCCGTTGATTCGCAGACTGATGCTATGATCCAAAAGATCATAAGGGAGGATTTCGCGGCTTGTACCATAATCAGTATTGCTCATAGGATTCCAACGGTTATGGACTGTGATCGCGTTCTTGTCATAGACGCAGGTAAAGAACAAAACAAAAACACAACTTTTCTTTTTCAAAAGTTTCTGTTTTTATTTTGACGTAAATTGCGAGTTGTGGAAAATGCAGGAAAAGCAAAAGAGTATGATAGTCCAGTTCGTTTGTTGGAGAGACGGTCGTTGTTTGCTGCATTGGTTCAAGAGTATGCTCTCCGATCTGCCGGAATATGAAATCACATTGTCTTTATGTTTACTCTGACTGTTTATGTTGATTTATTAATAAAATTTCGAATCATCTAAGAGTGAGTTAATTATATAATCATCAATTCTTGTTTTGCTCAACAAAATATGTGTTTTAGTTCCCTATTCTGCTGTGGTTATTGAAAATGAAATCCTGTCTATATATATTACCAAAAATAGATCGACCAATAAACCGTAGAGGAAGGCTGGGCATTAGCTAAAATTAAACACTAAACAGTATGAAAGTAAAATGAAATACGATTGATCATAATATGACAAGAGCTGATTCATCGGAATCTTGGGAATATTAAAGAAAGAAAATACTTTTGTTTTGTTTATGGTAGACAGAGATTCCGTAAGTCAGAGGTTTTGAGCTTTGCCGAATTTATATATATATAGTCATACGAAATAACATGATGGTAACAAGATTCATTTGTCTTTTCAAAGTTTTTTTCTCACTTTTCTTCTGCACATTATCCAGTTTAGGATTAGATAAAATATCCTTTATAGTTTATCTTTTGGGTTTTCTCTATCAGCACATTTGATTGATCCACACAAAAAAGAGAGAGAGTAAACCCTATCCTTCCCTCCCACCACCACCACCCACAACGCAATGTTCGTTAAACTCGATGGTTGCCGTTTCATTACTGTTTTGCTTTTATGTTTCCAGTTTGGAACTAAAACCCTAATCGGAAAAATATATTTACACCGTATAAAATATAACCAAAACCATATGAAATTAAATCAAATTTTTAATATATTATTTGATAAATATTTTTTATAAAATAATTTTATAATATATGTTATAATAATTTTAAATATATTATTAACACAAATGTCATGCTGATCTATTGTTGGTGAACTTTAAAATAAATATATAAATGAAATTAAATTATTACAATAATTACAATATATGTTATTATTATTAATTTTGTTAGAAAATTAATATATTTTATTAAATTAATCAACAAATACTATTAAATTCGTAAAAAATAATTATTTTTCTTTTTTAATTTATATATACAAAAATAATATTACAAATAATTTTAAATAAAAGTTAAAATTATATATATTTAATTTATATTTATTAATAAACAATATTATAATTTGTAAATGTTTTTTCCTATGAACATAAATCTAATTTAAATTAAATAAAAACATGGGTTGGGACTGTAAAGAAAAATCATGTCCTTCATATTCTTTCTTGGTATTGCTTTGTCTCTCTTTTTGGTTTAAAGCCGATAAGCGTTTTTATTTTTTACGTCAAGGTGATTTATTATTAAATCTTTTCATTTTTGTTCATTGTGGTCATATTTTTAAATATATATATATAAATATAAATAAAGAAAGAAAAAAGTTGAAAGTTGAAAAATAAAATAAAGTAATTTGAAAACGGGAGAGGAATGAGCTGGCCACTACTTCTCGTGAAGGGTAACTTCACTGCCTGTTACATCACTTATTTAACTTTCACACGGTTTTGTACTTTTGTTGATTATAAAATATCAAAGCTTCTTAAAGTCCAACGCTTAGCCATTTAGATTACATAATAATATTTTTTATTATAAAAAGCTGATAACCTGTATTGCATATTGATATTCGAATTGAATTTTAAGCAACTTTATGATTATTAGAAAGTAGATATGATATAGTTTGTGTGTGAAATAATAAAGTTGCAATGTGCTAAAAATAAAAGTAAAAGTTGAGTAACTTTCATAGATCGTATAAAGTATGATATTTCCATGATTGTCCGCACGCGCACGGCACATGGGTCTGTATAGCCTTTAGAGATTTCTCTCAACTTGTAGAATGTTTTGACTAATGGTCCGACCTTATCCTATTCATAATATTTCTTTGAATAAAATATCCTATTCATAATAGCATATTTGCTTTTCGTTTTTCCATTACAGAATGAATTAAACACATTTATATAAATCTATTTTTTCTTAAACCAATACGTTATTGATTTTTACAACCTATATTATAAATTCGATCCTGGTCCGGGACCAAAACAAGTTGAATTAGTCTTGTACTTTTCTGTTCTTGTCTTCATTTGGGTATTATGTATGTTTCAAAGACAAAAATATAGGTGTTGGATGGAAATAAATTATTTATATATTAGTTTGATTGATGTCTATTCTTAATATCATAATAATATGATTAATTACCGTAAATTAAGATTAAATTTGAATATTATGTGCTAATTTTAATAAACATTTATAGGGCAATTCTTATACAAAAACAATAAGTTTTTGTTATAAAAATATTATCATTAGTTGTATTGTTTTTTAAATAAAATAAAAAATAAAATAAAGTATTACAAATCTAAACTTTAAACTATTAAAACTAAACCCAAGCTTCTAAAACTAAATTCTAAATTTAAGATACATATAATCAAATATTATGTCTTTATTTTTATTTTATTTTTTAAAATCAAGATTTTATGGTTTTGTTTCATAAACAGAAATTTTTAAGTTTCCTATATATTTTTATTAGTTAATGATGATAAAAATTTAAAATTAAAAAAATAATTAAGTATTTTGAATAATTTTTTGTTTAAAATTATAGAGAAGTTTAGTTACAAAATAATGTATTTAAAATCAAGTTTTATAATGATTTGAATAATTTTTGGTTTAAAATTATAGAGAATATTAGTTACAAAATAATGTATTTAAAATCAAGTTTTATAATGTTTTTAGTATAACTCTAATAATTAAAAAATAGAGGGAACATTAATTATATTCTTGAAAGTACAAGTTATTATTATATTTAGTACACTAAATAATAATTGTAATAGTGTTGGACAATGGAAGAAAAGAGAGAAGTATTCCAATGTTATTTAAAGTAGAAACAAGACAAAGGCATCACAAATGTCGTTAGCAAAGAATGGCCATTTAAAATCTTCTTCACGACAAAAAAGAAAGTAGGTTTCTGATGTGTAAAATGGTCTTAAAGACATTTCCTGAAAAAGACTTTCCCGAATAAAGTTTTATATATTTATAAATATTATTTGAAAAAGAAAGGAAAAAAAAGAAGAAGAAAGAAATAAAGAGCCGCCAGATTGGGATAGTCTTTCTCTTAGCGTTTAAGCAAAACTTTTAGAGACCACATTTAAGTTCCTTACTTAGATTTTATTGTTCGTTTCCGTTTATTTAGTTATGATTTTTTTTTCAGTTTCGTTTCATTTGGATTGGACCATGCATTTTCCCTTATCTATATTTAATTCCTTTTCATATAATATTACTGAATGCAAAATTTTGATCTTTTAACTCAGTTTATTGGATTAGCGATCTACTTGGAATGAGGGGAACATATAGCGGGGCGTCTCCACTACACATGGAGTTCTTAGACCTCGCTGGGCAATGCAAAGTGTACATAAAATGCAGAGATATTGCACACGATTCTACACAGACTCCACGGAGTTCATCCAATTAATCCAGTACCCAAGCAGATGGCCAGCCTTCACAACAGAGATTGAGGAGTTCAATGCGATCCGGCAATACTACCAAGAATTCTCCCATCAACCGAGAGAGAATAATGCACAGACAGACAGCTTGGCAAGAGGCGCAAGAGCGAGAAATGTAATATTTTCTCATATAAGTACATCAATACCATACTGGTTCGAAGATACGACATGTCTCTTCTGACTAGTAAACGATTGTAATACTTATAAACACAGTGAAAAAAAAAACTCAGTTTATTGGATGTTTTAAAATATTGTCACTTACACATTTGATCTGATGCAGATTACATGCCAATGATACCAAGTTTCTCGGCGGAAAAGATAATTCAATATCTCAAAAGTATTTGCAAGCAAATCAAATCATATAAAGTAAATTACAGTCAAAGACTTGCTCAAAGTAGGTCTCCACGATATTTATTAATAATAATTCACCAAGCAAAGAGTGCTTTTTGACAAAAAAAATAATATATATACCTATGTGTTCTACTCAATGAAAACCAAAGTAAAAGTCCCAAAAGCTTTTATCACTTTTTTGAAGGCTGTCAATTTTCCTAATTAACAAGATACATAACGTTACTTGAAAATTTGAAATGAACAGGAAATCCCAAAAAACAAACGTATAGAAAGGAGAAAAGAAATAAAGATATCCAATAATATAGTTTGTCTATAAATAAAGAGATTCAAACCACACAATTACACACATTGGAAACTTCACATTCTCCTCTTCTTCTTAAGCTTCACCCACTCACTTCATTCTCTCTCAAAACTCTTCGTTTCTCTTTTAACTCTCTCTCTCTCTCTGTCTCTAGAAGAATGGGCATCGTTGATGACAATAGCAAGACACTCTGGGGAAGTATGACCCATGGACCTTCACGTTACGCCCTTAACGGCAAAATCATGCTCGCTTCTGTAATCGTCCTTTTCGTTGCCGTAATTCTAATCCTCTGTTTCCACAGCTATGCCAGATGGTTATTTCGGCGTCAAAACCGCCGTATTCGCCGCCGTATCAATGCCCACCTCCGATCCCTCTCCGCCGCTCGTGACCCCACTCAATCCTCCCCCTTTCTCCCCTTGATCCTACGGTGCTCGAGAAAATTCCGATCTTTATCTATTCTGTTAAAACCCATAAATCTCCACTGGAGGAGTGCTCCGTTTGCTTATCGGAGTTTGAAGAAGAAGACGAAGGACGTGTCCTTCCAAAATGTGGCCACGTGTTCCACGTTGATTGTATTGACACATGGTTCCGGTCTAGATCTAGCTGTCCGCTTTGTAGAGCTCCGGTTCAACCCGAACTATCGGTTACCGAATCCGGTTTGAGGGTTTCAGAACCGGTTGCTATCTTATTCCCTTCCGTTAAGCCAATTGAGGATACCGAAGCCGGAAGTTCATCTTCATCGGATGAATCTGAATCCTCGACGCCGTCTTCCTCCTCTAGTTCGCCGTTGAGATTTCCGACGGAAGCTTGCGAAAGGGAACCAATTGATTTAGTCGGTATAATTGTGGAGATTCCCAGGGAATTTTGACGATTCTAATTCGCGTATACCCGTCGATAAGAGGCCATGGAGTATTTGATTTACTTCCTCTGTTCGATTTGTAAATTAAATACTGAAAACCCGACCTGGTACCGGGTCAGCAAGAGATCGAGTTGTACTTCCGATCGGATACTTGTCCCGGCAAACTGGGAAGCGGGCGGATTTGTATTACTGGCGTTGGATGAAGACACGTGGCGATTCTGACGATCCACGCGGCAATTAATTCCACAGATTCTTGGAACGTTTGGATTTATGGGTTAGAAATTATTAATTACGGTTTTGAAGCAAAAATGATCCATACATATTTCGTTTTGGTCATTCGAAATATAAACATGTAAATTTTTCTACAATTTGAGGGGTCAAAGCGAATGTTTTGTCTTGCCCTTCAGTCGGCCGTTTGCTATCCAAAGAGACGGAACGGGAAGTGATAAAAAAAGGAACGATTGTATTATGCTAGACGGTGTCGTTTTAAAGAAGCAATCGCAAAGCGAAGCTTCCCCACCAAAACTATTGTCGTTGGTCTTTTTTCTCCTATATGATTTGATTTTATAAATGTAATTAAAAACAGAATTTTAGCTTTAAACGTTGTGTCCATTTGTAAGTTAATTCATTACCATTTCTTGTCAAATGTTCTCTCAATCGTTAAAAACCATGTATGATTGTGTTCTGAGAAAATGCACTTACAATATGTTTTCAAGTCCTTCGAAACTACAATAGTTATTCGTGTTCTTTTTTTGTGACATATTTTTCTTCCTTTTTTTTGACAACACGTCCTTTTTCTTGTATAAACAATGAATCCAGCCGTTCAAATACAATGTTCTATGAAAAATGTGTAAATAATGTTATTTTCCCATGGATACTAAGCTCTTCTGTTTCATTTTAATTAATGTACATTAAAAATTGTTTACTTTTTCATTTAATTTTTCAAAAGTAGATATTATTATTATCTAACTAAAACTAATTTAATTAATATTATAAAAATTCAGATACAAATAAAAATTAAAAGTAAAATAAATAGTTTTTATTTAGAATTAGTATAGAGTATGGGAAACTCGTTGATTTTAAATATAACGATTGTGATATTAGGTAGGATGGAGTGTTGACACAGTGACACGTACACAAACTGACGTGGAGTCAAAGACTCTAAGTGGGACCTTCCGACCAATTCGCGTGCGGTGTGTGCATGGGCTAAAGAAAGAACTAAATACCACTCAATACTAAATAGAAAGTGGAATCTGATATATTTCATTGTTTTTTCTTATTAAACAAATACCGACAAACTACCTTTAAATTTGAAAAAAGCTAGTTCTTCGTCTCCGATTTTCTTTTTTGTTAAATATGTGTCCAATTTTTCGAAATTGATTTGTGGGACTGATTATTGAGAAATAACATGCATGTCCACCAAAACTCTTTTTTTATAACGTATTTGACTATCTTCTTTTTCTTTCCATAACCCACACTAAAACTATTGCTGGAAAGAACAAAGGGAACACATCATTTACATAATTAGTAATACTTATTAGTACCCTTGAAGATATTTGAAGCCAGCGAAACGGCGTCGTTAAAGCATATTTGAAGCGAACAAGGTCAAAAGTGTTGACTACATCAAATATAGAATAATCGTGCAGGAAGACCCTCGTGCACGATGATTAACTACTTAGTCGTGCAGCCTATAATATAAAAATACCAATTGTTATACGTCTGCAAGAATTGGTTGCACGTTTAATTAACACAAAGATAATTAATTGTGTTCATGTGATTTTCAGAATTATAAATCAATACAACAACCATATTTCTCTTACAATTTTATTATATAAAAAACATATAGATTGCATTGGTAATGAAACGAATCAAATGAAATCGGTACACGGAAACAAAATAACATTTTTCACGGGAAAATTTCAAATAAATTGATCAATTAATGCGACATCGCTCATATATAATGCATGCATGGTATGTAATCATCTTTTCAGTATTTGGGAATGGTGGGAGCAGCCTTGGGACCGGTGAAGTAGAAAGGTCCGACGCTAAAGAGCTTCAAGTTCTTGTCGGAGTAGAAACGGTATCCGTACATAGACAAGGGAACTCCTGTAAGACCCTTGTTGACATTCGTCGGATTCTTGCAAGTTTCGACCGGAGATGTGTAGAGTTTGACTCGGCAGTGAGTTACGTCCTTGATGCCGGTCAACGAGACTTGGAAGTGTCCCTTAGAGTCAGTTGGATCACTGTATAACACAACCTCCTTATTACTCTTCCCGTATGATCCTTGTTCGGAGCACACAATCTTTGCCTTTGCTCCTACATGAATCAACCGAATTTTCTGATTAGTAAATTTTGTTGTTTCAGACAAAAAAGTAAGTTTGTTGTCATCATAGAAACTAAATCAGGGAGGCTAAAAGTATGTATTTATTTACACCTTGGATTGGGTAGGTTTGGTAACCGTTTTTACATAGGATAATGCCATCAACGGCTTTAAGAATCTCTGGGACGTATGGCTTGGTGGGTGGAATGTAGGTTGATTTTGGTAGATATGGAGGTGGAGGAGAATAGCTTGGAGACTTTTTGTAAACAGGAGGAGGGAGAGTTGGCTTGTAAACCGGTGGAATGTAAACCGGAGGTGGAAGAGTCGGCTTTGTGTATGCCGGAGGGGAGAGGGTTGGCTTATAAACCGGTGGAGTGTAGACCGGAGGAGGGATAGTGGGTTTAGGCTTGTAAACCGGTGGAGTGTAGACCGGAGGAGGGATAGTGGGTTTAGGCTTGTAAACCGGTGGAGTGTAGACCGGAGGAGGGATAGTGGGTTTAGGCTTGTAAACCGGTGGAGTGTAGACCGGAGGAGGGATGGTGGGTTTAGGTTTGTAAACCGGTGGAGTGTAGACCGGAGGAGGGATAGTGAGTTTAGGCTTGTAAACCGGTGGAGTATAGACCGGAGGAGGGATAGTGGGTTTATGCTTGTAAACCGGTGGAATGTAGACCGGAGGAGGGATCGTGGGCTTATGCTTGTAAACGGGTGGAGTGTAAACCGGAGGAGGGATAGTAGGTTTAGGCTTGTAAACCGGAGGAGGGATAATGGGTTTAGGCTTGTAAACCGGAGGTGGGAGGGTGGGTTTGTACGCGGGTAGTGTGTAAACTGGAGGTGGGAGTTTTGGCTTGTGAACTGGTGGAGTGTAAACCGGGGGTGGGAGGGTTGGTTTGTAAGCCGGTGGAGTGTAGACCGGAGGTGGGAGTTTTGGCTTGTGAACCGGTGGAGTGTAAACCGGAGGTGGAAGCGTGGGTTTGTAAACCGGTGATTTGTGAGCCGGGGGAGATGAGGGAGAATAGTAATCAGCGTTGGCTATGGTGGCCAAAGAGAGGAGGAGACAAATGGCCAAGGAGATCCGTGTCATCGTCATTGTAGAGCGCGTGGCTTGGCTTATTGAATCTAAGCCAATTCGTTTTTTGTGTTCTGTGTTTGAAAATGGGATGAGGGAAACTAGATCATCAAATAGGGATTTATAAGAAAATGTCAAGAATATTGATTTTTTTATTGGATTAAGAAATATTATCTTCAGAGGTGAGTAATCGGAAATCGTGTTGGGATTTCTAATAGTGTAATGCACGATCAAAAACATGTTCGCCATTTACAACCATGCCAGTGCCAACCAAAGAATTTGAGTAGTGAAAATGACGTTAACTGGGCTCAGAAATTTTGATCGTTACAGTAACATGTTCGCTATTTATAGTTAGTTATCCAACGACAAATGGGCCCGAAGATCCAATATAACAGCCCAATGTAGTGAAAGACGGAAACCCTAATAATGAGAGCAAAATTCTATATATTTGTCGTTGCCTCTGTTTCAAACTCAAGCCGTCATATGAGAGGGGCGACTGTCTCACCTTCTTTATATCTCATATGCTTAGAATAATTATTAGGGTTCATTGTTTCATGTTTTGTGGTTTTAATCGTTTGGATTTGTAAATTAAGAAGAGGAATTAGAGACTGAAGGGCCTTCATAATCCCAGCTAAGTTGATGAAGTACTTATCTGATTCATGGGAGGCCTAAACCAAAGTTGCAAGTTTCGCTGATAATACCTTCTTCTCTTTTTTCCCAGAAGGTGTTTTATTAGTAACTCTGCTTACATTTTCTTCCCCATCAATCTTAATTTTGAATTCTGCTTTTTGAAACTGTTTTGTATTCTGTACTAAAACCACACTTTGTTAGGATTGGCTTTTACAAAAAAATTTCTTTTTCTCTTAAAAAAATTTCTCACGGCGTCAATTGTCGAAGAGGAAAGGTTTTGGTTTTTTTTTTACGTCAGACAACGATATTCATTAGTGTATATTATTTTATGATATAAGCGCTGTTTGTTTATCTGCCACAGTGTCTGCGGCAGCGACCTGCGGTCAGACGCTATGGTTAGACGCATCAATATTGTTGTTCGTTTGATCGCCGCATGTTGTATCGTAATTGTTTGATCGCAAATGTTATAATTTCGCAGCGATTAAAAATTTTGATCGCAGCTTTCTGTTATTGACCGCAGCGTTTGACCGCAGGAACCTGCGGTGATCAAACGAACAACGTTTGGTCGCATGACGTAGTCGTAGGTTCCTGCGGCTATGAAACGAACAGGCCTATAATCAGTAATACTATAAATGTAAGCAATTATGTTTTGGGATATTATTCGGTTTTTGGTTCTATTAATAGTAAATAAAAGTTGGAAATTGTTGTCTAATTTCTGAAATCGAACCAAATCTTTAATTTGAATTTGATTTAGCTTCGGTTTGGGTTAATATATCTTGGTTTAGTTTTTGATTTAATCTTCGATACTTTGTGATACGCTGAAGGCTACAGATAAAATTTGCGGAATCAATTTCTTTATATAATAATAAGATAATTGCATGCATTTCAACGATATAAACTCTATTATTAAATCAAACCATTAGAAATTGGAATTATTTTGGGAATGTTATGGAATGTAAGCACATATTGAAGCTTCTCAAAATTTTGGTATAATCTGGTTTAAACCTGTATAAGTCAGTTAATACTTTTAATAAAAACGAATAACCTATTGGTTTGGACGCACCAAACCACATCTCCCTGGTGGTTCATTTTGTCTAATCTAATACGATCCGAAAGCCCGAAATAATGATTCAATTCCGTGTGGAATCCCAATCCTTTCACATTGCCAATAAATAGAATAGAACATTAGTTAGATGATCACCAACATGTTTATTAAGTATTGAACAAGCTTTTATGATCACGTGGTTAAAATATCTTACTGTGATTTAACCCAATTACCAGTTGAAAAAGCATTATAATACAATCTTTGTTGTTACAATCAATAAAATAAACTTCGAGAAATTTAGTGAAGGTGAGGAGTAAAAGCATAGCCACCTAAAACAGAGGTCGGTGCTCTACATTGGCACCGTGAGAGGGCGGATCTCTCTCTTTTGCCTTTTCTTCTCTATTTTGTTTTCTAGCCTTTGCTTTCTTTTACGTTGGGAAGGGAAGGTTCGGGCAGCAGCAGTGGCGTGAGACGGTACTTCGTGGCCAGCATAGCGATTTGTGTGTCTCTTGGACCGCAATGTCGTGGGTAGTGGGTCTCGGTTCTCCTCCCCTTTTCTCCTTTGTTGCTTCTTCGGTGGTGTCGTGTGGCTCGGTGTAGTGGTGGTGTGGGTCTCCGACGCAGGGGCATTGTTTCTTGTCTGTTTCGGCGTAAGGCACATCTCCAGCGATGAGATCTTACCTCACTGACTCCATCGTCCGCGATGAAGTTATATTTAACTAAGTTATATTTAACTGGTTTTTAGTGGGTATTTATAAAATTTAAAACCTATCTAGATATATTTGTAAATATTTATTAGAATTAATAGTAATAGGTTTAAATATATATATCCATTTAAAACCATTTATTAAAAAGGTTTTTCATTTAAAAATGGGTAATCTATTAAATCTATTTATATTTTATTTTTATTTAATCAATAATAATTTTAAAAAATAAAAAAATAATTTATAATAATTAATTAATAACTTTTTATTGAAAATTAAAAATAAAAATCACGTTTTAGTAAAAAATATAAAATTATATTTTTAGCGTGAAAATGTGAAATTGCGTTTTTGATAAGGAAATACAAAATTATATTTTTCGCATAAAAATACAAAATTAGATGGAAAAATGCGAAATAATTTTTTTAGCACAAAAATACGTAATCATGTTTTTACAAGAAAACGTTGAATTACATTTTTGGTGGAAAAATATGGAATTAGGTTTTTGACGAAAAAATTTTGAATTACGTTTTTGGCCGAAAAATGTTGAATTACGTTTTTGACGATAAAATGTGGAAATCATGTTTTGGATGAAAAATGTTTTATTTTTGAAAAAATCTATAATACTTTTTTGATAAAAAATAAATTTAAACAGAATGAATTTTACATTCGGTAAATTTACCCATTTTAACATTTAAAATTTTTAGAAAATTCAAATTTCTTAGGAAACATATGACAAAAATTCAATATTTTATTTTTTAAATATTTTTAAATATTTTTAACAAATATATAAAGTTATTACCTATTTTTCAAATAAAAATTACAATATTGTGTTATTAAAAATATAATATCTATAAATAAATATAAACTAGAAAAAATTACAACATAAAATAAATTAAATGGATTAAATGAGTTTGAATGGATTTAATGGATTAGTGTAATGATAAATGAATGTAAATGGTTAACCGTGTTATACTTTTATAAAAATAGGTTTTGTATATAATTAAAAATTTAAATAGAGTGAGTTTTATATGTGATGGGTTTAAACAGAGTAGATATACTTATTTAATATTTTTTTGTATTTCCATACAATTTCTTTCAAAAACAAAAAGAGAACTTAAAAAATCTAAACCTTGACCAAAAAGTTAATGACATCTTCATGAACATATATTTGACTGTTTTCCTCCAATTGAAACTATTTAAGGCGAGTATCACCAACAAAAGGAAATTACAGTTTGGTCCTTTCTAGAGTTAACAGGAACTAATGTGCCAGGCTAAATCTTAATGGGCCAATACCCTTACGAACATGACCAGTTGACCACCTAGTAAACCATAAAGAGACAAACCAAAACTCAAAGAAGGAAACAATACTCTCTTGTTCTTGCCCTAACCACCTTCTTCAAATTTTTATACTAAATTTTTCATATATACCCGTAAAAAAATGGAAGTCTACAACCTAACCATTAATTATAGTATATTTACTTTCCAATATTCAATTTTCGCACGTGATCCACATATATATACACAAACCTTGTTTTTCGCACGCTCAAAAATTTCTTTCTCAAAACCTTCTTCACAACCTCTCTCTCCTTCTTCACGGTTCAAGAACTCACATATTAGTCTTTAATGTCGGTCTCATCGGACATATTCAGAGAGAATTCGTGCGACTTGTTTCAAGACGAAGAACCTTGTGATGATGAAATCAAATCTGCTATCGACGGCGAAGACAAAGAGTTCCCCATGACGAGTATCAGGGTTCTTTTGGTTGACTCAAATCCCGAGTCGTTACGCCACATGAAGAATCTCATGACACAATTTTCCTATCAAGGTATCTTCTGATGTTTGTGTAACGGGTTACGGTTAACTAGGGTTTAGGGTTTCTTCTGTGACGTATTATATATTTTAATTTGATTTTTCAGTGACCAATTATATAAACGGAGATGAAGCAATCGCTTTCTTGATGAAGAGTAAGCATGAGATCGATCTTGTGATTTGGGATTTTCATGTGCCCGAGATTAATGGAATCGAAGCTCTCAAAACCATTGGTAAAGAGATGGATTTACCTGTAGTAAGTAAGTATGTACAATTCTACCAATATTACTTTTTTCTCGACATATATATAACTTATGTAATTAGAGCGTTTGTAATAATTTATTCGACCAAATGTGAAGTTTAATAATTTATTCGTGTCAAGTTATGTCTCGTGACCACAAGAAGGAAACGGTGATGAAATCGACGAAGTACGGCGCGTGTGACTTTCTTGTGAAGCCGGTGAGCAAAGAGGTCATGGCGGTTCTGTGGCGACATGTTTACCACAAGAGAATGTCAAAATCCGGTTTAGATAAACCGAATGAATCAGATTCGGTTGAATCAGTTCCTGTAAAAGACGAGGGTTTAGGGCACAATAATGATCTCTATCAGAGCAACGAAGAAGGCTCAAAGAACGTCGAAGATAGCGGAGAACAAAACACTTCGGATCAAAAAGGAGTCAAGTATTCCTCCAAGAAACAACGGATGACGTGGACTCCTAAACTTCACCAGATGTTTGAAAGAGCCGTCGAAAAAATTGGCAGCGTCGAAGGTATGTAATTATATTCTAACTAATTAAATTAAGGCCGGATCAGTGAATTAATATTCGTTTGTTGTTAATTAAATCTTAATTATTATCTTACTTTTTGCGTTTCTAAACCATGCAAAATGCAGAGGCTGTTCCCAAGCAGATTCTCAAATTAATGCAAGAAGAAATGAATGTTGAAGGACTCACAAGAAACAATGTAGCCAGTCATCTTCAGGTAATATTTATCAAGAACATTCTACTTCTTTTAATTAGGTTTTTCTGTCTCTTTCTTAGGAAACAAGAAACCATTAATTATAGGGGCTAACAAATTACAGCGATTGCGATGGCAGAAGTACCGTCAAAATGTGGAAAAAAAGCCATGCATTCCCTTGGAGAGTAGTGGACAAGATTCTGGGTGGCATAACGCTGCACCAAACACCTGTTTCACTGCTTCAAAACCGCTCCTAAACTCAAGCATCAATCTCCAAAATAGAGTAGCTTGTTTTATGAACAGTCAAGCCGCATCAAATGCCCCTTTACAGCATCCATCAACCAGTTACCTCACAACGAATAACAGCAGCTTCATGATGACCAACCCTTTGGCTAATCTACCTTATATTGACTCGTTT
Source organism: Pugionium cornutum (assembly GCA_018901935.1). Taxonomy (NCBI): domain Eukaryota; kingdom Viridiplantae; phylum Streptophyta; class Magnoliopsida; order Brassicales; family Brassicaceae; genus Pugionium; species Pugionium cornutum. Next base: position 391,049 of record CM032157.1, read on the forward strand.
CACCAGCCACAAGTACAACACTACCATTCTTCTCTTCAGTTACCAGCTTCCGTAATTACCAAGCAAGAGCCTGGACACGTGCCATCTTCCATGGATATTTCCGGCCTCATCTATAGTCCAAATTTACCCATCGATTTCGATGAGTATTTCCCTCCTGAATTCAACAATTTCAATCAGATTAATCGTTGATTCATTCAGCCATCTATCTGTTCTACCTTTCCTCTCTGACCCACAAATGCGAATCGCAAATCCTCTTTGCGATCTACGTTAATTTGGCTTACTAGTATTTCTGTTGGTTTGGTTTAAACCTATCGTTTTAACTGTGAGTGATCTATAGTCACTGGCGTAGATATAGTTGTTTTATTCATGGGCAGTATTCTTAGTGTCAAAACTGATTCTCATATGAATACGTTACACACGTATTTGTATCACAGAATTTCATTATACACCATTTTTTCTGTTTCTTTTTCTTTAATTTATGTTGTATGCTAGAATGGACTGATCAATTGCTGAAATATATTTTATGGTTTATGGTATAGCACAAGTATTAACTGATGAAGTATAAATCGATGTAATATAATTTATATGTGATTTTAGATTATTTTTAAACAAATTATTTTTATTAAAATCAAATACATAAATATATATGAGTACTAGTATGAGTTGTTTTTTAATCCGCCCCACATCAATATGATATTTGTATGTTTTGACACAGTAATCCGTAAAAAAAATCTAACTTACAAATCATCAATCTTCGGCTCACCATAATATCGTATAATTTATGTATTTCAAATAAAAATTTATATTTTTGGTTTAATTAATTATAGATCAAAATAATAATCATATTAACTAAAATATAAAATTTAAAAGACAATTCTATAAAATAGCATTTTCTAGTTTTTGTTCCAAAAATATTATTATTAGTTTAAATTTCCATTAATAACAAAAATTTAAAATTAAAATAGATTAAAATTTTATTTTAATAAAAACTTTAAATTAGAAAAAATAAACCCAAATACAATGTTTTAAATTTATATATAATTTTTATACTAAATAAATATTTTTATATAATTTTTTAAAAATTTAATTTTAAGGTGCTATTTTAAAAACAAAAAATTTAAAACACACTATTTTAGAATATTACTCAAATTATTTAAACGCTAACTAAATGATAAATTTTATTTGTTCATAGTCTTGATTATTTTAATTAATATTATTAATCGAAAAATATTTTTAATAAAATAATAATGCTATTTTCTTAAATTATTTTATAAAAGGTTAATTTATTATTTTATAAATCTGTTTTAAATTATAATTAAAATAGTTCTTATGATAAGAAATATTAAATATTTTATATAAATTAGAATTAAACTATAATGTTCATATATGTAGTATAAATATTTTACGTAGATGTTCATATAATTTGATTTGATTGTCTAATGAACTTTTGATAGTTTTATTAATTTTAACATAAAAAGATTTATTTAAAAGGGATTTTTTAATGATAAAGATATGGTAAGAATGGGAGTCGGTCAAACACGGGAGAGAGAGACAGCTGGGAGAGTGAGACGAAGCACATGGAACCAGCTGATTCCACGAGAAGGTTACAGCAACTTATGCACGTGGGAAACCAGGCGACTACTTTATCCTTAAAGTGCCGAGATAATTGCATCTACACATATTTTGTCAAAATCCATTTACAGACATAGCCACTTTTTCTATTCATTGGCAAATTTATGTTCTAACATATATCAAAGTGTGACAGTTTAGTTTAGTTTTCATCCCACACAGCAAAAAGAGTCTTGGCATTAAAGAAACAAACAGATAGCAAAAAAAAAGAAGAAGTTAAACGATGTCAAGAGGAAATGAATAGAGATTGTCGGTGAAAATTGGAACTAACCAAATTAGACGTTAAACGACGGTATAATCTCTGCTCTTTGAGTAAACAAACGACATATTTGTAATTAAAAACAAACAAATGTTAACACTGTACAACACAAAGATTCTCAACAAACCTGAATGTATCCTATGGTTTATTTCATGCACAGAAGACGAACAATCGAATAGAATACAGAGAATGAACAAATTCCAAAGCTGGAAAAGAATCAAACAGAAAATGGACAAAGAAAAGAATTAATGGACTAAAAACTGATTTTCATTTTGTTTTTTTTGTGAGGGGATTGAGAGAATTTACCAGCAGAGACTACAAACCCTATGTAACAGACAGGGAACCGATGAAGATGTATGAATCAGCGTGAGTATCCGTACAAATCATAAGGAGCCCAAAGAGTATCGAGTGGACAAGGCTGTCTCGAATCTAACCGGAACCACGGTTTACCACTGCCGGACCAATGTAGCAAGCTAACTGGTCCAGGATGAAGATCTCTGCAGCTCCCTTTGACGTTGTCTCCACCGAGACCGTGCTGGTTCCACCGATGCTCAATCGGAGCTACTTCTCCGGCGAAAACCAGCAAGAATGGTGGCAAAGACCCGAGCTCGTAAATCCTCTCGCTCTTCTGAATCTCCATCCATTTCTCGATCACCTCCGTGTACCCCATGCCCCTCCATCTCTCCAGATCCATCACCATCACCCCGGTGTTGAAGTAGCACAGTTTTCTCCCTTTGAATGCTCCGGAAAACCGCTCGTCGGACCAGAACGCCAAAGTGAAATACTTGGTGAAATTCGCGTGGCAGTATTCCGGAGCTCCGATCGTTTTCGTTCCCAGTCTCGTCCTCCATAGCTTGGCGATATCATCGACGACGATTAGATCGGAATCCAGGTAAATTACGCGCCGTACGCACGGCTCCAATAGATCAGCCAGGTAATTTCTCGCGTAATTCAATGGCTGCTCGAGCGCTTGTCTCACCGAGGTTGAGATCAGAGTCCGTACAATCTCTGGATCGAAATAGTAAACCTTGAATTTCAGCTCCGGGAAACTCGAACGAACCAAAGATTCTAGGTCCGTCTCGGAGACAAGAAAATGGAAGAACACGCTCTCAGGACACGCCGAGTGCTGGAGAATTGAATGAACGGCGGCGATTGAGCCCCGGAGGTACTCGAAATCGAGAGTAATCGCAACGTGGACCAACGAAGGGTTACAGACGCCGGAATCAATGTCGGCGGCGGAACAATCGGCGGCATTGCGAAACACTTGGGCTTTCCTGAATGAGAATCTAGGCGGCGGTGTGTCGGAGGTGGGAAATCGGAGGTAAGCGTCTAGATGAGAGGATCTGATAGCTTCCGCTGGAGGAAACGACTGGAGAGATGGAGAAAGGACGATGATTGCCAAAGCGGCGGAGAAAAAACCGGAAAATCGCATGATCCAGTGCATCCTTAGTATAGCAACTCTCCAAATTCTTCTTTTTGGATTCGAAATCGAAGCACGGCGATTGTGGAGAGATGCGACCAGAGATAAGCTATGGTTCCTTCGATGTCCACCAGAGTTTGTAAAAATTAATAGCGTAAAGAGAGAGAATTAGAAGGTGAATGCATCTGAAGGTAGAAACTGAAGTAAGAATCAGAATTTAGTTTGTGGGGGGAATCAAAATCGAAAGAATTGACGTGGAGTCGAAGCGACCTGAGAGAGAAGAAGAGGAATAATCACAAATCGGAAAAGAATGAAGATGAAAGGCGCAAGTTAGGAAGGACGGTGCTACGGTGCGCCACCGTCTGCTCTTTTACGCCCTCTCCTCTTTTTCTTTCCTTTGGCTCTCTATTTTTGTACAATTGAAGATGGAAGAAGGAGAGAGAGAGAGATAGTAATGACTATTTTCCTTTCATCTCTCCTTCGCCACCAAACATATTATATTCTAATTAACTGTATGACTAATGAACCAGTTTTTCTATAGGCTAATCAAAATAAAATTTATATTCAAAATACTATCTCAAACAAAATTGTAAGTAACGTCTGATAACTGACGTAAATATGGTAGTTTAAAAAAAATCGTTTTTTATTTATACCTCATGCAGTGATTTAAATTATTTTTTAGTACGGATACATCATCATACTATAAGATATATCTAGATTTTAATCCACGCTCTACGTGAAAAAATATTTACAAAGAATAATTAATTATTTATTTTGTTAATTTAAATTATATATATTTATAATTTATCTCATATTTTAAATAATTTTTTAAATTTTTTAAATATTAATTATGAAATGAAATAGATAATAAAATCAGATTATACAAATAGATTTAAATTATATCTATTTTGGATAAAAATATATATATGATAAATATTAAATTAAACTAAACTTTTGTTTTATATTTTGTTTGACTAATTTTTCAAAATTTATATTTTGTTTTATATTTTATTTACATTTTATGATAGAAGACATTGTATGTCGAAATATTAGAGATTTACATATAATATACTGTATAATGATAATTTTTGTAAATACTCTAGTAAATTATATCATAAATAATATTTTTCTTAAATGCTCTAAATCAGCGTGACACACTTGTAAATCACACGTCAACATAAAATTACTTGTTAAAATGATTCTCAATTAATATATATATATATATATTCTATTATAACTAATAATAACCAATTAAATTAACTACATGCAAATAATATGAAAAGTTTCATAAAAAAACAATATTATGATGTGTTTTTTCGTAATACATAAATCCACAACGGAAAATTTCATGCAGTATACTTAATCATTCTCTATTTAACACACGTAATCGTGACAAACAGTTTTGTTTGTAATAATCCAAAACTCCTACTAAATTTGCATCAATTAACTCTAAAACTTATGTTTTTCAAAATTAAACCGTAGATCTATGGTAAAACATTTAGCCCCATTTAATAATGAGGTTGAATTGCTAATTGATTTACAAAATTTCAATACGAATATTCATGATTGTATATTCATTAGGGGACAAAGACGATTCATTACGCTACTCATAACAACTATGAATGGTTTATACGTCGTTGTATAAACACAACACTATTTCAAGTATTTATATACTAGATTTATATATACGCCATAAATAAGGAAAAATATTCGTAAATTATATTTTATTAGTAAATATAAATTAAATATTTATAAAATTAACTTTTATTTAAAATTATTTTTAACATTATTTTTTGTATATACAAATTAAAAAAAGAAAAATAATTATTTTTTACGATAGTATTTTTTCTTAGTTAATTCTTTAACCAAATTGATAACAATGACATATATTGTATTTATTCGAATAAGTTAAGATTATTTATAAAGTTATTTGAAATTTATTATTGTGATGACACGTCAGCATGATATTTTTGTTTATAACACGTCAGAGTAAAGTTATTTTCTTAAAATATTTCTCAAATAATATATTAAAGATTACGGTAGTAACTTAAATCTATTTATATTTATTTAAAATTATTTATAAATTAACGTATATAAAATTTTAAAAAATAAAAATTACTGTTTTTTGCAAATGTAATAGTATTTTTTTGTTAGTTGAATAAATTATATTTATTTTATAAACAAATTAATATCAGTGACATATATTATAATTATTATAATAACTTAAATCATTTTATATATTTAAACTGAAATTTGATATGGTCTTGAGACGTCAATATGATATTTTTGTTATTAATACGTCAGATTAAAATTATTTTGTTAAAAAGTTTCTCAAATAATATATGAAGTATACGATAGCGAACCGTACAACTCAGTCAAAGTATAGAGTCAGTTAAGTAATATTTCATATTATGTAAATTGTTTTGATTTAGGAACCGACCACGAAACTCCATGTGCCACGATAACGTTCGAGTATTCTGAATGGGACTTCATGTTATTTGGTCAGCTTCACTGATTAATTAACATTTCAAAAACATTAGATAACGTTATAGTGCTATCAATTTAGTTTTAATGCACGGACTTGTTGTCACGCATTCATTGCATCTATTCATCGTTGTGCTACAAAATAGTAAAGTCATATTTATTTCCATATATGCAAATTTCGATGTAGCTGCTAATACTAATTGGGTCCTACGGGTTAAGTTCTTTATGTTCATTGCTTTCTCCATACGTAACGAACACTAGTTAAAAGTCCACGAGATACTACTATTAGACTTCATCTCAATCTATGAAATAATGATTTTTTTATAAAAATATTATACATTAATTAAACCATTAATATTTATTAATAGATATAATTTTAATGTAATTTCCATAACTATAAATCAACAATAATTGACCATGATGCCACTTAGTTTACTGAGTAGAACTAGGCTTGTCAATATGATTCTTTACCCGCGGGTCCCATCTCGTTTGACCCGCTGCGGGGCGGGTGCAGGTCGAGTGAAAATTTTTTTTTCATATGCGGGGCGGATGCGGGTCGAGCATTATTTAGAGCGGAGCGGATGCGGGTCGCAATTTTTTAACTTGCGGGTTAGCGGGTACCCGCAATTTTTGGGCTCAATTAAATTAATCAAATTCACACCCAACTAATTTAAGCCCAAGCTAATTTAAACCCAAACAAATAAAATTATTAAATATTTTAATTAAATTATTTAAATATTTTTAGAAAGTTTAATTAAATTTATTAAATATTTTAATTTAAATAAATTTATTAAATATTTTAGTTTAATTAAATTTATTAAATATTTTTAAAATTTTTAATTAAATGTATTAAATATTTTATTTTAATTAAATTTATTAAATATTTTATTTTAATTAAGTTTATTAAATTTTTTTAAAATTTTTTGAAAAATGAAGCGGGTCACCCGTGGGACCCGCTTGATTAATGCGGGGCGGGTGCGGGTCTAAAAAAATTGATTCGCAGGTTTTACGGGTAAAAAAATTTTGTGCAAAAAAATCTGTAACCCGTCGCGGAACGGGTCAGGCGGGGCGGGTCAGGCGGGGCGGGTCTGACCCGCTTGACAGGCCTAAATGTAGAACACAGGTTTAACTTGCAATGAAGTTAATCTGGTTTTCGATTTCCACGACTACCGCATTTTCCATATCCTATGGGCTATTACTATTTTTTGACATCAGGGAAAGTTAATTATGAAATAGCCATTTTAAACCCTTTGGGCCCATTTTAGGCTCAAAACTTTTTATACTCAAAACGATATGTGGTCCAATTTCAAAGGATTCCTCATCCTCGTAACAATTTCTGAATGAATACTAATTACTTATATCTTCAAGTATACAGAACCCATAAAATATGTTTATTCCGTTAAAGGGCCTCTCATCATCTCTTCAAAATCTCTCATTTCTCGGTTACTATTCACTATACAAAGGACGGTGATGTTCGTTTGGTCGCCGCAGGCGGCTACGGCTGCAGCTGCGGTCAATTCTGGCTGCAACTGCGACAGTGATTACGGTTGCGGTCGATCACAAATTTTTAGTCGTACCGTTGTTTTAATCAACGGTCGAAAAAATTGCGACGCATGACACAGCGTCTAACTGCTGCGTCTGCCGTAGATATCTGCGGCAGCTAAACGAACAAAAATCTGCCGCAACCGCAGCCACAAAAATCTACGGCTGCCAAACGAACATGACCGACATCATCGGTGTAATGAAGTATAAAATCATAAACATTTACGATGTAAATGCGAATCTTTATATTTCAGGAGCATAGATTTAACAAAACTTGACAAATAAATGAAACATTACTATTTGGACCCACAATCCACCATCTAATTATTTATTTCTCTTCTTTCTACTTTATTCAATTTTGTAAATTTGATACAGATCAAAATCAAAACTCAGCTATCACCGATTCAGCAATCCATAAAAGGTATCAAACAAGTCAAGATATTTTGATTCTCGTTTTTATTATAAAGAAAGAGGAATAATTGTAACTATTATTATTAATATTACTAAGCGACAGTAGACACAGAGAGAACCGCAGGTTTAGAAGGAAGCTTATTAGCTGTGTCGCGGTGCACGAGGTTCCTCTGCGCCTGCGCCATCAATATCGACTTGTAAATCTCCACAAGCATTTTCTCATCATACTCCTTCATTTGACCCGACCCGAATCCAGATCCACCATATCCCGAAGATCCGACGACCCGTGAGTTAGCCAATCGCATCATCATCTTAACATAAGAATCTCGTATCCAAACCAAAAGCTTCTTAGGCGACGCCGTTTTGAGTATCCTTAGTTTCGGCACAATCTTGATCCTCCAAAACCGTTTCTTCCGTGTCGGATCCATTTTGACCCGTTTCCCTTTCCTTGGATCGGAATTCGTCGTCTCTGATGCCGTCGATGACCCATCAAGCTTCTCGTATCCTCTCCACCTTCGCCAATACCTCTTCGGCGTTTTCTCCATCACACACACACACACCCACACTCTCTCTCTATAAATTTATATATATATTTATAATTTCATATCTTGAGAGAGAGAGAGAGAGTGATATATAACGAATGAGGCATTTAAAAGAGAGAGAGAGAGAAACAAAGAGATTGGTTGAGATGTATAATAATGAATAAGAAGAACCTAAATGTGTATATGAAGCAGCAGACACGTGATTAGTTACAACTTACACGCATCTATATGTATGAGATTATACTTGTCGTATTTAAATATTTCGCTTAAATTTAATATTTTGGACTAAAAGTTTAGTTTTTGATATTTGAAGTTTAGTGTATGTAGAAAATGCAATAGTCCAATATTACTAAAATTTATGCTAATTAATTTGTCAGCATTTGCTTTTTGGGGTCGTAGCCAAATTTGCATTATCTAAATTAATAAGCGACAAGTGCAATGGCGTTTAGCGCGAGTCGACCGCTATTGCAATAATGGCGATGTGAGACGACACTCAACATGGGCCATGGTCCATTTTGACATTTCTCCACGAATTATTGACCGTTGGATCTCCATCGCAAGTCGATTATAAGATACAGGCTTGTATATGTAATGTAAAGTATTTTGGTCCGAAATAACTTTTGTGTGTTTTTAAGTGAAAATTTTGAATAGCATGTTTCCGTTAGTTTCGTGTGAACATTAATAGTCTATAGTTGTTGTGGGAAATATTAGACTTTAAGACAACGTAATGTGCTTATTTAGCTGTTGATTTCAACAAATCGATATAATCCCTTGAGATGTGCTCTTTACGGCACGTGGAAATTCATACACACGTATGTTAATATGTTTAGCAAACTTTGGCGTATTCCCCAAGATTTTTTTAATATAACAGTTGTTGCATTAAAGCAAGAGCTCACAATTGTTATACAAAAACCCATTCTAATTGAAACCCATGACAACAATTTTATTGAACCAGAAGTTAATTCCGGAAGCGAAGTTAATTCCGGAAGTTATATCGGTGATTGTTATTAATGCTAAGCATTGCAAACACCTACAAACGTCCCCGCAATCCCTATGTTTAAGGTGGTGAGTGTTTGAAATACGGTCCGCATTACATCTTATTTAAGCCCAATCAGTACTTAAAAGTGGACTGACCCACTAAGTGATATATATAAGGAGGGAGATATTAATCGCAAGCCCAATTACTACTCTAAACTGGATTGGGCCATTAAATGAAATACGAGTAGAAATCCTCATTGGAAATCGTGTTTTAGTAAAAAGAGACGAAGCACCTCCCACGCACGATCATAGCTTAGCACGTGAAGCTGCGTCTTTCTCCTTTTTTCACTTTACCGAAAATAGCCTTTTACGATTTACTATATTGCCCCCTACCCCAAGCAAAGCCCTGGACAAAGTCGTAAAATGCCACTGTAAATTCCAAAAACATTTGTAGATTCTCCTTCTTTATTCTATTGGATCAGCCTGCAGAATCCTAAGCAACAACCATAGCATTACCCACATTATCAAATTCATAAAAATTAACTAATTATAAATAATATTTTACTTGGTTATGTTTATGATGTGCATAAGCTAAATAATATTTACGGCATTACCACCTAACTTCAAATATTCCTCTCTAAATATATTAAAACTAGATTTTGACCCAGGCTATGCGTAGGAAAAAATATTTACAGATAATAATTAATTATTTATTTTGTTAATTTAAATCAGATATATATATATATATATAATTTATCTCATATTTAAAATAAATTTTTTAATTTTTTTAATATTTAATATAAAAATGAAATAGATAATAAATCGGATTATACAAAAGAATTTAAATTGTATCTATTTTGGATAAAAATATACATATGATAAATATTCAATTAAACTAAACTTTTGTTTTATATTTTGTTTGACTAATTTTTTAAAATTTATATTTTGTTTTATATTATATTTACATTTTATTACAAAATACACTGTATGTCGAAATATTAGAGATTTACATATATATACTATGTAATAACAATTTTTGTAAATACTCTAATAAATTATGTCTTAAATAATATTTATTTTAAAATGCTCTAATAATGTGACACATCAGCGTGACACAATTGTAAATCATATGTTAACAAAATGTTAATTTATTAAAATAATTCTCAATTAATATATATATATATATTGTAGCAATTTCGACTTTTTTATTCATGCAAATATGTCAGATGATTAAACAATTTTCTATTTGCGCAAACGATCGAATATAATATAATAATTTTATGAGTTTTATATATAAAATAATAGCATAAGAATTTGATTTATTTAGAAATGCTAATAAATACTATATACTAAGAATAAAAAGCAGCTTCATACCTACATACATTGCATATCTGCTCGTCTCACCTCGCTCCTCGCGCTCTCTCTGTTTTCTGCAGAAAACATTTTCTTGAGAAACAAGCCACATTCACATTCGATCTACTCTCTGATCTCTTAACATCTTTGTCTCTCTCTCCTTGTACAATGGTTGATGTTGAGATATTTGGCCATGGCGACCCAGAGACAGTTGATTTTTCAGAAACGTCGCGTTTTAGCGACGCCCTTGACTCTGGCTCTGCTTGTTCCACGCCGTTCGTCAGCGCTCCGTCTAGTCCCGGTCGTGGTGCTCCCCCGGGCTATTTCTTCAGCGCACCGTCAAGTCCGATGCATTTCTTCCTCTGCTCTGCTGCTCCATCGGAGAATCCGAAGCTCGATTCATCTTCCTCCGGCGACTTTGAGTTTGATTTCTCGTCTCGGTTGTCTTCGAGCAGTGGTCCACTGGGTGGCGTATCAATGACTTCAGCCGAAGACCTCTTTTCTAATGGCCAGATTAAGCCCATGAAGCTTTCCTCGCATCTTCAGAGGCCTCAGATCCTAGCACCGCTTCTAGATCTGGAAAATGAGGAAGATGAGGCAAAATCAGACAGTGATGTGAGTAGGCGTGGAAGAGATCTGAAGTTGAGAAGCAGATCTGTTCACCGCAAAGCCAGATCTCTCTCTCCTCTCCGAAACGCTGCGTATCAATGGACTGAAGATGAAGAAGAAGGATTCGCCGGAGACAGAGAGGTGAAGGAGTGTATACGGAAGCTACAAGATTACGAGAATGAAGCAAAGGATAACGAAAATGTGCCGTCAGCCGTAACGACGCCATCTTGTTCGGCTTCGTCTTCTCGATCGTCGTCTTACGGTAGAAACTCAAAGAAGTGGATATTCCTCAAGGATCTGCTTCACCGAAGCAAAAGCGAAGGAAGAGGAAACGGGAAGGAGAAGTTCTGGTCCAACATTTCATTCTCTCCTTCAACTTTCAAAGAGAAGAAGCTCAAATCTCAACCCCTCACTATCTCAAAGGAAGAAAAGCCGATTCCGGAAACAGGTGATGCAGCCATCGATCTCAAAAAGCAGAAACAGAAACAACCACCGGCCAAAAAAACACCGATGGCCGGGAAACCAACCAACGGTATAGCGAAACGGCGAGGATTGCAGCCGTCAGCTCACGAGTTGCATTACACAATGAACAGAGCTCAAGCAGAGGAAATGAAGAAGAGGACATATTTGCCTTACAGACATGGACTCTTCGGCTGTCTAGGGTTTAGTTCCAAAGGTTACAGTGCCTTGAACGGTTTAGCCCGAAGCTTGAATCCGGTTTCAACCGGTTAAATCCTAGATTAATTATTGTTAAGCAAATGTTTATGTATAGGTATTGGATTCAGTAATTCTTAAGTTATATAATTAGTATATGAAAGAAGATCATTTCATCTTTTGTTCTTAGATTCGATTGCCATGATTCTCTGTAGTTTTCAGAATCTAAAATTTTACAGTGATGCTGTAACATTTCTGTGTGTTTATTATTCTTATGGCTAACAGGTTAATGTTAAGAAACAATAATAGTGGTGGGGCTTTGGTTTGTTGAGAGAGAGCAATAAATTTCTTGTAAGTACTCTGTGAGATCTGCAGAAGAGAAAATAAAAATAAGATTGGGGCCATGAGTGAGTTGTTTTTGGAGTAATGTGTGTAGAGAAAAGCATCTTCATCGTCTATATGACCCATTTGTGGTTTGTCTTATTAAAACATTTGGTGATAGAAACTGCATCTTTCAAGTCTTATCTATTTGTCCTTTTGTTAAATAATATATGCTTTTATAGAGCTAATATATGTACCCATAAATTAAACAAAAATAATATACATATGATCCTTTGTTGACAAGAACCATACGTAAGTAATGTAAGTTTTTTTCCACACTTCACTTGATTAACACGAGATCTACTTAGCATTATTTCAGTTGTTCCAGTGCTGTTCGTTTGTCTGCCGCAGTGTATGCGGCAGCGATCTACGGTCAGACGCTGCGGTTAGATGCAACAATATTGTTGTTCGTTTGATCGCCGCAGGTTGTATCGCAATTGTTTGATCGCAAACGCTATAATTTCGCAGCGATTAAAAATTTTGATCGCATTTTTTTTAGGTGAATATATACATTTTTAGATAAATCAAGCCCAACACACAAAATATCCAGATTCCATCTTTACTTGATTTGATAAATCAAAATCAAATCCAAATTAAGTATAAGATCAAGATGGAAAAAGAGAGAGTTTGTATAGGAAACATTTTACCAAAATGTAATTACAAAACTATCCATTCTAAAATTTTGTAGAATATTTTTTTTGAGTGAAATGTAATTTCCTTGTTAAACAAGAAAACTAAAAGGCCTAAAATGAAACTGGAGAATGTTAAATGGTTGATAGAATTTATGTCCAAATGTGAAGCCAAGCTTAAATGAGATTACGTGCACATATAGCGACTTAAGAAGGTCCACACCACACCATCGACAGACATTTAGCTGTCTTATCTTCCTCAAATATACGATTTAACTCATATGAAAATGGTCTTCATTTTTGGGCCCAATGCTACTGCTATAATATATATGTAATTTCTCTCTTTGAAAATTAGGAAACAAAAACTATAATGGCCACGTGAGAGTTGTCGTAAGAGAACAGCGGAGGTCCATACTTCACATGACCCACTTCTCTGAAAAGTGAAATTCTCACTTCTTTATTTTATTTTCTTCTACACAAAAGTCCAATAAGAGTAATAACTACATTAAACACAGTCATATCATGGGACCTTTTACACATTATACAGTTTTTGTTGGAGTTATTTAAAATGTAAGAATAGTCAGTCCAATGTCATAATCATAGTATAATAATTATAATTTTAGAAAAGAAATAAATAGGAGCTATTTCGATTATTATGAGAAATAGTGAAGGCCCCTCTCTCCCCCTACCCACAAAAATACAAGTTACAAAAAGTGACGTGTCACTTCTATCAATCGTCGTCACTTAGCTGTCCTGATCTCATCTGTCTCACTGTTTTATGTCATGAGAATTTTCTATTTCCCGTAAGCTGTAATTTCTTTTTTTTTTTTCTCATGATAAAACGAATAAAATTAAAGAATATTAAATGTTATTTATAAAAATTTTCTAATATATTATTTGATAAACTTTTTAATAAAATAACCTTCGAATAACGTGTTAATAACAAAAATGTCATATTTACGTGTTAATATCACAATGATTTTCAGATTAAATATATAAAAGAATTTAATTTATTAAAATAATTACAATACATGACACTAATATTAATTTGATTACAAAATTAATATATTTTATTTAACTAACCAAAAAATAGTATTACATTTGTAAAAACAATAACTTTTTTTTTTAATTTTTAATACGTTAATTATAAATAATTTCAAATAAATATAAATAGATTTAAGTTATTACCTAATTCCTAATATATTATTTGAGAAAAAATTTTAGAAAATAATTTTACTTTCACGTGTTATTAACAGAAATGTAATGTTTACATTTAATTATTACAGTAAATTTCAAAGAAATATATGAATATGATTAACTTATTCGAATAATTATAATATATACCATTGTTATTAATTTGCTTAAAGTATTAATATATTTTATTAAAATAATCAAAAAAATATCAAATTTATAAAAAATAATTATTTTTTTTTTAAATTTATATGTACAAAAATTAATGTTATAAATAATTTTAAATAAAAATTAAAATTATATAAATATTTAATTTATATTTACTAATAAAATATAATTTATAAATATTATGTGGGTAATCTAGTTAGAGTTAATTGCATACCTAATAAAAAATATGTTGTTAAATTAAGTATGTATAATTTGATTTGATTATTTTATCTTTAATGAAATTCTAACATTTTTTTTTTCATAAATTTTTACCCCCTGAAATTTTGTAATAGTTTCGTTACATTTTCTTACTTTCAAATTCTATCAAATTAACCCCGAATTCAATTAGTTATCAGGGCGACTGCAAGACTACAAAAAGAAAAATTCAAAAGCGCAATTAGGCGTCATAAGAAGACCCTAAAGCTTTAGTACCTACTCGAGCCACTGGATGATTCTCCAGATGCGTTACCGAGTGCAGCAGAACTTCCAAGTCTTTCGCAAGAATCTGTCGCATCATTTCTTGCTTCTTCAAATCTTCGAAACAGCTACTGATCTTCATTCCCATTTGATATCTACAAGTTTCTTCTGGCACTATCTCAGCCGTCCATTGAGAGTGATCTACGGTTGCATCGTTTAGCCTGGAAAAAGTAGCTAACAATAACTAACTGTGTCATTTAACAAGAAACAAGAAACAACTTCAGGTATTCTGAATCAAGTACAAAACAATACTGATTTATATCTTCAGTTCTACTTACTTTCCCAGTATAGAATCTGCTTCGTTCAGGTTCTCACTCGAAACAACGTCAATAGTGTCCTCATTAACCCTAGAGAGCCCCTCGTGACGGCCAATCGACAAGCACATGGAGTGTATCATTGAATCAGCTGTTTTCGGGTTTAGATTACCAATCCTTACAAAAACAGCAGAGGAGCTATGGTTTAAGGGTGTAATGGAGGTAGATGAACCCTTGGAGCTAGTTTCGTTTTTCGCCTTGGAACAGGGACTAATTATGTTTTGAGCTGTGGATTCGTGGTATCTAATTGGAGATGATGACTTGCTTCTCTTGGAGAGTGAAACATTTGAATTCATAACATTTCTTGATGAAGCACGTGTTTCCATCTTCGTCTCGCCAATACTTTTCTGGCAAGAAAGCACAGTCAAGAATCAAGAGCATACAATCTTTTCCGAACCAAAAATTGCTGCATAAAGCAACAACCTTGTCCCTATGAAAAAATGTTTGGAAAATATTATAAACTTACATACCCCAGAAACTTCTGGCTTTTCAGTCAACAACATTGGCTTGAAAACTAAATCAGAAGCTTGTTCATGCTTCTTCTTCCTGCCTTTAGTTTTCTTCTAAAAATATAAAATAAACTCAGCTCGCTTAAGAAAGTTTAATCTTTTCTGGATAAAACCATTGCTGGTAAAAGCATTAACTAAGCTGAGCATCCTAAGCACACACAAGGACATCTCGATGACGATTAAAGGCGTACCTGGGAAAGCTCGTGCTTCTCAACCTGAAAATGCTCTGGCATCTTAGTTAACAGCTTCACAACCATATTTCGATTCCGGTCTTTTACTACAGAACCTAACTCTGAGAAAAATTCATCCTCAAGAGAAGTAAACAACGCACGTGTGCGAATTTTCACTCCTGAAAGTTCAGAGATAAGAATCAGAAGACAATATGCTCAAAACACATTGTCAGTCATCTAAGTTCTGGTTAAGAAGCGTACCGGCATCAGATTCCGAGGAATAACACTGTTGGGAACTATGAAATGCGCGGTAGAAATGTTTGATTCCCATTCCGTTTCCAGATAATCGCAAACTAATCAGACTCCGATCCCCATCACTGTTTGTAAGCTAAAATGTCTAAACCCCTTAATAAATCATTCACAGTGCGAAGGATGAAATCAAACCTCACCTAGCATGTAAAACACACCTTGAAACCGTTTCAGTTTCACCTGGGAAGCACGGAATTAGCCATTACGAAAAATTCATTTCCAGGGATTTGTATATCTGAAAACCTCTCGAAGGTGAAAGATTAATACAGAAAGAGTAGTGAATTAGCGTACGATTTCTGCATAACGAGGAGCTTTGTCTTCCATGGAACAAAGGTTTAAGAGAAGCTCGGACTTTCGCCGCAAACATCGTCGTCGCTCCGCCAGGAAGGAAGAGAGGTGCAGAAGGAAATGTTCAAAACGACGCCATTTTCTTACTGGGCCTCGCTCGTTGGGCCCTTTATATTAATTAATAGTCATTTTGATTTACTTAAAATAATTCAATCTAAATATCAATGGTTAACAAATTATGAGACAAAATGAGATTATAAGACAGCTATGTTTTGGCTACTATCATTTCTAATAATGGGGAACTTAGTTATTCTTTTATTTCGAGGCAACTTAGTTATTTATTCGAATGGGCTGCATTATTTACACTATTTGCATAACTTGTTTTTGTCAAATTTTCTTCTTTCTATATTTCAATACCATTGATCGGCACAATAGCCGATGTTTCCTGATTGGTTAATCACTGCAAAATGCAATGTACACGAGATCAATCATCTTCGTGCTTAGAGAAAGGAGATCTACCTTAACCTAATTAAACATAAGGATAGCCCAAATATAGTAGTGGGTCTTCCCGTATATGGGCTATTTAAACTAAGCCCATTATAAATAGGCCTGCTTAGGAAGGATACATTATACATTGACGAAGTTGATGTAACGAACAGTCAGGGTTTCCACGTGGCTTATATCTATTGGATTATTTATCAGAGACTAAATCTGATTGGTTAACCATAGCAATGTACACGACCACAGTGGTCGAATTTTAAAATCATTTGGAAGTCACATGAAAAAGAGAGAAAGGAAAGAATAGAGATGCGAGTTCCAACCACAAATACACGGTAAGGAGATCTTCGTTCTCGTCAACAATCGAAACGAATCTCAGTTTAGAGTAAGCTTAGGAGTTGAAGTTCTTAGGAGAGATTCGATTCTTTCCAGATTTCCGTTTCCATGGCGTTTCGATGGTTGGGGCTGTGTATGGCATTGTTCGCACTTTCATACGCCATCTGTGTCCTTGCCGGGTAATCATATCTTTCGATACATTAGAAGCTTTAGTGCAATAAATGTGATTGCTTGTCTGTCTTAGCGCTTACTGTTGAATGCGAATGCTAAAAATCTATCGTGTGATTCAGGAAGAGCTACTACGATGTGTTGCAAGTGCCGAAAGGTGCTTCTGACGAACAGATCAAAAGAGCTTACAGGAAACTCGCTCTGAAGTATCATCCCGATAAGAATCATGGAAACGAGGAAGCGAATCGCAAATTCGCCGAGATCAACAACGGTATTTTCCCGTCGCTACTTCTAGTTCTGCATTCCATATTAACCCTTTTTCGTTTTTCCAACTGACTTTAGGGTTTCTGTGTTGATGAAACAGCTTATGAAGTGCTATCGGATGAAGAAAAGAGGGAGATATATAACAAGTATGGTGAAGAAGGCATAAAACAGTTTGCTGCCAATGGAGGACGAGGAGGAGGAGGAGGAGGGGGCATGAATATGCAGGACATCTTTAGCCAGTAAGTTTTTGTTTTTAGATTTCCCCAGTCTGTAATGGTCTAAATGGTAATAAGCATTAGAGGAATTGATGGAATAAAGACCAAAATATTGACATTTTATCGGAGTCATCTTGCTTGTTAAATCCTTTTTCTTCTTTAACAAGATCATAAATCGTAATGGTTACTCTTTAGGTTCCAACCCATCTTAGGTAGAATAGGTGTGATTTTTATGTTGGATAGTGTATACCAATAAATTTGGTGATGTTATGGGTCTTTGCTGTAGTGTGAACAGTTCCTAAATTTAGATAATCTCTTGCCCTTTGGTGTTAAAAAGTTTATAGATTCCTAATGCGCACAGATTAATGATGTGATTGTTAGGTTTTTTGGTGGAGGTTCGATGGAGGAAGAAGATAAAGTTGTCAAGGGTGATGACGTGATTGTGGAACTTGAGGCGACTCTAGAAGATCTATACATGGGAGGCTCTGTAAAGGTATGTTAAGCTCCCTGTCAGGATGTTCTTTTATCACTTGGTCAATTTACATTATACATGGAACTCGTCTGGAAATTTTTGCTTTGATTTAAATATAATTGGTCAGCATGACTTAGTGAACATGATTTCACAGTAGTCAGACATTATTTACGTTTGAGAGATGTTTTGGTCAGACTAAATCGGCTCTAAGACAAATGCACACGAAAAGGCTGGCATTAATGTTTTGGTTTCTTAACGATGATGTCCCATGTTAAACCATCAGGTATGGAGGGAAAAGAATGTAATAAAACCAGCTCCTGGAAAGAGAAAGTGTAACTGCAGAAACGAGGTCTACCACAGACAAATTGGTCCTGGAATGTTTCAACAGATGACAGAGCAGGTAAAAGGGAGATCTGTTCAAGTGTCTCATAGCGTCTTATTCAGTCTAAATATCCTCTGCTTGCTGTCAGGTCTGTGACCAATGCCCAAATGTTAAATACGAACGGGAGGGATACTTTGTCACTGTTGATATCGAGAGAGGAATGAAAGACGGAGAAGTAAGTCTCAAACACGCTTATTGCAAATCTCAGATACTACATTTTATAGTAGCTCTTAAACTCACAGTGAGCTTGTGGGTTTCTCCTTTCAGGAAGTGTCTTTCTATGAAGACGGTGAACCTCTTCTCGACGGTGAACCCGGTGACCTTAAGGTTAGCTGCTTCCCTAAGTTTCCGTAATCCTTGACTTGGCCAAAACTTCAAAATCAGAGAAATAACCATTATTTTATTGGCAGTTCCGTATCAAAACTGCACCACACGCCCGTTTCCGGAGAGATGGCAACGATCTACACATGACTGTCAACATTACACTGGTAAACAAATTTCCACAAACATCGTCTTTATCTCTACGTCATAAACCAACAATTTATTCTTGGTCTACTTAAATCTCCCTCCAGGTTGAGGCACTGGTTGGTTTTGAGAAATCATTCAAACATTTGGATGATCATGAAGTTGACATCAGTTCCAAGGTTAAACATTTTCCAGACCAGAAAACACTCGAGATTAATCTTTTATGATCTAATGCTTTTTTTTGAGGTTGAATATTGTGTGGCACAGGGAATTACAAAGCCCAAGGAAGTGAAGAAGTTCAAAGGAGAAGGGATGCCTCTTCACTACAGCACAAAGAAAGGCAACCTCTTTATCACTTTTGAGGTGTTGTTTCCTTCTTCTCTCACTGACGATCAGAAGAAGAAGATTAAACAAGTCTTTGCTTAGTTCTCTTTCTCTCTGGAAGTTTGGGGTTTAAAGAGAACAGGTGATGGTCCTAATGTAACATGATGACTAGGGTTTAATATAGAAAGAAAAAGCTAGACAAAAGAGGAAGGTGATGAAGAGGTTTTGATCAAATTGTCTTTTTATTTGTTAATATATATATATATATATATATTTCTTTCGCTTTTGTTAATCAAATTAGTGCATACTTATGATTCACATAAGCTTTGGTTCATATAGTATGTTTTTATGTGCTAGTTATAGTTGTACCAATCAAGACTATTTTCTGATTGCAAGACAGTCGATAAATATTTAAAAGCTATAAAATTCGTCTATTAGAAAAAAAAATATATGATTACTCTTATGAAATGTAAGAATTCTTTGGAGAAACTCATTGAACTTCTTACATTGATGAAACACCAAAACTGAGTGTAACAGTAAAATGTTAGATGGAACGTCACCGTGTTCACACACAGAGCTACTGAGATTGTTGAACAGCTGTTGTACGTACATTAGTTTGCTACACACTTTTTCCTGCATTAACATCATATTTGCAAAATCAAACTCAGATTAAATACAGTAGAATGTTTTGTTTCCTTCATTAAACAAAACTCTCTCGTTCTCTCTGTTTAGGAGTTAAAAATTACAGGTTCAGTTGTCCATTGGTCCTAATGAACATGATTAAGTTTTAATATAGAAAGAAAAAAAAGAGTAGACAAAAGAGGAAGTTGAGAAAAGCCACGAGGAGGTTTTTGATCCATTCATTTTTTTTTTTTGCGTTGTTAATGTTATTAATTGTTAGAATATTAATTGTCTGATGGTTGTAGAAAAAGTCTATAAATATTTATGAGCTGCTAGATTTTTATATTATAGAAATGAAATGAATTGTGTCTTCTTAAAGAATTATTATCTCGATTTTATTTATTAGGCTACGAAGTTAGGTTTTAGTTTGTTGTGACTTGTGATGGAAGTGCAAGAAATATAAATACAGCAGCTGATCCCTGATTTGCTCCAACAAATGTGGGAGATTAAGCCGAAATTAATTTAATAATTAAACCTTAAATCAGTTGAGCAAATTACCTCAGGGAAGCGTTTCTGCCGCGTTAAAAAGTTCGTTCACCTGCTCTTATATATTGTGAGACATCTCTGTCAAAGGAAGATTGATCGGAGGAGGAGACTGAGATGAGACCAAATACTACGATAGATTCATTCAAACTTGCACGCTAACGCCGGAAAATTCATCCGTTCCGTATACGTATCTATATACGAATCTATAGTTCTCTAACATAGACGAAGAAGAAGACGAGGAAAATAACGAAATACTTTTCATGGATGGTGTTTTCTTAAAAATGTCGGTGCAAGGAGTATCTCCGAAGATTCCGGTGGGACCGTCGCTGATACGCGCGATCGGATGCTCTGTGGAGAAGAAACCAGCGACTGGATCTCCTAAGTTCCCTTGGGTTTCACGTCGTCCGGTTGAGTTTCTAAGGACCAGGAAGAGAAGGAACGACGCCGGTTTGTTGGAGAGAGAGGAGCGAAACGGAAACTGGGTTTTGAAGATTTTGGAGGTTGGGTCAATCTGGAAAGGGAAGCGACAACGATCAGGAGGCGGTGGTGGAGAGGAGGAAGACGACGTTATGGAATCGAAGAAGGACGAGTTATGCGACGAATGCGATTTTTGCAGGATCGACGATCAAGAAGAAGAAAAGGAGGAGATGGTGTTTGATAGAGAACACTTCTCGAAGATGCTCATGAAAGTTTCTCTGGATGATGCACAAATGTTTGCGAAATTGTCGTATTTGGGAAATTTGGCTTATTCAATCCCTAAAATCAAGGTGACCTGAAGAGATTGAAAACAAAACTTCAATTCCGTGTTTCTGATTCTTTGTTTTTGCCTTGTTTTCGATGTTACAGCCAGAGAATCTGTTGAAATATCAGAAATTGAGATTTGTGACTTCCTCAGTCGAGAAGAGGATCAGTCTTAAGGCTTCTTCTGATCAACAGGAGGATAATAACAATGGCGAGAAAGAGGAGGAGAAGCAGCTTATTAACCTAACTATGGCTTACAGAATAGCTGCTTCTGCAGCATCTCGTCTATTTTCCCATTCAAAAACTGTGCTTCCTTTCGGATCCTTAAAACGTCAAGAGAACGAAGCATCTCTAATGACCACTGCTGATTCGGTTACAGCCGTTGTGGCAGCAAAAGAGGAAGTTAAGCAGGCGGTCGCAGATGATCTGAAATCAAACAGTTCACCGCCTTGTGAGTGGTTCATATGCGACGATGATAAAAGTGGCACCAGGTTCTTCTTTATTCAGGTAATTTGTTATGTGTGGTTAGTCTTTCATGGTCTTGAGATTAGCCAAAAGATGAGCTTAAGAAGTTACACTCATCTTTACAGGGTTCAGACTCATTGGCCTCATGGCAAGCTAACCTTTTGTTTGAGCCAGTCCCATTTGAGGATCTTGATGTGTCTGTTCACAGAGGCATATACGAAGCTGCAAAAGGAATATACGAACAGATGTTACCAGAAGTTCACGCCCACCTCAATTCCCGTGGCAAGTACCGTGCTTTCCTTCGATTTAGCGGACATTCTCTAGGAGGAAGCTTGTCATTGTTAGTGAACCTCATGCTTCTGATCCGAGGTCAAGTCCCGGCTTCTTCTCTGCTTCCTGTGATCACTTTTGGTTCACCCTGCATCATGTGTGGAGGCAACAGGCTTCTTCAGAAACTAGGATTGCCTAAGAGTCATCTTCTTGGAATCTCAATGCATAGAGATATTGTTCCCCGAGCATTCTCCTGCAGTTATCCAAACAGAGCCATAAAGCTTCTCAAAGCATTGAATAGAAACTTTCGGAAACATCCTTGTCTGAATAACCAGGTAATGTGAAAGACATCTTAAGCGGTTTGCTTCAGAACGTTGTTGCTTGGCTTACTCTGTTTATCGATTTCTGCAGAATGTATTGTATTCTCCAATGGGAAAGCTTCTAATTCTGCAACCATCGGAGAGATTCTCTCCTCCACACCCTCTGCTTCCTCCAGGAAGTGGTCTCTATGTATTAACATCTAAGAATACCGATGAAACAGAACAAGGACTAAGGGCTGCAAAGAGCGTTTTCTTTAATTCACCACACCCTCTAGAGATCCTCAGTGATCGTTACTCTTATGGGTCTGAAGGGAAAATCAAAAGAAACCATGACATGAGCTCTTACCTGAAAGCATTGAGGCACGTGATCCGGAAGGAGCTGAAGCAGACAAAGGCTGAGCGGGATCAATGGCAGGTCAAGTTCTTTCTCATAAACATTATATGTACAGGGAGAGATACCTTGAAACTCATGGGTAGATTTGTCGCATCAAGGAGTAGTCAACTAGTGTTCATCGTCTTGCTCCCATTTAAATTGTTAATTATGAATGTCCCTTGCGTAATATTTCACAATTCACAAACACATTTTAGTTTCTTCAAGTGAAACTTATGGCCTACTATTCTGTAATAGAATTCACACGTCAATTTTATTCAAAGAAGGAATTAACTACTGTATAAGAAGAGAAAAAGCAAGTATATTATTGGGAGTCTTATCCTAGTGACATAATCTTACAACGGCGTTGGCAAAGAAATGCAAGAAATTTATTCATTAGGGGAAGGGGTGCCGTAAAAGCTCAGACCTTTCTGAAGAGAAACTTAGAGATCCATCTTCCCTGCTAGATACCATGAATGCATAGCAAGGCTTCCAAATGAAAAGATGTTAGCTAGCGATGATAAGCCGTGAATCATTCCAAACTTCTTGTTCATTGCAGCTAGCTTTGGGATAGTCTTTGCCTTTTCCCTATTCTTGGACCACCCAACTTCATCTCCAATGTTGTTTTCTCTCTCTACTTTGTGCCTTTGCTTCATCATCTAGACAAAAGTAAAGACCATTCGTTCATAGGAATCTTGTAAAGCATCGGGAAAAGAAGGATTGAAGATGGTGTTTGTGTAAAATTTACATCGATGGTCATGGGAGTGAACACGAACAAATTGGTGAGATTGAAAGCACAAGCCGATAAAAGAAAAACTAGCTGATACTTCACCACAGCAGAAGATGACTTCCATGGATGCAAATACCCGAAAGCAAACAGTGAAATTGCGCAGCATGAACCAACCAGAGTAAAATACGCTGGAAACATCTTGCTCTGAAGATTACCGAACTGATGCCTCGGTAAATTCCTAATCAATAACAAAAAACAACGGAAACAAAACTTCACACAGAAACCTAACTTGCTCAACTTTCGACGAAGATGATCTGATTTCAGCGAGAGAAATAGAATGCGTGTTATAAGTACTTACTTGAACATGATGATTCCTCCGATGAAGGTAGCCCAGAGAGCAGCGCCCCAAGCTGTAGCAAAACTAAGTAGATGAGATAGCTTCAGAAAGATCAAAAGCTTCGCCGAATTCTCACCGTTCGACAGTGATCCAAATGTTTCCGGCGAAAATATAATTCCGGCAGCTAAAAACGCTAGCGCTGCTAGAAATCTCGTGAGCCAACCCATGGCCGTAGATATTTTTGATCACTCTTGTCGAAGATTGTCGCAGAGACTTGAGAGTCTTCAACGACACGTTTATGCGAACGCCTAATTAAGTAGGTAGCCATCTGATTGTATTGACTAAAATACCCCCGTCACTTATTACACCTATTAAAGAGAGCATCCCTTATCCTGAAGAGGGTATTCATGTCAACTACTTGAATCTTTCTTGAAGCCGCACAAAGCCCACCGAACCAACATGACGCAGAAAGTAACTTTATAGGTCCATAACGTTGCATTGATCAATATCCAATGCCCGAATCGAAGGTCCAACAAATGATGGGTACTTGTTATAGGCTTAACAATCACTTGGGCTTTTCCACTTATTAGTTTTCCAAGGCCATCATGTATTTACAGCAATCAATTGGCTAGTTGTTTTCTTGTGCGTGCACTTCAGCCTGATAGTTCCAGATGAGGGTCACCTATAAGTCTTCTGGGTGGTATGTCGATGAGTCTATGGGTGGTATGTCGATGAGTCTATTATGCCTTAGGAAAGGCTATTTTAACTAATACTAAATTCACAGAAAAATATTTATAAATTATATTTTATTAGTAAATATATATTAAATATTTATATAATTTTAACTTTTATTTAAAATTACTTTTAACATTAATTTTTGTATATACAAAGTAAGAAAAAAAAAATTAGTTTTTACGAATTTAATAGTATTTTTTTTTAGTTTAATAAAATATATTAATTATATAACCAAATTAATAACAATGATTATTTGTAATTATTCTAATAAGTTAAATTCATTTATATATTTATTTGAAATTTACTTTAGTGATGATACGTCAGCATGATATTTTTGTTAATAACACGTCAGAGTAAAGTTATTTATTAAAATATTTCTCAAATAATGTATTAGGGATTATGGTAGTAATTTAAATCTATTTATATTTAGTTGAAATTATTTATAAATTAACATATAAAATTTAAAGAAATAAAAATTATTATTTTTGCAAATGTAGTAGTATTTTTTGGATAGTTGGATAAAGTATCTTTATTCTCTGACCAAATTAATATCAGTGGCATGTATTATAATTATTCTAGTAAGTTAAACTCTTTTATATATTTAAGTTGAAACTCACCGTGGTGTTGACACGTCAACATAGTATTTTTGTTATTAACACGTCAGGGTAAGGTTATTTTGTTAAAAAGTTTCTCAAATAATATATTAGGGATATTCAAATTTGTAATTTTATTTTTATTTATTTACACTATATTAAATCTAAATATAATTAATATTTTGAGTATATAATTATATTTCAAATATTTCAATTAGCTATTCAGTTTTCGACTCGTTTTGTATTTAGTTTTTTGATTTTTCAAATATAAAAATATAGAAAATCCATTTGAATATTTTATTGATTATAGTTTGGTTGGGTATTCTTTTTATGTTTGGTTTTGGTTGGATTTTAGTAAATTCAGATTTTTGGCTAGGCCTAATCTTCACAATATGCTAAAGCTTATAGGAAGGCAACATTTTGGGTCTGGTCTTATTTCGTGAATAGATAAATCATGGCATCATGTTATCATCCTGCTATATCAAGGTGGTCGGTGTGGTCCATTCCCCAAACTTGATAAAAAAAAATTCTCTTCTTATTTCGTATGATAAGAAATAATTAGCTAGTTAAATGAATCATTTATAAATTAATGTTAAATGGTTAATGGTCATTTGCAGTGTCTATGGTACCTACTAGTATTCATGAATTTATATATACTAGGAATTGAATTTATGCATTTAAGATAAAGTTTTTCTATCTACAATAAAAGTAAATAACTATTAAATGGACTTTGAAGTCCCGAAACCCTAATATATACATGAAAAATAAAATATTCAATATGAATAAGGGATGAATAGAGCGTTGCAGGTAAGTCTAAGTATTCGGATATTCGGTTCGGTTTTGGCCGGTTATTTTTGGTTTCGATTTTTTCGATTAGTAAGATCAAAGATCCATTCGGTTATTTTATATTTTGGTTCAGTTTTGGTTCGGTTATATCTCGGTTTCGGTCGGTTCGGTTATTAAATTGAAAAACCAAAAATAACAAAAATAACCAAAATAACCTAAAATAATCGAAAATATATAAAAATAATCAAAAAATAACAAAAAAATAACAAAAAATAACTAAAAAATAACCAAAAATAACCAAAATATCCGAAAGATCCAACAATATTTTGGATAACCAAAAATAATTCGATTTTTCAGATATAATTTCGGTTTTCGGTTCGGTTTCGGTTAGTAACAAATAACCATAGTTTTCCCAAATAATATCAGTTTGGTTATTTTTTTTTGTAACCGAATACTAGCCAAAATCTGTTTTTAGTTCGATTTTGATTCGGTTTATTCGGTTCGAATTATTTGTGCAGACGTAATTGGAAGAGTTTGAAGATCTATATATATTATTCTTTCTTTTTTTGCACTAGTGTTGTGCCTAACTACATTCACATCTTAAATATAATTATATTTATTGGTAGATGCAAAACTAAGTTACACATGTTCACCACCTTTGCTTTTGTATCTTGTAAGCTACTTCAGATTGGAAAACTCGATCTAGTTTCTGTCATACACTAAATAGAAGTTATGGTGAAGTGGACTTACTTGTAGTTACTTTCGCTTCTACTAAAATACTCCATTGGAACACCCAAAGCTTTTACCTTATTATTGTTTTTATATTTATTCTTACTTTTTCGTCTATTTAAATATTATTTTTTAAAGAAAAATTCAAATAAAATAATTGAGCACAAAAAGTTGAATAGTATATTAAACAAGTAATAAGTACACATGATAGGCTCACATGGATACACACTGACATCATCATATTGCTATACCTGTCCACGTATATGTCTTGTTTAAATAATTAACTAGTCTGTCTATGAGCCCGACAAGTTTCATTTTTCATCATTTGTTTGGTTATTTCACCAAATTCTCTTCACTCATGGAAATTGTTGATTTATAATATCAAACTACAAGAGTAAATATTGTTCAAGATTTGAAAATGGAAGACTTGTTTTCAACCTTTTTTTACATATATCACTAATTTTGAAGAAAATTAACTAGAGACCAATATGCATATTGACTAGTTATAGTCAAACTAGATTCATATCCACGCCATGTATGGGGAAAAATATTCGCAAATTATATTTTATTAGTAAATATAAATTAAATATTTATATAATTTTAACTTTTATTTAAAATTACTTTTAAAATTAATTTTTATATATACAAATTAAGAAAAGAAAAATAATTATTTTTACGAATTTAATAGTATTTTTTGTTAGTTTAAAAAAATATATTAATTATATAACCAAATTAATAACAATGATATATTTGTAATTATTCTAATAAGTTAAACTTATTTATATATTTATTTGAAATTTACTTTAGTGATGACATTTTAGCATGATATTTCTGTTAATAACACGTCAGAGTAAAATTATTTTATTAAAATATTTCTCAAATAATGTATTAGGGATTACGGTAGTAACTTAAAAATATTTATATTTATTTAAAATTATTTATAAATTAACGTATACAAAATTTAAAGAAATGAAAAGTATTGTTTTTGCAAATATAATCGTATTTTTTGGTTAGTCGAATAAATTATATTTATTATCTAACCAAATTAATATCAGTGGCATATATTGTAATTATTCTATTAAGTTAAACCTTTTATATATTTAACCTGAAACTTCATGTGATGTTGATACGTCAGCATAATATTTTTGTTATTAACACGTGAAAATAATGTTACTTTGTTAAAAAAATTTTTAAATAATATATTAGGGATGATGTGCGTGTAGATGGAGGAGGGAGATTATGATGTTCGTTTAATAAATAAGTTGCATAGTATTCCCTGCGGCGTTCAGTGATTATTCTGAACAGCAAATGTGTAAATTGGCAGATACATAATTGCATAGCAGATTTTATTAACTCTCTCTCTCTCTCTCTACATGTTTTTAAAATCTGGTCAATATTCTGAGAAATGAATTTATTCCTATAACAATTGAATACTACACACTGATTTATTAGTATTACAGTAGATCATTATTCTCACTAATTTAAACAATATTACTACCAATATATGAGGAATGCCCTATTGAATAGCGACCAAACTTTGTAGATAAGATTCCTCGGAATATTAATCTGTTGTGTCAGACTCATTTAACAATTTTAAATCGGACAAATTAAATCTAAGAGGGACATCATCTCTTTCAAATATTGGATATTATCCGATTAATATTCATATGTGTGTGATGGAAATGGAAGTCCTTTTTAATTTTAATCAATTATCCAAAGCATTATCTTTGCAGAGGTAAAGAGAAAGCAGGAGAAAGAGAGATGAGTCGAATATTTAAAGTGACCAAAAAAAAATTCGATTGGAATTAATTCTTACATGCATTATACATACATACGTCACTGATTTTCACTCATCTAGGAACGGCGTCGTTTCCTTTAGTTGGTTCTTAAACCTTCCGGTTAAGCTTTTAACAACTGAGGGCTTGGTATTTCATTGGATTCGGTTGGTTAAAACCGGTCCTTGATAGTAGATTCCCGACCGCGGCAAGATCTCTGCAGAAAACTCCTTGATATGCGCTTGAATTTACCGGTTTTTTTTCTGAGAACCCGTTTATATGTACCGAAACCGGTTCGAGTTCTCCAACCGTTTTCGTTGACATCATCGTCTTCTTCCTCTGTTCCTCATCCGCTATTGTTGCCGTCAAAACGGAATAACCTTTCTGAATTAAACGGTAAAGCAACAACGAAGACATCTTCGCTCGATCTTTAACGGAATCAATCTCGTTTTGATCGGAGAAATCGCAACGTTCGATGAACGATACAGCCTTGTCAGGTTTATGTCTGAGACACAACAAGAGATTTGCCCGATCTAGCTCCGATCTAGTACATCCGCGTCTTACTCCGATTAATCCGTAGTAATCAACATTTCCAATTTCTCCATTCGCGATTTTACCTTTTAATATCTTTGATTTCGTTGTCAATACGCACAATTTCCCTGGAATTTCTCTGTATTTCACATTGTGCCGTTTCCACGGCGGTCCAGGAAGTTTCCGATCGCGTAAGATCGTGTTGTATAGAAGCTTCAAGTGTTCTAAATCGTGAAGCGAATCAGGTAAACACCGAACCGTTTCTAAAAGCGCAGCTCTAGTCTCCAACGCGTGAATACACGACGGTTCAAGAGCTAAGGTTTTATTGCAATCGGCGATCGCCTCCGCGATTTTTCCGGCGGATCTGTACGCGGCGGCGCGATGCATATAGCAATCGGCGAGGAATCCTTGCGGCGCCGGGCGACGACGTCCGTCGAGGATTTTGGAGAAATGGCGGATCGATTCGGAGAAATGGCCGGCATCGAAAGCGGCAAATGCGGCGGCGCGACGACGGAGGAGGAGTTTTGTGTGGGCGAGAAGACGAGAGATGGTTTCGCATTCGGTGACTTTGCGTGGAGGAGAAACAGAAGAAGATGAAGATTCGGAGAGAAGGAGAGAGAAGCTATCATCGGACCAGCATATACTTTGACGACGGAACTCGGCGGTTGCGATGCGTTTCCCGGTTTGAAGAAGAACCATCGCGTCTTCCATTAATCCTAGGTGGCAACAAGCTTGTCCCAATACAGCATATCTGAAAATTACCAAAACAATTAAAAATTAATATTTTAATATTACACTCTGATTGGTCCCAACTAAATATGTCATTACAGGAAAATAATTGATTCATTTAACTGCTATTTTGCAGTTGTGTTTAAATTTGTCCAGAAAAATGACTGAAGATAAGTGTTGTCTAAAAAATATGCTGAAAACACAGAATGGTTGCAATTTTACTCTTAACTTTGATTAAAAATCAAAACTTTAATATACTGAAAGCGAGGAATTACCTCCACTGTTTCTCTTTATCACAATTTCGACATATCCCTGCCATTACTTTCTTCTTCAAGTCAGAAAGAGAGAAGCACTTGAATGAGTTGGAGAAGGAGGAGGAGTCACGGCCAGGAGAAAGAAGCTTCCGTGAGAGTTGAGCGGAGGAGGAAGAGTAAGAGCCGTCGGATAAAACGGACACGTCTTCTTCGTTCACTGCGAGCTTGAGGCTTGGAATGTAATCTTGAAGCATATTAGCTACGTCCTTGAAACGACGAAGAAAAAGCAAAGCTCTGCTTTTAAGCTCCAATGCAATTTCCAGGCGCGGCGATATCGATAAAGCTGCGTCAAGTATATGAATGGCTGAAGCGGTGTCGTTTTGGTCGTCGTTCGCCATTAGAGACCTTGCGTCTTTAATGTATTTATCAACTAGCTGAAAGATTGAAAAGAAAGCTTACGTTTTTTTAGTGAATAATCGATGCCCATTAAAAGAAATGATTGAGAAATTGGAGAAAGTTTGATGATTTGGAAGTTATATTTACCTTCTTGTGTGTGAACCACCAATGCTTCTTGTCGTCATTAAGGACAGGATAAACAGCCATTGTTGCAGAGAGGTAGACTTCTAGAAAAAGTGGTTTGATTTGGTGATTGGGTCAATAGATCAAACTATCCAAAAACTAGATTTAACCTTTATCTGTATTTTCCTCCTTCCCCAAAATTCTTTGCTTCTTTTCCTCCAAGATTTGAGAAAAGAAAGACAAGTGCTTATAAAGAAACAGAGAGAAAAAGTCAGAGAGAGGAGAGAGAATGAAACAGAGAAGTATAGTGGAGAGAGATAGAGAGATATGACAGCTTCGACCTGAGAGAAAGTTTTGATCCTTCTACTTATTAGCTGGCTCCATTTCCCTTTTACATATTCTCTCTTAATTATACATATATGATATAACGTTTGTCAATTTCGTGTATATCTCAAAATCATATCTTTTGTAATTACCTTTGTTATATCTCAAGTGTAAGTCAAAAGTTCCCCAGCCCTTGATTTTACATTTATAAACTGAGATTTATTTAAGATTACGAAAATTCTAAAGCAATTGATTAAAATAGTAGACTTTGTAATTTATACATCATTGTGATTTGTCATATTGTCTTTATGAAATCGTCATAGTATGAAGAATGATTACATTATTTCATTACCCATCTCTTCAGTAATCATGTTCAATTATTTCTTACTATATACTTCAAGTTTTATTTTCTTCGCTAGATTCTATGGATATTATTGTTTGCCAAAAATGAAATGTTGATAATACTGATCATAATGACATGTCGTGTCAAGAATTTCAATTTACTGCATGTTATAGAGATTCCATGAAATTGTACACAAGTTTGAATTATTTTAATATATTATTTGAGAAAATTTTTAATAAAGTAACTTTATTCTGACGTGTTAATAACAAAAATACCAGTTGATGTGTCAATATCACAGCGAATTTTAGTTTAAATATATAAAAAGGTTTAAGTTATTAAAATAATTACAATACATGTCATTGATATTAATTTGGTTAGAAAATAGATATATTTAATTCAACTAACCCAAAAATAATATTACATTTTCAAAAACAATAATTTTTATTTCTTTAAATTTTTTATAAGTTAATTTATAAATAATTTCAAATAAATATAAATAGATTTAAGTTATTACTATAATCTCTAATATATTATTTGAGAAACAGTTTAAGAAAATAAGCTTACTCTGACGTGTTATTAACAGAAATATCATGATGACATATCATCACTACAGTAAATTTCAAATAAACATACATATAAGTTTAAATTATTATAATATAATATATGTCATTATTATTAATTTAGTTAGACAAGTAATATATTTTATTAGACTAACCAAAAAGTATTATTAAATTCAAAAAAAAATTATTTTTCATTTCTTAATTTATATACACATTAATGTTAAAACTAATTTTAAATAAAAGTTAAAATTATATAAATATTTAATTTATATTCACTAATAAAATCTAATTTACGAATATTTTTCCTACGCATTGCGTAGATATAAATCTAGTATATATCTTATACTTCAATGATGTACACAAGTTTATGATTAATGTTTATGAAGAAACAACATGTTATATTGCAAATAATGCGAATTTTGTTTGGTCTAAAAACAATGCAAATGTGAACATATATGTGGTCAAAAATTAATATGTAAGGGAACGGTTAGCCTTTATGATTGAGAACTGTACTTTCTAAAACAACAAAATAATAAAGCAGCCGAAAAATGATTATATTATAGGTACAACCTCCTTCCACTAATTCTTTCTACTTATAAACAAAATCTATGTGTATTGCCTACAAATTATATCCTTATTGTTTCATCATTTAGATATATACTAGATTTTGACAAAAAAATATTTACAAATAATAATTAATTATTTATTTTATTAATTTAAATTAGATATATATATAATTTATCTCATATTTAAAATAATTTTTTAAAATTTTTTTAATATTGATTACAAAAATAAAATAGATAATAAATCGGAATATACAAATAGTTTTAAATTGTATCTATTTTGGATAAAAATATATATGATAAATATTCAATTAAACTAAACTTTTGTTTTATATTTTGTTTGACTAATTTTTCAAAATTTATATTTTGTTTTATATTTTATTTACATTTTTTTTGTCACTGGGTCACAACGGGCCGATCCAATAGTCCAATATCTTCATACGAAGATTTAGCACCCTCCTACGAGGGGTGGTGGAGTCGAACTCCACACCTCTGGGATAGACGTAGAGGTGGTACAACCAGTAGACCACTTGCTCCTCCATTTTATTTACATTTTATGATAGAATACATTGTATGTCGAAATATTAGGGATTCACATATAATATACTGTATAATGGCAATTTTCGTAAATACTCTAGTAAATTATGTCTCAAATAATATTTTTCTTAAATGCTCTAATAGTGTGACACATGACACACTTGTAAATCACACGTCAACATAAGATTACTTTGTTAAAATGATTCTCAATTAATATATATATATAAATATATAGAATATATAGATTATCACATCTTTTTTTATTTCCCCCCTTAATATTCGATAATTTGGTAAATACAATAAAATAAGAATCTGTTTGATCTTAAGTTGGATCAATATAAAATTTACAGCATTTTTGCGAAATTCAAGTACATCATTCTGTATAAATACATGCTTAATTTATATGTGTATACGTATTATAAACCTAAAAACAATCTCGAAGACAAAAAAAGTGGGTAATACATATTTACACAAAAAATGTCATTGGTTTTTTTATACTTAACACACACTAGAAAGACAATTAAGTGATAATAGTTAATTAATTACGAGTATAATTAAGTTAAATATATTGTTTAGAAATGGGTCTAGTTAAGGGTAACGGTCCCCATTCTATAAACATGTTAGCATCTCAAGTGGCATATCACCAGTCATGACATTTATATTAATATATATTAACCCATTATAATATGTACAAAATTAATTTCATATTCCATATACACACATTAATAAATCCCTATCTATTTTTAATATATATATATATTAGTTTTTGTTCTTAAAATATTCTACTATCATATACGCCACTTTATTAACATAATTATAAGTTTAAAGCACAACGAGTTGTATCACCTTTACGTCCATCCCAGAGGTGTGAAGTTCAACTCCACCGCCCCTCGTAGGAGGGTGCTAAATCTTCGTATGAAGATACTGAGCTATTGAGTTGGCTCATTGTGACCCAATGACAAAAAAAAAGAAGCACAACGAGTTTTATAGGATTTACAAGTCGGAAATAGTAACTGATGTATTGGTTGTATCAACTTTACGTACATCGTAAAATTATAAAGTTCGATTTCATTTTTTCTCGTAGAAAAGTGTTAAATATTCATATGAAAATATTGAAATATTGGAATGTGGTACGATAACAAAAAAAAAAATACAATTCAGTTACTTTTGAATTGATTAGTTCTTGTGGTTATTGATTAAAGAGGACCTGGTTAATGTTTTGTTTAATTCTTATTATCTCCAAGTCATAGAAATGCATGCAATATCCAACAAATTAACTCAAAAATACTTGTAAAAGAAAATTCATATATACGTATAATATTATGATTTCTTGAAGTGGACGTCAAAAATATTATTTACTTATAATTGTTATGACATATTGGGTGTTTGGATTTTGCAAAATGATGGGTGCCTTTGTCTATTGGAGACTTTACCAAGACATGGTTCAAAATTGGCGCAGATATTAAGATAAGAATCAAAGGTGAAACAGTAATGGTTGTAGTGAAGGTAAATCATATAATTTATAAGTATTGAGTAAAAAATAGAGAATATTGCATTGGAAAACAAACCAATCATCTAGTTTGGCTCAAATTCATACGATAGAGACCTCTTTTTGATCCAAAAGCTTTGGGTTTTGAACAAAAACTGAAACCAATCAAATAAAAGTCAAGAGAGAGAATTGAGAGGACGGCACATGTTCCTGGTTTAGATATCACGTGAGAATGAATGATCCATGTGCTTCTCTTAACCCCAAAAAAACCAACTTAATAGTTTTTCTTTGCATCTCCCACGTTAACATATATGTAACCGCCCCGGTTTGTTTCAATGATTTTTATTTTATTTTTGAAATTCGTGTTTATTCTAAAATAGCACCTTTTAAAGTTTTTCTTCCAAATCTAACATCATAAAATTAAATTCCCAAAAATAGCACAAATACTTATGTGAAAATACTTATTTATTCTAAATAAATTATACATAAACTTAAAGTATTGTATTTGGGTTCATTATTTCTAATTTAAGGTTTAATTTTTTTCTATTAAAATATAGTTTTAATGCATTTTAATTTTAAATTTGTGCTATTATTAGAAATTTAAACTAATGATGCTATTTTTGGAAAAAAAAACTTAAAAAGATGCTATTTTAGACATTTGTCCTTTCAGCAAATATTAAATCAATTTATAATTTATTATAAGTTGATAAGGAAATTATAAGAAGAGAACATGGGAAAAGCTAGTTGAGAAATAGGACCAGTACAGCTCGGTTATGCGTTGCTAAAAAGTCGTGAATAATAATTTCAAAAATAAAACAACGAAAAGAATTGTAACAGAGAAAAATTACTAAACTAAAACAAGAATCGATCCAAAGGAGAAATTCTGAAAAAAAGTTGATAAAAAGTGAAAGTATGCAAATTAATAATTTAAAAACCTGTAAAAATATATATATATAGGGCATACAGGAGTTTAGAAATGAACTATTGTTCACATTTTTAAAAAATGAACATAAATGCATGGTTATCCATAGATTCGTTTGTTTTGGTTTCCCAATAAGAAGAAAAAGACGAAAAGAAATGAAATTATAAGCTCAAAAATAGACATAACACATGTAAAACAACATATACGAATACACATTATCTAATGGCACATCTGTATGTCAATTTGATTGGCTTTCATTTGTAGGACATTGTGATTGTTAAATGTCAACTCGATTCACATGGGTTAAGTTTTTCGACATACATTATTAAAGTCCAGTCTTCATCTTTCAATGTTTCGAGAAAAGCTCAGAGACAGCCATTGCTTTAACCCCACACAGTCACAGACAAAACTGGGTTCCCACACTTCATCGGATTTGGGTCTAATCTCTATTATATCTGTATTTTTTTATATCAAATACAAATGTCACTATAAGTAAGAATCTTGTTGCGTACACACATATTTACAGTTTATACACACATTTCCATGCTTCATTTCTACAACTGGGAATCATAACCACACATCAGATATTTTCCGAGTAGACAGACTTACATTGATACATCTAGTTGATATATTGAGAAACCCATTTGAATCCTTCACCATATCCCATCTTTCTAACAATGCTGCACATGAACACCTCAAGGGGACGAACATTTGTTCCTGCTAGATTCACTTTACCTTTCCCGGTGGTGAAATTGGTTAGGCCTAAATGATAACGCAGCTCGTCCTCTGATGCAGCATAGGGAATGTCGATTTTGTTTCCGAGAACAAGGAATGGGGCATTTGCTAGGGATTCATCTGAGAGAAGTGCGTCAAGTTCCTTCTTTGAGTCTGGAAACCTCTCCTTGTCATATGCATCCACCAGGTAAACCACTGCATCCACCTAACAGAAGGAGAGTCGATAATGTTACAAACCTGAAGATAATAATAAGTTGACAACAAAGTGTCGTCACAAAGAGAGCTCGTTCTACGATAATAACAATCAGATATTTGTATATAGATTTGCTATCTACCAAATTTCAACTAAGAACTCCTCCATATACCAATCATCATATCATTTCAAACTCTATCAACTGGAGAGTTCACTGCAGCACCACCTTTCCAATTATCATCTGGAGATTGCAATCAAGATCTACCGTTCCAAAACTAACATTGTTTCGTTGGGACAAGGATAATTGCAAAGATAATCCATCCTACCAAAAAGGCAAACCTTGGTGTGCTACCCGAGTAGGAAGCGTATAGTGGTAACCACAATGGCTAAAAAGCAGAATAGAAGTACATAGCAAGATTCACATCAGCTTACTATCTACATATAAGCAGCAGAACGTAATCACTGGATCAAAATGCTGTCGATTTGCAATCCACCCAATCTTCAAAGTAGAGTTAAACCTCCACATACCAACAACCCTGTCAATTCAAGCTATCATCTTGAGATTTCGCTTCAGTTCTATCATCTCGATATCTCTGAGACTATTGTTTCTTAGTGACAGGGAAGACTGTAACAGCTTCACGAATGTAATCTACAGCGTCTATAAAAAGACTAGTGATCGCAATGGATATGAATCACAGAAACAGAGTGGGCACACACACTAAAAATTCACACCAGCGTAGTGTCTACATATAATACGCAATCAAAAGACTTCCTAATTGATTAAACTAGAATTAGAACAATCAATAACCCGCGATCGCAATAACACGAAAACGAGAGGTCAAACCTTAGCATAATAGTCCTTCCAGACTCTACGTGCAATCTGATGACCTCCCAAATCGAAGGCTTTGAACTTAATTTTCCCGATGTTTAGCTCTTCCGATGTCGGATGTTGTGTCGGCTGATGCTGGACCAGTCTCTGAAACCAAATTCAGACGATTACCTGAATCTTAAACTTTGATCGATTACAATAACTAATGAGAAACGAGATTATCAACCGGAATTACTGATCTGATCGAAAAAGAAAAAAACGAACCTCGTCCTTTAACATGTGAAGCAAGGTGGTTTTCCCGGCGTTGTCAAGGCCGAGAAAAAGAATCTTCGCTTCCTTCTGCCAGAGTCGGAGAGATGCGAGAACTCCATAGAACCAATGGACGAGGAACATCGATTCTTCTTCTCGCGAGAGCTTATAACTCAGCAAATGAAGATCGAAGAGAATACGGTACAAAGTCTCACGCAGATTGGCGTTTTTAGACGGTGGCGTTCTAACTCGAATAAGTATTGTTAATCTCTTTTTAATTCGAGCGAGTATTGTTAAGTTCGTTTTATTAACGAATATTGTAAATTCGATTTCATTCATGAAAGTATTGTAAATAATACATTGTACATTTTAGCCTTTCAGGCAAAGGCGTCGGTATAAACGTTGTCGTTTATTAAACTGAGGCCTTGTTTGATACTAACAATGATTTAGTGTTAACACAATACTTTAGCAGCTTTTTATGATTCATTTCATTATATACGTAAATTCAATTGTGCACTAACCTTAGTGAAATTAAATGATTAATCCCTAATATATTATTTGAGAAACTTTTTAACAAAGTAATCTTACTCTGACGTGTTAATAACAAAAATATCAGCTGACGTGTCAACAACACAGCGAATTTCAATCTAAATATATAAAAAGATTTAAATTACTAGAATAATTACAATACATGTCATTGATATTAATTTGATTAGAAAATATATATATTTAATTCAACTAACCCAAAAATAATATTACATTTTCAAAACAATAATTTTTATTTCTTAAAATTTTTATACGTTAATTTATAATAATTTCAAATAAATATAAATAGATTTAAGTTATTACCGTAATCCCTAATACATTATTTGAGAAAATTTTAAGAAAATAATCGTAGACGTGTTATTAACAGAAATATCATGATAACGTATCATCAATACAGTAAATTTCAAATAAATATACAAATAAGCTTAATTTATTAGAATACAATATATATCATTGTTATTAATTTAGTTAGACAATTAATATATTTTATTACACTAATCAAGAAATACTATTAAATTCATAAAAATAATTATTTTTCATTTTTTAATTTATATAAATATTAATGTTAAAAATAATTTTAAATAAAAGTTAAAATTATATAAATATTTAATTTATATTTACTAATAAAATATAATTTGTGAATATTTTTTCCACGCATGGCATGGGTATAAATCTAGTGTTCAATTATTTCGCTATTTAATCAATTAAAACTAACTCTAAAAACCCGTTAAATAAAAAAAATCATCGAAGATATATTATTGCATACGAAGATTGATTTCGATTGTTACATCAATGGCTTTGAAACATACACAATCATAAGAGTTATATATATGAAATCAATGATTTTGAGAATGCTTCTTGACGATAATCACAGGACACTTAACTCGCTTGGCACAATACTCGCTCACACTGCCTAGCAAAGCCCTATTAATGAAACATATAATATAATTATATACCATATCATCAACAATTAAAATGAAAACTTGTTGGGTCTTATATCCCTAATATATTATTTGCGAAACTTTTTAATAAAGTAACATTACCCTAACGTGTTAATAACAAAAATACTATGCTGACGTGTCAACATTCAGCTTAAATATATAAAAAAGTTTAACTTATTAGAATAATTACAATATATACCACTGATATTAATTTGGTTGGAGAATAAATATAATTTATTCAACTAACCAAAAAATACTATTACATTTACAAAAACAATTATTTTTATTCCTTTAAATTTTCTATACGTTAAAATAGAAATAATTTCAAATAAATATAAATAGATTTAAGTTACCACCGTAATCACTATTATATTATTTGAAAAATATTTTAATAAAATAATTTTACTGTGACGTGTTATTAACAGAAATACTATGCTGACGTAACATCACTAAAGTAAATTCCAAATAAATATATAAATGAGTTTAACTTATCAAAATAATTATAAGTATATCATTGTTATTATTTTGGTTATATAATTAATATATTTTATTAAACTAAAAAAATACTATTAAATTCGTAAAAATAATTATTTTCTTTTCTTAATTTGTATATACAAAAATTAATGTTAAAAGTAATTTTAAATAAAAATTAAAATTATATAAATATTTATTTATATTTACTAATAAAATATAATTTACGAATATTTTTTCCCATGGCGTAGTACCAATCTAGTATTAATTAAAATGAAAAAGATGAAGGCATGTTACCTTTTGAAGAAGCCATAGTCATGTGTTCCAATAACTAACATATCAGCCCTAAGTTTCTGAACTGCGTTACATATAACTTCCTTAGCATCTCCTCTTCCAACTCTTCTCTCTATATTAATCTGCACATTAACAATAACTTAAATTACTCATATTTCATTAATTCCTTTCATCAAAATATAAAAACATAAACGTTTTCTTATTTCAAAACCAATTGAAAATAAGAAAAATAAGGTTTGTCAAATCTTATGAACGAAACGAAATAGTAGTATATAAAGGTTACATCGGACTCAAAGTCTTGGTACACTGTTCGAGATCGAGCCATGACGGATTCGACAAGCTCGTGTTCATATTTCTGTAAAGCTGCAACCGGATCTCCGGTCACTATAAACCCTGAAAATCGACCAAACAAAATCTAAATCTGAAAGAATTATAAAGGAATTATAAAGGTCAATTAATATCGCAGCGTTGTGATCGCAGCTTTCTGCGGTGTTTGACTATCAAACGCAAATGACGCAACCGTAAGTTCCTGCGGCTACGAAACGAACAGACCTATCATGTGAATTACTAACCTGCGGCATCAATGGAAGAGTAAACGGGAAGAGGGGGCTTGACGTAGAGGAGAATGAGTGTATTATTGGAACCGTATGGAAAAAGATTGTCAAGACTCCACGAGAGAGCTTCCATGCTCTCTTCACTTTCGTCCACTGCTACTACTATTTTTCTCTCCTTCGTTTCCTCCATATATATTTCTTTACTAATAAAAACTTTTTTTGTTTTGCTTTTAATGGTTACTCAGAGAAGAAATATCGATGCTTGCATTGATGAAAAGAAGAGATTGCGTTTTTGTTCCTATATTTATACAAGTAGATAGGCAAAACCCACTTGATATCCATTTAATTTCGACATAGTTTTTCGATTTTGTAATTAAGTAGGTCGTTATAAATACAAGAGGGCTTGTACGTATGCATCTTCTCGTGACTAAGTAATTTCACACCCGAAAGGTTCTTAGTGCTAAAATGCGTTTGATTGATAGCCAATCATATATTTTTTTATCGTCGATGTGAATCTAATTGCAATATTTATCTTTTTTACATAATATATAATGAAGCATCCATATATTGAAGCGAAAAGATATTTGCATATATAGTGACAATTCATATCTTATAGAATTATTACATTCTTTAATTTGAATTAGCTAATATATTGTAATAGATCTAAAGTACTGTACTTGTCATGATTTTCAGATTTGTAATATCCATAGACGTATAATAAGATGAAGTAAACTGAGAGAAGTACATGATTGAACCAAATAAAATCTAAAAAAAAAAATATTTGGTCCCCCATCAAAACTAGAGGAAAAATATCATGACCTTAAAATGAAGATAAGATGCATAGACCTTCCAACCAAAAACTTGACACCTAATCACCTATAATTATTGATCTTTATGTGTCTGAATGCTACATGTGGGCCCAAGGGTTAAACGATAATACGAAAAATCAGTTAATTGGACCACAATGTTCTTCGTTTGTAACCAAAATAAGGCCCATTGGGCTTTGTAGTCGATAGGATACAAGCTGCGGTCGATTGTCACAGAAAGACGGAACTGTTTAGAAATTTTTGTTTTTTTGTTACGGCTAACCCTCTAGAAGAATGAGAGTCTTCCTCTTACGACTCTTATTTGATCTTCCTATAGAAAACTGCCAGCTCATCTCTGCCATCTCCACTTGACTACACCTGTCAAGCGGGTCAGACCCGTCCCGTCTGACCCGCCCTGCGGCGGGTTACAGATTTTTTTGCATAAAACCTTTTTATCCGTAAAACCCGCGAATCAATTTTTTCAGACCCGCACTCGCCCCGCATTAATCAAGCGGGTCCCGCGGGTTAGCGGGTGACCCGCTTCATTTTTCAAAAAATTTAAAATTTTTTAATAAATTTAATTAAACTAAAATATTTAATAAATTTAATTAAAATAAAATATTTAATACATTTAATTAACATTTTTAAAAATATTTAATAAATTTAATTAAACTAAAATATTTAATAAATTTATTTAAATTAAAATATTTAATAAATTTAATTAAAGTTTCTAAAAATATTGAAATAATTTAATTAAAATATTTAATAAATTTCATTTGTTTGGATTTAAATTAGTTTGAGCCTAAATTAGTTGGACCTGAATTTGATTAATTTGATTGAGCCCAAAATTTGCAGGTATCCGCTAACCCGCAAGTTAAAAAATTGCAACCCGCACCCGCCCCGCTCTAAATAATACTCGACCCGCACCCGCCCTGTATATGCAAAAAAAATTTTCACTCGACCTGCATCCGTCCTGTAGCGGATCAAACGGGGCGGGACCCACGAATAAAGAATCATATTGACAGGCCTACACTTGACCTTCTCCCTTCTTTGTTTTTCTTCTTCTTGTTGTTCTTGAAAGATGCTCTCACCGGCCTATCAATACCTCCGTTGCTCGTCCTCAAGGTCAAACGTTGGAAACTGTTATTTAAAATTCTTGACTTCAACACATTTCGTTTCATGTGTCAGGTCAATTAAAGCCCATATTCTGTGGTAAAAAATGATATAATCATGACGTCGTCATTTCATTATTTAAGCAAAGAGAGCCACATATAAAAATAAACTACATGGGGTAGGCTTTGGTTATTGTTAATGGTCGTTTTATATTTAATCAATTTAGGCTTATGAATTGTGTGTTACATTGTTTTCGTGTGGAAAAATTCAAAATAAAACTTAATTAATTTTCTTAGTGACTCTTACCAACTCCATTTGATATTTTTCTAGAGGCATCTTCGTGGAATATTCCATCCTTGAATGGACG
Source organism: Pugionium cornutum (assembly GCA_018901935.1). Taxonomy (NCBI): domain Eukaryota; kingdom Viridiplantae; phylum Streptophyta; class Magnoliopsida; order Brassicales; family Brassicaceae; genus Pugionium; species Pugionium cornutum. The sequence goes on from CM032157.1 coordinate 433,416, forward strand.
GATTAACAAACGTGTTTCCTTTGTAATGAATTTCCAGCTGGCGTCAGTTTCCAATTGTGTTTTAATATTTCCAAAAAAAGTTATTATCTTCCTTTTTCTATTTATTAAAAAATAATTGAAAAAGCCTTTGCCAGCTCATCGTCATCATCATTATCGCCTTTAAAAGGATCCCTTGGAGCTTCTTCAAAGCCTTCTTTCGTTTGGCCCTTTGATCTACAGCTTGTTTTTGTTGTTTATCGTCCTCTCGATCATCAAAGTCTTTATCCATTGCCTTTCATAGTTTTCTTCTCCTTCCTTCCTTTGTTTCTTTTCATTCTGTTCTCTTCTCAGATCTGTTTTCTGTTGATTTTGATTTAGATCTAGATCTAGGAGTTTTCTCTTAAGGAATTTGGCTGAGACTGTCCGATCTGGGGTTTGTTAGAAGAAATTAGGGATTCTGAAAAAGCAGGAATGATTCTGGATTTTCTATGAGCTACTCAATTCTGTTTCGTCGGATTCGCATTTTACACTCATACTCCGTCGTTTATCTGTACTATTCCTACGTTTTCTCATGAAGTAATCGTTTCCGATCTGATCTGTTTCGGTCTCGATTAAAATTTCTAAGGTTTATTTTCGTTTGACGTAACCATTCTTTGGTAGTTTAGAGAGCGAAAATTTAGATCGTTGTCTATAGTTTGGGTTAAGCATTTTTATAGGAATCTAGAAGTATATTCTATTTGTTACTTTTTGGTGAAAAAAGTAAAAAAAATCAACCGAAATGGGGTCGTTGCAAAGGCAGACAAGTCCTGATTCTGACAATGATCCGAGGTATGCGGCGGTCACGGATGAGAGGAAAAGGAAGAGAATGATATCCAACAGAGAATCCGCACGGAGATCAAGGATGAGGAAACAGAAGCAACTCGGTGATCTGATTAACGAAGTGACTGTTCTCAAGAACGATAACTCTAAAATCACTGAGCAAGTTGATGTAGCTACAAGGAAATACGCCGAAATGGAGTCTAAGAATGACGTCTTGAGAGCACAAGCATTGGAGTTAACAGACAGGTTAAGATCATTAAACTCTGTGCTTGAGATGGTGGAAGAGATTAATGGTCAGGCTTTGGATATTCCAGAGATTCCTGAATCTATGCAGAACCCATGGCAGATTCCTTGTCCAATGCAACCAATCATGGCTTCTGCTGATATTTTTGAATGCTGAAGATTTCCTATCTAAAGGATCCAAAGAAGCATTGAGATTTCGTCTTGGTCGGCTTTCCTTCTACGTATTTTTGTGTTTTACAATTAGACTCATTGTGTGAAATGTGTCGTGTGTCGTCTTTGTTGAAAATTGTCCGGTCTTGTTCTGGTTTTCTAGCCATAGTCCTCTAGTATTGTGTCGTCTACATAAGATAAGAATATCATGTAATTGGTTTACAAATGAATTCAAGCTTTGTTATTGTTATCTTATCTGCTATTTGCGTCTACTGTGATAATGATTTGTTCGATTTTCTCTTAGGAATCTCGAAATTACAATGTTTTTAGAGCTATTTAAGTCTCAAAGACACCAAATTGACCGCAACAAAGATTTGTAATATACCAATCCGGAACATGATGGATTCAAAGTTCAACTGTCGTAAGTACGACATTCGTTAGTCTCAGGATTGTCTTTGCAGTATTCCTCCAAAGGGTCCGAGCCACCAGCTTTCTTCTTATCTCTAGCGTGGCTAGCTGCTGCGCTCAGCTCCTCAACCTCGTCCCATGCAGCTACACATTCTCCGCTCACAGGATCGCCCGCACAAGTCTCCTCTGCTTCCTTAATGCTCTTCTCCATTTTATCCGATATCCCTCCTGGTGTTGCTTTAACCGGTCTAAATTTCACCATCCGGTTCGTTGTTCTTGAACCAAAATTCCACGGATTCTTCAAACTTACAGGACCGGCGAGACGACCCGGTCGATTCTCGTTGGTGACGACGACTCGTTGGGCTGTAATGTTAAGACTTGTAGCTATAGTTGCCATCGTTGGATGGAGGAAATTATTCAAAAAGCTTTGATTTTTGATTTTTAAAACTAAAAGAAGATATTTCAGATAAATTGGAGCGAAGAACATAAATAGTGTACGAGAATTCAATTCTGTGAACCCCATTTCTCATCCTCCTTTAACGAACCAGAGAATTACACGTTTTCTAATACTTTTAGATATTATTTTAGTCGATGAAATATTTTTCAGTTCCAACGTTGAAAATTTGCAGCCGTTCAAGCCGTTATCCAGGAACACCTGCTCGTTTAGATATTTATGAAAAAATACAACAATCTTCACCTGTTTTAAGTAAAAGTGAAGAATGATGTCTGAAATTTAACCATGGAACAGTATTATCTATCTCCGTAAAACAATAGGTTAAACAAATCCCCAAAATCCGATCTCAGATTTGTTGTTTATTTCTTAAGTAACCCTTTTCTCAGGTAACTCATCTAAGATCTCAAGAAACCATTAAAATAGAAAAAAGTCGAGCTGAAGACATAGAGAATGATATAGGCTTTTGATTCATTCTTCAGCGGCAACAACGCTGATCTCACCTCTCTCAAGCAAGTCATAGAAAGCTCTGGTTTTCCTTTGCTCGTTCCAATGGTGCATCTTCCAGAGACCACCAGCAGCTAAGCCGAGTGTCAAACCAATAATTAACTCCTTAACCACACTCGGACCTTTCAGCGTAGCATGTGCAATCTTGTGTCCTGCCATCTCTTCTCGCAACCTAGCACGGAGTCTATTATTAACAACATACTTGAGAACTTCACACTCCTCACGAAGTTAAACCTTAAAATGTTACTGACAACCAATAAACACCTATCTCTCTCTCTCTATATATATATAGTCTCTTTTATTGATCAAATACGTTCTGAGAGCAAATTCTTATATTGAAGCCTACATATATGCGCACACACTCTTCAGGATCACATATGGGTCTCAAGGCAATTAGGAATGAATCTAAACAAACACACCCACAAAAGTAAAAAAAAGTATCCATTTCACACCTGATCATCTATCTGTAGTTATTAGAGCTCTATTCAACGGTATCTATCAAAGACTTCGAATTTATTACCAGAATGGTAAAATAACCCTAATACACATATTATAAAAAACGCAACACGACATGAAATTGGCATCTTCCCGGAAAAAAATGATTTTAAGTTCTCAAAGAATCACCACCCTAAGAGAGAATCAATCAAACAAAAAAACTAGATATTTCAATCCTATCCACACCGATCCCCACGATAAGAAGAGAAATCGATCCAAAACTGATATCGCTAGGGATAAAATCAATGATAAATTCAGTCATCTAGAAGGCTACATAAACAAGAACACCTCAACATTCTAAAATCAAGAGAAGAATCTGGGAATTTTACCGAGTCAGATTTTTGCGTAGATGAAGGGGAGAAGGAAATTGGATTGAAACTGCGGATGCAGAGAGAAAATCATCTAAATCCATCCCTTATTGGGGCTAATATGGGCTTGTGAAAGCCTAAATGTATGGGCCTGCTGGCTTATTGTTTTTGCATACGTAAATTACGGAAATTCGAAAAGATAACCATCGGAGGCACGTGTCCGTTGTTCCTTGAAAAACTCCAGCGAAAGTGAGAGTGTCCCATCACGTTAATAATCGTCATTATCTTTCCCATTTCTGTTCTTTAATTATTGGATTTTAATGAGCTTTACGAGTTTGTAAGAACGTCATTATCATTCCTTTACCAAATCTCCCTCTAATTATACCCTCACGACTCAACCACCGTTATCAACTCCCACGAGTTTCGAGCTTTTTTCGAATTCAGAAGTCTTTGATTACAGGTGGTTATGAGACCGTTTCTTCTCCAAGTCCATTTTAGTTACAGAGAGTGAGATGGAGAGACAAAGGAGTTTCTCTGTGAAGTCCACGAGAGTCTTAGCATTGATTATTACAACAATCTCTTCCGCCATTGTTTTCTTAACTTTCTTCTCCAATTCCTTAATCAAATCGAACTCTTCTATTTTCCCAACTACAGACGCTCACTTCCAGATCGATTTGAGCCCTATTGCAGCGACTTCCGATTCTTTTGTTTCCCCGCAGGCAAGCCCGATTCTGGTTTCTACCCGGTTCATCCCGCCGAAAAACTCTTCCGGGGCCGCGAGTTTGGTTAAGGAAGGTAAGGTAATTGCTAATTTAACTTCAGTCCAAGTTATTCAACTTCCGAGCAACAATGGTGATGAAAATAAAAAGAAGAGAATTGAAGAGTGTGATGTTACGAAAGGGAAATGGGTTTACGACAGTGACTATCCATTGTACACAAATGCGTCTTGTCCGTTTATTGATGAAGGATTTGGTTGTCAAAGCAACGGAAGATTGGATCTTAATTATATGAAATGGAGATGGGAAGCTCAAGATTGTGATATTCCAAGGTTAAATTAGCTTCTCTTAATTCTTCCTGATTTTATTCTTTTTGAGGGCTCTTAACATCTCTATTGGGGTAATGATTGTGATAGTGACTGATAGTGATAATTGAGATTCATAGTTCCACTGAGCAATGAATTATTTTGAGACAGTAATGAGTAATAATAACCCTTTAAGCATTTCATAGTCCTGATTCGGAAGTTGTGGTCATATTAATTTAGGTTCAATGCTACAAAAATGCTGGAAATGATAAGAGGGAAAAGGCTAGTGTTCGTTGGAGACTCAATTAACAGAAACCAGTGGGAATCTATGCTTTGTATGTTGTTTCAAGCTGTTAAAGATCCCAAGAGAGTCTACGAAACGCATAACCGAAGAATCACCAAAGAGAAAGGGAATTACAGCTTCCGCTTTGCGGTACATAGCTATATACTTTCTTTAATCTTAATTACAGTAAGTGTATTTGTTATTCATTTATATTATTCTTGAACTCAATTAGGATTACAAATGCACAGTGGAATTCTATGTTACTCATTTCTTGGTTCGTGAGGGTAAAGCAAGAATTGGAAAGAAGCGAAGAGAAACACTAAGAATGGACGCCATAGATCGAACCTCTTCGAGATGGAAAGGTGCTAATATCTTAGTGTTCAACACAGCACATTGGTGGTCACATTACAAAACAAAATCCGGGTCAGTGTTTTTTACTTGATCAAAATATCACCAAAAGAAAAATGGACTGAAAGATTCTGATTGATAGTTTTAAGTTTGCAGGATCAATTATTACCAAGAAGGAAGCCAGATTTATCCAAAGCTCGATGTATCAACCGCTTTCAAGAAAGCTTTGCAGACTTGGTCATCATGGGTTGACAGAAATATCGATCCAAAGAAAACCCGAGTTTTCTTTAGAAGTGCGGCACCTTCTCATTTCAGGTCTTTTCCCATTTAATCATGTGTTTTAAAAGCCCGAGCTTTTGTCTCAATTTGTCATCTCTGTGTCGTTTATTTGGACAGTGGAGGAGAATGGAACTCAGGAGGCCATTGCAGAGAAGCCAACAGGCCATTGAACCAAACCTTGAAGCCAAGTTACTCAGGCAAAAACACCATTGTTGAGGAAGTACTAAGGCAGATGAAAACACCGGTAACTCTGCTGAACGTTACTAGTTTATCTCAGTACAGAGTGGACTCTCACCCTTCTATTTATGGAACAAAACTCGAAAACCGGCGTTCACAAGGTGTTCAAGATTGCAGTCATTGGTGTCTCCCTGGTGTTCCTGATACTTGGAACCACTTCCTGTACCTCCATTTGCTCCACAAACGATAAATTTGCAATCCAAAAACTCAAATCACACCTTCATAAGTTTGTTTAATGTAGGATTCTCAATCTTGTTTTAACTTTTTAAACGTCAACTCAATCTTGTTTACTAAACTGAACAAAAGCCATATCAGTAAACGAAAACCAAATTTCAGGAAACGAAAACCAAAAACCAAACATTTTGGTTTGATTTTTCTCATATCTGAACAAACCATAACTGTAACTAATCCAAAACAAGAGATAAATTGTCTAATATTTACTTAAGTATATCTGAATATATATCATATATATAGGAAAAATATAGTACGTTCCTGTACTCTTTTTAAAACTTAATATATTTAAATACATTTAAATTTATTCTCTTCTTTGTTTTTGTTTTAATTTCGTTATATAATATTTTCTTATATAGAGAACAAATGTAGTAGTTTCTTTGCGCGGGGAAATCATAAAGTTTTGTTTTAATATAAATACATGTGGATGCATTCTCTTCCTTTTTTCCATATATAAATATTTAATATTTTCTTATGTATATTATTTTATCAGATATAAATAGATTGGACAAATATAGTAATTTCTATTGGACTATTATGTATACTACAAGTCACCTCTTGAATATCTTTTCCAATAGAGAAATGCATAATATCAACATTGAAGCTTCTCCAACCCTTGCTAGAATGCTAGTACGTAACTCTGTTCCTTCTTTACATTTGTGGAGCATTGTATAATCAGGGTCGGGCCTGGGCCCAAACAAAAAAATTCCGTAGTTGCGGTCCTCAATATTAATACAAAAAAATCATCTCTTATTGCAAAGGTATTCTTAGCACAAATAGTAAATAAAAATAAACTGATTTTTTGAATTATTCAGTTCGAATCCTTATAACAACATAATTTTTTAAAAACTAGAAGGACCGATTTTTTGTAATATAAAATGATCTATTATTTTTTTGTTTGCGGCTTTATTAAATTCAGGATCTGTTCTGTGTGTAATAATAGATAGTTATTATGATGAATTGTATATTTCAAAAACAAGAATTAAGTTTATTATTATTTTATTATTGTAAAAAAATGTTAATCACAAAAACTATGCATTTATAATTAAAGTTAAACTTATTAAAAACTACTTTTTTGAAATTAGAAAAAAAGTAAACAACGATTAAAGATAATAATATATATAATATTTCTTTCCCCATAGAAAATCGTTGTAGAATGCAAAAAGAGAGAGAGAGAGAAGAATATCATATTTCCATCTTTCACTTATTCCATTGGGATCACCTTTAATTGTCTATAAACTTTATTTCATTGGGATTGCCGTTGTCTATAAAGATATTAAGACAGGAAACTCACGAGCATGCAGAAGTTAAAGCACCTCCAAGATAGTTGCTTTTACTATCTATAATTGTAAAAGAAAAATTAAAAATTAAATGGCTAGTTAATAATGGAAAAACCCAATTTCTTCATTTCCACATAAAAATTAATTATTTTTAATATATGAAAATTTGTCAGCATATAATTATTTGGTCTCACCAGCATGGAGATATCCGGTTAACTGCTAAACCGGACAAAATCGAACATACGTAGGCGTATACAATCATCATATTGTCAGATTACCTTTTTTAAAAAGGTTGTCCACTTACAATTGCCGGTCACCAATTCAAGGCATTTATTTAGCAAGAATCCATGTTTAAGTCTTCAGCTCCTCTCCATCTCTCTCTACTCTAACCCTAAAAATATCTTCCACTTGTGACATTACTCAAAGAAAATTCTGTATCTTGGTAATATTTTCCTGTGTAGAGTGGATCTCTGTGTTTACTGGGTTTGATAATTTCCGGCAGTGGAAAAGAGAAAAATGGAGAATATTGGTGTTGGTATGTCGTTTTCCGATTTAACGGCTGAGAGGTATCCGGTAGGGCTATTAGATTTACTGGGTGTTCATCAAAGCATCCCTCCTTATGGCCTGCTCCATACGCCGCCGATCCAGTTACCGACGACTCCTAACTCGTCGTCGATCTCATCGGCTTCGTGCGAAGCTGTGACCGGAGATGAAAAGAAGATAGACTACGAGGAAGAAGAAGAACTACAACAGAACAAAAACAAGCGGTGAGTTTGAGTGTTTGTTTTAGTTTTCCTTATTTCAACGTTAAAAAAACACAGAAAAAGTTTAAAAAGAATAAGCTAATTAGCTCTTTTCAAAAAGCTTGGTAAACTTTGGGACTATGTATATAGGTTTAAATCACCCAAGGTTAGTGAAGAGACGAAGATGAGAGTGCCTAAAGTTTCATTCATCACGAAGAGCGAAGTTAATAATCTAGACGATGGTTATAAATGGAGAAAATACGGTCAAAAACCTGTAAGAAACAGCCCTTTTCCAAGGTTAGATTTATTAATCTCCTTAATTTTAGTGTTCTTAATTGTGACTGATATATATAACTTTTAATGGATTCTTTTTTGTTTTGTTTTGCAAGGAATTATTACCGTTGTACAACAATATTGTGTGACGTGAAGAAGAGAGTGGAGAGATCATTCAGTGATCCAAGCAACGTAATCACCACTTACGAAGGTCAACACACGCATCCTAGACCACTCATCATCATGTCTAAAAGAGTCAGCTTTGGTTCCAATGGCTCAACTTCTGGGTCCCACTTTGGCCTCTCTACACTCCCTCATCAGCTTCATCGTCCGCTTTTCGATTACGACAACCATCCACAAGAGCTGTCTTTTTTCGGAACCCAGTACATTAACATGCAGGAAAAGGAGTTTCCTCATGATTATAATGAAGATGAGGATCACCATGTGATGAAGAAGATTCGAACTCAGTATCTGCTTGATGATGGGCCAGCTTACCATGGCCTTCTTCAAGATGTTGTTTCGTCTCATATAATTAAGGAAGAGTAGTAGCTAGTTCATCGCAAAATGAAGTACCTAGAGCTTGCTAGGGTTTAACGTTTCTAATTGTCAACAAAAAACAATCCTTTACTTTGCTGCAATCTTGAACGGATCATATATATGAATGTAGATGTTGAAATTCACATATTCTTTCAAATGATATATAGGATAATGTGATGTCATAACTCATATTAGAACGTGATGAGTTTTAATTGAGATTCCTTTAGTTGATTCTTGATTGACACTACATCTTTGATCTATGATCAATACATTAATTAAGCTTATTAGTCAAATATCACATTCGCCATTTATATTATTAGGTAGTTAAGTACTATTTACTGAGTTTTATAGTGGCTAGTATAATGGTATATATAATTGATATCTCCTCCATCAAAATGTAAAAGATTCTGGTAGCAATGCTATATGTTCTATCTTTTTTGTTTTTTTGTCACTGGGTCACAACGAACCGACCCAATAGCACAATATCTTCCTACGAAGATTTAGCACCCTCCTACGAAGGGCGGTGAAGTCGAACTCTACACCTCTGGGATGGACGTAGAGGTGGTACAACCACTAGACCACTTGCTCCTCTCTGCTATATGTTCTATCTAGAGTTTGAGGTTTTGTTTTTCCAAAGAGATAATATGCATTTAATCAGTTTAAGACTATATCATGTGCAGAAATCATTCAAGATTGATTCACTTCTATAAATTTAATGCATGCCTTTTAATTGATGTAAAATTTTAGTTGATGTTATGTATATAATAATGTATATATGGTAAAGGAAAATGGGAAGTATCAGTATGAATATTAAGTTAAGGAAAACAGCGAAATTCACTAATTAATGGTATTTCATGATTACCACACAAACATTGAAAAAATATGGTTTTGCACTGTCAACATCGATTGCTATTTTAAACCTTAACGTTTTCTTTTTATTGTATTTTTATGGTTTCTTCTTAAAACCCTCAAATTCAAAATTCTAACCTAACCTAACATCTAATAACCTCTAAGAACCATGAAATAAAGATGTTATTTGAATTAAAGTCAAACCCTCATAAAGACCACAGTACTATATATAAATGTGACAAATTTCATCTTGTCGATCGTGTCACATGGTCTTTGCTCTAAACGGCATAAAAACAAACAAAGCAAAATTGAATTGTATAATCTTTTATATTGCAATTTATAAAATTCATGTAGTTGTAATGAATCCTCTACATAAATATAAGGCTTAGAATCCCTAATATATTAATCGAGAATCATTTTAAAAAAATAACCTTACCTCGACGTGTTATTTATAACTATACCAGCTGAGGTGTCGCTTCCTCGTAATCTTTCAAAACAAATTTAAAACAAATCTTAATTTACTAGATAAATTACTATATATGCCATTCAATCACCATTAATACACATAAAATCATTAGAGTAAATTTTATAAATATTTTCCTACATTATCTACTACTAATCAATACATAAATTATTATATGTCAATGCCAACATTTTGATTTAAATTTTAATTGAAAAATAGTCAAACTATATTTATACTCTTTTATATTTATCGATAACATATTTTAATTTCTACACCAAAATATTTTACTTATCTTATTAATGATTTTAGTATAAGCACTTATATTTTGTTTTAATTTTAATTGAGTTTTAAAATATTTCTTTACTAGAATTTTTTAAATTTCAAATATTCAAATCTTTTCACATAGAAAATAAATTTTTACTCATATAAAACAATCCATAAGACTATATTTTACATTATACATAATACAATTATGATATATTATTTTATCATGGTAATATGATTTTTAAATTTTCAGACAATATTTCAATATATAAACTAATTATATATATTATTTTTATAAAATTTCATTGTATAAAATATAATAAATAATTTACTCAAAATCTAGTTTCTTGTATACAACAAAGTAAGTACAGAATTGAGACTTGGAACGAGAGATTCAAGTGAAGCTCGAGATAAGGTTAATATCGTGGAGTTTATATATTCATGATCTTTATGTATTCCGGCAACTGTTATATATGAGTGTCAATATCTCTAAAAGTTTATGATCAGTTTATATTTAATCACATCATCATAACTATAAGTAAAGCCATGTTATATTTGACATTAATTAAAGTAAACTAAAGTTCCCATTTCACTCTATTTTATTAAGCATACAATAAAAAAGTTAGAAAAATGAAATGATTATCGATCGTAGAAGAGTTGGCTATAGAGTTATGGAGATTCTAAAAGACGACTGCGCGTAACTTAACAAACGACAACGTCCTTTTAAGGGTATATGTGTTATTATCAGAACCTAAGGGTTCAAAACGAAAATTTAAAAGTTAGATTTTTGGGAGCTGCCGAATTCATTTGTTCCGAACCCTAGCTCCTATCTCTCTCGTTCAGCGCCTTCTTCACATTTTCGGGAAATTTTGTCGCCATTGATTGATTGGCACCTCGCAAGGTATGATAAACCTTAACACCAGTTACTCAGCGAGTTTGGTAATAGGGTCATTCGAATTTCCCCGAAAGTTTTGTTTTATTTCCAGGAAAAATGTTCACTTTGTTTGGGTTTAATTGTATCGAGTAATGGAATATTTAACTTCGTTCTTCTAAATTCTCAATTTTTTCTTAATCTTTGTAGTTTATATTTGTGTGTGTCTTCAAGTTCATTAACACAATCCTTCTGCTCCTTTGGATGAACATTCTCTGGATGAGCATTTAATCTTTGTCTTTCAGATTGTTTCTGTAAATAGTGAAATTTTTGTTTTTGCTTTCAGATGGCAAGCACTAGATCAGATCCAGAACTTGATGACGACTTTAGTGAAATCTACAAGGAGTATACTGGTCCTCCATGTAATGTGACCAACAATATCCAAGAAAAAGACAAACCTATCAAACGGCATGAAGATGGATGTGATGAAGAAGAACAACTACCTGACCCCAATTCTGTACCAACTGATTTCACTAGCCGAGAGGCTAAGGTTTGGGAGGCTAAATCCAAAGCTACTGAGAGGAACTGGAAGAAGAGAAAAGAAGAAGAAATGATCTGTAAAATATGTGGCGAGTCTGGTCATTTTACTCAGGTAAATACTCACATTTTCTTCTGGCTACCTTCTTTGTAATTTATTAGTCATTTCTGTGTCTTTCTGATTGTTGCATCATGTTCCTTATTTTAGGGCTGTCCATCGACACTTGGTGCCAACAGAAAATCTCAAGAATTCCTTGAAAGGGTACCAGCTAGGGACAAGAATGTAAGAGTTTTGTTTACTGAGAAAGTTATGGAAAAGATTGAAAGGGAGACTGGCTGCAAGATTAAAATGGATGAGAAGTTCATAATTGTTAGTGGCAAGGACAGATTAATCTTGAGGAAAGGTGTAGATGCTGTTCACAATGTTAAGGAGGATGGCGAGATTAGGAGTTCTTCTGCCTCTCACAGAAGCAGATCCAGATCACCTAGACGAACTTCTGTTGGTCCACCTCGTGCTCGAAACTCTGAACCTCAAAGACAACACCCACCATCATATGGTTCGTCTAGTTTTTCAGAGAGCTCGGGAAGGCAAGATAAGTTTGTGGATAATCGTGTGCACGAAGAGAATCGTGTTCGTGAGAACCAGCGAAATGCTTCCCGAGGAACTCCACAAGGTAGGGACAGGATAGGATACCTTAGAGAGCTGGTTGTTTTCTATTTTTAGTCTGTTTTTGGGGAAAGTTGATTCTTCTTTTCTGGCATTTGTGGCTGATAATGCCCTTTTCTTATCTTTATTCTGCAGCCAAAGGTAAGTCCTTATGTTCAAGCATTTTGTACAGTACTGAATTAAATGAATTAGTTACTGACTTTTGCCCCAATTTTATCTGATTGAAGATGAGGTCATGTGTCTTACTGTAGCCGTAACTTTGGTTTAGTCTCGTGATCAAGCAGTTAACATTATTATTCATTTTATGAAGCTTATGGTAGTGACAGAGCTCGGAGTCGTTCCACACATTCGAAATCTCCAGGGCGGCCACGGTATAGTGGATGGGATAAACCGTGTGATAGGCCAAAGTCTGAGGTGAGTGGTTATAGGTCTGAAAGATGGGATCAAGAGAGAATAGGAGGCTCCAGCGACATTCAGGTGAGTCATCAGTTTGAACGCCCAGCTTTCCCACAGACTTTAGAAGAGCTAGAATTGGAATATACGAGGGAGGCAGTGGAGCTTGAAAAGAAACGCAATAAGGAAGAAGATGAGGAGAACAGCAAGCATCGAGAGGTAAGAGATCCAGTGACTGATGTGTTCCTTTTAGATTCTAAACCGAATTTTAGGTGCTGTCACCTCAGAAATGGCAATTCCTGCAACTATGAAACGTTCATACTTTTTTCCATTTTAGTTGCTCATAGAGTATTAGATGGCAGCGGGTATCTCCTTGATTTGCTACTAGATGAGTGACAAATATGAACAAAAAACAGTCTGTGAAATGCAACTCCTTTTGAGGAACTTCAGCTTCTGACATCAATTTGTGCGAGATTTTAGACAATTCGGGAACTGAGGGAGAGTTACATGAAGAAACTAGCTGGGCTAAGGGGTCTGAATGCTAAACAATGGGAAGAGTTCCTTCAACTGGATGCTCAGAGACGTCAACAGCAAGCACGGCAGCAAATCTCTGGTCTGAGTTATGGTAGTAACTATAGACAGTTTCCTTATGCTGAGTTTGATGATGGTTACTCTGCCAATCCTCCTCCCTATGGTGGAAACAATGTGCCAATGGATTCTGAAGGCAGATACCCAAACCATGTAAAAAACTATTCCTCGAGGCATCAAGACAACAGTTATGGTAGTGGGTTCCAACGTCAGAGACGTGAGGACTATGGGAAAGCCTACAATCGTTATTAGACCATAGTAGTGAGATCTTGTTTGGTAAGTTGTTTCTGCCCTGTCTGAAGAAGACAAAAGCTAGTAATTTGCTGTTGTTGGAGTTTATTGTTTTGAGATCGAAGTGTAAATGTGGATCCTTGAATAGTCTAATCTTTTGTCTCTGTCTACACTGTGACCTAAAAGAGTTTCTGAAATGTTCAGGTCTGCTGCGACGAACAAGGCAAATCTCACCTCCAGATCTTTGGTAGGTAATGTGAATTCTAATCAGGCTTCCCTGATGTTAGGCCAGTAATATCTGGTCCTTGTTTGTGCTATGAGCAGCTGTAATTGCTAGCTATCTACTCTTCCGTTTTGGTTGCCTTTTTATTTAGTATTTCTAAAGATTTGCTTGGTTGAGATTAGTGAAAAAAACAATGTCACTGTACTCATTGTTGAGCCTTTAAACAGATTACTTTCTTTAAGATCTGTTTCCATTGCGCATATCTCAATTATTTGCTGTCAAAATGGTTTGTGTCAGGCCATGGTCGTTTGATCCAAAGAACTTTGATTGATAATTTCAAAGTTGTTGTCATCTGATAGTAATGACTCATCGTTTGACGTTTGTTTGACGTCAATCGATTACATGGACGATTTTGCCCTTAATTTTTTTACTCATCGTTTGACGTCTGTTTTGTTCAAGTGTTTACATGGACGATTTTGCCCTTATCTTACATGTAAAAATTACTAATAGTGGTTTATTTTGTATTGTTTTTTCCAATAAATTCGAGAAAGGAATTTTGGATACATTTTCGTACTTTAAACTGGAAAAAGAAAAATGCAGTAAAAAGAAAGAAGAAAGGAATCTGAAATGTAGACCATAGACGGGATGCGGTCAAAATCTCACTAATTATTTATATAAAAGAAAAAGAAAGAGAAATAGTGATAAAAAAAGATGATTAAATTAATAAAAATGAAGAAGAGTTGATCACTTCAAGGCATAGAAGATCCCCGACAAAGCTCATCGGCTGTAATCTTGACGGTGGTTTCCGAAGGTGGTGTGAAACGTAAAATACGACAAATCTTGTTAAGAACCATAAAAGAGACGATGGCCCAAAAAGATTTGATGATAAACTTAAAGACAAGAAGAGAAGGTCGGTTTGTGATTTGTTTGTGATTTGATGCAGCGACTTTGAATTCATTAGCTTGAGAATCTTTAATACGATTCCTGAGACGCCATTTCCTGTGAGGGAAGACTGGAATTCTCTGAACTTCAACCATAAAAGTAACGGCGGTCATAAAGAATACTATGGCTGTTGAAACATCAGGAGCATTCCCTCGCTACTTTAAGAATTCAATGAAAGACTCCATCATAGCCACCTGCCAACACACAAAGAAGATCACACGAAACAGCTTCGGAGATTAATCTACATCTTTATTCACCTATATTCTTTCTTAAATATCCTTGTATTTATTATAAAACTAGATTTATATCTGGGAAAAAATATTTTTAAATTATATTTTATTAGTAAATATAAATTAAATATTTATATAATTTTAACTTTTATTTAAAATTAATTTACTATTAATTTTTATATATATAAATTAAGAAAATAAAAATAATTATTTTTTATGAATTTAATATTATTTTTTTGTTATTTTAATAAAATATATTAATACTCTAACCAAATTAATAACAATATCATATATTGTAATTATTTGTATAAGTTAAATATATTTATATATTTATTTGAAATTTATTATAATGATGAAACGTAATCATAATATTTGTGTTAATGATACGTGAGAATAAAGTTATTTTTTTAAATTGTTTCTCAGATAATATATTAGAGATTATGTAATAACTTAAATCTATTTATATTTATTTGAAATTATTTATAAATTAACGTATTAAAAATTTAAATAAATAAGAAATAATTGTTTTGTAAATGTAATACTATTTTTGGTTAGTTAAATAAAATATATTGATTCTCTAATCAAATTAATATCAGTGACATTTATTATAATTATTCTAGTAATTTAAATCGTTTTATATATTTAAGATAAACTCGTTGTGGTGTTAACATAACAACGATTATTTTGTTAAAAAGTTTCTCAAATAATATATTAGAAATTAAGAACAACATTACCTACGGTTATTATTACCATATATATATATTGAGTATTTCTCGCGCAGAAGGAATATATACATATTACCAACTCTGATACGTAAAGTAAATCAATTTCTACTATACAATATCGTGGGTGTAATGTAACGTGATATATTTGTATTTGATTTCACGTTGTGAGGGAGAGAGAGAGGGGGGGTTGGGTTGGGGGGGGGGGAGGGAGAACAAGTTCAACCAGGATGGATTTATAAATACTGGGCTTTTATATGGGCTTTTATATGGGCTTTTATATGGGCTTTTATATGGGCTTTTATATGGGGTTAAGTTGTTTTGTTGTAAAATTTCTGAATTCCCTGAAAGTTGGTAATAGACGGATACATAATCCATTTTGGGTACATATTACATACAGTATAAATGATAATTATATAAAAATGGTTTTTTTAAATATGTTGATGTTATAAATGATAGTGTTTATGTTCTCATATGTAAAAGAAAATATTGAAAAAGAATTGAGAGAGGAAAAACAAAGAAAAAAATGGCAAACGAAAGTATCGTAGTTGTTGTCTTAATCTTAAGCGTCTTGGTGACATATCTGAAAGGAATCATGCTGTTTGTGGCTTTCGTGTGTTTAACGATACACATATTACATCTCAACTGATTTAGCATGTCCACAAACCATATATAATCATCCTCTCTTCTTTGACCTCCCTTTCTTTTACCTTTATTTTCATTTTGGATGTTTTATTAAAATGTAATGATCATCTCATAAGATGATGATATATGATGATGCATGTAATATGGCTTGATGAACTAATGAATTATTTTAATTATTTATTTGTTTGGGCTGTGTTTTTTTATTTTATTTTAAATTTTATATCAAAGGCAAGTCCTTTAAAAATACAAAATCATTGTGGTTCATATCTGATAATACTAAAAAGTCGAGATCTTTCAAGTCTTTTCATCATCAACATTTGGCTTTTGTGGGTTCCTCTGTTTCTAGGTTTATTAAACTTATCATTAGAGGGGAACCTTAATGCATATATGTCTAGTTCCTTTAGTATGTCAGACGTGTTCTACAGACTAGTAACATTAAGCTTTGTTCATTACAGTTATATTTTCAATTTTGTGTGATGCAATCGATAAGGATGACTTAGACGAAGAAAATAAGAAAGGGAATAATACGAGGGATGCAATGTAGCATGAAGAAGAAGAGCATCGTGGGTTTTTCATTTATTTATTGTTTCTCGAAAATTTCCCTATTTAAAACATTTATACTATATAGAAGATTGTAGTTATTACTAAAAGTGGTTTATTATTGTTTCGATTTATATACATTGTATTAGTTTTTTTGGCAATATGGTTCATCAATCTGGTAAAAGTGGTAGGTGCATTTCTTTTGTCAATCCAAAAAGCATTACTAACCACTCATAGAAAGGAACCATACATTTCGTACATTTAATCTGGAAAAAGAAAAATGCAGTTTTTGTTATATTTTTAAAACTACCTTAGTCTTTAACTTATATTGAGAAAGGTTGAATAATGAATTTCTGTCAGGTTCGTTCAAAAGCGACTTGCGTGATGGGTACCGAATGGAAGAAGAAAGTTAGTTTTTTCGATATTATGGATGATCCATCACGGTTCAAAAGCGATGTTTTGTAGCATACCGTGGTCATGGTGGTACGTAGAATATCGTTTGTGTTTATCAACATTGTTATTCAAGTTTATTTTAGTGTTGTTAATTCATAAATCGTACTAGTGTATTTCATTACAGTGCAAGTGCTTGTAATGAAATTATGTAAGGAAAAAGTTGTAAATAAATTTATAAATGTTGAAACCTTAAGAAATTAGAATCTCTGCCGAAATTGGACCCATCTTATATGCGTCAGAATTTAGGATAAAAGAAAAAACTTGAAAAATTTAGGGTAAAAGAAAAAAAAAACTTAAAACATTTTTAAGAGCGAAGAACACAAAGCAAGAAATGGTGATAAAGTTTGAGACGAAAGAAGGAAAGAAGACGACAGTGTCCTCGAGAAAACCAAACCACACGTTGCTCTCCTAAGCCTGCATTTATAATCAGTAGTTTAATAAAGATTAAAAGAAAATGATAGAATAAGTTAGCTGTAAACTTTGATTATTACCTTATTTGCAATGTTGTTGGAGAGCCAATCAAGTCCCTCATAAAGCCCTTCTCCAGAAGTAGCACATGTACTCTGTATGTACCTGTTAAAAATATCACCCATGATTTCAATCCGGTTTACATAATCCGATTTACATCAGGTTTCGTTCTTCTTTTTTTTGGCCTCACCAGTGTCGTTGACGGAGAGAGTGAAGCCCAAGTTTGTCAGTTATCTCAGCAGCGTTCATCGCGTTTGGAAGATCTTGCTTGTTAGCAAAGACGAGAAGCACAGCATCTCTTAACTCATCCTGCAATAGTTAAAAGGAAACATAACAAAACCATGTCAAACCAAAACCCATCTTCTTCATGTACACGTATGTACATAGAGAGAGAGAACGTCAGATATTTTGGTTTTTAAGTTTTACTTCGTTCAGCATTCTGTGAAGCTCGTCTCTAGCTTCCACAACACGATCACGGTCATTGCTGTCCACCACAAAGATTAGCCCTTGCGTATTCTGGAAGTAGTGCCTCCACAATGGACGAATCTGGATGAGCAAGTGAATTTTTTTGTCATATTGGATTTACCCAGGTATCATTTATCATAATGGGGTAGTAGTTCCTCGAGAATCAAGGATTATACAAAAATGCTGGTCTATCTGGAATTAGCTTATTTACTGTATAGAGTGATTGTTAATAAATGCAATAATGACAATACCTTGTCCTGACCCCCGACATCCCACACGGTGAAGCTGATGTTCTTGTATTCCACAGTCTCTACATTGAAACCTATACCAAAGACAAGAATTGTCAATTTCACAGCACTTCTTGTGTTAATCATAGTCATAAGCAATGAATAAAATTTGAAAACTTGTCAACAAGTAGATGTACACAGCATGGTAACCAAAAGACACAGCATGCTAACACATATCTAAAAATACCTATTCAAATTCCAAACTAAATTTCTCCAGAAGACAACCTCAAATAACAGAGTTTTACCCGATCAGTTGAGAGGAAGGCACAAATTGTCAATTTCAAAAACTAACATTAGAAGTGGAAAAGTAAGAAACTCACCAATGGTTGGAATCGTAGTGACGATCTCTCCAAGTTTGAGCTTGTACAGGATGGTTGTCTTACCAGCAGCATCAAGACCCACCATGAGGATACGCATCTCTTTCTTTGCAAATAGCCTGCTGAACAGCTTTCCGAAGGACAGCCCCATTTTCTCAAGCCTGTTCGGTGTTTCACATAATTCAATGTCTATCAGTTAACAAAACAAATCAGTTTTGATGCATCCTACGATCTCGCTAACGAATGCCCCTACGATTACAACTTCTCCTTGGATCTCATTCGTATAAGCAAGTCCCGATCAACTCATAACACTAAGAGAACTAGATTCCGATTAAAGGTGAGCACCCGATCTGAACAACAAACCTAGATATAACGACCATACAGATACAGATATAGCATAATTAAGGAAAGGAATCACAAGAAATCATGTCACATCCATACATAAATTTGGGTAGACACACAGATCTGGAAATGACGGACCCGGATAGCGGGATAGATAATCGAACAAACGATCGAGTAGAGCGAGAGAAAGACGTATTGAGCGAAGAACAGAGACTAACCGAGAGAAAAGGACTACGCCGAAGGAGACCTAGGCTTTTACTGTCGCCGATGGTCGTCCAAACAACAAGAAATGGTATTCGAACGTAAGAGGAGAAACGTGAAACGCAACAATTCTCTACTTATGCCAAAAGAGACAAATTTTAGCTATATAAAACTTTGGGTACAATAATGTTTCTTTTTCTTGAAGTGAAACATTTTGGGGATAGCTCAATTGGGAGAATGCAAGCTGAAGTGCTGAAGGGAGGTAGTGTGTTCGATCCCACCCTCACCGCATTTTTGTTTGTTTGTGTGATTGTGTTTCTGAAGATTTGCAAATGGGATGTTTCCTTCAGTTCTCTCCTACGCTTGGGCATATTAATCTGAACAAAAACTAACTTAGTTTGGTATTGGGTATTGGATAACAACCAAAAATACAAATTTTTACTACTTATAATTTTTGGACTCTGAATCACACGAATGGAATATACTCATAAAAAAAAACATAATTATCTTTACTTTAATTATAATTTTATTTTTTACGAGTAATAAATAATAATATATCAGTAGTAATAATAATAATAATAATATATCAGTAGTAATAATAATAATAATAATATATCAGTAGTGAAAATAATAATAATAATATATCAATAGTAAAAATAATAATAATAATATATCAATAGTGATAATAATAATAATATATCGTTTATGTTCTTATAAAATATTGATTATAATATGATTTATTTGTTTTGTTCAGATACTTTTTGAAACATTAGTCATAGATTTATTTTGATTAATTCGAATTATTTCAAACCAATCTAAATCCAATATGAAAAAACACAAAACTTTTTAAATTTATAATCGATTTATAATCTCAAACACATATAAAAAATCGAATCCAAAAACACCATATTTTATAGATTCCCATATAACTACCAATTTTCTAAAACAGAAAGAACCGAACCAAACCAAACTAAAAACCGAGCCAAACCAAATTAAAAAACTGACCCAAACCAAACCAAAAAACCGACCCAAACCAAACCAAAAAACAAACCCCAAACCAAACCAAAAAACAAACCCCAAACCAAACCAAAAAACAAACCCAAACCAAACCAAAGAAGTGACCCAAACCAAACCGAAGAAGTGACCAAACCAAACCGAAGAAGTGACCAAACCAAACCAAAAAACAAATCCAAACCAAATCAAAGAAGTGACCCAAACCAAACCGAAGAAGCAACCCAAACCAAACCAAAGAAGCGACCCAAACCAAACCAAAGAAGCGACCCAAACCAAACCAAAGAAGCGACCCAAGACCTATCCACCCTTTTGGTCTTTCTTACAACTGCACTCAGAAACAGAAAAACCATACGGTGGAGATATGGAACAGGATAACGAAGTAGTGTTTGTCAATTGTCCCATTTTTTAATCTCATGAGCTAGAATTTCCTTTTCTAAGGATCTTGAGCAATCAATTATCAAAAATCCATTTACAAGTGTGGGGATCCTAGTCAATTCGTCCTTGTCCTTGAAGAAATTGTAGTCACCTTTTAAAAACATTATTCGTGAAACAGGCTGGCTCAAAAGCTTAATAGCTGACTATGGCATGCCACTCATAGTTCTGGTGTGGACCGTTGTCTCTTCTATCCCAACAGGAGATGGTTCCAAAAGGAATTCCATGTCCTTGGTCCCTTGGTGCTTATGAGGATTGGACCGTGGTAAAGGTCTGTCTTAATATTGAATCTTCACAATTAACACACCCAACATGAACATATGACTAATGCCTAGAGTGACTTTGAAATCTTAGGAGATGCTTGAAGTCCCAACCGTTTACATAATTGGAGCCTTCATTCTTTGCTTCTTCTTGTTCTTCTATTTATACTTATAACTACACGCGCAGAAACATCGAGCAGAATGCAAGATTTGTAGGGAACATGCAAGAGGTTTATAATCAAATGCAGACTCCATTACTATACCATCAGCCTCAAGTAGACAGTCTCCTGTGTATTTATATGGTTTCAGACTGAAATGAGTATAACTTATCTATTCTGCAGGATCCGAAAGGGCTAAGAGAATCAGCAATCTAAGCGAAGACATGAAACTCTTCTGCAGAATTTGATTAACATGTGAATACTTTTTAATTCTAAATCATCAAATTTGGTAAGAAGAAATGATTGAATAAATTGCTCCAACCAATGAGTATACTTACTGAACGATCAACAACGTAATATCCATAAACCTAGAAATTTCATTAATTAAATACGAGATCCAAAATTCAACATCAAATCCACGATAACAAGAAAAAACATTGTAATAATTCCCAAATCGAAAATGTTTAAAGGGAGAGAGTGTGTGTCTGTGAGAGAGAGAGAAAGAGAGGGAGAAAAAAACAATTTACCGCTTTAAGAGATCATTCGGCGGTTTCCTCTTTCTGGTAGACGTAAGTTAGTCCACACTTGCCGCAATAATGACGATCAAAGTGACTAGCCATGAAAGTTCCGGCTCCGCAAGTTGCGTTAGGGCACTCTTTCCTTAGACGCTGAACCTTTCCAGACCCATCGACTTTGTAGAACTGAAGAACAGAGAGTTTCACCTTCTTGTGCTTGTGCTTGATCTTCTTTGGCTTCGTGTAGGTCTTCTTCTTCCTCTTTTTCGCTCCACCACGAAGACGGAGAACGAGATGAAGTGTAGATTCCTTCTGAATGTTGTAGTCGGCGAGAGTGCGACCGTCTTCGAGCTGTTTCCCGGCGAAAATCAATCGTTGCTGGTCCGGTGGGATTCCTTCCTTGTCTTGGATCTTCGCTTTGACATTATCGATGGTGTCGGAGGATTCGACCTCAAGGGTTATGGTCTTCCCCGTTAGGGTTTTCACGAAGATCTGCATCTTTGAGGCAAAAGCGAAACGGCGGCAGAAGGAAAAAAAGTTAGAATGGCAACAATTATGTAGAAGGGATTCCAAGGGCTTTGGACTACGTAAAAGCTGAATTACTTAACTACCCTTATCTTCCGGGAAGTTACTTACTGAAACGTATTTGGTTTTTATGGGCCTTCACTGAATCTCTTGGGCCACAGGTCCACTAATAATTTAAAACAAAAGTACAGTGGAGATGCAGGGAATCGAACCCTGTGCCTCTCGCATGCAAAGCGAGCGCTCTACCATATGAGCTACATCCCCAACTTTGATTTTAATTTGTATAAACCACAAATTGTTGGAATGTTTGACTGGACATTATATGATTCGTCTTCATCTTTGCCTTTTTGTCTACCCCTCTTAGAGCCCTAGATCTCTGCCCATCATCTCGTTGTTCTCGCTTCGAAACGATTCTCAATCCCAAATTCAGGAAGAAACATGGATGATAGCTGTGCAGTCTGCGCCGAAAATCTCGAATGGGTTGCTTACGGATCTTGTGGTCACCGTGAGGTTTGCTCCACATGCGTCGTTCGTCTCCGTTTTGTCCTGGGCGATCCTCGCTGCTGTATTTGCAAAACTGAGTCTCATGTCGTCTTTGTCACCAAGGTTCTTAGGAATTCTACTTCTTAATTTCACCTCTGATGAAAAAAATGTTATCGGAGTTATTCTTTTTTCGTCGGATAGATATTTGATTTTAATAGAGTTTATGATTTCAATAACCTAATAGCGAAGAAACGTATCTAAGAATGAGCGCTTCTATCGCTGCCAATGGATGCTTAACGGGTTTCCGGGAAAAAATTGCAGGCATTGGGTGATTACACTAGGACGATCAATGACTTCTCGACCTTCCCATCAGCACCAAAGGAGGGTAGAGTAGGAGGAGGGTTCTGGTATCATGAAGACACTCAGGCTTTCTTTGATGACTTGGATCAGTACAGGATGATCAAAGCTATGTGTAGACTCTCGTGCAGTGTTTGTGACAAAACAGAGGATCAACCTAGAGAAGGAGGACCAAGGCATCGAATGCGAATTAAGAGTGTTGAACAGTTGAAAGGTCATTTATATCATAAGCACAAATTGCATATGTGCGGTTTATGTCTCGAAGGACGTAAGGTGGAAGCTTCAAAACTTCATATGTGCAGCTTATTTGCTATGATCTTTCTCGGACTTTTGCACATTTTTTTACGTCTCTTTGTCTCTCTCTACATGGACAGATATTCATAGGTGAACAAAAGTTGTATACTAGGGTACAACTTAACCAACACATACACACTGGTGACTCTGAAGTTGATGGGAGTGAAAGTGAAAGGGGAGGCTTCGCTGGACATCCTATGTGTGAATTCTGTAGGAATCCATTCTATGGCGATAATGAATTATATACTCACATGTCTACAGAACATTACACATGTCATTTATGCCAAAGGTAATGGCAATTTATATTTATGAATCTTAATTTTGAGAGCGTGTAACCTGATCGACTTCAATATCCAATATAGGTCGCATCCAGGACAATATGAGTATTACAAAAACTACGATGACTTGGAGGTAAACATCAACCATTTTCGTTATTGGGTAGGGTAAACCGTTGCTGCATATGTTCTGACTCTACATGTTTTTGCAACAGATTCACTTCCGTAGAGACCATTTCCTTTGTGAGGACGACTCCTGTCTTGCTAAGAAGTTCATAGTCTTCCAAAACGAATCAGAGTTGAAAGTAAACATTTTTAGTGAATTTCTTATTCTTCTTATATGAGTTCTGCTCTCTGGTTTTATTAAGTATTGATTTTTGTTTTGCAGAGACATAACACTATCGAGCATGGAGGTAGAATGTCTCGGTCGCAGAGAAGTGCTGCATTGCAGGCATGCAGGCCCTCTTGCTGTTTTTCTGTGTTAATTTATACTCTATTTTGCTTGCCTATTGTTTAATATTGTGATTCCGCTACAGATACCAACGAGTTTCCGATACCGACGGGGAAATGACCAAGAGAATCGTCGTGGAAGAGCCCGATCTTTTCGTCGAGAGCCTGGAGATGATGAATATAATCTTGCAGTTCATGCTGCTCTTCGCTTATCTGAGGCTGAGTATTCTCCGCAAGAGCCTGCTCCCCCACCCTCAAGTGCACCACCTGGATTTTCTGAGAACAACAGACACATTGTTGATGAGGATGCTCTTATTCAACCAATGGAATCTCTATCAACTACAGATACCGAAACCTCTTCGCGGTATCTTCAAGCTGTAGGCAGCTCTGGTGGTGGGGGTTCACGTTTTAGAGAATCTGCTTTTCCTCCTCTTTTAGGTCAACCGATATCTGGACAGAACTTGGAGAGATTGCCTACTAACACCATGGCTGCTCGTCTAAGACGCCAAACAAATCCAACTTCTACCCTTATATCTACTGCTACTGTTAGTCCTTCTCATGCATGGCCAGCGGTTAACCGTGGCCCAGCACAAGGAGCTAATACAGCTGGCGGTGACAATTTTTCTTCGGGATGGCCAGCCGTAGGTCGCACACCTGTACAAGCGACTAGCTCTTCTGTCCAATCTAGGTCCCATGCCAGAGTCTCACAGCCTAGACCTCTTAATTCTGCAGTTACGCAGGCTGCTCGTAATGCAGATAAGATTCCTCAGTCATCCTCAGCCCCTAATCTCTCTGATACAAGATCATTTCAGCCTTCTCACTCTGATTTTCCTCCAGTTTCTTCTGCTGTTGTGCCAAATTACAGGACATTACCCACCATTACACAGAGTTCTTCGAACACCCAACCGCCTCCAGATGTACAGTCTGCCAATAAGTCACTGATTGAGAAAATGCGCTCTGCACTTGGCCATGATGAAAATGTATTTATGGCCTTTAAAAACGTGTCAGGACAGTACCGTCAAGGTTCAATTGATGCAAGAACCTACTTGGAGTATGTTAAAGGTTACGGACTGTCTCACTTGGTTGTTGATCTTGCTAGACTCTGCCCTGATCCCAAAAGACAGAAGGAACTCATTGATACCCACAGTGCCAGTTTGAAAGAAGGCGACACAAAGGTGAATGGTCAGGCTTCTGCACAAAGCTCTTCACAAGCTAAAGAGAGTCAAGGTACAAAGAAAAACAAGGGGAAAGCTGTGAAGGTTGTTGATCCGAAGGAATCATTAGCAGATAGCTTTATGGACACAGTGAGGAGATTGCAGTCCTCACAGAATGCTCAGGAGGAGAAAGAAGAAGAAGAGGGGATATCCAAAGATAAAAATCAATACAGGTCAGACAAAGGGAAATCAAAAGTAGCAGGAACGGATTCTTCTTCAACTGGAAGCAAGAAGCAGCAAAAAAAAACCTCGAAGTTTCACAGAGTACGGCTTGGTGATGGATCAATAGCTGCGCTACTTAACAACCCTAACAATGAGCCTGAACTAGAATCAAAGGATGATCATTCTAATAGTAACCAGAATCAGACTAGTGGAGGGTTACCGGTTCGTGGTGTTTGGCGTAAAGGTGGTGCGAAACTTTTCTCTTAAAATATTATTTCTCTTTGGTGATTTTGGTTTTCTGTGGAGGGTGGAAAGGTCTGATAACACCCCCACCCCCAAAAAAGATGCCTGGTTCTCTCATTTTGTAATACAGTGAGAAACATTGCATTTTGAGGATTCTGAGAGAAGATTGGTGTTCGACTTTTATTTTTCTTTAATGAAAAATTGTGACTTTTTTGGTTTCAAATGGCGGTTTTTTTTACTCTCGAAACCGCTCTGTTTTTCTCTATATTCACTGTTGAGTATTGCTAAACCACCGATATGAAATTTCTATTTAAATAATGGAGCTAAAAAGTCAGAAATTTAAAATGAAAACCAAGATTTATGAGTGGAAGTTTGATTTCGCTTCTCTGTAATTAGCTTTATTTTAAAAAAACTCAGTGAACCAGTTGAAAAAAAAGATGAGAAGAATTCCATACATTACGAAAGGATTCGATTACACAAGATACGACTCGCAAACCATTATTTTCGAAATATAAATATGCAACATGATTCTAAATAGTATGTGTTCTAGAGGGTTCATGCTTGATTTTTTATGGAAGTTGTGGAGTTTTTAAACTGGTCTTTATGAGTACTGGGTTTTTATCTTTCCAAAAATACTAAATTGTAATCAGCAAATGAGTCTATAATTAAACAAAAAGGGCATATAACAGTTCTGGTTTCTGTGATGTAATCAATAATCGATTAAAACCGCCGAATCTGTAATTAGAGAGAGAGAGAGACGTGGAGAAAACACAAGAACACACGCTTATTTGATTTTGATTTGCTTTTCTCTCCCTCAACATCTTCCCTTATCAAAGCCAAACCCATACCTGAAATCAGCCTAACATGTCATTAACTCTTTTCTCCAAAGTTTTCCGGTATAACCATATGAATTCAAGTCGTAATTTTTACGATATGCTTTAGTCAAATACCATTTTTACTTATATGCTCTGATACTAATCAAATTTATCTAGAAAGAAAAATGTGTGTGTATATAACATTAGTACAATAAAAAAAAGTAACCTACTTATTCAATGATTCAAAATGTTGTGCTCAAAGAGACTATGGATCAAGGAAGGAAAGGATTGTGAGACGGGAAAGTCTGTTTTTGCAGATTATATGCCCTGCAAATGCCAAAAAAGAACCAATAAATACCAACGATAAAAATTTATCTAAAATTTAGTAGTATTAAAGGATCTTACCGATAAACCAGCATAAAGATTAAAAAAAATACATGTGGAAACTGACCTTTTAGCTTTGATTCCACCAAGCCCGACGGTTCCAAGGACGATCACAAGGAAAGGTGCACCGATCACCCATGCGTTACCTCTTTTGGCAAATGCATATGTGCGTGGAACTCCGTTCTTAACCACCCTCGAATACACACCTTATCAATGTTACAAACTAAGAATGTCATCAATATGTAACCCCACTATGCTTAGTTTTAACACATACTGAAAGTTGAGTTTTTTTTTCTTCACCTCCACTGGAATATTTTTGGCCTTTAACATCACCTGCAAAGAGAAACCAATGTGGAACGTAGAAAGCTTGATTTTTTACTAGAGATAATGGTTGATGAATATGTAATGCTACATTCTGTAAAAACAGAGGGAGTGTGTCTTGATATGCTAGAATTGTTATTGCTAGACCAGAGTACTCTTTTTCACTCTTCCAACGACAATAGCTCCAAGGACTCAATCTGAAATATCTACTAGGAAATAAAAAAAGAAACATGGAGACTGCACTAGACTTGATGAACAGCATACTGTTGCATTGGGTTGTTCATCCAATTTATCATCTACTGTAAACTGATAAACAAAATGATGTAGAAACACAAACACTCTCTTTGAAAATGTACTAGCTCATTTGAGTTTTTGCAGATCATGATTCTTATATATAAACAGGTTTGACAAAACTCAATCTCAGTAAATTACCAGACTCAAGGCAAGAGTAAGCCTCAGATATCTGCAACAATCGAAAAAAATTGAATTATTTGTTAGAAGAAGAAGATAAATAAAAGAATGGTAAATCCGTTTAAAAAGTTACAAGTGCGTATAAAGAAGAAACTTAACACTCACCGATTTGAACTTGGACTCTGCACCGAGCTTCTGATCATCTGGAAATAGGTCAGGATGTGATTCCCATACTTTCTTCCGGTAAGCAGCTTTAACCTACGGAATCAAATCAAAACCGTAACATATCGCAGTTCGCAGACCAAACGAGACACAACTTATGATACCCAACTAAATTCACCGAATCAAACAATCGAGCCAAAACCCTAAGTAACGAATTCTATGATCGAACATTCCACAGAAAATCTCCAAAATCAAAGATAATTGGATAAGAAAGAGACCTGAGAAGGATGGGGACGAGAATTGGGAGGAAAACCGAGCAAGATCTTGGCTTCCTCAATCTGCATTTTCCCGCGTCTACGTTACTGTCTATCGGAGTCGGTCCAATTATACCGACACCTCAATTTTCGCTTCAGGCTCTCGCTCTTATAGCTTGGACACGTGTCAATCTCACCACCAGTATTATTTTCGCTCGTCATAAAATATATTTGAGCTACATTTTTTTCTCTCCATGAAACTGAAAGAAGGATTACAATAGTGTTATTAGTTTGTTCGCCGCAATCGGTTGCGGCTGCGGCTGCGGTCAATGTTGCGACTCGACTGCAGCAGATATTGTTCATTTGTCTGCCGCCGACAGTTGCAGTTGCGTTTGATTGCAGATTTTTATTCGTACCGCTGTTTTAATCAGCGGTCGAAAAAATTGCGACGCACGACGAAGCGTCTGACCGCTGCGTCTGTCACAAATATCTACGGCAACTAAACGAACAACAATCTTCCGCACTCCCAACCGTAAGAATCTGCTACTGCCAAACGAACATGACCAAGATGATGTTAAATCAAGCTTGCTTAGCAATCCGAATAACATATTTAAACGCTGTGTTGAAAGCTAAGTCCCCGAACACATTGCTTGATCTGTTTTGGCTCGGGTACATATGGTTATAATATGAGACAAAACTAATTGAATTATTTTGCATGTATAGAAAATGTGACATCACGTCTCTTCCTGATTTTGCTTTCGAGAAAAAGATAGGTCATGTTTCTTTGTCAGCTGCGGCAGCGGCATCGGTAGATTTTTGTTCGTTTATATGCCACATGTACTTGCGGTAGACACAGCAATCAGACGCTTTGTCATGTGTCGCAATTTTTTTGACCGTTGATTAAAACAACGGTACGACTAAAAATCTGCGATCAACCGTAACCACAACCGCCAACGACATACAAACGAACAACATTATCACAGCCGCAGCCGTAAAATTGACCGCAGCTGCAGTCTGCGGCGACCAAACGAACAAAACTATAGAATTAGGTCTATACCAATGTCCCGTTTAGAATTATGTTTTCAGGTGTATTGATAATATGAGTCTGATACATACAATAGCTCATTGCTTGACTACTTAAATTTTACTCATAGGAAGAGGTTGCATTTTTTTAAAAGTTTCATGAGTATCTTCTAGTGTATATATGATTTCGGTTTTCAGTTGTACGTAGAATCATTTTAATAACTAATAGACACTAATATCGAATATTTCAATTTTTCTTAATGATATATATACCAATCATATATACTTTGATACCGTCAAGTTAAAAGTAAAATTAAAATAACAAAGAAGAATGTAGAAAGTGAGAAGACCGAGCGAAAAGAATGAGAAAAGGAAAAAAAAACATAGAACAAGAGAAAGGCTTGTGAAAGCATCATACTTTTGAGAAGTATTAACATTTGTATAGGAAATTCAAGAAGTATTATTTATTCTCATGAGAATGAATGTACATGATAATAACATTTGTATAGGAAATGAATTACCCTAATTATTTACTAACCAAATCATATGACATAAATACAAATCTCTATAATTATGTTAACAAGATTTTCATTGATGATATGAATCTTCTAAATCCTCTTTTAAATCCTCTTTTAAATCCTCTTATAGGTATAATTAAGTAATCTACCACAAACTATTAATTCATTTTAAATTAAATTAAATTTTTATTTTTAGTAATCGAACTTACACCTCTTGATCAGGACATAATCAAATCATCTAGTGGTGACAACAAATTAACTGATATCCAAAAATTGACAAGGGAATTTTTAGCCATTCAACGACGACGACCTTGAATCTCTCCCTCCATGAAAAACTCATGCAAACCCTAATTTTAGAAACTAGGATTCCTATATAAGAATGTGTCAGCAGTGAACCATAATCTCCACCAGCCCCATTAATAATCTATCGGGCTCTGTTTGAATAAAAATCCCCACCCTCTCCTATTTACCTCCAGAATAAAACCAGGAGGGAGAGAAAAATAATACATAAAAAAGGAAAAAAAATCCAAAAAGGGGAAATAAAAATAAAATAAATAAAAAATGGCTGTAGGAAAAATTGTGGTATCCGTGGCTTCGATCCTTCTAGTGGTGGGTGTTGCCATAGGAGTTGTCACTTATGTTAATAAAGGCGACGGTGGCAATGGTCCTCTGAATCCGCATCAGAAAGCGGTTCAGACAATTTGTCAGTCAACTACAGACAAAGGCTCGTGCGTGAAAACTCTCGAGCCTGTCAAAAGCGACGATCCAAGCAAGCTTATCAAAGCATTCATGTTGGCTACAAAAGACGCGATCACAAAGTCCTCAAACTTCACGGCTTCGACCGAAGGAGGCATGGGGGCCAATATAAACGTGACTAACAAAGCCGTTCTTGATTACTGCAAGAGAGTGTTGTCCTACGCTCTCGAGGATCTTGAGACCATCGTTGAAGAAATGGGTGAAGATCTTCAGCAGAGTGGAACTAAGCTTGACCAGCTTAAACAATGGTTAACCGGAGTTTTCAATTACCAAACCGATTGTCTTGACGACATTGAGGAAGTGGAGTTAAGGAAAATCATGGGTGAAGGAATCGCCAACTCCAAGGTTTTGACCAGTAATGCTATCGACATCTTCCATTCCGTTGTCACCGCCATGTCCCAAATGGGTGTCAAGGTCGATGATATGAAGAACATAACCATCGGAGGAATCGGAGCCCCTGCACGTCGTCTCCTTGAAGACAACGACTCAAAGGGACTCCCCAAATGGTTTTCCGGAAAAGACAGGAAACTTATGGCTCAGGTAGGACGCGGTGGCGATGCAGCTGTTGCCGGTGAAGATGGTATCGGTGAAGGCGGTGGTGGTGGCGGTAAGATCAAGGCCACTCATGTAGTGGCTAAAGATGGAAGTGGACAGTTTAAGACCATTTCCGAGGCGGTTAACGCTTGCCCGGAGAAAAACCCTGGACGTTGCATTATCCATATCAAGGCTGGTATCTACAACGAACAAGTGACTATCCCTAAGAAGAAGAACAACGTATTCATGTTTGGTGATGGTGCTACACAAACCATCATCACTTTTAACAGAAGTGTTAAACTTAACCCAGGAACCACTACTTCACTCAGTGGCACAGTTCGTAAGTCCCATTTAAAATTAATTATAAAACTTCTTTTAATTTGTTAATGATATGTTGCACTACTAAATATATATACGCACATGCATGTATGCAGAGGTTGAATCTGAGGGATTCATGGCGAAATGGATCGGGTTTAAGAACACTGCTGGTCCATTAGGACACCAAGCGGTCGCACTCCGCGTGAATGGAGACCGTGCGGTCATATTCAACTGTAGATTTGACGCATACCAAGACACACTCTACGTTAACAACGGACGACAGTTCTACAGGAACATTGTTGTATCCGGTACAGTCGATTTCATCTTCGGAAAATCCGCGACCGTGATCCAAAACTCTCTAATCCTCATCCGAAAGGGTACTCCCGGACAATCTAACTACGTAACAGCTGACGGTAACGAAAAGGGTACAGCGGTCAAGATCGGTATCGTTCTCCACAACTGCCGTATCATGCCGGACAAGGAGCTCGAAGCTGACAAGCTCACCATCAAATCGTACCTAGGACGGCCGTGGAAGCCATATTCCACCACTGTTGTTATTGGAAGCGAGATTGGTGATGTGATTCAGCCACAAGGATGGAACGAATGGCAAGGAGAACAGTTCCACAAGACTGCTAGATACATTGAGTTCAACAACCGTGGACCAGGATCTAACACCGCTACGAGGGTTCCTTGGGCTAAGGTGGCTAAGGCTGCGGCTGAGGTTGAAGGTTTCACTGTCGCTAACTGGGTTGGTCCGGCTAATTGGATTCAAGAAGCCAATGTGCCTGTTCAGCTTGGTTTGTAAGAAAAAACAAAAAAAAGTAACGAATAAAACAGTATGTGATCATGTAAAGGTAACGATACGACCTCGTCTCTCGGTTCAGGGCTCTTTTTGATTACTACTAATTATAGGGTTCTAGACGTTTTGGGATGATGTTTCGTATAAGGTTGCTTTTGTTTCACATATATACTTGGTGAAAAAGTAAAAAGAAAAATTTATATATGTTATGTTTCAGTTCATTTTTTATTTATTAAATAATGATTTTCTTTTAATTAACCACTTTAGTGTGTGTGTATATCCCTACATTTTTCTATTACAATATGAACTAATCACGACTGATAAATAAAATCGAAACTAAAATACTAGTAAAATTAAGCAAACAAGAAATTTCAGAGGTGTCATTGTACCATTTATACGTGCATCCCATCCAAATATGTGAAGTTCGACTTCACCGCCACTTATAAAAAATTGTTAAATTTTCGTATAAACATATTGCACTATTGTATCGTTAGGTTATAATATAATGAAAAAAAAAGAAAACTCACTTCAAAGCGGCGAAGCTGTCCCATATACGATTCACCAATATCTCACACATTAAAAATGGCATTAGTGCTGTTTGTTTGTCTGACACTGCGGCAGCGATATGCGGTTAGACGCTACAATATTGTTGTTCGTTTGATCGCTGCAGGTTGTCGCCGTATATTGTATTGCAATTGTTTAATCGCAAACAATTTTCTACAATTTTGCAGCGGTTAAAATTTTTTACCGTAATTTTCTACAGTCGATCGCAGCGTTTAACCGCAGAAAGTTTCGGTGATCAAAATGAGAAAAGAGCTTCTTTTGTTTGTAAGAAAACATATAAAATTGTTGTTGCTATCTGTTCCAATAACGAATCAAGTGAATAACCGAACAACGTTTGGTCGTATGACGCAGCCGCAGTACGAAACGAACAACACTATTGTGTTCAACCACTAAAAATACCCCAATTCCTAGACCATTTACAATTTCCGGTTTATCAAAGTCAATCAATCAACGGTTTTTTCTTTAACCAGAATAAACCAAGTTCTAATTCTACCATCTGAACCAACCCCATCCGTCGTGTTGGATCTGTCCTTAATCGCTAACTTCCGGTTCTAAGATGTTTCGCGAGAACAATACATGTGTCTACAGACGGACCTGATGCTGCTAAAGTCATAAAAGAGGCATTGGCTAAAGTACTCGTCTCTTACTATCCACTGACCGGTAGAATGAAAGAATTAAACCAAGGTAAAATTTAGATCCATTGTACAGAGAAAACAGGCATTTGGTCCGTAGATGCGGTTACAGATTTTACGCTACAGAGCGTTTGTTATTTTAACAATCTCATGGAGGTAATGCAGAACCGCTTGTCCAGATGCAGGTAATTTCCTTTTGATTCCAAATCTCCAATCTGGATTTGGTATAAATCAGTACAGCGGTTAAGTTAAGAAACTATTAGAAATTAAACCGGTTTCGTATCCAATTACGTTAAACGAACCGTTTTTTTCTGTATTTTCAGGTAACCCAATTCACTTGCGGCGGTTTTGTAATGGGCCTTAGATTCTGCCTTCACGCAATTCGGGACGGCCTTAGAGCGGCCCAATTTGTCAATGCCGTCGGCGGAGTCGCCTGTGGCGGGACGAATCTCGGCGTTTCTCCCATCTGGCGTAGGGATTTCATTCCACAGTACCACCGTGCGAACGATGTCATATCTCCGGTAAAACTCTCCGCCGGTAGCCACGAAATCGCAAAGGATAAATCGGTATTTGATGTTGTGAAATTGATCAAACAAGCTACCAAATTGATCAAACAGAACCAGTAAATTCAGGAATCTCGTCAACGGCGACGAGGCAGATCTGTTCGCGCCGGCGGTAGGATACAAGACGCTGTTCTTATCGGAGTGGGGGAAATGAGGGTTTAACCTGGATTATGGATGGGGTTCTCCACTACACGTGGCACCAATCCAAGGGTTGAGTATTGTCCCTGCTGGCATCATAGGATCGATGCCTTTGCTAATAAAGCCAGAAAGGTGTACGCTTGATGACGTGGTGCGCCAGTTGTTCATGGACCTAATAATGAAAAGTAAGTATTTATATATCTTAACAAAATGAAATAATCACAAAATCCGAAAGATAAAACAAATGATTTATACGTGAAATTGATTAACGAATACTACAATTCATTGGCTGCTTGAAAGTTGAAATTTGATTCGTTACGTAATGAAATGCAAAGCACACATAATATAAAAATACAAAAGAATATCTAAGCTCCGGCAAGTAAAGAAATGTCATGCAAGTTGTATATGAAAAATAGTCAAATATGATGATTAGTATTGTAATATAAAATAACGCTAGTGGCCAAATGTTTATACTGCATGAACAAATATGATTAATAGTTAGTCAAACTAAATTTGAAAGAAAAATCGTTTGGAAGAAATATTTTTCTTTTATATTCTTTATTCTCTTTCTTAGAAGCTTCCTCTGATTCTACTCAATAAAGTTTAGTGGACCAATTGAAAAAAAAACTGATCGATTGCAGTTTTACCTTTTTTTTTTTTTTTAATATAGAACTAGATTTACACCGACATTTTTTTTTGGGAAAAATATTCATATATTATATTTAATTATTTATTTTTATTTAAAATATTTTTTTTAAAAAATAATACTAATTATACAAATAAAATATACAATAAAAATCAGATTATACAAATAAATTAAATTATCAATATCTTGAAAAAATAATATTATTAAATAGGTAAAAATTTTAGATGTAATAAATATTGAATTATTATAAAATTTGGTTTTATTTTTTGTTTGACTAATTTTTAAAAAAATTAATATTTTATTTTATATTATGTTTGTATTTTATATTAAAATATTAAGTATTTACATATAGTATAATAATAAATATTGGTCTAATGTCATTTTCGTAAATATTATAGTAAATTATGTCTTATATAATATTTGTTTTAAAAATTTCTCATGGATTGACACGTCAGCATGACATACTTGTAAATCACACGTAAAATTAAGGTTTTTCTGATAAAATATTTATCAAATAATATATTAGGAATTCAATATATGATACTCAATTAAGCTAGTTTAAAATGGTATTTAGTATCATCGTGAAAATAATTTTTGGTCTTGTATTTATAATAATCCAATAATAAGAATATGAACACATATTTTAAAAAATTACTAGAATTTCGTGATATGACCATACTATCTGATGTATAAATAATGCTAGAAACAATGTGGTGTTATAAATATGTTACATTGTTAATGCGTAATTTGTTCGAGTATTAGAAATCAAGGCTATGTATAAGCTATATTGCTTTCTAGAAGATCATATATGCTTTTGAAAAGAGTTCTTTTTTCATGTGAAAATTTAATAATTTGGAGATAACTCTATTGTTTGCACATGAATATGCAAATTGAAGCTTATTATGCAATGACCGGAAAAAAATAGTAAGATTTATCCGCAGAGAGGCGGCCAGACCACTTGGCCTCTTCCCGTTCACGTCACGTATAATAATAAGGTCGTTTTTGACGACTCTAATTCATGTTTCTCGAAGTAGGTCCCTTAATCCACTTAAATCAATTCAAACACTACTCTACACGAATTAACAAGTGAAATTACGTGTTCTTCGAATTGGAAAATCCTCTGCATTTTTTCCAAGTAAAGAACAAGCGTCTATATTTTCTGCCATTTTCACAGAAAGTCTCTGATTTTAAGGTACATATGCTTCTGGAATGAAGTTTATTTTCTACTTGTGATCTTTTATCTATCTAACTTTTTGTTGTATAGATCTTAAATTTCGGTTGGAAATCTTGAGCTTTAGTTTTCTTAATGCGCTTGTTTTTGATCTTTCAAACAGGATCATTATAAGACAACAGATACTGTTATGGAATCAGAGGAAGGAGTGAAGGTGGAATCACCAAACAGGGCAGAAGCAGAGGCCTCAAACTCGAAAACCCCTGAAGAAGGAAAAGATGTTAAGACAGAGTCTGTTCTGAAAGAAGAGAAAAAAACAGAGAAGAAGAAAGGAGAAGATGATGAGAAGACCAAAACGGTGCCGTTTCACAAGCTCTTTGCCTTTGCAGATTCTTTGGACATCATTTTGATGATCCTCGGGACTATTGGCGCTGTGGGTAACGGTCTTGGCTTCCCTATCATGACTATCTTGTTTGGAGATGTGGTTGATGTGTTCGGACAAAACCAAAACAATTCAGATGTTTCTGATAAGATCGCCAAGGTGATGATACCAATTAGCTTCCACTCTTTTACCTTTGTTTTTTAGACCCACAATGATTGAGGTTTTCTAATACAATTTACTCGCAGGTGGCACTGAAATTTGTATACCTTGGACTTGGAACTTTAGTTGCAGCTCTTCTCCGTAAGAATTCCCTGATACTTTATGAAATCTTTCGTTACGTTTAGTGTTTGAATGTGAAAGATTTGATCTTTATTGGTATTTGTTTTTGTATATAATCAGAGGTTTCTGGTTGGATGATCTCTGGGGAGAGACAAGCTGGTAGAATAAGGAGTTTGTATCTGGAAACCATATTGAGACAAGACATTGCCTTCTTCGACACCGAAACTAACACTGGAGAAGTTGTTGGAAGAATGTCAGGTGACACTGTCCTGATACAAGACGCCATGGGAGAGAAGGTAATATATACAAATTTTGAATAGTTTTTTTGTGTGTGCGAAACCGAGAGATCTATAATTCATCTAGGTTTACATTTTTGCAGGTTGGTAAGGCTATACAATTGGTATCAACGTTTATTGGTGGATTTGTGATAGCTTTCACGGAAGGATGGCTTCTTACATTAGTCATGATATCTTCAATTCCACTTCTAGTAATGTCTGGCGCAGCTCTTGCTATCGTCATTTCGAAAATGGCTTCTCGTGGACAAACTTCTTATGCGAAAGCTGCGGTTGTAGTTGAGCAAACAGTTGGGTCTATAAGAACAGTTGCTTCTTTTACCGGAGAGAAACAAGCGATAAGCAATTACAATAAGCATCTTATCTCTGCTTATAGAGCAGGTGTGTTTGAAGGAGCTTCCACAGGGCTTGGTCTCGGTACACTCAACATTGTCATCTTTTGCACTTATGCCTTAGCAGTTTGGTATGGCGGGAAGATGATACTAGAGAAAGGGTACACAGGAGGACAAGTACTCATCATCATCTTCGCAGTTCTAACCGGTTCCATGTGAGCTTCCTTCTTCATCACGACACTTTTTGGTCCTTAAATCTTGCAATCTGATTTTGTTTTTTTCTTGTTAATTTCAGGTCGTTAGGACAAGCATCACCTTGTTTAAGCGCATTTGCAGCTGGTCAGGCCGCGGCATACAAAATGTTCGAAACAATCAAAAGAAAACCAGAGATTGATGCTTCAGATACAACTGGGAAATTGCTTGATGATATTAGAGGAGATATAGAACTTAAAGATGTCAACTTTAGTTATCCAGCACGACCAGAAGAGCAGATCTTCCGCGGGTTTTCGCTCTCTATCTTGAGTGGTTCGACCGTGGCTCTAGTAGGGCAGAGCGGAAGTGGGAAATCTACTGTTGTGAGTCTTATTGAGAGGTTTTATGATCCACAAGCCGGTGAAGTCCGAATAGATGGGATTAACCTTAAGGAGTTTCAGCTAAAATGGATTAGAAGCAAAATAGGACTTGTGAGTCAAGAACCGGTTTTGTTCACTTCAAGCATAAAGGAAAACATCGCCTACGGGAAAGAAAACGCAACAATGGAAGAGATTCGTAAGGCTACAGAGCTTGCAAACGCATCTAAATTCATCGACAAGCTTCCTCAGGTTGAGAATTAATTCACCTTTCCTTTCTTCTATTTTTCATTTTGATGGATGTAACTAAATTAACTGTAAATTTCAGGGCTTAGATACGATGGTAGGAGAACACGGGACTCAGCTTTCCGGTGGACAGAAACAGAGAATTGCAGTGGCTAGAGCAATTCTGAAAGATCCAAGAATCTTGCTTTTAGATGAAGCAACGAGCGCGCTTGATGCAGAGTCTGAGAGGATTGTTCAAGAAGCTCTTGACAGGATCATGGTTAACCGAACAACTGTTGTTGTCGCTCACAGATTGAGCACCGTGAGAAACGCAGACATGATTGCCGTGATTCATCAAGGCAAGATCGTAGAAAAAGGTAAAACTAAAATTCTTACACACACATGCATCATGTATATGCATATATATGTGCAATCCTTTTTGATAGTAAGTGCTGATCATAAACTTATGATGATCAGGTTCTCACTCTGAGCTCCTAAGAGACCCCGAAGGAGCGTATTCTCAACTCATACGTCTACAAGAAGAAAATAAAAAATCTGACGATTCAACAGATGATCAGAAGATATCAATGGAGTCTATGAAACGGTCTAGTTTGAGAAAGTCATCGCTAAGCCGGTCTTTAAGCAAAAGATCGTCTTCTTTCTCTATGTTTGGGTTTCCAGCAGGTATAGACGCAAACAATGAAGCCAAACCAGAGCAAGGTGAGGCTTCTACTCCGATGAAAGAAGAAGAAACCAAACACAAGAAAGTATCGTTCCTTAGAGTCGCTGCTCTAAACAAACCAGAGATTCCAATGCTTACACTGGGATCTATAGCCGCGGTTTTAAACGGAGTCATACTTCCGATTTTCGGGATTCTAATATCAAGCGTGATCAAAGCGTTTTTCAAACCACCTGAGCAGTTAAAATCCGATACAAGGTTTTGGGCAATCATCTTCATGCTTCTTGGTGTAGCTTCAATGGTGGTGTACCCGGCACAAACAATCTTTTTCTCCATAGCCGGATGTAAACTGGTACAACGGATAAGATCAATGTGTTTTGAGAAAGTGGTTCATATGGAAGTTGGCTGGTTCGATGAACCTGAAAACTCAAGTGGTGCTATTGGAGCTAGACTTTCTGCTGATGCAGCTACAGTTCGTGGTCTAGTTGGAGACGCACTGGCTCAAACGGTTCAGAATCTGGCGTCTGTAACAGCGGGTGTGGTCATCGCGTTTGTTGCGAGCTGGCAGCTAGCTTTCATTGTGCTCGCAATGCTTCCCCTTATCGGGCTTAACGGTTATATATACATGAAGTTCATGGTTGGGTTCAGTGCAGATGCAAAGGTACAAAACTTAACTCTCTTTGATTTTTGGTTTTCTATAATACCGACTAGTTCTAGAACTCATATGCTGATCCGGTCAGAACAGAGCGGATATACAAGAAAAAAACTATTATTTTTTGTCTGATGAAACGGAAAAACTGTTGGCAGAGAATGTACGAGGAAGCGAGCCAAGTAGCCAACGATGCGGTCGGGAGCATTAGAACAGTTGCTTCATTCTGTGCAGAAGAGAAAGTGATGAAAATGTACAAGAAGAAATGTGAAGGTCCTATGAAAACTGGAATACGTCAAGGCGTAGTTAGTGGTATCGGTTTTGGAGTTTCTTTCTTCGTCCTCTTCGCCTCTTATGCCACCAGTTTCTATGCCGGTGCAAGGCTAGTCGATGCCGGAAAAACAACCTTTGATTCTGTTTTCAGGGTAAAAGCCAAAAATGATTCAAAAAATTAACAGATTATTGTTTTCGTCCCCTTCTAAAGACTATTTTGTCTTGTTTCAAAACAGGTCTTCTTTGCTTTAACAATGGCGGCTGTAGCTATTTCTCAGTCAAGTTCATTGTCTCCTGATTCAAGCAAAGCTAGCAATGCTGCTGCATCCATCTTTGCGGTAATAGATAGAGAATCGAAGATTGATCCAAGTGATGAGTCTGGGAGAGTTCTTGATAATGTTAAAGGAGATATTGAACTTCGTCATATCAGTTTCAAATATCCTTCAAGACCAGATGTTCAGATCTTCCAGGATCTTTGTCTGTCAATAAAGGCCGGAAAGGTTAGACCTTGATCTTTCCCAGTTTGTGGAAGCATCTAAGCCGAATAAAACCAGAACGTTTCAGCTTAATTCAGATCAATCATATCATGAATTATGTTCTTTTGTTTTTCTATGTTTCAGACAATAGCTTTGGTTGGAGAGAGCGGAAGCGGGAAATCGACAGTGATTGCATTGCTGCAGAGGTTTTACGATCCTGATTCAGGTCAGATCACTCTTGACGGAGTTGAGATTAAGACCTTGCAACTGAAATGGCTAAGACAGCAAACTGGGCTGGTGAGCCAAGAACCGGTTTTGTTCAATGAAACGATCAGAGAAAACATTGCTTACGGGAAAGGAGGAGATGCTTCTGAAACCGAAATCATATCTGCAGCTGAGCTATCCAACGCTCATGGCTTCATTAGTGGCCTACAGCAGGTAATTTAACGTCACCTAATTGAAATTCTCAAACCAAAATCGAATGTCCAGCTTTGATCTCCAGATCCATACTAAACCGAAAGTTTTCTTTACCGTTGCAGGGCTATGATACAATGGTGGGTGAAAGAGGAGTTCAATTATCAGGCGGGCAAAAGCAGAGAGTTGCCATAGCCAGAGCAATTGTTAAAGACCCTAAGGTGTTGCTACTTGATGAAGCAACAAGTGCTTTAGACGCCGAGTCAGAGCGTGTGGTCCAAGATGCATTGGACCGGATTATGGTTAACCGAACCACTGTGGTGGTGGCACATCGATTATCAACAATCAAAAACGCAGATGTGATTGCAGTGGTTAAGAATGGTGTCATAGTGGAGAAAGGAAAGCATGACACTTTGATTAGTATCAAAGATGGTGTTTATGCGTCTTTAGTACAGCTTCACCTGAGTGCTTCTACATAAAAAAATTCTTTCTATTCCTACGAATCACCATTTGTGAGTAATATACGATGAAACTAAAACCGGGAAGTTTTCATTCGATTCATTGTGAATGTTTATAGATTCTTATTTCAGTGAAACAAAAATATTAATCATCGTCTTCACTTTCATCACTATATGAGACTAAGGCTAAACCTGTTTGCAGAGCTTCAGGAGTTATACTTGTAACATTGGCTTTCGCAGAATCAACAGAAGTCGGGTTGATTTGGCTGGCCGAGTTTCCATTCCCTGAGATTTCTTTCTTCTCTTCCTCTGTCGCTTTAACCTTCTTCGGTTGTGGCTTGACTTTTATGAGTGTATTAAATGGATGAGTCGCCGGGTTTCTTTTCCTGGTTGGTTTTTGTTCCTATAAAAGGAATCAAGATACATAAATTCCCATGCGGTTCAAATGCTCAATTGAAAAGTTTCTGCAATTTTATCAAACGATGCAATTTGAAACACGAAATACTCACTTTAGTGGTTGGGGCTGGTGGTGAGGGTGTTGCTTCTTTTGGTTCATTAAGGATTGTTGATCGTGCTGCAACCGCTGCCTGAAAATGGAGCCATAATCCAAGGTTGATATAGCATTTTAGATTTGTTAACTCTTCTTTTTTACAGATTCACAAGAAATATACCTGGAAACTACGAAGCTGTTCTTCGTCTTCATTTGCTAATTGCCGTTCATATTCCCTCTTTGACTATAAAAACATATGCAAACGATGGTATTAAGATGATGGAGAGAAGAAATGACCCCGAGACTCAAGCCATCGAGTCATGATTCTTCTTTCATTACTGATTGTAAAGAGCCTAAAAACATCAACTCAACAATGTCTTATACTGGTCAGCTATATGCAGTCCATACGAGATAGGATGAATAAAC
Organism: Pugionium cornutum; assembly: GCA_018901935.1. NCBI lineage: Eukaryota > Viridiplantae > Streptophyta > Magnoliopsida > Brassicales > Brassicaceae > Pugionium > Pugionium cornutum. The sequence continues at coordinate 475,042 of CM032157.1, forward strand.
AGCAAAGAAATTAGCGAATTTTACATATAAAGATTGCTCACCATTTCGAGTTTATCGAGAAACTCAGTCTCATCTTCATCCAACGCTTTGGGTGGTCCTGGCAAACACAGTTAAAAAAAGGGTTAACCACTGAATAAAAGGAGTTGCAATTTCAGAAAGAAGTATTAAAGCAAAGATATTGCAAACTATAAGCGATGAGAGAGCTTGAAATCAGGGAATAAATACTGCAACAGTGCAAAAGTAGTGACTCACTATGCTTGAATCGTTCGTTAAACTCAGCGTCCTTCTTGTCCTTGTTCTCTTTCAAAATCTGAAATTGATTATGTACAAAACAAGTGAGGAAAAAGAAAAAGAAGCATAGTTCATAGTCTTCTGAATGCAAAATTTGCAATAGTTTATAAGATGATCGAGTAACGACTAGTCATGGGAGAGAGAAAAGCACAAGTAACTCAATAATCAGCTACAATCGGATCAAAAGACTGAAAATTTTCAGGAAAAATACAAGGATGGAGAAGAACCTCGTAAAGAGCTCTGTCTCTCTGGAATGTTCCATCTTCAACTCTTTCGCCTCTTTCTTTCTTCGATTCATCTAACTGCGTCACGAAATTCAATTGCCCAGGAAAACAAAAATTAAAATCGAATATACCAAACTAGGGATTCGATACAGAGGGAGACTGGAGAGGGAGACTGGAGAAAGAGACAAGAGAGAGAGAGAGAGAACCTGTTCCTCTGAGACGAAATTTAGTAACCTAATAGGCTTCACTGACTCTTCAGCCATCTGCTTCGTTTACGCAACAACAATTATGCTCTGAACGAAAGAGTCTCCTTTACAAGCCGGACACACTTTTATCGTCGCATTAATATTTAGTCGACTCAATTATCCACGAAAACCCATCCGGTATTAATCCATTCGGGTTGAAACCTACAGGTTTCATCTCAGTTTAGTACATCCTACGATTATTAGTTTGAAAGTTAGGTGAAAAATACAGCTTATTCTACAATTAGATGTTTATCAATGTGTTGATGAAATGTGGGATTAAAAAAAAGGAAAAAATAATCGGATTGCATGTAACACAAAGAAGAATGTTTGATGAAGAAAAGAGACATGATTTTATTTGCTTAATAATAATACAAAGCCGTTAAAAAGGACACTAAAACAAAAACCATTGCAAGTCGCTCCTCCGCAAGCTCATCAATAAAGTTACCCTCGGAACCTTGGCCGGTGGCTCCTCTAACGCCTTATTGTTACAATGGAACAATGTGATGAACTATGGACGAGTCTAAATGAGCCTCTTGTGGAATATATCAAACTATCTGCCATCAAACCAAAACCAAAAAAATAATAATCATGTTTAGTCTTTAATGGGTTTGGTTCATATACAACCAAACGAATATCCATGGAAAAAGATCTAAAATTGTTTGCTGTTTACAGCTCAAAACAAAATGGTTTATCTCACTAGTTATCATACTGAGTTCCACCATTTTTACGCCATACAAGACCAAAAAGGCAAGAACGCTCATATGTCTAGATTGTAAATTTGAAGCATACCTGGTTCACTACACTCAATGAAGGTTTTGACAAGTCATCTGATTCTTGACGACCTCTGTTATTGCGTCTCTCAGTCTCTCATAATCCTCTGTTTTGTTATAAACTTGATGAGAAATCCGAACATATGCAGTAATGCACCCACTGTCTTTGTCCTTTACACCTTCCTCACCATCCCTTATTCCAAGAAAATAAATTGGAACCTCGACTGAGTAATGCACCCGCAAATATGACCGTAACTTAGTAGCATCCTCATCACTCTCAACACATAGTTTTGAAGGTAAACCGATCATAACCATCCCAACACACATTTCAGGAGGTGACCCAAGGTTCGTTCCCCAAGCATTAGACAGCATTAACCCCATTCTAACAGCCTCATGATGGTTCCTATTCATTATCCCTTCGATCCCTCCCTCAAACCTGTTTACAAACTCCACCACAGCTGGAACTACAAGCTGCGAACTGTAATCCCTTGTCCCAATCCAGGCACTCTCTATAGGTAAACCATTTCCAAACTCATGAGACACCACAGGGTGATGAACATCTGACTCAGAACTGCGTTTCTTGCAATAGAAAAATGCGATAGACGGTGGACAAAAGAACCATTTATGCAGATTGCTCACATAGTAATCAGCTCCGATTTCTTTGACATCAACTTTAACACTGCCGATGGCATGAGCTGCATCAACAAAAACCTGCTCCACGCCTTCTTCTCTGCAGATTTTAACCAATTCTCGTACCGGCATCAAAACGCACGGCATCGAAGTTATATGGTCAATGATAGCTAGCCTAACCGTTCTACCATTCGCTCTACCCTTCTCTAATCCTTCTCTAAACGCCGAGATAATCTCCTCGTTCGAGTTTACAGGGAAAGGTAACCTAACCTCAACAGTGGATCCTCCCACGCGCGAAACATAAGCCTGAATCGACTTCTTCACGCTCTGGAACGCACAGTGGAAGATCACTACAGTGTCTTCTTTCTGGTACTTCCCTTCCGAGAAACACCGTCCGACATTCTGAAGAACAATAGCGGCAGCTGTTGTCGCGTTATCAACGAGCGATACCTCGTCGACGTCATCGGCGTTGATTAGGTCACTTATGACGGTTCGAGAAGCGAGCAATCCACGACGGAGACTACTGAAGTAGAACTCGTCGGGCTGACGGAGATAGCGAAGCTGCCACTCACGCTGCGCCTCGAGAACGGAGCCGGGACAGCACCCGAAGCTGCCGTTGTTGATTCTGGCAACACCGGTCTGGTGGTGAGCGAACTCGGACCGGATATCCGACTCGGTTAAGAACCCAGCCAGGCGTGGCTTCTTTGGTGTACGGTGATTATGACTCGTCGAATCACCGTTCTGCCGCTCGTCCGCCTCCATCGGACTAAAAACCTCCGTTAGGGTTTCGTCTCGAATTTGGGGTTCCCAAATCGAGAGAGGCTGAAAATCGTGTGTTGTGGGTCAAATCATTTGCCGATTGTGCGGTAACGCCTTTGCGCATCCCGACAATCGAGAAAATTTGAAAACTTAATAATTAATTCATTTTATAAGATAACGTTAACTAAATTAAGGTGAGATTATTTGGTTGATGGATATTAATTAATTTAAAAATACAAATAAAATAATAATTCTGTGTCATTCGTTCATTTGATTTAATTTTTGTTTTCAAACTCAATGTTATTCGTACTATACCTTTAAATTATTACATTAAAATTAAGTATTATTCAATATTAAAAATTTACATAGGAATTTGATTTTGTTGTGGATTTCAATAGATTAAAAAAAATTATATTAAAATATAAATATAGACAATTTTCTAAAACAGTATTATTTTAAATTTTTGTTTCAAAAATAATATCAATAGTTTAAATTTTCAATACTACCACAAATTTAATATTAAAATATATTAAAACTTTATTTTAATAGATAAAAATTAAATCATAAATTAAAAAAAAATCAAATATAAAATTTTAAGTTTATCTATAATTTATTTGAAATAAATAAGTACTTTAACATAATTATTTGTGATATGTTTAAAATTTTAATTTTAAAATATTAGATTTGTAACAAAAATTTTAAAACGTGTTCTTTTAGTGTATTACTTTATAAATATTTATAAACGAAAACATATACGAATTTACAAATATTTGTTAAAATTTACATGTTATATCTTAAAATCAGTCAATTTTACAAAAAATATTAGGGCTGACGATCTATTTCCCCCCGAACTATGGCCATATAGCAACAAATCTACCCAAACTATCGTCGTAGTGCTTAATTTACATCATTCCAAAGTTGAAAATCTATTTGTCCATCAGAGTAAAGTTCAAAACTTAAATCCCCATCAGAGTAAAGTTGAATACCCAGATAGACACAATTGCGATTCGATTCGGTTTACTGTACTTGAAATTATCGTTAACCATTAAAACGAAAAATTAAAACCGATTTAAACCAGATTATAACCCGATTAAGATTTAACCCGAAATAATAAACCCGAAATAATAAACCCGATTTCTGATTTTTCCCCCCCAAAATCGCGAACCCTAATTTCTTCCCCAAATCACAAAATCGATTTCTTCCCCCAAATCAATTTCTTCTCCAAATCGCAAATCTATTTCTTCCATAAATTGATTTCTTGTCGAAATCGATTTCTTCCCTTGTTCCCGAAATCGATTTCTTCCCTTGCTTCCCGAAATCGATTGCTTCCCGAAGTCGATTTTTCCCCCAAATCGCAAACCCTAAATTTCTTCCCCAAATCGATTTCATCCCCAAATCGCAAACCCTAATAGCCCTTTTTCCCAAAATCGATTTCACTCCACATGTCGATTGTGGGTTTCGACCCGGATATTAATCGAGAGGAGGATTCGGATGGCGAAAATCGGTTTGAACGTGATGAGTTCAACATCGAACAAGCCGTACTAGATTTCGTGGATGAAGCTCCAGTTCTTCACAATGTCATCCCTGACAGTGACAGTGAGGATTCCGACGACAATGTTGAAGACGGAGACCAAGCCGGAATTCATCGTGGTGATGGGAATTTATATGAAGGGCAGATTTTCTACAGCGGCATAGCTTTTAAAGAAGCTGTTCTTGACTATGCTCTGACAACTGGCCGGAATATCAAACAATATAGGTATGATCGAACAAAGTTAGGCTATTGTTGTGTAGGTGATGGTTGTCAATGGCGTATCTATTGTGCTAGTATGGGTAGGAGTGATAAGTGGCATGTTAGTGTGTTTAAGAAAGTGCATACATGTGTTCCGAATGGTGAGTGTGAGATGATTAAGGTCCCTGTCATAGCAAGATTGTTCTTAGATAAAATGAGGGATGAACCTGAGTACTTTATGCCTATGAAAATAGAAGAATTGATGAAAGAGCGATGGAAGATCACTGTAACTCGTCCTCAGTGTCAAGCCGCTAGGAATAAGGCTCTTAAGTGGATAGAAAGAGAATACGATGAGCAATTTGGCCGTCTTCGAGATTACGCTAATGAGATTCTCCTTTCAAACCCGAATTCTAGTGTTGAAGTAGACACTTTTAGGAATGAGGAAGGATTAGATGTGTTTAATAGATTCTACGTGTGCTTTGATAACCTTAGAAGATCATGGAAAGAGACATGTAGGCCATTAATAGGAGTTGATGGATGTTTTCTAAAGTCTAAAATGAAAGGGCAACTGTTAGTGGCTTTAGGGAGAGATGGAGACAATGCAATTTATCCAATTGCGTGGGCTGTGGTACAAGTGGAGAATAAGGAGAATTGGTTATGGTTTGTCCAGAAAATCAAGACTGATTTAATTTTGGATGATGGTGAAGGCTTCGTAATGGTGTCTGATCGCCAAAAAGGATTGATCATGGCTGTGGAGAAAGAGTTGCCTAGAATAGAGCATAGAATGTGTGTTAGACACATCTATGGAAATTTGAAGAGTAAGTATGGGAAGAAAACCCAAATGAAACCACTAATTTGGAAGTTGGCATGGAGTTATAACGAAGCTGATTTCAGAGAAAATTTGGAGAGGATATCCATTTATGATAGTGAAGTGTATGAGGATGTTCTGAAGATGAATCCAAAGCGTTGGTGTAGGGTTTTTTACAAGCTTGGCAGCAATTGTGAAGACGTAGAAAACAATTCTACGGAGTCATTTAACAGCTCCATTGTCAAGGCAAGAGAGAAGCCGATTGTTCCAATGCTACAAACCATTGCTAGGCTTGCAATGGTTCGTATTGCCAAAAGATCTGTCAAGTGTCATATGCATTTAGGGATATGTACTCCGTACGTGATTGCTTTCCTTGGTTCAGAACATAAGAGAGCTTCAGAATGTAAGGTTTATAGATCAACCAATATGATGTATGAAGTTGTTCTTAGTGGCTGTTCATATCGGGTTAGCTTGGATAGAAGAAGTTGTAGTTGTAGGAAGTGGGAGATTACCGGCATTCCGTGTGAGCATGCCTATGCAGTCCTTATGAACAAAAAACTTGAGGCTGAGGAGTATGTGAGCCACTGGTTTCGAACAACTACTTGGACAAGAACTTATGAAGAAGGTCTTGTTCCAGTAAGAGGTGCTCGTTTTTGGCCAAGTGGATCTGAGCCTTTGGTGCATCAACCTCCCGAACCACCTCAACCTGGTCGGAAAAAGAAGAGTAGGAAAGAAAAGAGAAAGAAAGGAAGAAATGAGTCTCCCTCAAAGAAGCAACCAAGACCATTGAAACGTATAATGCATTGTGGCATTTGTGGTGAAGCCAACCATAACTCAAGATTTCATAAGAAGGATGCACAGGTATGATTTGTTGTTTCCCTTTTCTGTGGCTGATATTTCTATGTTTATTACTGATATTCCTATGTTTATTGTGTCTTTGTTTAGGATTCTCAAATTGAACCAAGTCAAGGAATGCTCACTCAAGATGATGTTTGAAGACTGTTTTTAGTGGTTTTTGTAGGTGTTTGTGAGGCTGTTTGTGGCTGTTTTTGGGGCTGTTTGGGGCTGTTTTTGGGAGCTCTTTTTGGCTGTTTTTGGAAGTTGTTTGTGACTGTTTTTGGGAGCTCTTTCTGGATGTTTTTTGGAGCTGTTTGTAGTTGTCTTTGTAGCTGTTACTGAATTTAGCTAATGACTGAATATATTGCTACATTGGATAAATTTAACTACATTGGATCATATGTTATTGCATTTTAAAATTTGTTTCCATAAGAATACAAACCAAACAGTACAATACAACTACAAACACACAAAATCAACATTTTTTTAACATAAGCTTTGTGTTCATCCAACACATCATCGACCCTCTCCAATATCTCTTCTTTTATTGCCATTTGCATCCTCTCAAACACACTCTCTTGAAGCTTCATGGCCAATGCATCTATCTCATTCACAATTGCCTCATCAATCCACTTAAAGACATGTTCATCATCAATAAGCTACATAAGAAACAAATTTTTGCCCCATTAGCCGACAAGTATTGCACCATCAAAAAACAAGTATCTATAATCACTTAATACCTTATTTGTTGCTGCAAATGCACACCTAAAGTACCTACAGTAAGGATTGGCATCCGATTTCGACATCTTTGTAATAGTTTTTTCCCCACACCAACATTTTTTCGGCACACCAACCACTCTTCCTCTTTCTCTTCCACGGCTACCACTCGATGTTCCAGATGATGTGTTCATCCTCTTCGCTCAAATTCCCAAATCGATTTCGAAATGACTCGATTTCGGTTTTGTTTTCGATATCGAAACCCTATTTCGATATCGAAACCCTATTTCGATTTCTATTTCGATTCCCTAACCACTCTTCCTCTTCACACTTCCTCTTCACACTCGATTTCGAGTTCAAAATCGATTTGGGAATTTTCATTAGGGTTTCATTTTTTTCGGGTTTTTAACTTGGTTCACGGGTCGGATTTTAGGTCGGGTCATAGTTCACGGGTCGAATGTTGAGTGGTATTGATTTGATTTCGGGTTTATGTTAAAAACCGGAAAAACCAGCCATATGTGGTTATACGGTTTGTTTTATAAACCGAAATAACCAAAACGATGGGGATTTACGTTTTGAACTTTAAATTATGGGTAAATAGATTTTCAACTTTGAAATGATGTAGACTAAGCACTACGACGATAGTTTGGGTAGATTTGTTGCTATATGGCCATAGTTCGGGGGGAAATAGATCGTCAGCCCAAAATATTAATCCTATATATGTTTTTCAAATCAATTAAAATAGAGAAACTTATACTAAGTTTAACTAGTAAATATTTAGACTTATACAACAAATTTATACATATATTATATTCGTTTGTGTGTCGCAAAAGTTTATTATATATATTCGTAATAAATTATTGTTCGTTTACATGTTATAATATTTTAGTTCCAACGATCATACGCTATGTTTTACATTACAATTTTTATCACTTATTAAAATAATATTATGATTAAAAATTTACATCAACTATAATTATGGATGATATGTAAACAAACAATAACTACCGCAAATTATAATACTAGCTCTAACTTTAACCATAACCAAAACCGGAGATATGACCATTATGTTCAACCACTTTTCAAAGTATTTTTTATTCGATATGTTTTTAATATCCGTGTAGATTGTATTGCAAATTAAGTAAGAGCACGTAATGCCTACCCATCTAAGTTCGTCCGTTATGGTCCGTTATGGTCCGTTATGGTCCGTTATGGTCCGTTATGGTCCGTTATGGTCCGCAGTCTTAAATTAATAAGATTGTCGAGAGGAAAAATTATAATTCCACACATGGGCTTTATTGGGCCAATAAGGTGGGATATTATTAGGTGGAATTATATGACGTGTGAGATTACTCACGATCAATTAAAATAGATTTCCCATGACCTAACCATTATTCAAGCTGCCAATAGATCGATGAAATTAGAATATAAAGCCATCTTTTCTCCATTATTATTGTATGATTAACGCTTTTGGCGTTGACTTATTGACCAAAAGATGTTAAATTTAAATTAATGTATAGTTTTATTTATTATCTAGATTTTTTTTGTTTTAGTATATTTAAATATTTTAACATTTATAAAATATATCATTGATTATATATGTTGTTAAATTTAAAATTTTTATATAATGAAATATACCTTTTCAAATAAATTTAGATAAATATAAAATATAATAAAAATATATAATTTTTAATTAATATTAGTTAGGTAAATATTTGGATATTAGTGGTATTTTTTATTTAATCTAAGGTTATAAAATTAAATAAAAAATTTACTGAATTTTATTAAAAAATAAAAATGATATAACCAGTTTTTATATAAATAAAGAGATATTAAAATATATATATAATAGTTATATTTTCCTAAAATTGTAATTTAGTCTTACAAATTGATATATTTTAAATTTAATAGTTCCATCGATTGACTAAATATTTTTATCAAAATATTTTGTATTATATTTTTTTATACCAAAATATTAAAAATTTACCTATATTATTAATTATTTTTTTAATTGTAACACTTTATTAAAATAATTTATTTAATATTTATTTTATAAGGACGTGACATCTTCGTGGCATAATTCTAACGTTTATTTTATAAAATGTTTGTCAATTAATATTAGGGATTCGCTGTCCATCTTCTCAACTTTGCTGTTCGCCGTCTTCAGCTCACCGGTTAGCTCTCTTCTTCTTTACTCTTGAACATTTACTGTTGCTTGGGATCTGGGTTCAATTCTTTTGAATTCTCAGGGAATCTGTTCTCCGAATGGTCTCGACGTAATTATCGATATTCGTTTCGTTCCCCCTTGCATGTCTTTAGTTTAATCTATTTTGTTTTAGTGGTTCTTCTGTTCCGTAACTTTAAGTTCCAACGATTTCGTTTGTATCTCTGTCAGATTGTTTACTCCTTCATTGGAGGATATGTCCATTTCTTTGAGGAATAATGATAGTCTCAATCGATTCGCAGATATCAAAGTAGATTTTGGTTAGTGCTTAGGATTTAGTAACCCGTTAACTTGCTAGTGATTCCTTTGATTTCATAACTTTGATAATAAACGTAATTCTTTTGTTGTGTTTAATGCATCCATGAAGAAAAGTTTTGAAATGGCTGGTCCAAGTGGAAAGAAAGACAAAGTTGAAAAGGCTGGCCCCAGTGGAAAAAAGAAGAAGGACGTCAAGAAGGAAACAGGTCTCGGACTCAGCGTTAAGAAAGATGAGAATTTCGGGGAATGGTATTCTGAGGTTTGATTATACTCAGTATCTTTCAGCATTTTCTGATTTATGTCGTGATTGTTTCAAAGCTGTTTTTGTTCCAAGCAGGTTTTTGACATCTGCTTTTATGTCTGTTTAGGTTTGTAAACACGAAATGATTGAATACTATGATATCTCTGGATGTTATATCCTTAGGCCATGGTCAATGGCCATTTGGGAGATTATGCAAGTGAGTATCTTCATGTTATTATCTTCCCTTAAGGCCTTAAGTAAAATTACATTATAAGAGTGGAATCACGAGTTGAAGGTAAAAAGTTGGCTCGTTTTTCTCATGCTCCCTTTTATAGAGTTTCTTTGATGCGGAAATAAAGAAAATGAAGGTCAAGAATTGCTATTTCCCTCTGTTTGTATCTCCTGGTGTGCTGGAGAAGGAGAAAGACCACATCGAGGGATTCGCCCCCGAGGTGTGTATATCGTAAATATTAAGCACTTGTCTTTGTAACTAAAAAGGCCTTCGTTTAACAAGTTTGAATGTATGTTTAGGTTGCTTGGGTTACAAAGTCGGGTAAATCTGACTTGGAAGTCCCAATTGCTATTCGTCCAACTAGTGAGACAGTGATGTACCCTTACTACAGCAAATGGATAAGGGGGCACCGTGACTTGCCTTTGAAACTTAACCAGTGGTGCAATGTTGTAAGATGGGAGTTCAGCAACCCCACCCCATTTATCCGGTATCCAATTGTCATATACTTCTTCTAGTTCTTCAGTTCATCATTTTCATGCCATTTTCTTTGAGCTAGTCATTGTTTCTGTTGTAAATATGGGACTTGGTGTGGATTTAAACCTTTGACACAGAAGTTTTCTTGCCAGAACTATTTGCCTAACTTCATTAGTTTGCAGGAGCCGCGAATTTCTCTGGCAGGAAGGGCACACTGCTTTCGCCACGAAAGAAGAAGCAGATGAAGAGGTAGGTGAACTTGTACTCTTTCCTGTGATTCAATATCTCCCTTTTTTTTGCTGCAAGCAAAGGGTAACATTTAGCTCCTCAACGTTATTTATGTGAAATTCGTTCATTGTACTGGTGCTTCTGTTCTCAGGTCCTTCAAATTTTGGAGCTTTACCGTCGCATATATGAAGAGTATCTTGCAGTCCCAGTTGTGAAAGGTATGAAGAGTGAAAATGAGAAGTTTGCTGGGGGACTTTACACTACAAGTGTAGAGGTATGTAATCTTTCTGCTTTGTTTCGTAGACTTGAATAGCTTTTTTTTTTCTTGTGGATTCTGCCTTTATGAATAATACTTTTATAGGCTTTCATTCCAAACACTGGTCGTGGTGTACAAGGTGCAACCTCTCATTGTTTGGGACAAAACTTTGCAAAGATGTTTGAGATCAATTATGAGAATGAGAAAGGAGAGACAGCAATGGTGTGGCAGAATTCTTGGGCCTACAGTACCAGGACGGTAAATACTTAAAATATTTTTCGTTTATTCCTCGTGTTCGGCAACTGTTAACTTTTCAATTTCAAACCGTGTATAGATTGGAGTGATGATTATGACTCATGGAGACGACAAAGGCCTGATACTCCCTCCTAAAGTCGCATCTGTGCAAGTTGTTGTGATCCCTGTGCCCTACAAAGATGCTAATACCCAAGGAATTTTTGATGCTTGTACTGCTACTGTATCTGCCCTGTGTGAAGCGGGTATCCGAGCTGAAGAAGATTTAAGGGACAACTACTCTCCTGGATGGAAGTATTCAAACTGGGAAATGAAGGGTGTTCCATTGAGAATTGAGATTGGACCTAGAGATCTGGAAAATGATCAGGTTAGTCTAGCTTATCTGTCGAATATTTCCTTGTGTGAAGTGCCTGATCTATACTGAGAAGTCAGTAATGTTTGGTTTGAATATGTAAACTTGATATGGCTAAACGGATTTCATATATATATATGGTTTGCATCCCCATAGGTCAGAACTGTGAGACGGGACAATGGAGTTAAGGAAGATATCCCAAGAGGTAGCTTAGTTGAACATGTTAAGGAACTGCTTGAGAAGATCCAGCAAAACATGTATGAAGTGGCGAAGCAAAAGAGGGAAGCATGTGTTCAAGAGGTTAAGACTTGGGATGAGTTCATCGAAGCTCTCAACAAGAAGAAACTTATCTTAGCTCCCTGGTGCGATGAAGAGGTGTGTTACAAGAAAATCTCTTATTCCACCTTATATAGAATCAAACCGCAAGAGGATCAATAATAATAAGGTCCTTAAAATCAAATAATTTGTAGGAAGTGGAGAGAGATGTTAAGGCACGTACTAAAGGTGAAACTGGAGCAGCTAAGACCCTTTGTTCTCCATTTGATCAGCCAGAACTCCCTGAAGGTCACAGACAGAGACCTATTAATTTTAATCTCTTGCTAAACTTTGCTTCTATCCATTGACACGAAATGAATTCGTTGCAGGCACTCTATGCTTCGCTTCAGGAAAGCCTGCGAAGAAATGGACCTATTGGGGCAGGAGTTACTAAAAGTGTTCATCACGTTTTGGCTCAATTCATGAAATTTACCTTTGGCTTGCTAAGACTCTCAAGTGCATTGTGCTTTAATTTGATACTGTGACCAAAAGCTATTTGAGTATTTTAGAACTGTGATTGACGTATTGTGGACTATAAAGATATGTTTTCTTTATTCAAAAGAACTGTTGGGCAAAAAAGAAAACTGAGACGATCAGTTGAGAAACCAGAAATAGGTTCGAAATCCATCGACTCTACGAATTTACAAGTACACTACTGCTGCAGCTCGCCACCATGATTTTTGTTGTGAACATGGCATCGACCTTTACATCAGCCTCACCTTGGGGTATGATCCATCACTTGCTCTTGCAGTAACACAACTCTCCTGCATTTCTTGCATTGGTACGTGGATGTCGTACACAACTACTCATGGTACCATTCAGCATTCGTCATTCCCGGATCAGCCCTCAACTTTAATCTGTCAAATTTCTTTTCTTTGCTATATAAATAGCCTAAAAGGCTAAAGCTTTTAAGACAGGAAGCGCTTGTAAACAGAGCTTGACTGAGAAACATTGCCGTAGAATTGTTTTTAAAGTTGAGATGATTAGTTTTATTTAGAAGCTTCAAAAACCTTTTTTATTTAGTAAAGATTCACCCAAAAAAGCTATGTTTTTAACGAAAATATAATGACTTTATTATAATACAAAATTATTATGTCTTTTAGTTAAAATATTAAACACATATCGATCTAAACTAAATAAGAAGAGAATAAATAAAAAGAATGCGTAAGCGTAACCTGATAATCCGGTCCATGATGGTATGTTTGCTGATATCTTAAAGGGATGATTAAGTGGTATAATAATTATGGGTGTTGTATTGTTTAATTATAGAAAACAACACGTCTCATTACTCGCTGTCTCTCTTAGTAGTTCTCTCTAATTTCTTACATCAAACAAAACATCCTTAATTTCCTTTAAAACAAAAATTATAACGTTTTGTCACACAGTACATCACGTCGCAACAACGAGACTATGCTAATAATAACTTACTATACGAAATTTAGCTCATTTAAGCATAGTTGATGGTTCGCTTTGGAAAGTCGAGAAATCTGGTAATTTTTCTTACAAGTTATAGAAGTTAAGTCATACTTTGAAATGGCATTTAACAATGTTTGCTTCTATAGCACATGTGTAGAAGAATATTAACTACATGAAAATTATTGAAAACCTGTTAATTTGGGTACGAAAACAAATTAGTATCCTAATATATTATTTGAGAAAGTTTTTAATAAAATAATTTTAATCTGACGTGTTAATAACTAAAATACCATGATGACATGTCAACAACGGATTTTGGATTAAATATATAAAAGGTTTAAGTTATTAGAATAATTACAATATATGTCATTCATATTAATTTGGTTACAGAATAAATATAATTTATTCAACTAACCAAAAAATAATATTACATTTAGAAAAAAAAATTTTTATTTCTTTAAAGTTTTATACGTTAATTTATAAATAATTTCAAATAAATATAAATAGATTTAAGTTACTACCGTAATCTCTAATATATTATCGAAAAATATTTTAAGAAAATAACCTTACTCTGATGTGTTATTAACAAAAATATCATGCTAACGTGTCATTACTACAGCAAATTTCAAATAAATATATAAATGAGCTTAATTTATTAGAATAATTAAAATTATATCATTGTTATTAATTGGGTTAGAGAATTAATATATTTTATTAAAATAACAAAAAAATATTATTAAATTCGTAAAAAATAATTATTTTTTTTTCCTTAATTTGTATATACAAAAATTAGTGTTAAAAATAATTTTAAATAAAAGTTAAATATTTAATTTATATTTATTAATAAATTATAATTTACGAATAATTTTTATCACGTATGCCGTGGGTATAAATCTAGTATTAAATCTTTATTATTAGGGTTATTAGAATAACAGCGCAGTCAAATTCTCCGTTCGTTAAGAAACCGCGCCACGTGTCACGTGATCCGTCATCTTCTTCTTTTCTCCAAGTAAAAACGTTTCATCTCGTGAAAACTAACTGATGAACCCATAAGATGTAAAAACAAAAAAAAACAAAATTAGAGAACTTTTTTCTTTAAATTTATTCTTTTTTTTTCCGTATAGAATCAATCGATCTTCGATGTAGAATTTCAGGTCAATTTCTTTTGTATTATCATTTGAATTTGGATCACAAGAAATACGCTGATTCAAAAAAGGAAAAACAACTTTTGATTCCTTAATGTTCATTTACAGACTGGTCTCACGCTCTCTCTCTCTCACTCTCTTTCTCTCTCTTTCTTGCTTTCTCTCTGTGACCCTCTTTGTCTCTTTCTAACAGAACATCAAATAAGGTATCAACAGACATCTTAGATTTCATCGAATGTTGTTGTTGTTCTTCTTCTTTAATTTTTCTTTTAAGTCCTTAATTAGATGCTTAACCCTTTCTGGGCTTCGCCATTTTTGTACGGAGAAGATAGAAGATGGACCTACTGCTTGAATTTTGGCGGGCAAAAACGGTCACTTTCAATGATTTTTTGGTCCAGTGTGGGTTCCCCAGTTTACTCTCACCACTGACCCATCTAATCAATCTTTGCAACTTGCTACAATCAAAAGCCCCATGAGAGAGAAATTGATTTCAAAGATTTTGTTTGTTTTACAGTCTGTGAGACAGAGAAAAAGGAGTCGAAGCAAAAGAATCTCAGATTGTTGCAAGATTTAGGTTTCTGGAGCTCACGGAGATAACAGATCTTCCACTCATATGAAGAGATCTTTCCTTGTAAGTTTTAACAGTGTCCTCTTGCTTCCTCTTTCTGCTCTTTTTCTTTGGACATAACTCAGACAAATTCCAATGACCTGTCTCTCAAATATCTCGTCTTTGAGATCTGTAATCTGATTAAAGGTTAACAATTTCCTAGATGACTGTTCACGATTTCATCTTTTATCCTGATTTGATGCTTGCTAGCTCTTATAGAGGTGAAATGTGGCACTCACCTAATTGCATCTCCATTGTTCATTAGTTATTTAGAGTTTTATAAAGATTGAGACACTTGTGCGATATCATAGGATCGTGATGTTCAATTAAAAGTGGAGAATTTTCCTAGAGATCAATGTTCTTACTGTTCAAAGATTTCATCTTTTCCTGATTTGCTCTTTGTTAAGTTTTAGATGTGAATTGGGTCTCTCACCTAACTCTCTTTCCACCGTTCTTGTGTTATCAGAGTTTCTTAACAATGTGAGACTTGGGAAATGTTGGTTTTGCAGGTCCTGTATGTTCTCCTGGTACAGGCATTATATGGTGCTTGGTGTAGTGTTGGAAGAAGCCTGCATTGTGAATATTCCAATTCAGCGAGTCTTCACCGGCCTCACAGCGTATCGATTACAGAGTTTGGAGCGGTTGGAGATGGCGTTACACTAAACACCAAGGCCTTTCAGAATGCTTTGTTCTACCTAAATTCTTTCTCTGATAAAGGAGGTGCCAAGCTTTTTGTTCCCGCTGGTCAGTGGCTAACCGGAAGTTTCGACCTTATCAGTCACCTGACGTTATGGCTAGATAAGGGTGCAACGATACTCGGGTCAACGGTAAGTCTCTGCCTCTTTGAATCTCTACAAGCATACATTTTTGTTATTATAAAATGTGATCAGTTAGACAATTTATTTCTTCACAGAGCTCGGAGAACTGGCCCGTGGTTGATCCATTACCATCATATGGACGAGGAAGAGAATTGCCAGGTAGAAGGCATAGGAGTCTTATATATGGCCAGAATCTCACAGATGTAGTCATAACAGGTACTAGTGTAGCAATTATATACAGATGATTCGTCTTTCTAACCAATGATGTTAGTCTCATGATAGATACTGTAATTATAGGCGAAAACGGGACAATCGATGGTCAAGGAAGTATATGGTGGGATTGGTTTAGGAATGGAGAGCTAAATTATACAAGACCTCATCTTGTTGAGCTCATGAATTCTACTGGTCTGATCATCTCCAACCTCACATTCTTGAATTCACCATTTTGGAACATCCATCCTGTTTATTGCAGGTCAGTCTAACTTTTCTAATGCGATTTGATCTTAGCTAAATTTCCTCACTTGTGTTCTGATATGGAGTTTTTTGTGTCTAAAACAGAGATGTCGTTGTTAAGAATCTCACAATCTTGGCTCCTCTTAACTCCCCAAATACAGACGGAGTTGATCCAGGTGAGTCTCATTGCAAACTTTACTCGTAGAATCGATATTCTGCACAAGCTCTCAGCATTCTTGATATTCCTTATCATCATCTTTGGGAAATTTTTCTTATTGCAGACTCATCAACTAATGTTTGCATAGAGGATTGTTATATAGTTACCGGAGATGATTTAGTATCGATAAAAAGCGGATGGGATGAGTACGGAATATCCTACGCAAGACCGAGCTCCAAGATCAAGATCAATCGGTTATCAGGTCAAACTACTTCAAGCTCAGGAATAGCCATTGGAAGCGAAATGTCAGGAGGTGTATCTGAAATCTATATCAAAGACTTACATTTATTCAATTCAAATACCGGAATCCGAATCAAGACTTCTCCGGGAAGAGGCGGGTATGTCAGAAACGTTCACATATCGAACGTGAAGCTTGATAATGTGCAGAAAGCGATTAGATTCACGGGTAAGTACGGTGAACATCCTGATGATAAATTCGATCCTAGAGCACTTCCGATTATAGAAAAAATCACGATCGAGAATGTTAATGGTGAAGATATCGGTCTTGCGGGTCTTCTTGAAGGTATAGAAGGAGATGAATTTAAGAACATATGTTTCCTTAATGTTACTCTCATTACAGTGAAGAAGAATTCGAAGAAATCTCCATGGAAATGCTCAAATGTTAGAGGCTATTCACAGTGGGTATCGCCGGAAATTACTTGTGATTCTTTTAAAGAGAGAATCTTCCCAGAGCATACCTCTGATTGTTTTGGGTTATCAGAGAATAAACTGGAGAAATCACCATTGTTGCTTTCTTGGTAAGTTACTCAAGTTTTGAAGATGAATTTGAATACACAGTTTGCTTGATTCTGAAGAAACCTCTTCGATTTTCCTCTGATGTTTCGTTTTTCAAAAGTGATGCTTTCCTTTCTTTCTTTCTTTTTGCTGTTTTTCTTGTAAATTTGTGTGCAGTGAGGGAAATAATCAGAGTGGCTTAAGAGTTTTCATTTTTTTTGTATGGGTTGTTTTTTAAATGCTTTTGGTGAGTTGAACAAGTGTAATATCTCCGACAGAGTTTTTTGAAATTGAATTTTTGTTTTGTTGACAATTATTTGCTTACATCACAATTACTCTTCCATAAGAAGAACAAAATTTCGAACTCCAAGTTGAGATGTTTAATCCGAAGAACAAAAACTCAAACTGAGATATCTCTTAACTAAATTAAAATGGACAATTGATTAAAATAACACTAACAAATACGACACAAATTTTTTACTAAAATAATTAAAAACTTATTTCTAATAAAAAATTTAAACTCTAAATTAGAAAAAGTGAACCCAAACATTATGTTTTAATTTTATATATAGTTTATTTAATCTAAATAATTATTTTTACATAATCATTTGCTATTTTTAGAATTTTAGTTTTATTGTACTATATTTGGAAGATAAACTTAAAATAGTGCTATTGCAGGGTATTACTCAATTAAAATTAGGACAATTGACTAAAATAGCACTATTTCAAATTTTAATTTCAAATATAGCATTAATCATTTAAATTTCCAAAATAGCATAAATTTAATACTAAAATAATTAAAAACTTCTTCCTAATAAAAAAAATTTAAACCCTAAATTAGAAAAAGTGAACCCAAACATTATGTTTTAATTTATATATAGTTTATTTAACCTAAATAATTATTTTCACATAATAATTTGTGTTATTTTTAGAATTTTATTTTTAGAGTGCTAAATTTAAAAAATAAATTTAAAATAGTGCTATTTTAGGATATTACTGTTAAAATTAACCAGACAAATAAAAACTTAACGAAAATTAACATTTTTCGAACAAAATTTCGAACTCAAGTTAAATTAAAATGGGCAATTGATTAAAATAACACTATTTTAATTTTTTGTTTCAAATATAACCCTAGTCATTTAAATTTCCAAAAATAATACAAATTTAATATTAAAATAATTAAAAACTTATTTCTAATAAAAAATTTAAACTCTAAATTAGAAAAAATGAACCCAGACATTATGTTTTAATTTTATATATAGTTTATTTAATCTAAATAATTATTTTTACATAATCATTTGCTATTTTTAGAATTTTAGTTTTATTGTACTTGATTTAGAAGATAAACTTAAAATATTGCTATTGTAGAGTATTACTCAATTAAAATTAGGGCAATTGACTAAAATAGCACTATTTCAAATTTAAATTTTAAATATAGCATTAATCATTTAAATTTCCAAAAATAGCATAAATTTAATACTAAAATAATTAAAAACTTCTTCCTAATAAAAAAAATTTAAACCTTAAATTAGAAAAAGTGAACCCAAACATTATGTTTTAATTTTATATATAGTTTATTTAACATAAATAATTATTTTCACATAATAATTTATGTTATTTTTGGAATTTTATTTTTAGGGTGCTAAATTTGGAAGATAAACTTAAAATGGTGTTATTTTAAGATATTATTCTTAAAATTAACCAGAGAAATAAAAACTTAACGAAAATTAACATTTTTCTCAATAAACGAAAGTTGAATTTGATTATTATCCAATTATAAACCGAAATCAATATTGTACCAAATCAATTCTTATTAGAATTCGTATTTTTTAGCAACTTTATTAGATTTGGTATTCTTTAAGCTATTTTTCCGAAACTAAAATAACTACTAAACCGAAGAAAACATAAACCTTCTTAAAGAACGCTCTAAAAATTTTCCCCTCGTTACAACCGAATAATATAACGTAATAAACCAGAAACAAAATTTTGATAAATATTCTCCGACAGTGATTTACATCATGACAAGACTAATTTTTTTCTCACGCTGTATTGGTCAATCCTAGATTCCATCTTTGCATTTTTTTATCAGTAGTGATAAGCTCTTGAGATCTTGAGTCTTCTCACGCTAGACAAGAACATCCTACAGAATAATTAATTAAGCCCACTCATTAGATTTCTACATCATTATGTCTTTAATTAAAATATTGAAAGTGTTTAATTAGAGATTAATAAAATAAATACGAAAAAGTACTTACTCCCAAGGAACATCTCCAACCATCATCCAGTCACCTTCCTTATCTGCGTACGTTAGCACGTGACTCTTGTCACTACACATCTCTTCTTCTTCAGCCCCTGTTTCAGTTTTCACTGTTATTTACCACTCTCCCACTAGTCTCACTCTTCTTGTTCCCATACCATTTACTTTTAGAAAGAGCCAACAACCCTTTTATATACGAAACTCTCTTAATGAAAATAATGAGTTATGGTCTACATGCAAAGAGATATCACTATATAGTTATATATGGACTACATGCAAAATATAAAGCGATATATATACATGCAAAGAAAATTCTATAATATGGGTTTTGGTATACATGCAAAGATAAGTCTGTATATATATGTATATATGTGTGTGTAGATACTTACAAAGGATTGAGGCGTTGAACATGTAATCGAGAGTTGTGATCAAATCATGGTAACCATTAAGAGACAAAAGATCGATCTTTCTTCCAATAGGAACTCCTTCCATGTTTACCTTCACGTAAAAGCTTCCGAGACTATTACACTCGTTTTGATCTTCTTCTTCCATTATCATTTCTTGATCAGTTGCAGCTACTCCATATTCATGATTATTTTCTCCACCGTTGTAATATTGTCCAGATGATGATCCGAAGCTAAGTCCGAGTCTCAGGTCCGTGCTTAGGTTCCGAGTATTACTCGAAGAAACACCGAATGGGTTGCTTTTGCAGCTGCTTTCTATCGATGAAGACGATGAGCTTCTCCCTCTTCCCATTTTTTTAAACTATTTCTCTCTCTCTCTCTCTATGATTTTATCTAAACAGGTGATTAATGATTTGAACGCGTGTGTATATATATAGAGTAGGATTTTTTATTAATTTATTATATTGTTCGAAGAAGAAGAATTGATATGGACTTGGTGATATTTTGTTTTCTTTGAATAAAAAATGGAGATGGTGGAATGATGAGACAGTGTGGTTAAAGATGTTGTTGAAATAGCAGACAGGTACACGTGTCATGCAGACAGTTGGTCAAAGTGTTGGTTTTGACTTTGTGCTCGGATTTTTTTGCTGGTTGTGTTCTAATTAAATCTGTATTATCTCAGGGTAAATACTCGACTCGTAGTGCTCTTCGTTTAGCAAAAATATATTATGATTTCTAATATATATTATTGGTTGATTTTAGTTATCTACTTCAAAATATTAATATGTAGAGCAGTTGAATAATACACACAACTGTGCATGTGATTTACTTAGCTTCATGCATATCATTTTTGTTTGCTAATAGTTCAATTATATTGATTGCATCTGAAAGTTTTCCTTAAGAAAGAAAACTTAATTGAAATACAAGTTGAGCAACCCTTTATAAGCAGAGATTAAAAACAAATATTGAATCGAAAGGAGTAGTACTATTTTTACTCAATTAGTACTCATTTAAGCCGTGGTTAAAGGGGCATGGTTTCATACATATCATATTAAAATGTAAGGCCTAGAATTAAGGAGTTAGATGAACGTAGACAAAGATGTACTTGTTCTAACCGGATATGAACATTATTTCTTGGGGAAAAAAAGTACATTTAATATTTTAAAACCAGTTTAATTAAATCAAGTTCATTGCATGAGATTATCGTGACGCGCATTGATGCATTCGTGGGTTCGACAAACACCATTCCCACAATTAAGGGTATTTATAACCGCAACGCACTTAGAACAAAATCGTCGAATAAAAATATTCTATTAAACGTTTGTTTAATTAAATACCAACTGCTAATTAAACACGTCTCATTGACGTCATCAACTCTCTAATAATGTTTTTTTTTTTAATTATGTCAAACATTAAATAGTCTACGTGGATTCCATCGTATCCAAGCATGACAAGAGTTTGAGTTTCCCATGATTCTAATTAGTCCACGTAGATTTTAATTAGAACTCCTCAATCTTGTTGATTGTCACTTTATCTTAACATAAAGCATATAGTCAAGTCTTAACCAAATGTATGTTTTTTAATATTAAACCAACCCTATATTTTTATGTGTAGCAATAAATGTGAATCAATTGATGATAATATGATATTATCTCCTACAAATCTAGATCAGAACTATTTTCCAGTTCACGACTTTATCGTAGATTACTAATTAACAAGTTAATTTTAGTAACCGTAAATTCACGTGATGGTTACAGATTTCGTATATAAATCAAACTTACAACTCTCAAGCAAAAAGATGTCTTTTCGTATTATATGTTAGCGCTGTTCGTTTGTCTGCCGCACCGTCTGCAGCAGCGACATGCGGTCAGACGCTACGGTTAGACGCAGTAATATTGTTGTTCGTTTGATCGCCGCAGGTTATCACCGCAGGTTGTATCGCAATTGTTTGATCGCAAACGCTATAATTTCGCAGCGATTAAAAATTTTGATCGCAGCTTTCTGCGGTCGACCGCAGCGTTTGACCGCAGGAACCTGCGGCGGTCAAACGAACAACGTTTGGCCGCATGACGCAGCCGCAGGTTCTTACGGCTACGAAACGAACAGGCCTGTTATATATTCGTGCCCATATATAAACAAAATCAGATCAAATTAATTGATTCATATGCTGCTGGTGTGTCTATTTCGTAACTAATAATTTTAATTTGATTTGGTTGGTTAATTAGTCTAGTAAGAAATCAAGTCTCTAGCTGAATAGATATTATTCTTCGGATTTGAACATATAAACATATATAGTCGTTACCAAATTTCGGACATGCACTAGAAATTGCATGTTCTTTGGTTTTATACGTTACGTGTAATAATTAAGAAAGAAATCTAGAGAGAAGAAAAAAGTTAGAGAGAAGGGAAGCAAGAAAGCATGATGATGAGTAATGAATGCGTAACCTTAAAGAGAAGAGGTAATGAAAGATGCTTCTCAAATATACTCCGTATTGAGTTAAAAGGATGAGGAGACGTCACAATTTTCTCTCACACTCGAAAACATATTTTTTGTAAGCACGAGAAAATGCAGACACAATGTACATATTAAAACACTATCGACAACATTTTCACATTCCCCACGTCACATGCCTTTTTCCACGTGTCTCCTCACTTTGTCGCCTCCCACTTTTTACATTTTCTCCTTTAACAACTCTCTTAGCTTCCCTTCTTCATAACCAATCAAAATGATTAGAAACTCTTTTTTTTCTTTCTTTTCGATTTTTACTCATCCCTAATATATTATTTGAAAAACTTTTTAACAAACTAAATTTATTCTGATAACAAAAATATCATACTGATATATCAAATCACAGCAAATTTTAACTTAAATATATAAAAGAGTTTAACTTACTAGAATAATTACAATACATGCCACTGATATTAATTTGGTTAGTTGAATAAATATAATTTATTCAACTAACCAAAAAATACTATTATATTTGCAAAAACAATAATTTTTATTTCTTCAAATTTTTTATACGTTAATTTATAAATAATTTCAAATAAATATAAATATATTTAAATTACTATTGTAATCCCTAATATATTATTTGAGAAACATTTTAATAAAATAATCTTATTTTGACGTGTTATTAAAAAATAATTACAATAAATTTTAAATAAATATATAAATGAGTTTAACTTATTAGAATAATTATAAATATATCATTGTTATTAATTTAGTTAGAGAATTAATAAAGTATATATATGATAAATATTCAATTAAACTAAACTTTTGTTGTTTGACTAATTTTTCAAAATTTATATTTTATTTTATATTATATTTACATTTTATGACAAAATATATTTTATGTCAAAATATTAGGAATTTACATATAATATACTGTATAATGACAATTTTTTTAAATACTCTAGTAAATTATGTCCTAAATAATATTTTTCTTAAATATTAAAATAGTTTGACACATCAGTATAGCACATTTATAAATCACACGTCAATATAAATTAATTTGTTAAAATGATTCTCAATTAATATATATATATAGATGTTAACAAAGTCTCTATCATGATAACCGACATTTATTGCGACGATGCCGTTTGATTAAAGAAGCAAATAGATGTTAGACAGAAGTAATGAAAAGGAGGACACAAAAAAAGAGATTTAGCTTGTACCAAAAGTAACTCTAAACATATGAGAATGAGAAAGAGAGAGAAAAGAGAGGAAAACAAGGGAAAAAGATAAAGAAGAGATATGTTCCCCACCTTCCCTACCATTACCATCATCCTTTCTCACTTTTTTCTTTCTTTCTCTTCTTCTAACTTTTCTCTCTAAACACCATTCTTTGTCCCCTTCATTGTTTTTGAAAATAATATATATCTTTTAAGTTGCAGTATTTTTCTTTAGATCGTTTTGAATATTCCAAAAACGATAAAACAAGAAAAAAATAACAGAACGAACAATCGAAAAGGATTTTCTATCAAATTTAAGCAAAATAGAACCAAAAAGATATAAGCGTTGTTCGTTTGATCGTCGCAGGTTGTCGCTGTAGGTTGTATCGCAATTGTTTGATCGCAAACGCTATAATTTCGCAGCGATTAAAAATTTTGATCGCAGCTTTATGCGGTCGACCGCAGCGTTTGACCATAGGAACCTGTGGCAGTCAAACGAACAACGTTTGGCCGCATAACGCAGCCGCAGATTCCTGCGGCTACGAAACGAACATGCCTATATACATAGAAACTAATTTCAAAAGATAACAGTGACACTCATATTTCAAAGCACTCATAGTTTTTAGTTTCAAGATTTAATGATAATGTCTTGTCCTTTTTATAAATCATTAAGTCGTAAAAGAATTTTCTCCTCATTTAAAAAAAAAATATAATAATTAACTTTATGTTTTATAGCAAATTATGAAAACTCGACTTTACTGCAATGTGTCTGCTTGTCAGTAAAATCATGGTGTGACTTCAAATTAGGATGATTACATGTCGTCTCGTGACTCTTAATTTGTAGTCTCCCTTGCTGCCTAACTCATTCCATTTTTATAGTTTTTTTTTTTATTCTTTCTTTGTCCCAATGCAATACTAATTTTTTTACATCTCAGTTAATAAATAAAATATAAATAGGATATGGTTTTTCACCACTACTTTCTATATATATATATTGTCTATTTTCTAGGATTTACTTCCGTCACCTACACAAACTTATGCGATAAAACTTATTTTCACCTGTACTTTTTGGGTCTTTTTTTAACTACATAAACTGTATTTTTCTTTCATAAATTACACAAATTTCATAAATTATTCTAATTACATAAATTTTATTAATGTTTACACGTTAAATAACTATTAAATCTGGTTCTAATTCGAAAATCTAGTTTAAACTTGGATTTAATTTGAAACTAAAACTAGATTTTCAAAGTAAAACAAGGTTTAATAACAATTTAACGTGTAAACATTAACGGAATTTCTGTAATTAGAATAATTTATGAAGTTTATGTAGTTTACGGAAGAAAAACATATTTTATGTAATTTATGAAAGATCCAAAAAGTACGGATGAAAATAGGTTTATTCGCATAAATTTGTGTAGTTGACGGAAGTAAACCCTAGTTTAAATCAATATATATTAAACCGTTTTTGTGATTCTTTAAACCACATCATATATATATATATATTATGAAAGAGTGATGAATGACTTAAAAGCTACTTCGTCATTTTTTCTTTATATTTCTTTCTCCAGTTTTACTTTACACTGATGAGTATTTCTACCGTTATTATGAAAAATATAATGATAGTATTATACCTACTTATCACATGTTTAAGAAAGCAAATAAAGTAAGGCATGCATGTTATGAGAAGAAAGAACAATTAATATTTGTTACTTTTATTTAGTTGATAAACAAAAAAATAGAGTCCATAAACTTTTAAACCCAAAAATATGTGAATAATTTATAGAATCGAGTCAAAACATGTTTTTCTTGAATCAGAATTCAAAGTTTACAAAAACAGAGGAAGATTTAGATTCGGTCTGCAAAGTAGTCTATGAGGGTAATCTAGTTAGGTATTATTAATGTTATGTTTAAGTATGTCGAAGCTATTAATATACATTAATGAAAATATGAATGCATGAAACTCGATAAAGCAAAGATACGGAGTGTGTGCGTGCGTGTTGATGTCTTTTTTATAGAGCTATTGCATCTTTATTTTATTCAATTATTATTTGGATTATAGATTATGCACTAACCCCGTGATTGATTTGAGCTTTCTTTTTCCCAAATCTTGAAACATGATACAGAAATGTGTGGCTGTGTTACAACATTATGTTTACTCACTTTATTGACGTCATTTCTCTTCCAAATGACATTTGATTTGCCTTTTGTCAATGCATTTTACATGGCCAATGGTACACTAGACCATGTCCATAACGGCCAATAATCCAACAATTAGATTTTGACATAGGCCGGAAAAAATATTTACAAATAATAATTAATTATATATTTTGTTAATTTAAATTATATATATAATTTATTTTATATTTAAAATAATTTTTTTAATTTTTTAATATTGATTACGAAAATGAAACAGATAATAAAATCGGATTATACAAATATACTTAAATTGTATCGATTTTGGATAAAATTATACATATGATAAATATTCAATTAAACTAAACTTTTTTTTTATATTTTATTTGACTAATTTTTCAAAATTTATATGTTGTTTTATATTGTATTTATATTTTATGATAAAATATATTATATGTAGAAATATTAGAGATTTACATATAATATAATGTATAATAATAATTTTCGTAAATATTCTAGTAAATGATGTCTTAGATCATATTTATCATAAAATGTTCTAATAGTATGATACATCAGCGTAACACACTTATAAATCACACGTTAACATAAAATTATTTTATTAAAATGATTCCCAATTAATATTAATATATATATAAATTTTTCATCTAATTGTTAATACAACTACAATAACCAAAAATAGATTTGTTAAGAAGGACAAGATTTTCGAAACAACGATAACTATTACTGCTTAAACTTTTGTTCTCCCTTGTCTCTCAAATATCTTCTTCTTCTTTACAATTGACAATGATTGTACTCGAGCACAAGGATGAATATCAGAATAATTAATAGGCTTCAGATTTTTCAACGTGACGAAAACTCAGGTAATTTAAACTTTCTGGGTCAAAAGGCTTAACCAAAAGCCCATCTAGCATTTTCTTAGTAATCAAATTTTATGAACAAAATTTCAAATAAATTCCCTTCATGAATGTTTAGGCTCACGTTTTCATAAAAGTTTGGGACACATTTTTGTGTGGGGCCTATAACACACTATTTTATGTGTAGATCCGTCCCTGTCCTTGTGTATGTTATCTGTTCTTGGCTTATTTACAAGTGTTATGTATTTTGTAGGCAAAAGTTGTTAAAATGATCTCTCAACATTTGTGAAATTTTGTAAAAGTTGAAATGTACATAAAACTATAAATCTATGGCTGAGAAAGTGTATCTTGGCAAATAAACATTCGGCAAACGGGAATATCAATGAAGCCGTAATAGTGGTTTCTAGTTTATGTTTAATCGAAAAAAAACGACGCAGGATCGCATATCTTGGCAGCTAAACGAACAAAAATCTGCCGCAGTTGCAGCTACAGGTTCCTGCGGCTGCCAAACGAACAGGAGCTCTATGTAAATCCATAGATGAGTGATTAAAGTGTAAAATTAGCTTGTTGACAAAAAAAAAAGTGTTAAAATGAAAAAGTAATATGTAAATATTGGAAAACTGTAAATAAAAATAAACAAATAAAGGAATGCAAAAGAGTGATGGATGACACAAATGTCTAAATACAGAGCAAAAGGGAACAAAAGAACACAAAGGGACTATGAATCACGTGGCTTTCACGTGAAATTCTGCTTTTTTCCTTTTGAGTAGAATGCTGCCAAAACTCCACGTGGGTCCCATTAATATTTTATGGTGGGCCCAACCCATTGTCCATTGTCCTTATACCTCTGTGAAGGATCTTCCCACACCCACGTGGGCTTTTTGGCCCGTCCTGTGTCTCTCTTTTTTTGTCGCTTTGCAATTTTAGTTTTTGTTGAAATTATCATATCTTCTAACGTAAACGGAAAAAATTACTTTGCTTTTTTTTCATTGATGTTTACAAAAGATATTTGTCTTTGTCGTGACAATCTGACATTTCCACTCATGTATAATTTTCCTCTTGAATCCTATCTGATTGTATTTATTTTATGATTTCGTTTCTGGAAACGACATCACTTAATATATGATACTTGAAATAAATAAATAGTAATAACAATAAAAATTAAACGAAAGCGAAATATAAGAGCTAAAAGACTGAAGTTGAAAAAAAGACGCCTTTCACTTGCTCTTCCAAACGAAGAAAAGCCTTTTGGATCATTCAACAAGACAAATATGACTTCTCCATCATCAAGCTTCAGACCAAATTAAGTTCTTGATTCCCACACACACATATATGTATGTATGTAGATGATGTTCTTACCAAGCGATTATTGTTGCAGGTTAACCGATAAAGAGTATTTGGAGCTTGTGTTTGAGAATGGGCAGATTCTTGCAAAGAGCCAAAGATCCAACGTCTTTTCTCTGCACAATCAACGTACAAAATCGATCATGGATTTGTATGAGGCCGAGTATAACGAGGATTTCAAGAAGAGTATCCATGATGGTACTTGCCGTGCCTCCATCAAGAATCTTGGAGATACACAGGTTGTTCCAGATCACCATGTTGTTGCTGCATATGAAACAAACATGTTGGAAAGCAATAATAAACATGTTGATGAATCAACTTTGATTCATACTTTGAAAGCTTCTTCATCAAAGAGGATGGTGGTTGACCATGAGAACCGAAAGAATATCGAGTTTATACCTCCTGATGAACAATCTATGGTTGCTGAAAAGTCTATCGAATTGAGCTCTGACTCCACATATTTTACTCAAGACAGTGAAGGATCGACGTATCTATGCAGTGTAAGAGGATTGTTTTGATTCATAGGTTTTTGATGGTTTGGTTTTATCTGTTATTCTTGTTTGAAGAAAGTTTTTAACTCAACGCAGAGTCTAGATGATGATTCAGATGATACACGGCCAAGAGTTCCTGCAAGAACAAGAAAAGCTTTGGCCAAGAGAAGACGAAGCAAAGAGCTTGGTAACTCATCTGAAATTGTAAGTAATCTCATTAAACTGCAAACCAAAATTGTAAAAACTGAATCTGATACATCCACTGGTATATGGAAATACTTTGCAAAACAGATCAACAAGAAAATGCGTACTTTGCAGGATCTACTACCTAATTCTTACAAGGTTTGTCCATAAGAAACAACTTTTTAATTTATTTCAAAAGATATCACTCTGGAGTTACAACTACTTACATTATCCTACATACTCAACTGTTAATAGGACGACAACGAATCATTGTTGGATGAAGCAATCAATTATATGACGACCCTTCAAACTCAAGTTCAGGTATAATAAACAAAATACTTCCATCATTGAATAACAAAAACAATCGAAAGATTTTTGTACTAACCTGTATAAAATTTGGATGGCAGATGATGACGATGGGTAACAGATTTGTTACACCCGCAATGATGTTTCCTTTGGGGCCACATTACTCTCAGATGGGTCTAGCAACAGGTATGCAAATGGGTGTACCGCAGTTTCTGCCTGCGCCTGTTCTAGGAGCTGGCTTGCCAAGCATTAGTAGTTTAGCAGATATGCTAAGGTTTCCTGTACTAACGCCAATGCAAAACTCTGCCCATTTCACTGCAATCGAAAACTGTTTCCTCCAACCTGTCCCGCCATCGTGTGCTGCTTTCCCTAACCAAATACCAAACTCCACCTCTTTGTCAAATCTAGATGATGCAAAAACAGATGGAGGAATTTATCCTGAGCAGATGAAATAGACTGATTATAGTTACCTGCTGATTTGCCGACTTGTTATTGTCCAAGTAAGTATTGAAGCCATCAAAAGAGCACTCCAACATCAGAACAATTTACCATTGAAGGCTCTGCTTCAAGTTTCTCCTTTTTAGTGCCAGCTTTTCTTGTTCGTGTAACATATACAAGAGGAATGATCTCGAGTACTAGTTTCTGTCTGATGAAAAATACGACACCTTGGAAATATTTGTCTATTACCTACCAGTAGCGTAATGATCGAAATCATAATTTCACCTTTTGCTACTTTTTTTTGGAACAAGTTACTTGTTTATACAATAGAGTGAAGCTTACAAATACTATGGAACTTGCTTTACCCGGTTCCTTTTTTGTTTATATGAAACTGATTGTACAACAAGAAGAGAGAGAGATCGCACCACAATGAAGATGCATTGTGCAACTATAAGAATCCGAACTGGTTCAGTAGCTTGTATTGCCAACTTTAAGCTCTGAGAACATCTCAGTCAGTGATATGGAGCTGATTCTGCCACATCAACAAAGAGTCTAGCTGACCATAAAATTCATGAACTAATTGTGTATGTATTTTCAAATGAAAAGCAAAACACCACTCACATTGAGCTTTATCGACTTCCTTCTGTGACTGAATAGTTTTTCCTCAATTTGCTTCCAAAGAGTCATGGACTTCATCTGGACATTTCTTGATGTCCTTCATCATAGCCATAGCTCCAGTTTTTATTGCTTCGGAGACCTGCCAAACACACAAAGATATTTCTAAATCCACATTTGATACAACTACATTAGTTCCTATATTTCAACCAGTTATTTTCACCCTTATATTAATTACCACAATGATTGATTCTATTTACACATGATGCATCCAATTCAACAAACATGTACAAGATTATCTTCAAAAGTAAAGAGACATTGTAATGTCTTTAACTCATCCTGGTCTGTGATAATTCAGTAGCATGTCATGTGGTTTTGCATGTTCGTTTTCATTTGATGTTGATAGGGTTAGTCTGTGTCTCTCACAGATTCATCGACCAAACTGAAGTCAATGTTTCAGAGCATAAGAAAACAAAATGATGACTCAAAGTAAGAGGAGATAAACCAAGGAGTAATTACTTTTGGTTTAACATTTTATGTAATACCCTAAAATCTATTTTCAGGTGATTCAGGCATTGCGCCGTTAGGACCAAGAGAAAAAGAAAGTAACGTTACTATTGGAAATAGCAAAATTTGACCAACACGTTTTTTTACTTAATTTTCAAATAAATACATTAATCTGTAGTATTGAAGACTAATAATGGTAGAATCTACAGAATGAGTTAGATATTTATCTCGAGATATAGTCTACTGATTTGTTTATCAAAATTCAAACCAACACAATGCATGCTGTTGAGTTAGATACAAAATAAATTTGGATTAAAGTACCAATAAATCATTGCAATTTTCGAAACAAAAATAGGGGTAAAAACGTAAATAGCACAAAACCCGAGACTGGCGCGTTAGAAATGAGATCCTGTGGGTGAGTTGACTCAGTTTCACCCATATAACGATGGAGTGGACACTCTAAACGTCAGTATCTTCTACTCTTTCATGGCATTTGACCAGAACTTGGTGATGGTTTCTTCTTATCCGGTGCCAATAGAAGATGATGGGTTCCACCAAATCCGGAATTCTCTGTCGAGATTATCTATTTGTACGAGCTCCGTTTACGAAAACAAAGAAATCGAAGCCGAGATGAAGCAGCCAGATTTGGGTATTGCCACGTCGGAGGGTTTCGACGGAGCAGAGGGTAACGAAAAAGTTTCCGATGATGGAGGAGGAGAAAAGGAGAACTTTCACGAGTGGGATTCCAACAAAGAAACACCCGAGTTTTACTCACTTCCAGTGACTCCATCTCGCCAAAGAAGAAAACTTCAAACTTCCGGAAAGTTAGCTGCGAATGAGAGTAACAGAGATGGCAGTAAGAGTAGTTTACGGAGGCAAAGGAGGGTAATTAGGGATAAGAAGAAAAAGGAAATCAATGACTACGGTCATGGGTTTAACGGAGAAAGTGGCGGCGGTGAAAGAGAGGGACTAACGGTGTTAACGAGAGCAAAAGGAGGAGATAAGTCGTTGCGGATGGGGTTAGATGAAGTGAAGGCTTGTAGAGATCTCGGGTTCGAATTGGAGGTTCCGGGTCGGATCTCTGTGTCAACTGGGTCGAATTTCGATACTCAGACTAGTAGTGGCGGTAACTCGCCGGTCACCACCTGGCGCATCTCCAGTCCCGGTAAATAATAATAAAATATATTTATTTATTTTTTATAATGATTTTATCTCTTAATGAAGTTTGTGTTTTTGTTATTGAACTTAGGTGATGATCCCAAGGAGGTTAAGGCGAGACTGAAAGTGTGGGCACAAGCGGTAGCTTTAGCTTCTGCGTCACGTACAAGCTTAGCTTCTTAATACCTTCTTCTCTGTTTTAGGTTTACTTTTGTTCTCCTATTTTCCTTTTAAGTAAAGTACATGTTTTGATGTTTTGTTTTGTTTTTTTGGTAAAATGTGAAATTTTTTTATCGTTTTCAATTAGCGACAATAGTTAGAAAACAGATCGACCGAAAACTAAAACCTACAAGATCAAATAACGAAATAGGTACAACTGAACACAATCAACAGGTAATAATAACAGTTAGAGAAATACGAAATAAGCACTAAACGACACTACACGAAAAAAAGCAGCAATCATATGCCAAAGCGCGGACCTTCCCATTGTTGCCACGAGCATCATCCAGAGCCAGACCTCAAATATCTTGGAAAGAGATGCTTATAGCATTTCCGAGAACTAAGGCTATCGCCGGTACCGACTAAGGTACCACCGAAAATCAAAAACAGAAAGACAGACCCCACTCAGAGGAGACATCGTTCCATCACATCCCAACGACGCCGTTGAGTCCGTAACGTCGTTGAGCGAGGACCACCACCGAGAAGCTCTCACGTCGCTCGGGAGAAGAAATACTGAAGCAAAAAGGGGGACAGAGAAGAGGGAAGAAGCCAAAAAGAAAACAGAGGGGGCGCCGCCGGAGCTATGGAAGCCTCCGGCTACCGGCCCAAATCTGGTTATGTCTTGATGGCTAGGACCAGAACCATTCTGAAACTAAATGGGACAAGTCGATGGTTGCGGCGCTTCGTATTTTTTTTAAAAAACTTATTCATTTTGAAAATATTATGATAAAATAATATAAAACGATATTTTTTATTTATTTTTGTTTGTGGATTTATTAAACTTAGGGCCGGTAGGCGATCCTGCTAACGGAGAGGTGTTTCGGGATGAGACACCATGTGTTTTGTTTTTCTTAATAGGTTTTTACTGAGTCTTTCTTATAAACTGGTATTTAGTTTGTTTTTCTGGTTTGTAAATACGTTTACAGTAGATGATGGAAAATTTGAAATTCGAAAAGCTTCAGTCACTAGGGAGAGCGGTTGAAGTGAGTTCATATTTTTTGCGAAATAGCATCTGATTTGTTAATAATTGAAATAACTATTTAAATCAAATTTAGTAACCATTTTCCCCTTTGAACATGCGATGTGTAACTAGCGTGCGCTTTAGTAGGTGCAAAAAGCTGAAAGATAGTCACTAACAAACAATTGGAATTTGGAAAAAAAAGGATCTCTCAAAGTCAAAACAAAGGTTATAAAAAGCAGAGCTCATGATCGGTTTTTGAGATTCGGACGTTTAGTATTAGAGTCCAATGAATAAAAGAAAGTGTTCTTTTCCTTTCCATTTTTGATATATTCTATTCTGAGTGATGAGCCAATAACTAGATTCGACATTTGAATAAAATGGTAATTGAAAATGAGGTATAAAAGAATAAGGTTTCACTATATACCCTACTAAACTAAGAATCTGAGGATGAGTTTTGTCAACAGTAAAGGGACCAATGAGGCACTAATGAGAGGAAAACAACACCTTGAAGAAGCTGAGATCTCTAGAGCTGTTTGATCAACACTGCACAAATAATATATATGATGAAAAAAATTTCCAAACAAAGCTTATTTCAATCGAAATCGAGGTTACACAAATATAAACTATGATCTCATTCCGCAAACAGAATGGGGTTCTCTTTTGAGATGCACATATGTTACAGATTTGGAATTGAGGATAAATAAGGAAGCATTTTCAACCAATAATGTTTATAGGTTTGAAAAAATCAGTGAGATTGAGTAGCAAAGATGTACTCACTCGAAAATCAGATTGTGACATGTTGTGTCACATGGGTAAGGACAGTCAATGGCTTTGACAGTTTTTGCTCGGTCGAAGTACCAGTCACCTACGGACTCTGCGACTCTCTGATAAAAGACATTTATGAGCACAGTTCAATAAACTTGTGATTGCTACTTTGAGCTTTGAACCTCATAAGCTGTTAATCAGAGGTAATGTTACCTTTCCATCTAGTTGGGGAGAATCTTGAGCAAACCAAGTGTCTTGTCTTTCAGACTGGCAATGCGCGAAACAAGAGTTTATGAAAAGGCCGTTCTGATCGGATGTAGAGAATGAATTTACAGCAAGGACCATTTGATTCCTGAATTCTATTTGACGTGACGAGAAAACCAAGGAAATAGAAAACGTCAACATTGTGCAGGCTATAGAGAGAGTGACGGTAGCTAATAACAGCTTGAATTAAACATTCCACCTTGGAAAAATTGAATCTGTGATGAATTACAATGCGAGTGATCTGATTTGCATGCCTTCCAAATGCCACCTGGGTCAGCAGTTGGAGGAGCTAAGCTCTCTTGGATCTGACAGAGAAAGTTCATATACATATATCTTATGTTTTTTTTCAAGAACCAAACATTGGACGGATGAAGCAATGTGCAAAACTGAAAGACCAAGATTATTACCTGCCACGAGTCATATGCTGTGTTGAGAAGAAACATTGGAGTTTTGATGTCTGAAATCAGATTCTGGGGAAAGAAGCACTGAGGAAAAGAGAAAGGGCAGAAAGGATAATGTCAACAGATTCTTTCAAGCACTGTCTACTGGAAACGTTGCTAATGAAAGAGATATACCGAAGTAGGATCCAAATGGTTTGTACAAGTACTAGACAAGTCCTTTTGGAGGTTCTATACAAATCAACAGAGAAAAAGTATTAATGAGTTATACTAAGCATAGGATTATGTTGAATTGTATTCACTTCATTCATGCACGTTTCAGAAAAAAAAATGAATTTCAGACTACCTGCACCGTAACAACACCTTGGAACATATCCCTGAGCGAGTGGCCTCCAGAGACATCCAGTCTGCATTTCCCATTAGAACATTTCAAGTTTGTATACATTCCTGTAGAAAAAACACTTATTCTGACAGAAAAGTAAAGTTCAAGAGATTTACGCGTCCAGAAACATTCCAGCGTCACTTAAGCACTTTACTTTCGTCGAACTAGGTAATAGTTCCCTGAACTTATCACAGTGCAAGATGGAAGCTAACCCCCCGGCTGAACATCCAGATAGTAGAGCCTGTGATGAATATTCACTTGCAAGTGATTAGATAAGACAATAAACAGAACATAAACCAGAGCACAAAATCCAATAACCTGAAAAGCTCAATGAATGCAAAGACCTGATTTGCTTGCTGCATGCCTAAAGACAGGAATTCTTCCATCGCCGCTTGCCAGATTCGTTGTCCTCGATAGAAAAGTTGCAAGCTCTAGATACAAGCCATCGTAAGAAAAATAATATATATATATATATATAAAAGACAAAATCAGGGTACAGTAGAGAGAATTTATTAAAATCTCAGGTTTCATAGATTACGAAACGCAATATACTCTTGTCTTTGACCAACCTCATCCTGACTATCGCCAGCAAAAGACGCACCATCGCAGTAGCGCAACTTGATCCTGTTCCAATTAAAGAAGTCTGAAAGCCACAAACAGAAAACATAATCAATACAAGAATGTGCATTAGTGAACACATCTACTAAACTCATGATAATATTAAGGACAAACCAGGATTCTCTTGAGATTTATTGCTTAATATTCCAGTGAAGGCCAAAGCTTTTTCCATGAATTTAGAGGAACCACGGCGACTTGTTTTGCGATACACACAGCTCCTGTGGTTATTACACCATCCACCACCCTGAACCACTCATTGGTTTAAAAACTGATATCTAGCCTCTAGCTTCTAAGTCAGTCCTCAATAGGAGAAACTTTAAGTGTATACTAACTAGCAAAAGTCTAAGACTACATAAGCTGCAAGTGCACATACCTCAAGTTGTATAAGCCAACTGTTCACACCTGATCCAAAACCACGATCTAGATGATAACCAGGTAGCGTCCCATCAAGGCACACTGCAACAATCTTGCGTTTATTATTTGCCAAACCAAAAATCGTTTACATCAATAACAACGAATTGATGAATGTTAAGAGGACTTGTTCATTTTTTATTCCACGTCAGAGTGTCACGCAACAGCGAAAATTGAACAGTTGGTTCCACGGTTTCGAACAATGGAGGAAGAAAAGTCAAATTGTGAGCCCAGACGCACTGAAACCCAACCAACACACGAAAGAGAGTGAGAGAGAGTGTACCAGCTCCTTTGGAGCCAGCTCCCTGAATCAATGTGAGAGGCACCATGGAAACATCAGACGCCATCAATTCCTTCTCCAGCAACAATATCGCAGTCTCAGTATCTCTCGGTTTCTCAAATCCGCTCCGAACCACCGCCGCGACTGAACATAGCGAGCACACAACCAACGCAGTCGAAAATAACAAGCTCCTCATCTCCTACGCCGGCGTGACAAGCCAAGTCTCGGAGCTCCGGAAAATGCAGTAAAGATGACGACCCGAGCGCGAGAATTTGGCTTAAAGAATGATTATAAATTCTTACTATTGCCACTACGTTAAGACGAAAA
Organism: Pugionium cornutum; assembly: GCA_018901935.1. Classification (NCBI taxonomy): domain Eukaryota; kingdom Viridiplantae; phylum Streptophyta; class Magnoliopsida; order Brassicales; family Brassicaceae; genus Pugionium; species Pugionium cornutum. The sequence continues at coordinate 511,286 of CM032157.1, forward strand.
ACACAAATATTATTTTGAAAAGAAAAAGAGGAAAGCAGACGCGGCTTTTATAAATTGCCTCATGCTTCTTTGATTTTTTATCATTATGTTCCTTCTCGAAAAATACGGTAATTATGTCTAAATCCAATTGCATATAAAATCCTGTGTGTATTTTTCTTTTAGTAAATGTTTCATTTATTTGGAAAACTTTGATACCATATAGTTTTAAATTTTGCTCACAGATTTCGCATTTGTTTTGTTTTAGATTTGGTAATGAAGATTAAAATGTCTAATCCGAGAACAAAATCCTGAATCTATACTATGATTTGGAAAAACAGGATACTGCTGATTTATTTGCTTAAAAGATATTTTCATTTGTATATTTGAAGTTAAATAGTAGAAAATCTTCTTTTTTCCTTAATTTGATTCACGAATATTTAGGAAAACAATCCGTTGTGAGCATTAAGCAAATGTCGTTTACTGTTAGACGTATATGCGCTTTTCGTTTGTCCTACATTCAAATGCTGCGATTAAACGTTACACTATTGTTGTTCATTTAATCACCGCAGATTGTCGTCGCAGATTATCATCGCAGATTTTATTACAATTTTTTTATCGCAAACGTTACAATTTCGCGGTAGTTAAAATTTTTTATCGCAGATCGATCGCAGCATTTTACCATAAAAATTTGTACGCGATCAAACGAATAACATTTTACCGCATGATACAGGTTCCTTCGATTACAAAATGAATAGTGATATATTTGAACATTTTTACCAGTGACATTTATAAGAATATATATATAGTCCAATTGTCTAGCGAGCAACCATGGCTCAAGCTTAAATAGAATCGCAAATTGACTAAGGACCTTAATTGTACTTTTCAACTTAAGTATTCGAAATAAAGAAACAAAAGACCAAAGAATTTTAAAATCTTTGGCTTTTCGATGGTTTGGATTCCTCAATAATCATAGTAGCAAAAAAAAAAACAGAACAAAGTTTGCAATGACAATGCACCAGTTAATGGTGGTTTTCAAGCTTCCATTGGGAGCTCTCCGCATGCATAGATTCTGCAAGCTTTCTTGGGAACATCCATGGCACGTGTCTCCTGAGATTCAAGTCTCCTAACAAGCTTCATACCTTCAATAACTTGTCCAAACACAACATGCTTGTTATCTAACCATGAAGTCTGCACAAGAACAATTTTTTGAATTAATTTGAATCAAAATGTAAAAGGCAAACGTATAAAAGATGTATAAGTTTATAGATGATGTGAAGAGTTGTGAATCTTTTACCTTGATGGTGCAAATGAAAAATTGGCTTCCATTTGTATTAGGACCAGCGTTTGCCATGCTCAAGATTCCAGGTCCAGTATGCTTCACTGCAAATAAAGTATTAATACGATGTTCGCATATAACCAGAATTTTTCTTTGTTAGTAATACTCACGGGTAAAGTTTTCATCTTCGAACTTGGCACCGTAAATACTAATACCTCCAGTACCCTGTGAAGCCATATCACAAGTAAATATCATACAACAAACAAATCTTATATGTTAATTTCAGGGGGGAAGAACTTACATTTCCCTCTGTGAAATCACCACCTTGGATCATGAAATCTTTAATGATACGATGAAACGAAGAACCCTTGTAACCGTATTTCTTCTCACCTGAAGAAACCAATTTCCATTTGTCAAATGGTTTTGTTCAAACTTTAAACATTAACTTTTAGAGTTAAAGATTGGGACTGTACCAGTACACAAGGCACGGAAGTTTTCGACGGTTTTAGGCACAACTTCTCCAAATAGACCCATCACAATTCTTCCAGCTACTTCACCTCCAATTTCCACATCAAAGTAAACCTTGTTTGTCACTTTAGCTTGAGGTTCTATTACTTCTTCTTCTTCCTCCTATAAAAACAAACAGTTACACAAGTTCAAGAATCAAAACAAATACATAAGCAACAAGGACAACTATGATTACGATAAAATTAGGGCTTTTTGAATCTTACAGCCGCCATTGATTTAACACAAGCCGTTCTCTGGTGCTTAGTGGTCGCATAAGCTCCTGAAAATTGCTTAAGAGGGAAACTCGTTGCATAGTGAAATCTCGAAGTTAATGCAATTCCAGATGAACGAGCTCCGAAGCAAACTGATTGAGATGTTCGATTTCCGGAAATTAACTGCGACTTCACACCAAAACTAATCTACACAGGGAAAAGAATAACCCAAACGTTTTAAGACCCCTACCAAAACGCACAAGAACATTGAAAAACGCAGACCTTTTACGAATTCAAAGCATATTAAATTCGAGATAAGCTCCAAAATGTATGATTGAAGTTTCGAACCTGAGAAATGGAGCGAGAAGAGTGAACCATCTGCATTGAAGACAAAGAAGCCATTGATTGAGATGGAAGAACAAGAGTGTGGGGTATTGGTTTGCTTCGACAACAGTCTCTAGTTGCAGATAAGTAAGAAACCGCCTCGAGCCTTGTTTTTAAGTTGATCCATTAGCAACTGTGGATTGATAACATACGCCGTAGAGTGTCACTGGGCCTATTTGGTAGTCTGCCAAGAACGGCCCAACAAGATGACAAAGCAGCAGGTTGAAAGCGGGTAAGGATAGAAATCTCTGAAAAACATTTTAACAAAATAACTTTATTTCGACGTGTTAATAATAAAAATACTATACTCATATGTTAACACCACAACGAATTTTAGCTTAAATATATAAAAGAGTTTAAGTTATTAGAATAATTACAATACATGTCACTGATATTAAATTGGTTAGAGAATAAATATAATTTATTCAACTAACCAAAAATTACTATTACATTTGTAAAAACAATAATTTTTATTTCTTTAAATTTTCTATACGTTAATTTATAAATAATTTCAAATAAATATAAATAGAATTAAGTTACTACCGTAATCCCTAATATATTATTTGAGAAATATTTTAAGAAAATGACTTTACTCTGACGTGTTATTAACATAAATATCATGTTGACGTGTAATCATTACAGTAAATTTCAAATAAATATATAAATGAGATTAACTTATTAGAATAATTATAATTATATCATTGTTATTAATTTAGTTAAAGAAATAATATATTTTATTAAACTAACAAAAAAAATACTAATAAATTGGTAAAAGATCATTATTTTTCTTTTCTTAATTTATATATACAAAAATTAATATTAAAAATAATTTTAAATAAAAGTTAAATATTTAATTTACATTTACTAATAAATTATAATTTGTGAATATTTTTCCCGCGTGGGTATGAATCTAGTAAATAAATTAAAAAAAAAGAGAGAGTTAAGGAATTCACCTGCGAGAAAGTAAAAGTCATGAATAAGATAGAAAAAAATGAGCAAATCAAATTTTCATCTCCTCTTACAATTATTTTACAGAAAAAAGTCAATTCTGGTCCAATCCTGTTGCTAAATTTCAGGTTACTTTTATAAAATGTTCTGCTTAAAGATAATGTTGGATACAAGAGAATGGAATTTAAGAAAGTATTGTTTCGTGTGTTTGCTCACTAAAAAGTGCATGCTAAATTAATTTATCACCAAGGGGGCGTGCCTTTAGTTTCGTTGTTTAGTTTCGTTGTTTAGTTTAATATCTCATCTGCTCTTACTAAATTATATGATTACATTATGTGTATAGGTCTATAGATAGCCCTCGCTGGTTTCAATGGCTTTTTTCACAGCTATGGTAAGTATAGGCTATTCACTTTAGCTCACATGCATGCTCCTGGTTTTGCTTAGTTTAACGCACTACTAAATTAATCTTTAAAATCCAAATATTTATATCTATGTTTTTCAAGTTTAGATTCCTCACAAAAGTAGCAAATCGTATACACTTATATTATATATATATGTATGTAAACTAATAACCATTTCTTCACTAACATCAAAGAGAATACTTGTCAAATGGTAAGAGAATATTTATCAAATGGTCATATATGGTGAAATAACGTCTCTAATTTATATATATATATATATATATATATATATATATAGGGTCGGGCCTAGGACCAATCAAAGCAATTTCATGCTTAAGGCCTTCGATATTAATACAAAACAATCAGTTCTTATTTTAAAAATAATATTAGCACAATGATAAATAAAAATATATTGCTTATTTGAGTTTTTCAGTTCGATTCTTTATAACAACATAACTTTTAAAAAATTAGAATGACCCATTTTTTTAGTATAAAATGACCCATTGTTTTGTTTTAGCTTGCGACTCTGTTAAATTCAAGACCGACTCTGAATATATATATATATATATATATATATATATACTTGGCAGTATGCTAAAAACCTTATCACATGCAAATATTGTTGCATACCTAAATTTTATATCAATCCTTCCAAAAGGCTAGATTTTTTTTTGTTATTATCTAATAAAGAATCATTCGTGAAATGCTTGAGGTAAAAATTTTTTTAATTAATTTGACATTAATCTATCAATACACTAAGGCTCTACAAATCCATACACATCAAAATATATTTTTAAACTAAGTTTTAAAACTAGCTAGCTGTAAGCCCTAGATTCTAATGATGATATATACTAATTAATGTTTGTGTTGTGACTCTATATATGCACTGAAAAACAAAAACATGTATAAAATAATATACATATATACTATATCAGATTCATGTATATAATCTTATATATATACATAGGTGTGTGTGTGAGAGAGAGAGAGTGAGAGAGAGAGAGAGTGAGAGAGAGAGAGAGTGAGAGAGAGAGAGAGTGAGAGAGAGAGAGAGAGAGAGAGAGAGAGAGAGAGAGCTGTGCAATGATCCACAAAAAGAAACCTGTTGTTAAGCAAGAACAACAAAAAAATCGTTTACTTCTGTAGCAATTAATGCATCAGCAATAATCAGATCATAAATTTCAATCTTACCAATATGAACTTTTAACTAATTAATTAATTTAGTTTAATATTTGTAATTAAAATTTATCTGACATGTAAAATATGAAAAAGTAGCCAATTTTGTCTCTGCATGCCCATCTCCTGCACGCTGCAAAATCTGCTTAACTAACGGCTTCAGAAATGCAGCAGTAACAAGACAGCAGACATATCAAATAAACTATACATAGTAAAAAGATCAATAACCATTTACTGTTGTATACACACATTGCTGCATTTAATTACATATTATAAACGCATATACATATAAATACATTTCACTTTTCTAAGACAGATCTTCTGATTAGTTTCTGACAAGAGGGAAATGGTTTTAAGTTTATCACTGATTTCTATCCAAAGTTTCTGTTCTGTATGCTCTGACCCACCAAAGCTAATAGGAGACTCTTTGAGGAAAAGCTTCAAACTTTTTGGGGAGCAGATTAAAATCAAAACAAAAGACTTAATTTGTTAGAACCAAATTCGAATCTTTAAAGAACATGTTATCTATTGATATTATCATTGAACCTAGAACGACATTCGTGTCGTGTCACACACACATATATATTATGTATAATTATCATATAGTGTGTACATAATTTGTGTTTAATCTCATAATCATTATCATCTATCCAAATCGAAAGACAATGCAGACTTTGCTTTCTTTGTAAACAAGTGATGATCCTCATCAACACTCGCAGCTTCCATTGCTACTACAGACTCATTATCACTACTGCTCACTAACCTTAGCCGGAGAGGAGAATGAGCACCAGCCATAGGAACGCCACCACGTGGCATACTATTACCGGAAGACGACGACTCTTCCTTCGTGCTATTCACACTTCCTCCGCCGCACTCCATATCGACTCCAAACAGCCTTAATCTCTTTTCTCCTCTTGATGAAGCCATAGCAGCCATTTTTGTTTTCCTATGCATCATCACCGGCACGGATTCAATCACATCCGTTGGATTATTCATCTCCATAGACCTCACATAATACCCGATTCCTAGATCTTGCTGAAATCGATGGTAAAGGTTGTGACTTTCGTAACTTGTCGGCATCTGAAGATGAGGGAAAGAGTAAAACCTAGGCAACATAGCTCCAACGAATTGATGACGATCGGGAATCTTTGGTCGTCTCCTCCAATCGATGAAAAGCTTATCTTTATTGCCGGAGTCTCTCTGGAAGGAAACGATGTCTCCTGCATCAAGCTTCTTGTCTCTGACGAAACGGCTCCAACCTTTAGTCATGACATAGCTTTGACTACTGTGCCAGTAAGAGTAACGGAATCTCCATGAATTTCCTGTTCGATCTTCGAAGTTTAGAAGCAAACCTTTGCTGCTGTCGTTTGTTGAAGAATTGTCTAAAGGGAAGTATCTCTCTGCGTGTTGTTTTGGGATCACGAGTCGGTTTAGTTTCCCTACGTCGCTTGGTGTTACTACTTTGTCGAACATGTATTCTTTCTCCGTTGAAGAAGCTTCTTCTACAGGCTTCTCTTCTAGATTCATCTTCTTGTTTTGGGGAATCAATCTCAGATCTTTTAGGATTTTAACTTCCTCAAAATTCGATTTGAGAGTAATTTGATGGGAATTTTTTGGGTGTTGAAGTTAAAGATTCAATCTTTGAGTACATAAGAAGGGGATATAGAATGAAATAAAACCCTAATTTCGGAATTGATGAAAGGAGGAGAGAAGGCAGAAGGGTATGTGGTGGATGAGACTGACCTAATTATACAGAAGTAGAAAAGTGGGGTTTTCTTTAGCACGATTCTCTTTATTCTCTCTAGATTGAAGCTTTCTCTCTCTACTTTTTACGGAGCAAGAAGCTCTTTAGTTCCAAGAAAGGAAAGGAAAGTTGATTAGGAACAATCTCTCAAGAACAAAGGAGAGAAAGAGAGAGCTCATGTAGAGAGGGGGGCCCATGAAAAATCTGGTTCTTTTCATGTGAGGTTCTTGTTTTTTTTTTTTTTTGAAAGTGAAGAGGTTACAAGGATGAAAACCTACTAATGCTTTCGTATCCGTGGAATAGTCTAACTCACCAATTTCTTTTAATATGGTACATAAAACTATTTCGATTGGCTAAGTGAAAATGAAAGTATTTCCATCAAAAAGTAAAATATATAGAAGACCAAGTTTACACTATTGTCATTTTCTTACCATCCTCGTTTCATTTTTTCTCGATAATATGTTATGATTTACTAATAAACTAAAAATTGATATTATCATAATTGGTCCATTATCATATATATATATATATTCATAATCATGTCAAAAAAATAAGGACAACATCGAGATAATAATTATTTTAAAAAAAAAATAGAAAATAAGAAATAGAATCAACTTGGAATAATTTTTTTACTGACTTCGGTTGACAAGATTATTGTTTTATGTTTACTTTTGAAATTATTTCATTTTAGAATATGTTTATTTTTGAAACCTTAAATTTAACCGAAACATGCAATTTAGTAAAACAAAGTTTCAAAATATTATATTTAAACAAAAATTTTAAATAGTGAAAAAATTAAGAAAGATTCTCATAAAACTTTTTTTTTTAACTATTTTGAATACAAAATTTAATATAATCTTTATCTAAATTTTTGAATTTTATATAACTTTTATTTATTTTATATTTTGATACAATATCACATATACAAAATTTAAAATATATTTGTCAGTCGATTATAATATATTTAATTTTATTTTTTGGTTGCATCGATTTAATAAAATAATATTTTCATATGAAAAACAGTATAGTCAAATTCTATAGATATGAACTAATATCAAAAAAATTGTGAAACCAATACCATATTTGATATTTTTGATTATAATATATTTATTATATTATTTAATAGTTCAGATATGCGGAGTATTATATATTATTTTAAGAATATATATTTTATATTATAAAATTTTAAAAATAAAACATTATTTACTATTTATTCAAAACCTATTCAACTAATAACAAAATAATAGGTAGCATAGAAGTAATAAAATTTTATTAATTTTGTATTAAGAAAATATATTAATACAAAATTGTATGTGTTTTATTGGAAACCAAAATTTAAAGAATTAAAGATAGAAGACTTGGATTTTTATTAGCAGAGAATAGTAAATGCTGATTATTGAGGTCAGTAGTAACTGGTAAGGCTATTGGGATGGGTGGCCTCATTTTGCTTTTTACAAGATGACATGTCTTTTTATAGTTTTGGTCTTTACTACTGACTTTTTATACTTTGTTTGCTGCCAAACTCATATACAGAAATAAATGACAATCTAATAAATTTAAAAACCAAGTGTCCTTAATTGTAAATCTTGCATATACATGGTATGTGTTACAAATGTTGTAGCACTAACACATGCATGTTTGATTATTTTTGTTCTGCTAATCACACTCACCATTATTTGTCACTTTTGTTATCGGCAGGGCAATAAACATTGATATTGGCTACACTATGTATATTTGGGGTCTGAAGTTCGAACCTAACAAGTTTACTAGAAGAGAAAAGTTAGGACCTGACGACATAAAACTCATACCCATCTCTTTTCGAAGCCATGATTACAATTTACGAAGCTATCTAGATTTTTTTTTTACGGAGAATTGTCGTCTGTCTCCTCGACCATACTTTGTTTCTAAAAAAAACTAATTTTTTAGTTAGACAAATGTCTAAAATAATATTTTTCTAAGTTTTTATTCTAAAATAGCATCATTAGTTTAAATTTCCAATAATAGCATAAATTTAAGATTAAAATACATTAAAACTATATTTTAATAGGAAAAATTAAATCTTAAATTGGAAATAATGAACTCAAATACAATATTTTAAGTTTATATATAATTTATTTAGAATAAATAAGTATTTTCACATAAGTATTTGTGCTATTTTTGAGAATTTAATTTTATGATGCTAGATTTAAAAGAAAAACTTTAAAAAATACTATTTTAGGGTATTATTCTTTTTAATTTTCATATAAACTAAAAAACAATTAATATTCATCAATAAAATACAAAAAATTCATTTTGCACGTTTATCTATAACTATAAACCAATAATAGTTTATTTTTTAATATTCTTGAATTTACACTTAGTTAACATTAATTATTATAGAAAACAATATTTCTAGAACAATGTAATAAAAAAAATCTATTAGAAACGAAGTATAGAACTAAATGAAAGTGAACTATCACCATCTGCAATGCGAAAATGGTGGGCTGGTTTGGACTATATGAATTTCTACCATGTTCGTTTTATATAATTCAAATCCGTCATGCTTAGTTTTACGTTTTTCTTTTTTAGTGAATGATTACATTTAGTTCATGAGACTGAAGCTGAAAATTCAAATTTGTTTTTACAGCTAAAACAAGAAAACGGAAGGATAATTAATTCTTAATTAAGAAGGTGATTTTGTTGTTTTGAAAATGCTATCAAAATCAGTAATTCAACTATAATTAAGAAAATTTACCTTTAAATATGAAACAAAATAAAAATGTTATGAATTTTGTTTTAGAGTAATACCCTAAAATAACACCATTTTAAGTTTATCTTCCAAATTTAGCATAATAAAATTAAAATTCCCAAAATAGCATAAATTATTATGTAAAAATAATTTTTTACCTTAAATAATATATATATAAAATTAAACTTGGGTTAACTTTTTCCAATTTAGTATTTAAATTTTTTCATTAGGAATAAGTTTTCAATTATTTTAGTATTAAATTTATGCTATTTTTGGAAATTTAAATGACTAGTGTTATATTTGAAACAAAAACTTGAAATAATTCTATTTTAGTCGATTGTCTTTTGTTTTATATATAGCTCATTTTAAGACTCAGGTAACACTAGATCATTTCCATAGGTTAGATACCTATTGAATTTCTTATTAATGTTTTATGTATATTTTTCTTTTAAAATTTCCATCAAATTTTTTACCTTTAGTGCTAAGAAACCTACTAAGTATCTCATTAATATAGTTATACTTAATATAATTTTATGTATTAATAACTAGTTTTCTTTGCTATAATGTGATTAATTGGATATTAGATCGATGAAAAAAAAAAGAATATGTTTGGTTTATCACCAAAGTTAGAGCATTCATAAACATAAGTTCGTATAGAGAACTGATTCTCACATTTTTCACTAAAACTATTTTGTTTAGTGGTTAGACCGTAACAATAAAATGCTCTTACTACAATACTAAGCATCTTGTTCTAAACCAAGACACGTGGCATTCACATGACCAATCCCAATAAAAATCAAAAGCTTGTTTTAAATGTTTTCACGTAAATTCATGTTAAATCTTTTTGTTGTTTGATAAATCTTATCGTTATTTACGTTCGTGGTGAGTGGTCCTGAAAAAGACGAAGCACCATTCATGTCTCTGTGGCTAATTCGGCTTAAATAATGGTAGAATAATTAATTAAGTAAATCTTAAGTAAGGGCTTCATTTTTCAAACAAAGGTAAAAGTTCATGTTTTATTCTGAATTTTTTAAAAATAAATAGAGAGTAGGTGAGAAAGAACGTAGATCAATGTGGTCCAAACTCTAATCTCACATTACATAACTGAGTGGTCACAAAACTGTTATTTTTTTATTTGATGGCAATTCACCAGAGATTAAACAAATATTAGATTTATACCCACGCTATGCATGGGTAAAAATATTCGTAAATTATATTTTATTAATAAATATAAATTAAATATTTATATAATTTTAAATTTTATTTAAAATTACTTTTAATATTAATTTTTTATATATGAATTAACAAAAGAAAAATAATTATTTTTTATGAATTTAATAGTATTTTTTAGTTAGTTTAATAAAATATATTAATACTCTAACCAAATTAATAACAATGACATATATTGTAATTATTCGAATAAGTTAAGCGTATTTATATATTTATTTGAAATTTACTGTAATGATGAAACGTAAGTATGATATTTTTGTTAATAACACGTGAGAGTAAAGTTATTTTCTTAAATTGTTTCTCAAATAATATATTATAGATTAGGTAATAAATTAAATCTATTTATATTTTTTTGAAATTATTTATAAATTAACGTATTAAAAATTTTAAAAAATAAAAATTATTGTTTTTGCAAATGTAATACTATTTTTTGGTTAGTTGAATAAAATATATTGATTCTCTAACCAAATTAATATCAATGACATATATTGTAATTATTCTAATAACTTAAATCCTTTTATATATTTAAACTAAAACTCGTTCTAGTAGTAACACTTCAACATAATATTTTTGTTATTAATACGATATGGTAAAATTACTTTGTTTAAAAGTTTATCATTATTATAGATAGATAGCACAAAGCCTGTACACACAACAAAATGTATATATATATTTATTTCATGATAACGCATCCAAAATGAAATGACAGTATTAAATTATTTCCGTAATTACTCTATCCGGCTGAGCAGTGGGTTTTCTTTAAGATGATTTTCTGCAAAGTAATAATGACAAAGAACAAAAGTATGAAAATGAAATATGATTAAATTGATTAATGGATAAGACGATATCTCATATATATAACCAGCTGTTCTCATAATTATTCATACTTGCAAGTTGTATATAATGCAAATTAATTAAGAACTAGATTTATACCCACGCCATGCATGGGGAAAAATATTCGTAAATTATATTTTATTAGTAAATATAAATTAAATATTTGTATAATTTTAATTTTTATTTGAAATTAATTTTAACATTAATTTTTGTATATATAAATTAAGAAAAGAAAAATAATTATTTTTTACGAATTTAATAATATTTTTAGTTAGTTTAATAAAATATATTAATTCTCTAACCAAATTAATACAATGACATATATTATAATTATTATAATAAATTAAGTTTATTTATATATTTATTTAGAATTTACTGTAGTGGTAACACGTCAAAATGATATTTCTTTTAATAACACGTCAAAGTAATGTTATTTTTTTAAAATATTTCTTAAATAATATATTAGAGATTACGGTACTAACTTAAATCTATTTATATTTATTTGAAATTATTTATAAATTAACCTATAAAAAGTTTAAAGAAATAAAAATTATTGTTTTTGTAAATGTAATACTATTTTTTGGTTAGTTGAATCAAATATATTCATTCTCTAACCAATATAATATCAATGGCATGTATTGTAATTATTCTAGTAACTTAAACCCTTTTATATATTTAATTTGAAACTCGCTGTGGTGTTGACAAGTCAGCATGGTATTTTTGTTATTAACACGTCAGGTTAAGGTTATTTTGTTAAAAAGTTTCTCAAATAATATATTAGGGATTGGGCAATCCACTTTATTCTTCTGCTCATAAGTGAATATTGGAATATCTAATACATTATTTTATCACGATGAAAGTAACTAACAGAGAATATATAAGAATAAACTCATACAAATTTGTCAAGAACGTTATATTTTGTTAGCTTTGATTTTTACGATATACTTGATTTTGAATATGATTTTGAATAGAGTTTAATTAGATCGAGAGGATAAAACGACATTAATTACGCTTATTTACAAAATCAATGTGATCTCTAACAAAATTTTTTTATAAAAATAATCAGTAGATATGTATGAACTCATGTTGTTTATTTATCAAAAGGGTGGATGTATGTGAAATGAGTGCTAAAAAGAAGAGTTTATAGATGAAGGACCACTTCTTATAAATGAGTAAACCTAAGCTTTTCATTCCATTTAACTCTTTTTAATATATACTTGCTTCTTTGTCTATATTCCCTCCATTCATCAAACCCTCTTTCTCCACTAGAGTCTCTCTCTCTCCACCATTCCAAATTTTTGATTCTATTTACTCTTTAACCACAGTTTATATTTTCGTAAATATGAGAGAAATAACAAAATTAAAAGAACTTACAAATTCATATATTACATAATTAGGGTTTTTTTTACTTCTGTTAACTACACGAATTTATGCGAATAAACCTATTTTCACCCATACTTTTTTGGTCTTTTATAAGTTACATAAACTATATTTTTCTTCCGTAAACTATATAAACTTCATAAATTATTCCAATTACAAAAATTTCGTTAATGTTTACACGTTAAATTGTTATTAAATCTTGATTTACTTCGAAAATCTTGTTTTAATTTCAAAATAAGCCCAAGTTAAAATCAGATTTTCGAATTAGAATCAGATTTATTAGTTATTTAATGCATAAATATTAATAGAATTTCTGCAATTAGAAGAATTTATGAAGTTTGTGTAATTTATGAAAGAACAATACAGTTTATGTAGTTAACAGAAGACCCAAAAAATACGGATGAAAATAAGTTTACTCGCATAAGTTTGTGTAGTTGACTGAAGTTATTTGATTTTTTTTTGTAAAGACGCGACAATACATTGGTGTCAATCAAATCTAGAATCATATGTTACATACCACGACCATATTATGGGTGAGGAAAAGGAAAGCAAAGTTACAAAGAGAAAGAAAAAACAAACTATTTGATTGTATAGTGTTATGTTAAGTCACAATCAAAAAGAGTAGTGGTGAAATAACCATTTTTAATAAACAGTAATTAATAAAATTGAAAGATGGGTGGTGCGATAATGGCGACAACATATTCCAACTGTCATTTGCCCCCAGGGTTTAGGACTCTCTCTCTCACTCTCTTAGCCAACCCTTTCATCTATTTAATTTAACTAAATATGTAATTTGAACTAATTTAATTGGTGTAAAAAAGTTTATTTTTTTTAATGGGGATAAAGTGTGTAATACCATTTCAACTGGTAAATTTTCATGTAGCTATTTGTTTTTATTTTATTAATTAATTAACATCGAATAAGCATAAAAACATAATATATATATGGGATCAAACGACAGTTGTAAACAAAAATATATGGTGGGGTAGGAATCAGACCAAGTTAGCTAAAAGAGAAAATTCAATTGTAAGCAAAACTGGATATGTCTTAATATATATATATATATATATATATATATATATATATATATATATATATATATATATATATATTAATTAAGAATCATTTTAACAAAGTAATTTTATGTTGACGTGTGACTTACAAGTGTGTCTGCGTCACACTATTAGAACATTTTAAGATAAATATTATTTAGGACATAATTTACTAGAGTATTTACAAAAATTATCATTATACAATATATTATATGTAAATTCCTAATATTTCGACATACAATGTATTCTGTCATAAAATATAAATATAATATAAAACAAAATATAAATTTTGAAAAATTAGTCAAACAAAATATAAAACAAAAGTTTAGTTTAATTGAATATTTATCATAGGTATACTTTTATCTAAAATAAATACAATTTAAATCTATTTATATAATATAATTTTCACATGTACTGTTCTCTATTGTCATCACATATGTGATTTTGGCAGTACATAGACCTTCAGTACGTACATATATTCTCATTTGGCTGCAGAAGTCAGCTGCTCGTGATCCCATGCATGTATTTTATATATATATACCCATTCGTCATTACAATAGTTTCCACAGTTAACCACAAGTACATGCATATATGGATGTGTCTACATGCACATGTCATATATACATAAGACATCTCAACGTGTAGCGAAGGAGTCGGATCCGGACAAACTCGCAAATTAGTTTTTAACATAAGATTGTAATAAAAATTTCAATGTCTATTTGATATTGCCTGTATTGGCTGACTATTTTCAATTTGTATAACATCATTATAACCTCCAAACATCTTTGTTTCAGTCAATATTGTTGTTCGTTTAATCGCCGCAGGTTGTATCGCAATTGTTTGATCGCAAACGCTATAATTTCGCAGCGATTAAAAATTTTGATCGCAGTGTTTTTACAAATCAATTGTAATTACAGCGTACAATCATCTTATTTAATCCACGATTTAGTTATTGTAAAATTGTGAGAGATGTATACGTTTGGATGTGGAAGATTAATTCGGTTACACATGAAAGATGTAATGAATAGGAAGGTGAAGATGGTCCAAACAAAATAAAGACGATAGATAACGATCAAATTAAAAGACTCCATTGTCCCTTCACATTTCTGATCTATCTTTGTCTTTTAGGTTTAGTCGCTTTCTCTTTTCCATCAACACAATAAAAATATTTTGTAATCAATATACCATGTGTACACTTAACAATTACTCCCTTAAAATTCATTAGATCATATCAACTGACTATATTAGTTTATTACATCCCATTTTCATATTCGTCTTCTATATTAAAGAAAAGGAATAATATTCACACATATCTGATATTGAATAGATATGTTTACAAGATGATACGATACGGAGTATATCCTCTTTTCATTCAAAAATTGAAATTTACTGTGAGTCATTAAGAATACTTTTCCTCAAAAAATAGATTATCAATAAGTGTTAAATTGTTGAATGATTCTTATGTCTTCTTAGCTGGAAACCAACTTAGGAATAAGTTTTTAAAATAATACTAGATTTATACGGAAAAAAATATTCGTATATTTTAATTTTTATTTAAAATTACTTTTAACATTAATTTTTGTATATATAAATTAAGAAAGAAAAAATAATTATTTTTTTATGAATTTAATAGTATTTTTTTTAGTTTAATAAAATATATTAATACTCTAACCAAAATAATAACAATAATATATATTGTAATTATTCGAATAAGTTAACCCTATTTATATATTTATTTGAAATTTACTGTAATGATGAAATGTAAGCATGATATTTCTGTTAATAACACGTGAGAATAATATTATTTTCTTAATTTTGTTCCCAAATAATATATTATGGATTATGTAATAACTTAAGTCTATTTATATTTATTTAAAATTATTTATAAATTAACGTATTAAAATTTTAAATAAATAAAAATTATTTTTTTATAAATGTAATAATATTTTTTGGTTAGTTAAATAAAATATATTAATTTTCTAACCAAATTAACATCAATGGCATGTATTGTAATTATTTTAATAACTTAAACTCTTTTATATATTTAAAATAAAACTCGTTATGGTATTAATACGTTATCATGACATTTTTGTTATTAATAAGTCATAAAATTATTTTGTTAAAAAAAATTTCAAATAATATATTAAGAATGTGATTGGGAAAAAGAGAAAAGAAATGATTAATATCAATAAAAGAAAAAGGAAGAGATGTTAGATGGACCAGAAAGCCCAATTAATATGGGCTAAATTATAGCTCATTAATGGGCTGTCACAAATCACAAAAATGTTGGACCGTTTCGGTGTTCGAGTCACTCGAGACAGAGTTCTCCTTCGTTTGGTAGCTGTGATAGTCTCCCTCTCCTCTCTCCTTTCCGCTCATCAATAATTCTTATAGGCTTGTTACCAAACAGAACGACCGGTTCGAATAGGCTTTGTGGCTCAGTACGTTCCCACCGATTTTGCCAGGTCAAAGATGACGTGGCTTTAACGCGATTAATTTAATTTTCATTTTGTCAGATATACCACAGATTTTCTAGAATAGTATTAGCAACTAACCATTTAGATACTATATCATATCTTTAAAAGATATATTTGTATATGTCATTTAAAAATCATGAGGAAATTTTGTTATTGTTACAATACATCTTCACCCACGTTGTATTTTGACATTAAAACAACAACGTTATAATATCAAAAAACAATGTCGACTAATATGAATTTCAATGGCTTCTATAGTGAGATATTGTGACAAAGATGTTGACGGTATTCTTTTCAATTGAATATTTTTTAAATTTTGAAGCGAATACTATAACTAGTTGTCATTGTTTTCTTGAGATTAAATCGTAAACATTATAACGATAAACACAGCTACTTAAATTGAATATTACTTACAATGTTGTGGTTTTATATTGTTCTTTATTTTTCTCATTTTATCGTAAGCATTACAATATTCATCTGGTTAGAAGATACGTAATATATCCTCAAACCAAATTAGTATTGATGTGCTTATATATAAAAAATAGTGTTCATTTCCCTTACTTGTTTGCATAAACTGTCCGCTTGTATGTTACTTTCCATTGGTTAGTAGATGAATGCGAACTCTGGATAGTGTTGGTAGAGCTCTTTGAACTCTCCTATCTCCATTGTAAAACCCGACTATTTATCTGGATTGTTGATTAAATGAATAAGGTCAATGGAATCCGTACAAAAAAGTTTGCAGAACCTTCGCCTCTTGTGTAGGTTAAACATCGTCCATCAAAAATAAAAAAAACTCCGTATGTAACGGATATTGTCTTCTATACGTGCCTTTCATGCTCATGAGATCACTTGTCTCATCTTTTAGTTTAAGGATTCTTCCGATCCCTGATGTGGATTTTCCTTCTTTCCATAAGCCATGGACGAAGTAAGCTAGCTGCATCATCTTTAGTTTACAGAGCTTGATTATATAAATTAAAGTGTAAATTACAGAGCTGCATCATATTACTTAGTATGGTGGTTTTATATTGTTCTTAAGAGTTATATAATCAAACATTTGAATATAAATATTAAATATAACAAAATAATAGTACAAAAGAACCGTGTTTTGAGATCTATTGCTGAACCTAAGGTCCTAAGTTTTAGATTATAAAAATATTTAAAATAGCTATATTTTTGCTAGATTTGATTCTAATGAACTCTGATAATAAATTTTATAAGATAAGGAGTAAAATCCAACAATATAAAAAGTAATGTTCTGAGATATTTCCTAGGTTCTTTCATCGTCGAATTTGGATCCAAGACGTCAATTTTTGAAGGTTTTTTCACGACTACAAGTAAGAAATTCTTTGCTCATAAGCTAAAACCAGATCTCAATCTCTCACAGACAAAACAAAACAAAAAAAAAGTAAACAAAGAGGAAAAAAAAGTTGATTGCTTTTCTGTAATAATATACATCAATCACTTATATCGTCTCCTCTCGTTAACACAAACAGTTTGTTGCTCTAAATCCGGAATTTGATTTTCCTTTGTTTTGTTTGCTCGCTGTTCCTTCGTTTGTTAAATCTGTGTCGTAGTAGTAGAAGCAATGGAGGTTGATTCAACTAAGAACCCGAAAGTTTAAACGGGTCAAAACCCGAACTCGGATGGACGCGTCACGACTTGTGGGTGACTACGAACTTGGCCCGAAAATCGGGTCTGGTTCGTTCGCAGTGGTGTGGTTAGCGAAGCATCGATCGTCTGGTTTAGAAGTCGCCGTGAAAGAGATTGATAAGAAACTGCTTAGCCCTAAAGTCAGAGATAATCTTCTCAAGGAGATTTCAATCCTCAGCACCATCGATCATCCCAATATCATCCGATTTTACCAAGCATTCGAGGTTTAATTTTATCTAGTAACTGTGAATTTTGGGATTGTTCCGCTGAAACCAAAATGGGATTTTGTGTTTTTGGATTCGAATTTTGTAGACTGGAGATAGGATTTTCCTTGTATTGGAGTATTGTAGTGGAGGTGATCTTGCTGGGTACATCAATCTCCATGGAAAAGTATCAGAAGCTGTTGCTAAGCATTTTATGAGGCAATTGGGTAAAATAAATATCTGTTTATAGGTCTTTTCATGTTTTTCAATTTAGGATGTTTTTTTATATGGTTCAATCTCTGTTTTTGTTCTTGTGTTGTGTTTTGTAGCTTTAGGGTTGCAAGTACTTGAAGAGAAACATTTCATCCACCGAGATTTAAAGCCTCAGGTAACTCAAAATCTCTTATATTGTAGTCTGATGGCAATGATAAAAGTCTATCATGGTTCTGTTTTTCTTCAAACTTTTCAGAATTTACTTTTATCCTCCAAGGAAGTAACTCCTTCCTTAAAGATAGGAGATTTTGGGTTTGCAAGGTATTATCTGCGTCTCATATCAAAATAAATGTTTTCATTTTATGGAAAGATCGTAGCTTGGTATGTAATGTTGGAATTTGGTAGGTCTCTAACACCAGAGAGCATGGCGGAAACATTTTGCGGTTCTCCATTGTATATGGCTCCAGAAATCATCCGGAACCAAAAGTATGATGCGAAGGTGAAGAGACTTCATTGATTTGAGAAAATATTTAATCTTTGTCTTTTTGTCTCAGTATTTACTTGTGTATGGATGTTTCAGGCTGACTTATGGAGTGCCGGTGCAATTCTGTTTCAACTTGTTACTGGAAAGCCACCTTTTGATGGGACTAATCACATCCAGGTTCGTTGGTCTGAATCCATGAATTGCTATTGAACTTGTAATGAACTTATGGCCTTTATTATGTTTTTGGTTCTGATCTCTACAGCTTTTTCACAATATTGTGAGAGACACTGAGCTGAAATTTCCTGAAGATGCCTTGAATGAGATTCATCCAGATTGTGTTGATCTTTGTAGAAGTCTTCTACGCCGAAACCCAAGTACTTGTTATAGGATTCTTTTGTTTGTCTATCTGTCAATATGATCAATCAAATCACATTTCAATTTTTTAATGGAAAATATGGCTTTTTGATTGCAGTTGAACGCTTGACATTCCGAGAGTTCTTCAATCACAGGTTCCTTCAGGAGCCAAGGTAATGTCTTGAAAATTTGATTAACCATCAAATTTCTAAAGTTCTTCAGTCAGTCAGAACCTTTATCTTCTTTTGTTTAACCATCAAAACCTTTAAATTCTTCACTTCATCTTTCATACCAAATGTTGTCAGACAAATGCTGGGTGTTGGGCATTCTGATTGTACTACCTCTATGGGGAAATCATTGTTGCCCTCCACACAATCGAGTAGTACAAACCGATTCAGATCAATTGCAGAGAATGTCTTCAAACACGGGAGTTCCTCTAGTGCATCAACGTCTAACATTTTAGTGCCACACGTCTCTTGTGAGAAGACTAGCAAAGACACTGAGGGACAGTGTCCATCAAATCAGTTTGAAGGTTTGTTATTCGCATTTGTGCCTTATCTCTATTGCTATTGTGAACTCAATTCACTCAAAGTCGCTTGCTATTGCCATTCATGCAGCTTTTGACTCACTTGAGCTCATAGAGAGAGAGTATGTTCTTGTAAACCGTCCTGCCTCGCTGGAAGGTTCATCAGATTGTTTAGACACATCACTACAAGAATCCGGGATACCTGATTTCTTACCAAGGAACGGCAAAGGTTCATCAAGTTTACTTGAAGCACAGAGACCATTATCTGATGGGTCAGGTCCACAACCAGCAAGCGGATCATATCTGTTAACAGAAGTACAACGGTTAGCTGTCGTCCATCCTCCGACCAAGCTCCAACTTTTGCATGAGTATACAGACGCACTTAGAGAAGTAGCTTGTGATGTGGTAACTTCAATTCTTAATTTTTCGCGTCTCAATTGATAACATTGGAGCTTCTAATACCGTTTCATACAGGGCAATGCAGGAAACGTGAAGGAATCTTTTGCTGTTATGCTTGTCGTCTTAGCTGTCTGGACAAAAGCTTTAGAGATATGCGATTCTTGGATGATGTCCGTTGGAGAGGATAGAGTGAACCCAGATCCAACCACAGTTCCCGAGACTTCAATTCCACATTTAAATTCACCAGCATTAGCTAAAACTTGGGTGACACAAGAATTTGTTACAGCTATAAACCAGGCCGAGAATTTATCTACTCAACTAAACGAAACAAGTGGTTAGTACTTAAACCGAGCATTCTGTTTATGTTTGTTAGCACATTCCCTGAATGCATCTCCTTCGTTTTGCTGCAGCTGCTACACATCTGCCTGACGCCATGGAAACAATATACGAGAAGGCATTAGCATACGGCAAGAGTGGTGGTGTAAGTAAAGATTTTATTATCTTTTTTCACTTTTGTGCCATTTGTCCTAAAAAGTATAACTTCTGTCAAAAGCTTCCACCCACCTTTTTTGCACTAAAAGTCTGAAACTTTTTATGTGGATTGGATCCATGTTTGCAGGCGGAAGAATATTTGAATAACAAGGAAAGTGCAGCAACATTATACAAGAAAGCAATACTTCTACTCTCCTTTATAATTGAGGAAGCAGTGACTCTGTCTCTAAACCCTCCTTTCTCATTAACCCTCGACGACAAGAAGCGGATTCTCTACTACATCTCTAACTTGCAGCATCGTCGGTCTTATCTTTAGCGAAAATCGACCGCCGCATTGTACAAAAGAAACTTTCCTGGCTCTGCCTTCAGTCAGGTTTATAACATTTGGGCTTTTTTCGGGTTTTCTTATTTCTTATAATTTAGAAACGGTTACTTTATATTGAAATCAATGTTGTGACCAAAAGTATTTGCCTCCGCCATTGTTTTTTTGGGCAAAACCTCCCTCATTGTATAGTGCAATATCAAAAACTTTTAAAAGTACCAAAAATGCAAGCTTGTTGATATCAAGTATGCCATTTTGTTTCTTATCAGTTGTTTTTTAAAACTAATTTGCTTATTCAGTGTACCCATCAGTAGTAAACAAAGTATACAAGCCCATAAAACTATATAGCACTCTATAGAACACTGGTTTCTTAGTTTAACATCATCACATCAATTCTCTAAGTTACACCCGCCATTACAGAAAAAGGACACAATGGACACAATTTATTGTTGTTAGTGGGCAGAAAGTCAACCTTAAAATGGAGACAAAAGTCATATACGATACAGTTTTTACTTTCCAAGTATTTATAAAATGATTTTTTTATTTAATCGAAAACCACAAGACACCACAAGCCTAAAAACCTGATCGAATAGTCCAATAAATATATGAACAAAACAGAATTTAATCCCATCAGTCGGGAAAACGAGAAACGAAAAAGAAATTTCTCGTTTGTCATTTTATTTTGTTGCTCTCTACTTCAATGGTCTTTTAAGAAAAAGATATGTCAGGTTTTTTTTTGGGGTTTGATGTGTTAGTTAAATCGTCGGATATCGAAAATCTGATGCGCCGCTTTGGTTATCTCTTCAGCCGATTCTAGTTCACAGTCATCCTCCATCTGTTCCAGCGATTTTTAAAAAATAAAAATTGAATTTTTCTGCATTTTTCAATGTTGGTTTCTGTTTGAAATTTAGAAAGAAATGAAAAAGTAGTTACCTTAAGGTTGAAGGAATAAGAGACAGAGGAATATGATGAAGAGGCGATATTGAGATAAAGAACACTGAGTCCAAGCTTTTCGAGTGAAATGATTCCTTTGATAAGCTGTCCTGGTTTCTTCGGACATTGAACTCTAAGGTTGACGTGGTTTTGTATCACCATGGCTTCGATTTTGGGGTTGCAAGTTTGATCTTCGTGGGTCGTCCACAAGTTGCTCGACGAAATGCCTGACAGGTGATGATTACTAGTGGCTTGATTGTTAACTCCGCTATTTGGTTGCGTTCTCTTTTGCGATTCAAGAGCTTGTATGATTTGCTCGAGGATCTTCACGTAGTTTATGGCTCCTCCTACTATGGATGCTTGGTCTCCCTGTAGGAAACAAAACTACGCAAATTAAGAGATTTTGGGGTTTTGAAGTAAAGGTTGAAACTTTTAGGTATTTTGTTGATATTACCCGTTGGATGTAGAAAGGTGGGATAAGGGAACGGAGGGAGTTGATATGTTCGTTCATTTGACGCCGTCGATTTCGTTCAACAGCAATGTGGTTCATTCTTTGATTCTCTATGGCTTCAATGCTTTTGGTTGGTTTAGTTTTCCTTCTCTTTCTCTTCTCTTGAATCATTTCCGTAGGCAGCAAGTGGCTGATTTTGCATTTGCGTCTTGAATTTTCAATGCGTGGTGATGAGGAAGAAGAAGGGATTACTATCATGTTTGCTTCGCTAAAGGGAAGTTCTTGGCTTGACAAAGCTTGATTGGCTCTTTCCATTGATGATGAAATTGGATTGTGATAGAAGCGGTCATTCTCGGATTGGACCGGTGAATGAAACTGTGTATCCTCATGTGAAAGATAACTTTTGAGTTCCCAAGGCTCTTTGAGTGTCGGAAGAGACAGTAGCGTTAGAAAATTTGGTTCTTTGATTGACAAAAACGTCGAAAGGTCTTCTTCTTCTTCAGTTTGCAGCATCTGTAGAAATGGCACTCTATCTTGCAAGCTTTCTTCCTCTTCTTTAAAGACAAAGCTTTGAGGCTCTGCAAATCCTTCAACTTCTAGGCTTCTCGCATCTGTTATTCCATCCAAAAACTGCAAGAAGAGGAATATATATTACCCCATGAGGCGAATGATTGAAAAGCAAGTGCAGTTGAAATCTACTTTGGGTTTGTTTAAGATAAACTGAAGTAGAAGGGAAAATGGAATGTTTTCAGTGAGGGAAACAAACTGGTTGCAGAATTGTTGTAAAAGAAACAAGAAAAGCATTGAATGCGAAGCATCTGGACTCATTAGGAAAAGAGTAAATGCAAGTCCATTTCTATGAGCAAATAAAAAACTGAAGAGAGGAGGATAGAAGAAAAAAAGTGATAGCTTCCTATATTAAGCAAAAGATGCATACACAGGGGTTGATGTGTCCTTGAAACCTCTCCATTTCAGAGCTCCTTTTTGTTATGTATTATGTAGTGATGTGTAACAATAAATGTTAAGAAGCACCAAAGAGGCAGAGAAACGCATGTACTCGCTTCTGATTCTGAGGCTTTCTGGACTTGTAACTGTTAGCTCTATATAGAACAGTGAGTCTTTAGAAGCTACCGAGTAGAGAGGAACAGAGGAGCTGTAAAAATTCAGAGGTAAGAAAATAGATGTATTTGGGTACTGCAAGAGTTGGTGAGGCTGAGCAGATGAGAGAGAGAGAGAGAGAGAGGTTATTGGTGTAGGCAGTTTTGTCTTGAAGCGGAGGCAGAGACTTTGTGGGGACATCCTAAATTACACAGAAGAAGAAGGTAAAAAAGAGACATGTCATGGGTAGGAGAGCTTATGTTGGGTTTGTGTCATCTTTCTCATGATGTCGCAATCATCCTTTCTTCACTCTACCCATACCATAATATCATCATCATACATTACACGCACCATACCATTCCTTTTCTTCAAGGCTCACTAGCTATACTTGACACAGAAACTATGCTCTCTCCATGATGCTCTATTGGCTTACACCAGCTTAAAGCTTGAATAGAATTACGGTTTCTAAATTGTGGATTCTTTCTAATACAAAGATATGAATCTCTACATATAATAACAGTAAGGAATCTTGTGTATTATTTCTCCCTTGGCCTCTGCCGCATTAAATAGTGTTGTACTATAAAATGTCCCATTTTTGTCTACAATCTCACTCCAAATGGGTAAATTCATTGTTTTTTAGCCTCACAAAATCCTTTAACGAAGACCTTACAAACGTTATCAACTAAATGAATTACCATTCCAAAGAAAGTTTGATTTTTGATATCAGTAATGTACTGTGATATGGTTGCTGTCACACACGAGCTATGGTTACTTTATCTCAGGAAAAACATGCCCCACTCTTTTTACTTGGCATATTATCGAAGATAAAACCCTAAACGTTCAAATTCTTCTATAGTAACATAACAAAAAGACCTAATCTCAGATAAAGTTACGTCCTTTTAGTTACCCTTTTCCAGACAGGACAAGAAAAAAGTTTCTTCATAACTAAACGAAAAAAAACAATGACATATCATTATATCAAACAACATTGTAAAAGAGAGAACACGAGAAAGCAAAATATTGAAATTTGATCATGAAAATGACATAAAATCAGAAATGTTAACCGTCTCGAACTTGCTTTGTTGTTTTAACGCTCAATTTGTATGGTAACGTGACTGATACGATACTCTCTCCAAATGAAATCAATCCCTTTGTTAAGCACCAGACCATCATCAGCCTCTGGTTTACTCTTGACATGACAATAAAACAGAGCTTTTCCAACTGTAATTGCCCAAATGTGCAGCTCATGAACAGCCACGATTTCTTCAATCTCCATCAATCCCTTTTGGAGCTTCCTCGCGTCGATCTCTCCCGGTGTGCTCTCCGTTAGGACTTCAACTGTGCTTCCCTAAAACAATAACCGAAAATACTAACGTGCAGATCAAGTCAATAACTTTCTATTTAGGGTTATACCAAATCATTTAATTCCCCCTCTCCAATCATTATACCGATTAATGCTCTGGAGTATTTCCCCCAAAAGGCCAAGACCATGCTGATAAGCTCCCTGGACATAATATTCCTCCTTTCCTTCAATTTCTCCAATAACTTTGCAGCACTATCTTCATGATCATGACTATGACGACGTTCATTACCATGATCATGTCCAAAAACAATAATCATTATGATGTTACGTACAACTAAACCAAAGGCAGCAACAAGCCAACAAGAACCATAATGGAACCATCAACATCATCGTTAATTAGTCTCTTGTACGAGTCTAGCTATGGCTTTATAGACCAAAATCCCAGTTACTAAGTGAGCTGGATTGAGACAAGAGCACCCAAAATTTCACTCCTGAAGTACCCCTAACTATATTCCTAACATATATTAAATTATATACAAAAAGACATTTTAGTTTTACTACTCACATATATTTTTAAAAACAGAAAAAAAAAACTTAACTCGGTCTGTGTATACCGGCTGCTACTGGGCTTAGGCACGGTCCGAATTTTGTTTGAAATTAGTCACTTTTTGGTTTACCCATTGAGATATCCACAAATATGACATGGTTAAATTTCACATCATTATATTTCATTTATAATAATTTAGTAATTTAAATTACCCATTTAGATGTGAATTTAAATTTTCTTTTCTGATAATTTAGTAAAGAGTTATGAGGTATTATTATAGTTCATTTATAATAATTATATTAGCTGTATTTTATTGATGTGAAATTTAATATAAATGATGATTAAATAGGTGATGTGAAATTTAATACCTGGCCCCCTCTTTGTACATGTGATGTGAAATATTATTCCCCTCTCACTCTCTTAAAAACGATGATTTCCGGTTCATTATCTAAAACCAAATTTTGAATTGTTTTGGATTGTGTATATCTGGTTGATTTCACTAGACTTTGATATTATATAAAGGAATGAATAATTTGACTTATATCATTTATATATACTAGTATTCATATGTATATATATATATAAAAGTATGTAAACAATGGTCTAAAAACGTTATTAAAGTGTCGTCTATCTAAAGTTTTTGAAATAATTTAGGCTTATCTTTAATATATTATTTGAGAAACTTTTTAATAAAGTAACCAACCAGACGTGTTAATAACGAAAATACCATGATGACGTGTCAACACCACAGCGAGTTTCAGATTAAATATATAAAAGAGTTTAAATTACTAGAATAATTACAATATATGCCACTGATATTATATTGGTTAGAGAATAAATATATTTGATTCAACTAACTAAAAAGTAGTATTACATTTGCAAAAACAATAATTTTTATTTTTTAAAACTTTTTATACATTAATTTATAAATAATTTCAAATAAATATAAATAGATTTAAGTTAGTACCGTAATCCCTAATATATTATTTGAGAAATATTTTAAGAAAATAACATTACTCTGACGTGTTATTAAGAAAAATATCATGTTGACGTGTTACCACTACAGTAAATTTTAAATAAATATATAAATGATTTTAATTTATTAGAATAATTATAATATATGTCATTGTATTAATTTGGTTAGAGAATTAATATATTTCATTAAACTATCTAAAAAATATTATTAAATTCATAAAAAATAATTATTTTTATTTTTTAATTTATATATAAAAATTAATGTTAAAATTAATTTCAAATAAAAATTAAAATTATATAAATATTTAATTTATATTTACTAATAAAATATAATTTGCAAATATTTTTCTTCACGGCGTGGGTATAAATCTAGTTTATTATATTGAAGAATAAGACACATTTTTATATTCATTAATATTATTATAACCAATCTTCACGACACCAAGTAATTAATTTCCACACCGTCGAGACGAAACATCATCACCGGAGCCAACAACCCTCGCCGTTATCGGATATTCCATACATTCGTTAAGAATCAAGAAACCAATCTTACCACCGTCCGATTTATCACCACATCGCGCCAAATACAAAAGCTCTTCAAATTTATCTCTTCTCATCCGCACTTTAATCCTTAAACGACCCTTCTTCTCCCCGGCCACCGTCGCCAACACGTGTCCTCCTTTTCCTCCGTCGCCGGAAACAGGGTGCACTAGGCTGTTTCTCCTAAGAAAATTGCCCATTTCTTGATCTTTCTTGTTTTCCAAATGGTTGCATCAATTGATACATACGTGTATGGCTTGTTTATACGTAGAAGATAGTTATGGATTATATATAGGCGTCGACAATCACGACCGGTCGCAAAAAAGTTCGGTTCGCATTTTTTGGTCTTTTGTTAAAGTAGGACCGGAAATGGTTTAGTTTGGTTTAAATTTGTTTTGCTTCTGTTTGTTTTTGGGTAAAATAAGTAATTTAATATTATTGTTTGTTAAATTAAAAAAAAAAACAAGTTGTTTTTGTGAAATGTTATATAAACTTATGAGCTAAAATGATCAGACAAAATAACTAATAGCGTGCCGGGCCTGGGCCCAAACAAAGCAAGCCCATTCTTGCGGCCTTCACTATTAATAAAAAAAAATCAACTTTTATTTTAAAAGTACTTTTAGCACAAATGGTAAATAAAAGTAAACTGCTTCTTTGAGTTCTTCAATTCGAGTTTTTATAGCAACAAAAAATTTTAAAAATTAGAACGATCCAATTTTTTAATAGTATAAAATGGCCCATTTTTTTTCTGTTTGCGGCCTTGTTAAATTCAAGACCGGCTCTGAACGTATACATATATTTTAAAAAGAAGAAATATTAAGGTTGGTAGGGATGCTTCAGTCGGTGTGGCATATGGTTTGAAATAAAATTCGAAAAGATGGAAGAAGTTGAGTAAGGATGTGAACTACAATGCATGGGGCATGTGAGGTGATTAGACGAAATTAAGTGTTGTTCTGGTTCACGTATCTCCTGACGTGTAATTTAAGTATATTAACACATAACATCATAACGTAATGTGTGTTTACGCGTCAACTATCATAAAGTATGGTCTTCATCTCCGGGATTTTGTCACCTCTCTTATAATTAATCACTTATTTATCCGTAATTAAAAACAATAACTGCAAGTAAACCTCCCCGTTTTCTGGTTGGGTTCTACTTATTTAAAATCTTTTATTACTTCGTTTTGAACAGCTCATCAAAGAAGGCAATGCCATAATATTATTTGAGAAATTTTTTAAGAGAGTAACCTTACACTTACGAGCTAATAACAAAAAATATCTTGCTGACGTGTCAATATTACAACGAATTTCAGTTTAAATATATAAAACGGTTTAAATTACTAGAATAATTACAATACATGCAATTGATATTAATTTGGTTAGAGAATAAATATAATTTATTTAACTAACCAAAAAATACTATTACATTTGCAAAAACAATAATTTTTATTTTTTTAAATTTTTTATACGTTAATTTATAAATAATTTTAAATAAATATAAATAGATTTAAGTTACTACCGTAATCCCTAATATATTATTTGAAAAATATTTTAAGAAAATAACCTTATTTTCACGTGTTATTAACAGAAATATCATGGTGACATTATAGTAAATTTCAAATATATATAAATGAGTTTAACTTATTAGAATAATTACAATTATATCATTGTTATTAATTTGGTTAGAAAACTAATATATTTTATTAAACTAACAAAAAAATACTATTAAATTCATAAAAAATAATTAATTTTCTTTTATTAATTTGTATATACAAAAATTAATGTTAAAAATAATTTTAAATAAAAGTTAAATATTTAACTTATATTTACTAATAAATTATAACTTGTAAATATTTTTCCCAACATATGAATCTAGTCTTTTATTACTTCGTTTTGAACAGCTCATTAAAGAAGGCAATGGCATAATCTGTAGTTCTGTGGTAATTAAGGATGAATTGTATAGTTTCTCTTAGACCTTATATATATATTATGTAATTCCATTTGGTCAGTAGTCTGGCCGGCCCATTATGTTAAGAACAGCCCATTCCACCAAAAAATTATCAAAGTAATTATTATACACGAATTTTGTTAGTATAAGGATAATTATATATATATTTACTATTAATTAGAGTTTACTATAAAAATTACAAATGGTGAAACCAACAATTTTATAGATGTCTTGAGTTCACTGCTAGCAAATATAATATTCTGATAATCATATCATGCATGTAATTTATATATTTAATTGAGAAATCTTTCAAAATTTCAAAAAATTTTGAAAATTTTTTAATGAAAATTTTGAATTTTTCTGGATTTTTAAGTCTAAATTATAAAATATATTATATAAATTATATGAATGTATGACATCCTGATGCGCAATGGCTAATTAATAATAAAACTCGTGTCATCTACAAAATTATTAGTTTAACTATATTTTGTACTTTATGTAATTATCTACACTGCACTAAAAAGTATGTATAAATAATCAATTTAACATTGTTTATGGTGGAATATACCATTTTCAAGTTGAACATGTGCATGGTTCTTCCAATCCTAATACATATTTTTTTAAGTTATCACCTCAATCTACAAAAATCTACAGTATACACACATTGAACACGATTTTATTATGAAGCGAGATGTTTATTTCAAGAAGAGAATTTCTATGAATAATAAAAAAAAAAGAAATCTGCATTTAAATTTTCTATGTTTCCGTAGTATATTGTTCCATGCATTCTACAATGATAATTTGTTCATCTGAATTACGTGAACAAAAATAATGGAAAAGCAAATTATTTGTTTTGATATTAATTTTAGTGTCTTATAGTGTTTAAACATATAGTTTAGAAAGAAAAGGGTTGTTGGTTTCGTAATCATATGAAGTTACGGTTGCGTCATGCGTTCAAACGTTGTTCGTTTGACTATCGTAGTTTTTTGCGGTCAAACGCCGCGATCAACCGCAATAATTTGCGATAAAAAAATTTTAACTGACGGGAAATTATAATGTTTGCAATAAAACAATTACGATAGAACTTGCAACGATAATATGCAATAATCAAATAAAGGATAATATTACAACGTCTAACCGCAAGTCGTGCCATAAACACTCCAACATACAAACGAACAGCGCAAAAATAATCTAGTGGCTCTTGCTCTCACACATCTTCCACTCTGATGATACACAATTTCTCTAAATGAAGTAAAATGTTAGAAACACACACAAGAAAGTAATATTGGCAATTACTCGTTAGGACCCATAAAATTAATAATGACCCGCCAAGAAATTGTTGGTACGTAATTGAGTGCACCGAAAGATGGCACTATTTTATTCATTTGTCTTCCCATACTTATTTTTTTTTCTCTTTCGTATAAAATAAGAAGCCAAAATGTTATATTGTTGTAGGACATTGATCCACATATTTACATAATCAATTGTAGCTATAATAAGACATAAGAGGACATAATAATAATAATAAGATGTAAAAAGTTGTACTCTATTTGGGTCCATCTTTTTTGGTCATAAACGAGAAGTTTGGCCCATAGTTAACACGTGAACGTTCCATTTTTTACACAAAAAAATAAGAAGCCAAATGTTTTTTTCCGTTTCGTATAAAATAAGAAGCCAAAATATTATACTGTTGTAGGACATGGATCCACATATATTTACATAATCAATTGTAGCAAAAAAAAAACACAAAAATCCAAAATTTATATAGTATTATCTTTTGTATGATTTCTAAGAATTTGGCTTCAGCTGGAGGTGAAATAGTAAAATCCAATTACAAATCTATACTTTGATAAAGATAAATCAAAAGTGTTTTTTGTTTGTGTCGGCCTTTCTTTAACCTTTTGACCTGTGAAATTACTAAGCCTTATCACTACACGAAATGATTTTGACAAATACTATATTACTAATTACTCTGAGATAAACCAAAGTTAAATCGAATATCTCAAGAAACTTTTAATAAATTAATCTTATCATTAATAATAAAAATATCATGTTGATGTGTCAACACCACAATGAATTTCACTTTAATATATATAAAAGAATTTAACTTACTATAATAATTACAATACATGTTATTGATATTAATTTGATTAGAGAATTCATATATCTTATTCAACTAACCAAAAAATAGTATTATATTTACAAAAACAATAATTTTTTATTTCTTTAAATTTTAATACGTTAATTTATAAATAATTTCAAATAAATATAAATAGATTTAAATTATTACATAATCCCTAATATATTATTTGAGAAAAAATTTAAAAAAATAATATTATTCTCACGTGTTATTAACAGAAATATCATGCTTACATTTCATTATTAAAGTAAATTTCAAATAAAAATATATAAATAAGATTAACTTATTCGAATAATTACAATATATGTTATTCTTATTAATTTGGTTAGAGTATTAATATATTTTATTAAACTACTATTAAATTCATAAAAATAATTATTTTTTTCTTTTTAATTTATATATACAAAAATGAATATTAAAAATAATTGTAAATAAAAATTAAAATTAGATAAATATTTAATTTATTTTTACTAATAAAATATAATTTATAAATATTTGTCTATGGATATAAAAATGATATTGATTCGCAAGAATAGGATATTGGTTCCGTTTTTACAAAGAAAAGTGGTGGGCCATCCACAATTATTTTCTTTGACGCTGTAAAGTTTATACTTTAGCTCCTCCAAGAAAACCTTTAACTTAAACCTTTCTCTATTCTGGTTTTCTTCATATTCCATGACTTATATATATATATGCATACACAATTGTGTCATTTTTCTAGTTTGTGTGAAGAAAATGGGTAATTGTGTATTCAAAGGAAGTGGAGGTTTAAGAACATTATACGATAAAGATGATTTATTAATAAAAGTGGTGACTCCAAACGGTGGCGTCATGGAGCTTCATCCTCCAGTGTTTTCCGACTTTATCACCAACGAATTTCCCGGCCATGTCATCCACGAAAACTTAAGCCTCAGCCACCCATCTCTGCCTCTTCTCCATGGCGAAGAGCTCTTTCCCGGTAAAATTTACTACCTCCTCCCTCTTTATTCCGCCGCGGCAACTGTCTCAAACGCTCAACATCATTCCTACGACCAATTAGCAACACCGTATAGAATGTCTTTCGGGACAACGCCGGTGAAGGCGGCTGCGAATGGCGGTGGAGGCGGTTGTGGAATGTGGAAAGTGAGGCTTGTGATAAGTCCGGAACAGTTGGCGGAAATTCTTGCGGAGGATGTGGAAACGGAAGCGTTTGTGGAAAATGTGAGGACGGTGGCCAAGTGTGGCGGTTACGGCGGAGGTGGAGCTAATTGGAGGGCGAATTCAGACAAATTAAGCGTTACGAGTAGTTTCAAAGGGTAATTGTATTTGTTGAAAATATTAAAGATTGACGAATAATTTCACTACTTTGTATATTAAGAAAATATAAGAATTTTAGTTTTGCCTCATGAACAGAGTTTAGTAAAAGCCCAAAAGAACATAATCGAGTTCCAAATGGTCAGGGCAAACAGTTCATGCATGTGTGAGCAATGAAATTTTGATTTGCGTTTTCTGAGTAGAATGAAAATGCAAAAGCTATTAGAAATAGAAAAATTGTCTCAAAAAGTAATATAACGATTAGGACAGTACAGTACGTGTCTCTACTAGAAAATCTTTTAGATACACTCTCAAGTCTCACCAACAATTTTGGAATCACTCACCAAAACCTTTGAATAAAAGCTCCCTTGAATAAAAGTTCCCTTTTGTGAGTGTTCAATTCGCTCCCACAGTTCTCCCTCCTTATATATCCTTATTTCTTCGTGCAAAGCCTTAGGGTCTACTTCCTTTTCTCCATGAGATTTTCATATTTTTTTTTATTGCAAGTTTTCTTATTCTTTTACAAGAATAGGAAAATTCTTTGTTCTTCACTTTACTGCCTTTTTGTACCCTATTTCACTTGATCCGTGCTTGTTGGGTCTTTCTCAATAGGCTTCTTACGTAGTCCAATTCCTTGCTTCGTTACTTTGCCTCTTGGGAGTTCTGCAGACGATCCCGACTTACTTCTTGTACTACTTCTCAAGTAGTTCAAGGGTAAGTGTCAAACAGCTACATCTTCATAGAAGTCTTCTAAGTTCTAACGGCTTGAACATGAAACTTGATGAGGACAGAGAAAAAAATATTCTCTAGATGGTGATGATGATCATGATACGATTGAAGTTGAATGTAAAGTGTGTGAAAGTTTTCAAATAGAGAAGAAAGAAACTTTCCTCATAGGAATACGAGAGCAAGAGAGTCCAAAAGAAGAACTCGAACATGATAGACAAAAGCGAGAAAACCTCACCCGAAGACATGGAAGAGACCGGAAATGGATTAACCAGAAAAGAAGAAAAATACACTATTTGGTAAAGTGGGGAATTTTCTCAGTGAGAAGGAACCTGTGAATCAGAAATCACATAACAGCATATCTGTTTATTACTACACTCTTTTGAGGTACTGCAAAATCTCACTTATTACATATACGAATACACACATCTCTCTTACCCATTTTGACGACTTCATGAATTCCTTTTTTTTGGTTTAATAGGTGAAATATAAAAAATATTTAATATTACTAGGTGAACGAATCAGCCATAAATATTATAAGATTTTTAGTTGACAAATGAATCAATCAGGATGTTATATATTAAAAAAATTTAGATTGCTAGATGAATTAATCAAACATAATTTTTTAAAAAAAATTGATAAGTAAACTAATTATAAAGCGTAAAAAAACATTTTAGTTTAATAGACGAACTAATCAAACATTAATGTTATATATACACAAATTGAATGCCATATTTTAATGGATAAACATGTTTTTATCTAAAAATATTAAATTTTATAAAAATTATAGATTGTTATGTGAACCAATCACAAAGAGATATTAGATTTACTATGTGAATTAATGGTAAGATACCAACTCGATTATGTACAAAACGAACTGAAATATGGATATTGCACACGAAACAATTACTTTATGAAACTAAACCCAATACTGTTTCTTGTTTTAGTGGGCCTATGTTGACAAAAGAGAAACAAAATACTGCTCACTCGGCTCCTTAGCTTTAATTTTTATGGGCTTATATTGGGTTTCTAAGATTTGAGATTAATAATATTTTAAGGCCCAACCTAATTCTGCCTTTGTATACAAAAACACAAATAATGCACCATGTCGATGTAACTCTCTATTCTCTATTGAATAATATCTTAAAATAATATTATTTTAAATTTATATTTCAAATTTAGCATCCTAAAAATAAAATTCCAAAAATAATACAAATTATGATGTGAAAATAATTATTTACTTTAAATAAACTATATATAAAATTAAAACATAATACTTAGATTCACTTTTTACAATTTAGGGTTTAAATTTTTTTCATTAGAAAAAAGTTTTTAATTATTTTAATATTAAATTTGTGTTGTTTTAGAAATTTAAATGATTAGTGCTACATTTAGAATTAAAACTTGAAATAGTGCTATTTTAGTCAATTACTCTTTATTATTTACGTTTTTCATTATTTTTTTTACAGTATGAAGCAATTAGAGAAAAGTCGAAAACATTCCATAACTCTTATACTGATTAATTTTGCTTTTCTTTTAAGAAAATGTAATCATATCTTATGGGAAAACTATCCATCATCAAAGCATTTAAATATTTCTACAACTAATTAGATTCCATCACACTATCTGTATAATACGGTAGCGAAATTGATTAAGAAAAATATCTCAATACTTAAATGTATATATGCCTCTACAATGTCTACGTCTACAATTTTTGAAAAGACAAAACACATGGTTCAGGTTTAAGATTATTAATTGATGTCATTTCATTTATTTAACATTTTAAATTAAACCATTTGCGGTGATGACATCTTATATACATATATTTAAATATGAAACCAAGTTACGTACATATCTCTCATGCATGCAAATTATTTAAAGTCTTTATTAGTTTGTCATGAGATACCAAAGAGTGGAAGAACACAAATATTAAACGACAAAGATTTTATTAAAAATCTAACAGTGATTCGATTTCAGCTGTCCTAGCTGCATCAAACAACCAGCAAACTTGGAATGTATTAACATTTTATTTTATATAATAACTTAAACGACAAAACCAAAACATTATCTTTTGGACTCATTAGATGCTATTATATGGACAAATTTTGAATTTTTGGAATTTAACTTGTTTGATTCATTTCTTCTTGGCCATCGTAATAAGATATTTTAATTAGGAAAGATTTGTACAATGCTGATTAATTAATGTGGGTGATTATTGCATGTTAACGATTGCAATTTAGGTTTGAACTTATCAAAGACTATAGCGTTGTTCGTTTGTATGCCGCAGCGTCTGCGGTAGCGACTTACGGTCAGACGCTGTGATTAGACGCTGTGATTAGATGCTGCAATATTGTTGTTCATTTGATCGCCGCAAGTCGTCGTCACATGTTATATCACAATAGTTTGATTTCAAACGCTACAATTTTACAGTGATTAAAATTTTTGATCGCAATTTTCTGCGGTCGACCGCAGCGTTTGACCGCAGAAACCTGCGATGGTCAAACAAACAACGTTTGGCCGCATGACGCAGCAACAGATTCTTGCACTTATATTTTCATCATCGAAAAGCACATAAGTCAAATAAGACTAACTATCAATCATATCTGTTAATTATTCTCTTTTATAATTTTTTTTTATCAAAAATGCAAATTTTTACTCATGAAACTTAAAGGTAGCTAGCTATTCTCATTATTGGATATTTCTATTTATGAGTTTTTCTTAATCCAAAATGAATTGATGCTGTGTTCCTGATGTGATATGTTTTCCTTTAAATAAATATGCTTTTCTCAATTAATTGACCTTCGAATCTGATATAAAAAGATGGTTAATTGTAAAGAAATGCAAATTGATTTGAAGCTCGAAAAGACCTTAGTCACTTGCTAATTAAACAGAGCTATCTTAACAACTAATTCTTTTTTAAAAAGACCAAAAGAAATTAACGAACACATAAAAAGTCACCTTCACCATTTATTGATATAAGTTTTTTTTCTTAAACTTAACAAAAATATATATTAGAATTAGATTTTAGGGCGTGAAAAAAATATTTACAAATAATAATTAATTTAGATATATATATAATTTATCTCATATTTAAAATAAATTTTTTAAATTTTTTAATATTGATTACGAAAATAGAATAGATAATAAAATCAGATTATAGAAATAGATTTAAATTGTATCTATTTTGGATAAAAGTATACATATGATAAATATTCAATTAAACTAAAATTTTGTTTTATATTTTGTTTGGCTAATTTTTCAAAATTTATATTTTGTTTTATATTTTATTTACATTTTATGACAGAATATATTTGTATGTCGAAATATTAGGGATTTACATATAATATACTGTATAATAGCAATTTTCGTAAATATTCTAGTAAATTATGTCTTAAATAATAATTTTCTTAAATACTCTAATAGTGTGATACATCATCGTGACACACTTGAAAATCACACGTCAAACATAAAATTATTTTATTAAAATGATTTTCAATTAATATATATATATATATAGATATTGCAGAACCCAACAGTAATCAAAACTGAAGCACATTTCAGACTAGATTAGTTTGAATATGTTTTCATTTCAGACTACATTTATGATCATTCCTCAATGATATGTAGATAAGATTTCTTAGTTATTGATTTTGCTAATATCATCTATACTAACATATGCATCTAGATTCAACCAAATTGTACAATACATATGTTCAGTGAATCAATGGTATAATTCTATTTAAACAAAAGTAGCTATTAGTTCACACAGAACGTGATCACTGTACAGTCAGAATCTCTTTGGATTTTTTTTCACTAAACACCATAATATTATATGTACGTAGACAATCACGGATATCAAGTATAATATTAAGATTTACTTATACTGGTGATAAAATATAAATACGATAAAATGACAAATTTCGTCAGTGGTGTAAAAAAGAAAATATGATCTGATAATACGATAATATTTTTTAGAAACTCTTATGTGAATATACAGTATAAATTATAAAATATGTGAATTTGTGCATGTATAACTAAGATAATATATTAAAATTAATATCATTCTAGTATTGTTTTTTACATTTAGTTGAAATCTCACTAGAGCATGCACATTTCTAATTTTACTTATTTTATAAAAAAAATTACATCCAAAACTGTAAAAAATTGGATTTGATAATTAATTTTTGCTTCTAAATCTACCATAATACCGTCTTCATCATCAACATTAAGGACAATAACAATAAATACATCTAAATTTAAAATTTATAAACATATATTGTTTCACATAAATAATTTAATATATTATGAACCAAAATTGTACGTTCATATCATTTTCACAAGTGAACTGGTTAAAATTTCTTAATATAAGAACATTTTATTGAAAATTTTAGAAAGTTATTGACTCAATACTTTTTATTTAAATTAATAACCTATGTATTTATTGACTACTTAATATCTCTTTAAAATAATAAATTTAAGTCCCAACAATATTAATTTATAGAGATTTACTGTGTTAAAGATTCTTGTAGTCAGAAATATGGATTTCATCAGAAGTCGTCAAAAATTCAAATAACAACTGTAAAAGAGTATTGTGTTATCAATTGGAAGTGATGATGAATTTGTAAAATAAAAAAAATAAACTCTTTTGAATATTTATTTTTTAAACTGAATGATTTTAAAAGATCATAATTTTTTTTTAAAAAGTAATCCGAAAACCCATATTTCACTGCTTATATATTTACAACGTAGACGAGTGTTTCAAGAAACACGTGCAAAATAACATTTAGGAAACGTTAGGTCTTTATATATTATTGTAGACTTTATTATTAATCAAAATTGACAGATCGTACGTCCATTTCATATATTCTTCTCCCCATGACTTCCTTTGATTTTCTTCTGCCCTACTGCTTTAATTATATCTAACACTCTTTTGGAACTTCCTCTCATTTATTCAGTCCTCCATAAAAATTCAAACTTTCATTAATATTCCTTAAGGCAATCATTTCTTTTATAAAGGAATATATACCAAAGTTAAACAAATCACAAATTGTATAATTAATTCAAGGATTACATATCTTCTAACATAAGTATTCTACATCCAATCATATATAGTATAAATTATCCACCTTAATGAGAAACCTTGATAGTACTGAACACCATTTTTTGGCTTTCTTACAGTGACACTTTTAAAAACTATATAAAACATTAAAAACATAAAACACTACAAGAAAACAGCACATTTCCGACGACCATATTCGTCAGAAACATGTCGATAAAACAAATTCTCGACAAATTTCCGACGATAATAGTCTGTCGGAACTATTTCGTCGGAAATTAGATTTCGTTGGGAATTTATTAGGAATTTCCGACGGTTTTATTTTCATCAGAAATGTCGTCGAAAATATTAATATTTTCTTGTAGTACTTGTATATTTAAGATAGAATTATAACTTTTGAATACACCATAGAGAATAGACGTCGAAACAAAAGGTGAACTTTCCTAAAAAGGGGTCTAAATAATAAAACAGCAGTTTTACCATCGTCCGACAAAAACGAATGCATAATCATATGACGTCTCACCACTAAAGTATGATAAATTGTGATGATGTTGACAACAAAAAAATGATGATAATACATCAAGGCAAGATTGCTTCCCATGCAAATTTTCTTCAACTTCTAGAAAAATATTACTAATTATGATAAGATTATTTTCATTTTTAATCTATTTTCAGCAACATGTGTGAAAATTTTCACAAGATACCAACATAGATTATACTAATATATTTGAGTCATTTGACCAAAAAAGCAGATTTAATTAATGTGTAAATTTGATAGACTGTCTTGTTAACGTAACAATGAAGATGAGAAATCGCTCGTATAAAAGTCTTCTATCTAGGTCATCACTTTTACCATCCTTTATTTTTGTTATAATAAGATTCTATATCGTAACTTAAATATGTCATAAAATAATATGTAATAACCATATAGCTATTGTTATATAATTTTAAAATTAGAAATTGATGTACTGGTTGTACTATTTTTACGTTCATCTCATATGTGTGAAGTTCGATTCCATTGTAGTTCGCAGGAGGCTACTAAATATTCGTATGAAAATACTGATTTATTGAATCGACATATTATTACTAAAATAATAATAATAATAATCATTTATTATTGAAATCTGGTTTGTTGATTCACATTGGTATGAAAACCCAGCTGGTAAGATTTATTACTCAGACAATATCTTGAAACATGTACCCACTGAAAATTAAAAAGTTTAAGAAATAGTATTCTTATTTTAAGTTCAAAACCCCAAAACAAGTTATTAAGTATACAATATATTTGTCTTAACAAATCTCTAGTTAATTGTTATATATGTTATCTTAGCTCAATCGAAGTAAAATGATATTAGTGGAGAGACTAGACAGAGTAAAGAAACAAAATAAATGGGCATATGTAGCTAACACTTACTTAACCTTTACCATTATATACATTTATTAATTTATTTCTATATTTATGATTCGTTGATATTTTTTTGTCACTCAATCATAACATACCAACACAATATGCTAAATATTTTCATACAAAAATTTAACACATTCATGCGAGGGGCAATGAAACCGAACTGCACACATTTGGGATGTAAATAGAGATGATACAACCAATAGAACATTTGCTCATCCCAGTTTAATTTCATTTAAAAATAATATATAAGTAAATATATTAACAAGTGGTCTTATACACATAGAAAATATTATAGTCCAAAAACCATAATTTCAACGGTTTATAAAAACACACATTTTATATATATTAAAATAGAAATATTTAAAATAAAATTTGTTGAGGTGTTATAACGCCAACAATTTTACTATTTAATTTAAATCAAAAATATAAATTAATTATTGTATTAGATAACCATTCTAATTAATTAACCTAATTATTTAGTTTAATAATACATGAGTTTCTCAACAGTCAAAATATGTTGTGATTCTAAAATTTGAAATTTGAAATTTGAAATTTGAAACTCTCATTTATTATTTGTTTCGTATACTTATGCCTTATTGAAATATATAAATTATATCAATCTATTAAATATTTATGTATATATTCAAAAATTCAATATTTTTCTTTACTATTCAAAAATTTAGAAACTTTTTCACTTGTTTAATATTTCAAAATTTAAATTATAAAAATATAAATTATATCATATATTTATTATTTTTTAATATTGCATATCACAATTATTATCCTAGTATCACTTAAACGTACAACACATGTGCAAATGCAGAAGCTTTTTACCTTATGCACCAAACCTAATTAAATATACGTATCTCTCTTTGTTGAGTTGGTCACTGTCAAACCTCCACTCAAATTCATACAATAGTTTTTTGTTTAGATAATTACCAAAGATGGTAAAACTATAGTATATGTTTACGACAAAATCTATAAAATTCTCAGTCTTAATTAGGGTTACTAGTTTCATCAAACTTTTATGTACTATAATTCAATTTTAAGTCGTATAAGTAATTTCTTAGTTTTCAGAATATTAGTTTGAGATAAAAAGATATTATTTTAAAAAACGGTAAATGTCTAAAATAACACCTTTCTAAGTTTTTATCCCAAAATAGCATCATTAGTTTAAATTTCTAATAATAGCATAAATTTAAAATTAAAATGTATTAAAACTATATTTTAAAAGAAAAAAATTAAACCCTAAATTGGAAAAAAATGAACCCAAATACAATACTTTAAGTTTGTATATAATTTGTTTAAAATATATACGTATTTTTACATAAATATTTGTTCTATTTTTGGAAATTTAATTTTGATATGCTAAATTTGGAAGAAAAAATTAAAAATGTACTATTTTAGAATATTACTCTTTAAAAACGACTATTTGTTTTTTTAGGTCCTTCGCAGCAATAAATAAAACTGCTATCTAGAAAGATTTAAACATATTCCTGATTCACTTTTAACGATGTTTACCAGTACTATGTTACGAATTAATTTAATAGGTGACACTGCAAATTATAATGATATACTATTACATTATGCCAAAAAAACTATAAATTCTAAAATATCTATTGGTTCACTGTGTTAATTTGGCCAACAAAAAATTTAGGATCATTGACCAAAAGTTTTAACATAATTTAAAGAAGTAACCATTCGTTTTACTATATATACACACTACAAGACGTAAAATTAACTAGAACCGATTGGTTAAATAACTACAGTGTAATGAAATCAGCAAATTTAACAAATAATTATTGGATTTTTAATTCAGAAAATAGACTTGATTTTAATGTATTAAACTATTAGTTAATAATATGTAAAAATGTCATTTTTTATAAAGAAAAGTTATAACATGTGATATTACTAAAATATACGTATACAATTCAGTCCGACTGATATTTGCTTAATGATGATGTGTGCGTAATACCGAATAAGGAAGGAATATTAATGTATTTATAAAACTCAACCACATGTAACAAGACAAATAAATATATAAAAAATCCAGAAAATAACCGTTTATTCGTCCCAACAAAACCTAAACCATACGAACGTCTTAGTTCGCAGACAGTTGTTAACAACTGTTCA
Organism: Pugionium cornutum; assembly: GCA_018901935.1. Taxonomy (NCBI): domain Eukaryota; kingdom Viridiplantae; phylum Streptophyta; class Magnoliopsida; order Brassicales; family Brassicaceae; genus Pugionium; species Pugionium cornutum. The sequence goes on from CM032157.1 coordinate 552,807, forward strand.
TCTAGATTTATACTGTCTTTCGAATTTAGATAAGTACGACAATTTAATAATTTTAAGGTGAATCCACTCCCTTTTCTTGAATATTGTATACTAGATTTATATCCATACCATACGTGAAGAAAAATATTCGTAAATTATATTTTATTAGTAAATATAAATTAAATATTTATATAATTTTAACTTTTATTTAAAATTACTTTTAACATTATTTTTGTATATATAAATTAAAAAAGAAAAAATTTATTTTTATGAATTTAATAGTATTTTTTGGTTAGTTTAATAAAATCTATTAATACTCTAACCAAATTAAATAACAATGACATATATTATAATTATTCGAATAACTTAAGCTTATTTATATATTTATTTGAAATTTACTGTAATGATAAAACGTAAGCATGATATTTTTGTTAATAACACGTGATAGTAAAGTTATTTTCTTAAATTGTTTCTCAAATAATATATTAGGAATTAAGTAATAATTTAAATCTAATTATATTTATTTGAAATTATTTATAAATTAACGTATTAAAAATATAAAGAAATAAAAATTATTGTTTTTCTAAATATAATACTATTTTTTTGTTTGTTGAATAAAATATATTGATTCTCTAACCAAATTAATATCAGTGATATGTATTGTAATTATTCTAGTAACTTAAACTTTTTTATATATTTAATCTGAAACTCGTTATGGTGTTGACACGTCAGCATGATATTTTGCTATTAACACGTCAGTATGACATTTTTGTTATTAACACGTCATGGTAAAGTTACTTTGTTAAAAAGTTTCTCAAATAATATATTAGGATACCGTTAAATTTATGAGTAGTCCGAGTATCCGAGTGAACCACATGCTTGCTTTTATTTATCGGCAATACATTCATTTACAAAAACGTAGACATAGTTCCATGAGATTACATTCTTACTATGATTTAATCTCGAGTTTATCACATACTACACATGTCATTTTTTCTTTTTCTTTTTTGCAATCACCCTTCATTCGAATTATAATTTCTAAAAAGAAAAAAATGGACTAATGTGTCTTGTCCATAGAGATTTTTAAGGTCGAGGGTCATCGTAGCGATGTGGGCTTGCTTCCTACATTACAGTTGACATGTGGACCCTACTTTCACCCAATAGCTACGTGACCTGGTCCCACCTCTCCCTTTTACTCTTTAGTCTTTATTTCTCTCGCACCGATTACAATTTGCGATAAAGGACCGTTTTCTATATCTCCAATTAAACAAAGTAAAAGACCACTAGTTTTTATAATATTGAATTCTTTTACGTTGTATAATGTTTTTGATATAATTGTGTCTTTACTGCTACCATGCAAACGCAGAGTCTCATATGAGTTCACCATCAAACATACTTGATTTGTGATTATGCGATTGGAAACAAGAGTTGATGAAACCCAAACTAGCTAAAAAAGCTAGTTCGAGAGAGTCTGTGTTGTCTTGAAACCAAAAGAGCAAAGAAGCTTATTTGAAAGATTTTTGCGTTGTCTTTGAATCAAATCGCTCTGACACAGAAGGATCGATCCACGGTTAGCTAATAGGTGGTAATTTTTGAGAGCAATAACATTCATTAGGAGTTCAATTTCGAGAATAACATATATAGCTATTTCAAATTAGTAAAATTAAATAATCACTTAGAGGCTCATGTTTATTTGTAAATGGTGTAAATGGCGGCACATGCGAACGAGATATGACATCATGAAAACACCAAATATTCATGAAACACAACTAATATTCCAGTTTAGTAGAAAACTTATTAAAAAAAGAATAAAAAAGTGAGGGCAGGGACACATGCATTTTCCTCATGCATGCCCTTTTTTGCCAGCTTATGTCAAATATACACACATAGTTATATATATATGCACACACATTTTGGTTAGTTATAAACTCGTTCTGTCTTCTTCTTCTATCTTTAACAATGAACATATCAGTAAACGGACAGTCACAAGTGCCTCCTGGCTTTAGGTTTCACCCGACCGAGGAAGAGCTCTTGCAGTATTACCTACGCAAAAAGATCTCCAACATCAAGATCGATCTCGATGTTATTCGTGATGTTGATCTCAACAAGCTTGAGCCTTGGGATATTCAAGGTTCATCATTTATCTTTTATTTGACTTATTATTTCTGATTTCGGATCGATTGTGTACATAAGACATTTTTGGTTCTTGACAAAACGTATGACTAGGGCTTATATATATTAAATTAATGCATCCTTCATGTCGACTCATACTAGTGATTTATCTCGAGGAAATTTACAGAATAAGTTAAAGACACCCTTGATCGATCGACTTCGATTCACGAGATTCTAATTAACGATATAATACAATATTTAATTGATTGATGGTTAAAAAACTTATATTATATATTTATTTGGCAGAAGAAATAAATTTACACTTTATTACTTTCATCCATTACAATTTATCACTTAGAACCTAACTCTTGTATTGAAACATAGAGTTGTGCAAGATTGGAACAACGCCGCAAAACGATTGGTACTTCTTTAGCCATAAGGACAAGAAGTATCCCACCGGAACAAGAACCAACCGAGCCACCACGGTCGGGTTTTGGAAAGCTACGGGACGCGACAAAATCATATATAGCAATGGAGATAGGATTGGCATGCGGAAAACGCTTGTCTTCTACAAGGGTCGAGCCCCTCATGGTCAAAAATCAGATTGGATCATGCACGAATATAGACTCGACGAGAATGTATTGATCTCTTACTCGAATCGCGATGATGACGTTACTGTAGAAACGTGTGATATCATAGGAGGAGACGAAGGATGGGTGGTGTGTCGTGTTTTCAAGAAGAAGAGTCTTTGCAAAACCGGAATAAGCAGCCCAGTGAAAACATCTTCGTTCAAAGAGGAGACTATCGAGAAACTTCTTGAAGTTATGGGGCAGTCTTGTAAAGAAGAGATAACTTTAGACCCTTTCTTCAAACTCCCTAACCTCGAGTGCCCTAACAACACCGTCGCGAGCTACCAACGGTTGATGGACGACCAAGTCAATTGCCACGTCAGCAAAGATGTGGACGCAAGTTTTATTACTAGCTGGGCCGCTTTGGACCGTCTCGTTGCCTCGCAGCTAAATGGCCCCAACTCATATTCCATCCCAGCCGTCGATGAGATTCCATTAAACCGGCCGGATTATTACAATACCGGCTTGACGCCGGATTATTATATACCGGTGATGGATGTATGGAACGATATAGACATTGGGAGAGCGACGACGGTATCGTCCAACCCATTGTACCACGTGTCGAACAGTAGTGAATAACGGAAATGGAAAGAGTGGAAGTGATTACTAATTACAGAAAACAACATTGTGTAGAAAGATATAATCATCGTACCTAATAAGAAAAAAGGTAAGTTTTGTAATAATTACAGTGGTTATGTGAATCATTACAGAAAAGAAAATTGTCAATGTGTGGTATACAGTTTATTTCACGGTTTTATTTTATAGTTTATAGAACAAGAATGGTATTGCAATTTAAATTTGGGTTGTTCAAAAATAATAATAATGGAAACGTATTATTATCCAAATCAAATGTTTGTGGTATAATGGTTTGAAATGTAGAATTTAGGAAACATAACGTTAATTTGCACTTTTAAATTTGTAATTCATCATATATTGACAAAGCCGACCCTGAATTTAACAGGACCGCAACAAAAAAAATTATGAGCCGTTTTATATTACAAAAAATGGATCGTTCTAATTTTTTTTAAAATATGTTATTATAAAGACTCCAACTGAAGAACTCAAACAAACAGTCTATTTTTATTTACCATTATGGTAAGAGTACTTTTGAAATAACGCATGATTTTTTTGTATTAATATTGAGGGCTGCAAGCACGAGTTTGTTTTATTTGGGCCCAGGTACGGCCCTGGATATTGAGTACTGGTAAACGACTTAAATTATAATAAAAATATTTTTATGAATTTTATAAATAATACTAAAAATAATATTGGAATATCTAAATCAAATGTTTGTGGTATAATGGTTGAAACTCATAATTTAGGGAACATAACGTTGATTTGTACTTTTAAATTTGTACTTCACTAGATGTAGATGTATCTAACTATTGTAAACTTCTTAAGTAATAGTAAAAAATATTTGTATGAATTTGAAGATTATTATTAGTTTTAGTTGTGGATGATCTTAATTTTCAAATAAAGTATTTAATTATCATTGGATGACCAAAAGCAAAAACACTTTCGACTGAAAAATTACCTGTTGAAATTACCAATTTTCAACACTTTCTTTTCTAATTAATCTTTACCATCTCTTCCTCTCTAAATAATATATCTTCTATAGGGAATATTTCTTCTATGCCAATTAAGATATTTTGTTAGTTAAACGCTTAGTTTTGTGTTGAGTAGATTGCTTCTCTCATCATTACAAGTTGATTAATTATTACCCAATTAATAAAGCAAACTTGTCAGATGCACCAAGTGCCTAATCAGAGCTAATTAACCTACCTAACAATTATGCATACACTATTCTTTTTTTGTTGAATAATAAACTTTTTCTGAATGCGGAATCTTACTTTTGAAGAAAAGAGGAGAGTTTCAATATTTAAATAGCTATTACGTTTTAACCTTTCACTAGATTTATGGGAAAAAATATTAGTAAATTATATTTTATTAATAAATATAAATTAAATATTTATATAATTTTAAATTTTATTTAAAATTATTTTTAATATTATTTTTTGTATATACAAATTAAGAAAAGAAAAATAATTATTTTTTACGAATTTAATAGTATTTTTTTGTTAGTTTAATAAAATATATTAATTTTCAAACCAAATTAATAACAATAATATATTTTTAATTATTCTAATAAGTTAAACTCATTTATATGTTTATTTAAAATTTATTATAATTATTTTGTTAATAACACGTCAAAATAAGGTTATTTTATTAAAATATTTTTCAAATAATATATTAACGATTACGATAGTAATTTAAATATATTTATATTTATTTGAAATTATTTATAAATTAACGTATAAAAATTTTAAAGAAATAAAAATTATTGTTTTTGCAAATGTAATAGTATTTTTTGGTTAGTTGAATAAATTATATTTATTCTCTAACCAAATTAATATCAGTGACATATATTGTAATTATTCTAGTAAGTTAAACCCTTTTATATATTTAAGCTGAAACTCACTGTGGTGTTGACACGTCAGCATGATATTTTTGTTATTAACACTTCAGAATAAAATTAATTTGTTAAAAAATTTCTCAAATAATATATTAGAGATTTTGCCTCCTTCATATTCCACTTTAGCTGTACGGATTTAGATTCGAATTACTGTGATCTATATTGATCATGTTATAACGTATAAATATCAGACGTAACAATGATATGAACCTTTGATTCAGAGGCATCGATATTTCTCTATTGATCTTTTAGAACGTACAAAATATTATATATGTGGGCTGTGAGCTTTCATTGGTGACTTCTATACTTAATTTTAAAATTGTACCACAAATATTTTGGGTCAGGCCAATTTTGTTTATAGACTAATAACGACATATATTAATGGATAGTGAATGAAAGTCCATTCAAGGCCTTATTTCGTGTTACTGTCTTTTTACCCAACTGAAAAATATGTTGCTAACTTTTATACGATTAAGCACATATAAATATATAGTAATAGAATATTTTGCTAATTTTTGTGCCTCCATCATGATTGTAGTTTCAAGAAAAGATTAAATAGGAATAAGAAGGCGTATTAATATTTTTATAAGGTATGTTAATAAAATTATAATAACCATAATTTAAAAATGAATAATATCCTAAAATAGCACCTTTTAAACTTTTTCTTCCAAATCTAGCATTATAAAATTAAATTCCCAAAAATAGCACAAATACTTATGTGAAAATACTTATTTATTCTAAATAAATTATACATAAATTTAAAGTATTGTATTTGGGTTTATTATTTCTAATTTAGAATTTAATTTTTTTTCTATTAAAATATAGTTTTAATATATTTTAATCTTAAATTTGTGTTATTATTAAAAATTTAAATTAATGATGCTATTTTTAAAAAAAAAACTTAGAAAAATAATATTTTAAACGTTTGGCTTTTTAAAAAAAGCTTTCCACTAACGACGAGTGGCGATAAACTCGACCGACAATTTAATCGAGGCCACTTGTTACATGTCATGACTGATAGATAGTTGAGTGGATTCGTATTCCTACTCCTTTCGCTTAGTGAGATTGGAGAATCTCCAAAGTTCAAATATCTGTCTTTAAAAATACCTTATTCCTTACAAATTGTATTTTTAATTAATTACTTTGACAGATAGTAAGTATATTTTAATACAGACAATACACAAAGAATCTAATTGTAAAATTTTTGTATTTATAATCGTTGAAAAGCGGATATGGATAATATAATTTAAGTTTAAGCTTAATTTTTTTTTATATAAAAATATATAATTTTCGCAATAACAAAAAAAACCCACTCACAAGTATCAAATTGCCAGCTATATGTTTTGGACTAGTTAACACTAAACAAAATTTATTCACATAAAATATTTATTTGTGTAATTATTGTGTTTGGTGCGTGAATTAGCAGAGAAAGTCAATAAATCATAACACTTCAGTAAAGTTGCAGTCGGGATTTATTACTCGTTATTCACATGCGTTAATTCTAAAGATTATATTACCTTTATATTTTAACACTAACCAACCACTAAGGCATGAAGAAAACTAAATCGAAAGAAAGACATATAAAGTGCTATGAATTTTTGATTTGATTTATTTTTGAGGTTAAATAAGTACTATTGTGGCAAACTCTTAGGAATTATAGTATTTAATTTCTTTTTTAATGAGATAGTATAATACTTTTTCGGCAAAAAGAGAAAGTTGGGTAATTTATTTTGTTTTGACGTAGAGAGAAAAAATATTGTCTTGAATAATACTTTAAAATAATATTATAAATTTAAAATTTCAAAAATAGAATAAATTATTTTTTTAAAATACATATTTATCATAAATATAATTAAAATATTATATTTGAGTTTTTTCCAATTTTAATTTTAATTTTAATTTATTAAAAATTTTAAAAAATTCTAATATTATATTTGTGATATTTTTAAAAATTTAAAATAATGTTATCATATTTAAAACAAAAACTTAAAATATTGTTATTTGTCAATTATCCATATTTCTTTTAGCTACTTCTCTTTCGATAAGTAAACAAATTTATTTCAATACATGTATATAAAAGAGATATTTTTTGTCTATTTATAAGGAAACCCATAAAGACATTTAAATATTCTAATAGATTGACGTTTTGACTATATTATTGTTTCAGAAATATTAGTTTTATAAGTTTTCTAAGTATTTTCAATGTTTAATTATAACTTAAAAAAATATTGATTCATAATATTTGAATATTTAAATTGTTATTGATTTATAATTATTAAAAACTGTGTGAAATTGTTAATATATTAATATTAATTGTTTATTAATTTGTTTGAATACTCTAAACAATTTATCTGCACCTCTCTATGGACAAATACAAAAAATTAATGCAACGTGGAAACCAGACGTTACAACAGAAAGATAACGCATCATTATTGTTACTTAATGGCCCAAAAGGAACGTTTCTAAATTGAAATCAACTCAGAATCTTTTTCTTTTTCAAGTTTAGTCTCTAACCGAATATGAATCGCAAATTGCCAGAATTTGTTCATCATGGCTCAGATAAACATATAGAACACTAGATAAATTATAAATCGACATAATTTCACAATTTATTTATATTCATATTTCCAATGGAATCTTTCTACTTCGAAGCTTGTGGGTTAGGCCATGTTTGGCTCCACAACTCCACAAGATCAAACCGACTAAAACTAAAGAAAATCAAAACGACATAAAAGATCGAAAATTGAAAAACAAAGACAATCTTTTTTGTACCGCACTTTACGCTTCATCGCATTCATCGTCATGATCATATTCATGTACCATCGATCATCAAGCTCTAAAACATCCAACAAGATGGTTATGACTATAATTATGATTATGATGATGATTTCCAGGATAATTAACCGATCTCTCTCTATGGATCATATCTTGAACATACCGGAAAACCTCCACGTGACAAGGGATCGTGATGGTACCTTTTTGCTCGAATCCATACTCTTCTTCTGCTTCCTTTAAGAGTTGCATGAACAATGGATGGTTAAAATAGAAAATAGGAACAATAAATCTTTGCTTCTCTTCTTCTTTTGATCCCACTTTAATTGCTAAACAACCTTTTGGAACATCCTTGATCCCTTGTTTGTTATTGTTCTTACAACGATGTGAATGAAAGGTCTTTAAGGTTTTTTCTCCAGAACCCATCTCCGCTTAGGAACGATTTAGAAGGCTAAAAAGAAAAAAGATAATCGCAACTTTTCCGAGAAAATTTGGCTCAGGAAACAAAGGAGAAAGGGTCTTCTAGTTAAAGGGGAGAGAGATTATGGCACTTAATAAAGTTGCTCATTTTTTTCTTTGCTTTGCGGAATTAACAATTTTGGATTTAGCTGACTGAGATAAATGGTTCTCATGGGAGATCTTTTCGGTTTTTCAAAAGAGAAACCGATATATATTTTAATTATATACTTTCTTTGTTACATATTCCATGTTTTGGTAGTTATAATTTTTAAATTTAAAAAAAAAAATTCACACAAAACAGATTAAAATTTGATTAACTTTAAATATATTATTTTTTGTGATTAAAAATTTTATACAACTCTAAACAAATAGTAATTCAATAAATTCAAGTATTGTTTTTTGAAATTTACAATTCATCATTATTGGTTAATAAAAATAGAAAAATAAGAATTTATCTCTATAATGGAAAGATAAACACCAAAAATTATTTTCTTATAACGGATAAATATTTTATATCCTCAAAATCTTTACAAAGAATTTCAGTTTTTGATTTTAGATTCAGTTTACTAGTTGCCTAAAAACCTGATAGAAACAATTAATCAATACAAGTTACAAAATTTTATTGGAAATAATACTGTAATAATACATTTTATAATAAATATTTTCCCGTTTCAAAAATGTTGCATTTATTGTTATTTCATGAAGAATATCATTTGATATTTTAACGTAAAATTTTAAGCCAAATCTCAATTTTATCTTTATTATTTTGTTTGTTAATTAAAACGTGTTTAGTTTATTAATGAAGAACATAATAAAAAATTACATATTTTATATATTTCTAAAAGTTTCTATAACGATACATTTAGTAAATCAACTAAATATCTCTAACATAATAATTTAGAATAATTTTAACAAATTAACTTTATGTTGACGCGTGATTTACAAATATGACACGATGATGTGTTACAATATTAAATCATTTTAAAATAAATATAACAAAAAGACATAATTTACTAGAATATATATATATATATATAAAATTCTAATATTTCGACATATATTGTATTTTGTCATAAAATAAAAATACAATATAAAATAAAATATTATAAATTTTAAAAGATTAGTCAAACAAAATATAAAATAAAATTTTAATGTAATTAAATATTTATCACATTTATAATTTTATCTAAGATAGATATAATTTAAATCTATTTGTTTAATCCGATTATATTATCTATTTCATTTTCATAATCAATATTAAAAATTTTTAAAAAATATTTTAAATATAAAAGAATTATATATATATATATATATGATTTACGTTAACTAAATAATTAATTAATTACAATGTATAAATATTTTTTCCAGTGTGGGTCAAAATCTAGTGTTTCTAATATATGTACACGGCAATTGTGTGCATATGATAAATTGGTGTATGTTATGCATTGCGGATACGCATCTAACAACAACTACTGGGTACTTAAATATTTTAAGATGAATGTTTGGAAAAAATAGCAATATTAATTTGAAGAATATCATAGATAGAAACAGCATACATCTATACTAGGGAAACGCAAGTACACAGACCATTTGCATTTGTTATTTTTACCAACCAGCAATCCTAATAAAAATAACATATGTTTGTTTTTAGATCTGGCATCGTTTTGAGGATGACAGAGCAATTTCCAGAGGTGAAGTTGGTGGTTGTTTTCGGCTGAGGATCTGTGGTGGAAATCGAACGACCCTTCGGTGGGAGAGCACAACGTGTCCAAGGAGGTGAAGCGGTGGTCGCTTATTGGCATTCTCGCCAGTTAAGCATCTTTGGTGGCGAAGAATAGAGCATTTTTGTCGTTTAGAGTAATCATGAACTACTCAATCATTAGGCCATCAAAATGCATGCTATAAAGAATATATAAATCTCAACGTTGATTTACATGTATAAATATAAGTATTACAGGCGGAATTTTAGAAATATCATTATATATATATATGGTTACTCATACATAACCCAAAGTTTCGAAAGAAACAAAACTTATAATAAAAAGTTGGGTACGAATGTACGATGCAGTGAACAAGCAAAGTTCAGGACATGTTCCCACGTAGGGGTTCATGTAATAGTATATATATCTCATTAGTCGGACGAGATCGAGACGACTAATCGTTCACTCAACTATTATATTTCTTATTTGATTACATGTCCAGAAAGTCTGCCAGAAAAGAAAAGATTTAATTTTTCATTATCAAACTAAATTTATATCCACGCCGGAAAAATATTTATAAATTATATTTTATTAGTAAATATAAATTAAATAGTTATATAATTTTAAATTTTATTTAAAATTAATTTTAACATTAATTTTTATATATATAAATTAAGAAAAAAATAATTATTTTTTACGAATTTAGTATTTTTTTTATTAATTTAATAAAATATATTAATTTTTTAACTAAGTTAATAACAATGGTATAATTGTAATTATTTTAAATTCATTTATATATTTATTTAAAATTCACGTTAGTGATTACACGTCATCATGATATTTTTGTTAATAACACGTTCGAATAAGGTTATTTTCTTAAAATGTTTCTCAAATAATATATTAGAGATTACGGTAGTAATTTAAATCTATTTATATTTATTTGAAATTATTTATAAATTAACGTATAAAAAATTAAAAGAAATAAAAATTATTATTTTTGCAAATGTAATAGTATTTTTTGATTAGTTGAATAAATTATATTCTCTAACCAAATTAATATCAGTGACATGTATTGTAATATTCTCTAACCAAATTAATATCAATGATTGTATTATCTAACAAAATTAATATCAGTGGCATGTATTGTAATTATTCTAATAACTTAAACCCTTTTATATATTTAATCTAAAACTCGTTGTAGTGGTGACACGTCAGCATGATATTTTTATTATTAACACGTCAGAGTAAAATTATTTTGTTAAAAAGTTTCTCAAATAATATATTAGGGATTTTCTAGCAAAGTGCTGCCTAAATATTTGCAAGAAATAAAGTGATAAAGTTGGCCTAAAATTTGACAATTAAAATATATGTTTGTGGTTGGGGTATAAAATAGTTTTTAAAAATATCTCTTAAAATGTTGATAAAATTTACGAAAAAAATATAAAGAACAATTTTATTATTTTAATCAAATATTATCATATCAACGTTAGTTTTATTAATTGTCTAAAATCGTAACTCTCGTTTTTTATAAACTTCCTTAGTTGCATCCACATCTATACCACCTATTGCATTTAAGTGAGTCAAACATTTAAAAACAATTAATCATGTATTGATTATTTATAATTAACAATTAGTTGTTTCAAGGCTATATAAACAAAGAAATATGAATACTGATTATCTTTAAATTTATATATACTAACAACAAAAAGAAAGTAACCTATCAATTTCTAATAATGACAACATCAATAAATTAAAAATATTGGAGGTCAATAAAAAAAACGTATTATTTATTGGATCATTGTGAATTGGGAAAATATCTAAAATAACACATTTTTAAGTTTTTATTCCAAAAATAGCATCATTAGTTTAAATTCCTAATAATAGTACAAATTTCAGATTAAAATGCATTAAAACTATATTTTAATAGGAAAAAATTAAACCTTAAATTGGAAAAAATGAATTCAAATATAATACTTTAAGTTTATGTATAATTTATTTAGAATAAATAAGTATTTTTATATAAGTATTTGTGCTATTTTTGAGAGTTTAATTTTGGGATGCTAGATTTGAAAAAAAAACTTGAAAATATATTATTTTAGGGTATTACTCTTGTGGTGTGTGTGAAATTGTTTTTTTTTTTGTATTGTTTATTGGAACATTGTCATTTTGTGTTTTGAGTTTTTCAAAAACACAAAATTATTGACACAGCAATTGCAAAAAGACTTAACCTAATGGCCAATGGGCTATTTGAAGGGCAAATCATATTTATTCTCAACCTAAGCCCATTTAATGGGCCAAAATGGCCCAAAATGGGCCTTTGCCTTAAAAGTACAAATCTGCAAGTTCCAGTTACCAGTGTTTGGATAACAATCATTCAGCCTCTATGCATATATTTACATCATTCAATATGTTTAAATTTTCATATTCGACGACACATGATAAAAGCTCAATATATGTGTATATTGGATGTAACCAAAAGCTATTCAAAAAGTTGCAGAATAATTCGTCACGGTTGTTTAGCAATTAAAAGCTTGTGTTGGGAAAATAAAACTGGAACAAAGATTTAAAGAAATTTAACATCAAATCCTAGAGGTAGCTAGAAAGACAGACACTGAAACCATAGTTAGACAAAAACACGAGGTCAAAGAGTCAAAGTCTTCGTTAATAAAGCACATAGTGATTTGTAAAAGAGGAAACAAGGTCAAAAGGACAAAATGTAAAAGTCATGATAATTTGTGTAATCACTCGTGAAAAAGATAACTTTTGTAAAACAAAAAGCAAGTTTTCCTTTTTACTTTAAAGCCTTTCACGGTTTCTTTTAGTTCGGTTGATAACTTTTAACTTTTAATTAACTATCTCACATTTTCCTTTTGTTACATTCTCACTTTTTCATGTTCTGATCCAGTGAATGTTCAAAATAAAAACATTCCTTCGTTTCACACTTATATTCTTTCACTTTGTAAATTTCACATTTTTTGCATAAAGGGGTTTCGAAACTCAAAGAATGCTTCAGTTTCACTTACACTACTTAACTTTCTTATAAAACATAACCTTTGATTCTTTGGTTTGCGGTATTTAATACTTATCTCGGTGTATTGACTTGGATTCGTTATCACAATGTAACAGACAAGTTAATAAGACTTCTAATGTAGTTCATTACAATCAACACAAATGAACTAATAGGTGAAGTTACATAATATCAGATGACGTAATAAAGATCAGCTGAAAAATATCTGTTGAATGAGTATATTGATCTTCCATGCTTGAAGTAGCTGCAGAGGGCAAACTATTAGAGTGTGAACAGAAAAATGACAATAACACAAAGTAAAAAAGGAGGAATTATGTTGGGAGAATATACTAATTTGAAGGAATCATGGTTTGGGATGACGAAACCCTAGGAAAGTAGCTGTGTACGAGAAACATCAATATTACTAATTTGAAAGATTCAGATCTAGTAGATCTGGTTTTTGGATTTTAATAAAAGAAACAGATCTGAAACTGAATCACCTTCAGCATTAATCATGACCATGAGTACGTAGATCTAGTTATTCTTACTGACATCATCAACAAAAACAAAAACAAATCATTACAAAATCATATATAGCTATAGCTAGACCAAAAAAAAATCCAAGAAAAAAGTTAGTAATGATGATAGACTTTTTCTGCTTCTCACATGAGTCAGATTCCTTCATCATTACAACAATCTGATAAACAAACAAACAAGACTGAAACTCAAGAACTTGATGATTACCATAAAAATTAATTAAAAAAAGGGTTAAAAGATCGAACCTTTTTCACATTGAATGGATTCATAAGTAAACCCTAGAAGACGAAAAGAAAATAGAAGAAACTTTAAGGTTAATTAGGATTGAGAGGGAGTAATATAATTGGGGGGAATGAAGCCTGGTCCGACGACAATAAAACCCTAATGACTCATTAGATCAAACAGACCTTAAACAATGAGACTGAATTAGAATTAAGAGTCCTCGAGCCAGACAACAGTCCCCTCAATAGAGAAATCCCTCCTCAAAATCCTTTTCTTCTTCGTGGACAGACCTTTTTCGATTAGGGTTTTTTCCTCTCTGAGTTCTTCCCCCATCAGAACCGGCTGATATCAAGGAAGAGGAAAAGAGAGAGAGAGAGAAAGATTAATGGGGTGATGATGAAGAAAATGATGAGAGGTATAAGTAAAGAAGAGGTTTTTATGAAGAGAAGGACTCAAGAAAGACAAAATAAACATGGGTTCTGGGTGGATGGGTTCCACAGCTATTTATTTATGTATTTACATATATATTTATTTTTTGGTCAACAGTGTGAAAAATATTTCAAGTTTCAAGATTTCAATGTAAAGATTTGGATTTACTTTTGGAGACATGTCAATGGATTTCTCATTTTACCATTACTATTTTACTTGTTAAAGCAAACGAAAACAAATTATTCCATAGTCTCCATACCCGATTTCCCTTGAATTTTATTTCAAGACCAATATATTTTTTTTGAATTTGGGCGATTTGATTTGACAAATTCAAAAGGGATAATAAGGAAAATGATAATCAGTGACCGTGAAAAGGTGAAAGTAAAGAGACGATTCATCATGAAATATATAAATATAGAATAAGTAGTAAGAGAATGGATTGAAAAATAATGAAAAGGAGAATGAAAAAGTGAAAGGAGGGTTGTCTATAAAAGTTAGTCAGAGGAGTGGTTGGGTTATTGATCTGCCCAATATTACCATTCTCCATTTATTGTCTCCAACTTTTCCCTATTTTCTTTCTCCTTTTCTACTCCTGAAATTGTTTTTTGCACTAAAATATATAAATAACTCTATAGTACACACTCATTACTAATATTTGTATGTTTTATTGCATAGTAAATCAAACTATCAGAAAGTGCAAATTTTTTTTATAGAAATGAAATGATTTTTAACTAAATTTCAGTTTAAAATCAGTTTTTGTTTAAGTTAAATATTACATTCAATTTGAATATTAAATCAGTTATAACAAATGTGGCATTGATATTTCACCGTATAATAGGCATGTTCGTTTCGTAGCCGCAGGAACCTGCGGCTGCATCATGCGGCCAAACGTTGCGGTCGACCGTAGAAAATTGCGATCAAAATTTTTAATCGCTGCGAAATTATAGCGTTTGCGATCAAACAATTGCGATACAACCTGCGGCGACAACCTGCGGTGATCAAACGAACAACAATATTGTTGCGTCTAACCGCAGCGTCTGACCACAGGTCGCTGTCGCAGACGCTGCGACAGACAAACGAACAACGCTAATATTGTCACAAATTTATAAATACAATTTTTTAAAATACATACTTTTGTGTTTAAAATTTTTGTATATCAAAATAAAATTAGTGGCTAATTAGTTGTGATAATATCCTAACTAGATATATTTTAGTTAATATTTGCATTTATAATATCTACATATTTATATCTACTATAAAATCTATTTTGTTAAGTGAATTACTTCAATAATATTCAAGATCTTATTAATCTCAAATTTAGATAATGGAATATGCTATTTAGCTTCTGGATTTTCTTGCTTAATTATTATACTTCGTTGATATTTCAAAAAATGATGATTTTGTATTTTGAATTTTTGAATCTTTTTTCATCAAATATGTTGATTTTTAACAATATATTTTGGTATATATACTGTGGGTATCTTTGATTTTACATTAATTGATTATAGCATATGGAAAGATCTATTTGGACCGTTGTAGTGCATTTATTTTTTCTTTTTAGAAGTCTATTTATTGTCTTTGTTACATCATCAGAATTAAATACATTTTTAAATTTTAATTTAAACCAAGGCTATTAGAGAGTGCCCGCGACATGTGCTGCAACATTTTGTTAGTTTCAAGACACCTAATGAAATATATATATACGGAGCAAAAAGA
The DNA here is from genome assembly GCA_018901935.1 of Pugionium cornutum. Classification (NCBI taxonomy): domain Eukaryota; kingdom Viridiplantae; phylum Streptophyta; class Magnoliopsida; order Brassicales; family Brassicaceae; genus Pugionium; species Pugionium cornutum. Next base: position 568,842 of record CM032157.1, read on the forward strand.
TATAGAAAAGCTGTAATGGAGCAAAAAAGTACATGACTAGATGAATTATATAAATATTTAACTTTTGTTATACATAGAGTCTAGAATTATTTAAGTTTTGTTATAGATGATTACACTCTAATATCAGATTATTTTTTGAATTTGTAATGTTGAATCATTTCATGATAAATGGATTGATTTACGTTATTTATGTCTTATGACAGATTTATATATATATATATAATTCATGTATATATATATAAAAGATAACATCATGTTTGTTTGTTAGTCGTAGGTTCTTATGGCAACAACAGCAGTAAATTATTTTTTGTTTAGCTGCCGCATGTACTTATGTCAGACGCAGCGGTCAGACGCTACGTTATACGTCGTAATTTTGTTGACCGTTGATTAAAACAGTGGTGCGTCTAAAAATCAGCGATCAATCGCAAGCGCAACCACCGGCGGCACACAAACAAATAACATATGTCGAAGCCGCAACCGCATCATTGACCGTAGCCACAGCCACATGCACCTTAAAATATACTTATATTTATGTTTATCTTCCAAATTTAACACCTTAAAAATAAAATTCCAAAAATAGCACAAATTATTATGTGAAAATAATTATTTACTTTAAATAAACTGTATATAAAATTAAAACATAATATTTGGATTCACTTTTTCTAATTTAAGGTTTAAATTTTTTCCATTAGAAAGCAGTTTTTAATTATTTTAGTATTAAATTTATGCTATTTTTAAAAATTTAAATGATTAGTGCTATATTTAGAATTAAAACTTAAAATAATGCTATTTTAGTAAATTATTCTAAAATAATATCCTCCCATTGACGGTAACGCGAGTTACGCAACTATCGACTAAAATTTTTGTTTCTTTTTGGGTTTTCATCAGTTGAAAATTTGTTTTATTAGCAATTGAAAGGTATAGCTAATCAGCAATATATATGGTGGGTTTTCATTCGGTTCAAGTTATAAGCTTAATTAGAAACAAGATTAGAGTTGGTTTACTATCAGAAAAATAGAAAATGCATGCGTATACAGTATACTGTAAGCGTGTGGGAATACGTAGACTGTGCATGAGAATGACAAATGGAGAAGACGATTCTTAGCTGCAGATTTCAACGTTGTTGACAGTCTTTGAGAGTTGTGTTGTGTCTTGAAGAGAGAAAAAAATAAGAGAGAAACAAAGAGGAAAACGTCAAATCTCCACGTTGTCTCAAACTCTTACATTCCTTTTTTATTTCTATTAAGTAAAGTAATATCGATCATACACCTTTTAGAACAAAGGGTATAACCGTATAAGCTACACTTTTGAATTCGATTCTATCATGTGTAAAGTAAGTTTCTTGGTCGTTTGGACTTGTTTTTATTTGTGTTTAATTTACGAGAAAGTTATTAAAAGTACATATTTTCATCATGGAAATTAGTCAAAGGCTTAGCAAAATTTGCTATATATGTATATGATTATGTTAGTAAGTTATTTGTTGAATTTGTTAATTTAGACATATAAGTGTCTCCTCTATGAAACACACAAGCTTTTTGGGTCAACATATCAACTACTTACTATTTAATTATTTTAAAATCATAGTATCCTCACAGAATATAAATTGCATCAAATCTATATAAAAAACTATTTCAAATTAATTAAATATGCATATTATTAAATATTTCTTCTGGCAAGCTCTAATTGATTTAGAGACGATTGTAATAGAAATTGAGTTGTGTGATTTAGATGGTTTCAGATCGAATGAATTTTTCTTTGCGATGGATTTTTCACTGTTTACTTGGCTTCATTGTTGGATTTATCTTTGTCTAAATACGTTTTAAAATTACTTATCATCAAAACTATTTATATGAGAACTTGAACTTTTCAAGCAAAATTGATATAACAAGTGCTGGATACCTATTTTTCTGGTATTGATGATTGAGGATATGGTGGATACAACTAAGATGGAGAGGCCAATTAATGGTCATGGAGGATGGTCGTGGAGATGAAAATGATATTGATAGGAGTATGATGGTGATGGTGGCCGTAGCTATGGAAATAGTAGTCTTTGGTCTATGAAGGCCATCGGTGGTAGCTATGGAAGTAGTAGTCTTTGGTCTATGGAGGCCATAGTGGTAGCCAAGTTAACAAGTAACAAAAGAGTGGGAGATTGAGCTTCATGAACTACAATGGAGTGGTGGGATGATGTCTTCAATTATGTATTCACAATTTTGTCAAATAGTCAACTGTATGAATTTGATATTTGTGTACATGTGCATATTTTGTAAGGGTGTTCAACTATATATCCAAATAACTGACTGTATATAATTAAGAGTAATACCCTAAAATAACATTTTTTAAAGTTTTTCTTTCAAATCTAGTATCATAAAATTAAATTCACAAAAATAATACAAATACTTATGTGAAAATACTTATTTATTCTAAATAAATTATACATAAACTTAAAGTATTGTATTTGAATTCATTATTTCTAATTTAAGGTTTAATTTTTTCCAATTAAAATATAGTTTTAATGCATTTCAATCTTAAATTTGTGCTATTATTGGAAATTTAAACTAATGATGCTATTTTTGAAATAAAAACTTAGAAAAGTGTTATTTTAGATATTTGCCCTATAATTAAATATATTAAAACTAGATAAAACATATTCAAATCTAACTAACAATAACTGAGATTTATATTTAAATGATCAAATAAAAATTCATCAAATATCTAATAACGAGTTTTTAAACAAATTAAGAGAATCCACAAAATTTCATAAATAATAGAAAACATTAATAACATATTCAAATTGAGATATATATCTTTAACTCAAAGAAAAAAGACATCAAATAGAGGTGAAAATAACTTTTTGGGCAAATGTCTAAAATAGCACATTTCTAAGTTTTTGTTTCAAAAATAGCATCATTAGTTTAAATTTCTAATAATAACATAAATTTAAGATTAAAATACATTTAAAACTATATTTTAATAGAAAAAAATTAAACCCTAAATTAGAAATAATGAATTCAAATACAATACTTTAAGTTTATGTATAATTTATTTAGAATAAATAAATATTTTCACATAAGTATTTGTGCTATTTTTGGAAATTTAATTTTATGATGCTAGATTTAGAAATAAAATTTTAAAAGGTAATATTTTAGGGTATTACTCTAACTTTTTTTTTTTTTTTTCGCTTAGAAATCAAGTTTTAATTATTTGAAAACTACGATAATTTATATAGCATAGTAGAAGTATATAGGGGAGGGGTAGCATTGTAATTAGGGCAAAAGGGAAAGAGTGAGTACAAAGTAGCATTTAATGCCTCTTTGTTCGTATTCTCTGCCACCTTCTCTCATTAATTCCTCTTTCTGCTTCTCAGATTCCAACTCATTCAAATTCAATTATTTATTTGTTGTTTTTCAGTACTAATTTTATGTCTTGGGGTCACTCACAAATTAAGAATTGGAAAATTTCATCGTAAATAAAATACTATAAGAAACATTCAAAGGTCTATTGATTAGACTCTTGTCATAAACTTTTTTACTGTTGTTTTACCATGTCCTCTAAATATCTCAATCAATCTTTTCATTTTTTATATATTTTTTTCCTTTTTATGCATCATATGAATACAATTTGTATAACAATATTGCTATAAGTTGTAGCTTAAAGGGCCTTTATTGCTATATTTACAAGTTGGGCCTGGAATACTAATATGGGATGGTACTGAAGAAAGAACCAAATTCAATATTTTTTGAAAATGCAAATTTAATTTGCACTGTTTTTTTGGGAATTTATATTGTCCAAATAATATAATAAAATAATCTTCATTGTCATAACAGATGAAAGTAAACAACTTTTTTACCATTATAATTTATGTTCGATTATTTACAGCATTATTTTAAGGGTTTATTTCCGTCAACTATACAAACTTATACGATTAAACTTATTTCCATCCGTACTTTTTAGTTCTTACTTTAACTACATAAACTGTATTTTTCTTTCATAAATTATACAAACTTCATAAATTCTTCTAATTACAGAAATTCTATTAATATTTATGCGTTAAATAGCTACTAAATCTAGTTATAATTCGAAAATCTGGTTTTAACTTGGGTTTATTTTGAAATTAAAACCATATTTTCGAAGTAAAACAAGGTTTAATAATAATTTAACATGTACATTAATGGAATTTCTGTAATTAGAATAATTTATTAAGTTTGTAGTTTACGAAAGAAAAACATATTTTATGTAACTTATAAAAGATCTAAAAAATACGGATGAAAATAGGTTTATCCGTATAAATTCGTGTAGTTTACAGAAATAAACCTTTATTTCAACCTTAGAAATCACAATGACCACATTTTATATCATAACGACCAACTGCCAAGTCGATATGATTTTGAAAGGTCAAAATCTATTGATTTTCATATGAATTTGAAGAAGAAAAAAAACATTATAGAACATTAATTTGGGAGGATTAGATTGGATTGATGTACTTATTATTTGACTGTTGGCTATATTTTGTGTTCTCGTTGAGAAAAGTCTTCCCATTTTATTTATCTTTATTTGGTTTGAGGAGCAGAATCAGTTGAATAAATATCCCAAATTTGTTTGCCATTAATTAAGGTTATGAAAGTTAGCCATTCGTGTTTCACGTGATAATGAATTTAATGTTAATATTTGTATATTATCGTCGAATATAATTTGTTTTAAGACGGTGGTGAAATTAAATAAATGTCTCTTCCTAATTGGATTGACGTCTTATCATGCATGGACCAACTATGTGCATATGTATATTCATGGTGTGGATATACACATATAAGTTTATATGCGATTTGGTGAGACTATCCGCATATTTGAGTAACATTTTCTCCACTGAGATTAAACAGACTATGAGGCCAATCTATGATCCAAGGCGACTTTTCCAAAAAAAAACAAAAGTAATAACAAAAGGACAAATTTTTAAAATAGTATTTTTTTAAGTTTTTATTTCAAAAATAGCATTATTAGTTTAAATTTTCAATAATAGCATAAATTTAATATTAAAATGAATTAAAACTATATTTTAAAAGAAAAAAACTAAACTTTAAATTAGAAAAAATAAACCCAAATACAATACTTTAAATTTATATATAATTTGTTTAAAATAAATAAATATTTTTACATAAGTATTTATGCTATTTTGGGAATTTAATTTTGAGATGGTAAATTTGGAAAAAGAACTTGAAAATTTGCTATTTTAGGGTATTACTCATAACGGACAAATGTCTAAAATAACACATTTCTAAGTTTTTATTCCAATAATAACATCATTAGTTTAAATTTCCAATAATAACACAAATTTAATATTAAAATACATTAAAACTATATTTTAAAAGAAAAAAAACTAAACCCTAAATTGGAAAAAATGAACCCAAATACAATATTTTAAGTTTATCTATAATTTGTTTAAAATAAATAAGTATTTTTACATAAATATTTGTATTATTTTTGAGAATTTAATTTTTACATAAGTATAAAAAGTGTTTATGTTTGATTAAATTTATTCAAATTTAATGAACCAAAACTAGGTTAAAAATCGATCTGAGAAAGCATATAGAAAATACACTTCGTTCTCATGTTCCAATCGTAACTTTAAAAAGAAAAAAATGTTTGTAGTTTTGCGATCCAAACCGGGTCAGATTTTTTTTCTTCTCTTTTTTGAAAGAGAACAAAGTAATCATCTTCTCTTTTTTTTTTCTTCAAAAAATAAAATAAAAGAATCATCTTCTCTTACGCCTCTTATCAACAACGACTGTATCTATGAAACCTCGACACGTGTTAACATATGTCGGACGTAATATATAGCCACAGCCACAAATTAATTGCCACGTCAACTTCGTCTCAACTCGGCCATCTGAATGGTGCCAAATGGCAATGTAAGAGTGGTTGATTTTGACACTTTGATTGCTACTTGTGTAATTCCTTAGATCTAATTTATTTCATTCTATACCCAAAAGATTCGTTTTTAAAGGGTTTACTTCCATCAACTACACGAATTTATGTGAATAAATCTATTTTCATCCGTACTTTTTGGGTCTTTCATAAGTTACATAAACTATGTTTTTCTTCCGTAAACTACATAAACTTCATAATTTATTCTAATTACAGAAATTCCGTTAATATTTACACATTAAATTGTTATTAAATCAAGATTTAATTCGAAAATTTGGTTTTAATTTCAAAATAAACCCAAATTAAAATTAGATTTTTGAATTACAACTTGATTTAGTAGATATTTAACGTGTAAATATTAACGAAATTTCTGTAATTAGAATAAATTATGAAATTTATGTAGTTTATGGAAGAAAAATATAGTTTATGTAACTTATGAAAAACTCAAAAAATATGGGTGAAAATAGATTTATTCGTATAAATTCTTGTAGTTGACAGAAGTAAATCTTTTTTTAAAAATATTGTCTTACGAAAGTAACACGAGTTTTTATGTATTTCAAGTTCTCAACTAAAGACTCAAAATAATTACGATAGTAACAAAGGAAATTAGAAGCAACCGAGTTATTGAATCAAACTTTCTCCCCATGAAATATTTGCATAGATTTAGATGAGTTATATTGAATCCACCATTAGAGTTCACAAATGGCTGAATTTAATTAGTTGTTTGTTAAATCCAAAGAGCTTACCTAGAAGCAAGGTGAAACGTAACCTAAACTAAATCATATATAAAAGTTACCTTTTAATAATAAAGTATTTGGTTTTCTTTATGAACAATTGTCAAAAATTCAATGGTGGAATCATTTTTATTTAAATATTTTCCGATTGATACATAATTACATATCATACTTTTTACAAGAAAACCTGAAAAGCAAGGTTAAATCAATAATCTAGGTGGAAATAAAAGTAGAAATCAAAAGGCATCTTTTAAATAAATTAATATAATTTCTTAGGCACAAAAAGACAATAAATCTCATAATGGAGTTTCCCTTGTTAAAACTTTGCATGGAAGTCAATAAATCTAAAATCCTTTATCCATACTCGTGAATCATCTTTTTGTTTTCCGTGTAGTGAAAGTAAACGCGTAAAACATTGCGTAAACTATAATATTAGTATTATGTGATTTATATATGCACTTATTTATTTTTAAAAATAGTTATAAAATCACAAAAGTGACCATGATTAATATTTTGGGATTGACGAAATAGATCAAGACTAGATTTATAATTTTTATAAGGGTTTATTTCCGTCAACTACACGAATTTATGCGAATAAACTTATTTTCACTCGTATTTTTTGGGTTTTTCATAAGTTACATAAACTTTATTTTTCTTCCATAAACTTCATAAATTATTCCAATTACAGAAATTTCGTTAATATTTACACGTTAAATTGCTATTAAACCTTGTTTTACTTCGAAAATCTGGCTTTAGTTTCAAAATAAACCCAAGTTAAAATTAGATTTTTGAATTATAACGAGATTTAGTAGCTATTTAACGTGTAAACATTAATAGAATTTCTGCAATTAAAATAATATATAAAGTTTGTGTAATTTATGAAAGAAAAATACAGTTTATGTAGTTAAAGAAAGAGCCAAAAAGTACAGGTGGAAATAGATTTAGTCGTATAAGTTTGTGTAGCTGACCGAAATAATCTAACTTTAAACGGTGCTTCACGTAATTGACCTCAAAAGGATGGCATGCTAGTGACGACGACAAAAGAATGAAAACAAAATGACTTAATCTTATGATTAGTGATGTATATTAACACCCCATCGTACATCCTTATATGTGAACGTGAAATCTCGTTTACACGATCAATTAAAATTATTGGTTAAACGATCTATTTTTCTCACTTTCTTAATGATTATCTATCAATATATTATATTGACTAAAAAATATGCAAAAGTTTTGCAGTCACATGCCAAATGATGGAATATAAGCTGCTAAAGATCTACAGTAACTTATGTATCTATTAGTCTTTGTAATATTTAAATTACAAAGGTAACAAATAGTGAACAAACGTTACAGAACGAATTGAGGAGTTATACTAATTAAGTACTCCAGAAGGAATAAATGTTGCTAAACAAGATTTAAATTATCACTTGAGTGCATCTTAAATAAATTATTGAAATAGCATTTCGTCTGAAAGAGAATTTTAACATTGGGTATATATATATATGCACTAACAAACCTTATAATCCCTAATATATTATTTGAGAAACTTTTTAATAAATTAACTTTATTCTGACGTGTTAACAACAAAAATATCATCCTGAAATGTCAACACCACATCGAGTTTTAGATTAAATATAGAAAAAAGTTTAAGTTACTAGAATAATTATAATACATGCCATTAATATTAATTTGGTTAAAGAATAAATATATTTTATTCAATTAAACAAAAGATACGATTACATTTACAAAACAACAATTTTTATATCTTTAAATTTTTTATACGTTAATTTATAAATAATTTCGAATAAATTTAAATAGATTTAAGTTATTATCGTAATCCCTAATATATTATTTAAAATATATTTTTAAAAAATAACTTTACTTTGACGTGTTATTAAAAAAATATCATGCTGATGTATTATCAATACAGTAAATTTTAAATAAATATATAAATGAGTTTAACTTATTAGAATAATTACAGTATATGTCATTGTTATTAATTTGGTTAGAGAATTAATATATTTTATTAAACTAACAAAAAAATAGTATTAAATTCATAAAAAGTAATTATTTTTCTTTTTTTTTTTAATTTATATATACAAAAATTAATGTTAAAAGTAATTTTAAATAAAAATTAAAATATATAAATATTTAATTTATATTTACTAATAAAATATAATTTACGAATATTTTTCCCGCAAATCTAGATTCCATTAATTAGGTAAATGACATTGCTTCTTTTATATAAACAACCTTCCTTATAGCTCTTTCGTCCTCATAGCACGTCACATTAATTCATAAAATTACGTGTGAGTACATTAATTAAGGATATTCGCTTGTATACATAGCATATTAATATTTTTGTAGATTGACCAGATAATAATGAAAATTATATATAAAATATTTGGAAAATATTATCTCTAGTTAGATGATTAGTTCACATCGTAATGAAATACGACTTAAACTGAAAGAGACATAAGCCAATTCGTGTCGAGCCACAAATTTTGGATCTATATTTTACCCTTTATAGTTCCACAATAAAAATTCTTAAAGAAATCTTAGTCCCTGCACTACTGGCATACACAGTAACTCCCATATATATAAAGAGGCCAGTATGACCAACACAGAGATTCCAAACAAAAAATTCCAAAATATTATTTCCTTACTGAAATCAAGAAACTTCCAAGATCTGGTGAAAACCATGGAAAAAGAAGACCTTTTCAATAGCTGCTTCAGCGAGATTAGTAATGGCATAACCATTCATAATAAGAATTTGAAGAAGAAGAAGAAAAAGAAGAGCAATAATCAGAAGAGGTTTAGTGAGGAACAGATCAAGTCACTTGAAGTTATATTCGAGTCGGAGACGAGGCTTGAGCCGAGGAAGAAGGTGCAATTAGCTCGAGAGCTAGGACTGCAACCAAGACAAGTGGCTATATGGTTTCAGAACAAGAGAGCTCGTTGGAAGTCTAAGCAACTTGAGAAAGAGTATAACATTCTTCGAGCCAATTACAACAATTTGGCTTCACAATTTGAAATCATTAACAAAGAAAAGCAAGCTCTGCTCTCTGAGGTACATAATTTTGATCTGTATATATCTAAATAGATGGACACAAAATTTGACCAAATTGAACTAATTAAAATTTGATATGTATTTTTTAAGCAGAGATAAAAAAGATTACAGAAGCAAAGAAAAGATGTTACCTTATTTCTCGAGCTTAATCGACCTCTCTATTTATTTACAGTTGCAGAGATTAAATGAAGAGATGCAAAAGTCAAAGGAAGAAAGGGATCATCATCATGAGTGTTGTGGTGAACAAGGAGTGGGTCTAAGCAGCAGCACAGAGTCAGATAATGGAAAGTGTGAGCCAGAAATAAGACTAATAAATCAAGGGATTGTTCTGTGTAATGACGACATTAAGACAGAGTACTTTGGATTTGAGGAAGAGACAAATCATGAGCTTATGAACATCGTGGAGCAAGCTGATGATAGTTGCTTGACTTCATGTGATAATTGGACAAGTTTCAGTTCTGATTCTCTCTTAGACAAATCTAGCAGCAATTACCCTTGGTGGGATTTTTGGTAATTGATAAAACATGAATGAGTGTGTATTAGTTTTGTAGATTATGTGTTACGAAAAATAAACTCTCTCTTTTTTTGCATCGTTATGTATACGGTTTGTCATAGTTGATGATATTATGAAATTGGAATAAAACTTAGAGATTGAAAAATGGTGTTTTTATCTTAAAAATTTTAGCATCAAAGCTACGAATTTTATCTAATTAGTAACAAACAAATTTTGTCTTGTAATAACGAGCAAGACTGGAGGAGATTCTGCTCTGTACAAGAACTCAACCTAAACTGGGAATCTTTTGTCTTTCTTGTTTCTCTCAGGAGATGCTTGCGGATACCAATTGATTTTTTGATAAGTTGATACAAATCCTCAGGAGCAAGACCGTAAGAAATTACAACAACTCTCAGTATTTTTCTAAATATTCCAGAGGTGGAATCACATTCCAAATTGAAATCTAACTATTTTTAATTGATTTCTATCTTACAGTTGTGCCGATTTAATTATAATGGGCTTTTGTTTTTCCGACCATTATAAGTGATAAAGCCTGCAATAAACGGATGCATTTGAAGCCCATGAGAATAACTAAACGACACCGTGCAATGAAGGAGTTGTGTTGGTTTATGTTAGGTTTCGACTTCTTTTATGGTACTTTGTCTTATGCCCATTTGAAAATTTGATGAGTGTGCTAGTTGAGAGCTATACTCATCCCTAAAAGGATCAGTCGGTTGTAGAAACCCCAAATCATTTTTCTGTTATAAAAGAATATTGAGATATTTACCCAATAATATTTGAAGATGGGAATTAGAAACTAATATTAGAAAGAGAACTTTCTTATATGAGGAAAGTGATTTGTAAAAGTAGTTTTATTTATATTTCTTTTTTGTATTGTTCTTATAAATGGCATCCAACACTGCTATTTATACTAGTGGTGGATGAGTACTAAAATATATACAACACTCTCTCATCTTTATCCACTTATCTAGATAAGTCTTATCCTTATCTACTTAATTCTTATCCACTCTAATTCTTTAGACAATTCTTTTTATTTATACTTCTAAATTTTCCTTATTTTTATATTTGGATTTTAGTTGAACTAATAATTATATTCATTATTTAGGCTAATTATGTTCAGTATTTGGGATAATAGAGAGAATATCCAACAAAAAAAAATGAAGATTGCGATAAATGGAATGATTGATAGACGATCAAAGGTTCTAGACTATGGAAAACTGTCTACTGGTTATATACTTACCATATAAAATGACAACATATTTAACAAAGAAAGCATATTGTATATGCTTAATTACTATAATAGTTTGTTTGATCGGCAAATTAAAAATCAAATCAAGAGATGATTCGGTATATCTAACATTAATATTATGTGCAAATCAATTGGCATTAATCTATGCAAAAGATGAGACAACTTAATTTCTAAAGTGCAAGGATGCTAGCTACGACGGTCCACCAAGGTACCATATGCCATATGGAATGTATATAATATCAAAGCTAATAATACCCTTTGAAAGATCTTTAAATAGTTTAATTACTAACTAATCATATGATTATTTGTAATCATATCACCAACAGGTTAAGGAATCTGTGCAATTTGCTCGTAGATTTAATCACCTTTTGTTGAAAATGGATCGTTTTATACAAACTTGTTAATTAAATATCTACCCACCAAGCCAGTTGAGCTATAAGTTTGTTTCTTCTCATCTTTTATGCTATCTAGTGTGTCAATTTGACTACAAATTATGTTATTTCTAATCATATTTTTATATCTTGTGTGACAAAAAAACTATAATTAATCAATTATACTGAATGTATTTTGCTAATAATATTCTAAGTTCTAAATGACTAAAACTAATTGATATGAAATTTGATATGCTATAAACCAGATCTTTCTGGCATACCAATACATTCTACAACTTCAAGATGACACCATTAACCTTTTGGAGTTTTTTTGGACATTGAAGAGAGACATTGTAGCATTTCCACGATCCAAATATGATTTGGACCATGAAATTTGTTAACAGGAAAGTGTGTTGCCGACAACCAAAAAAAAAAACTTGCCATACTGATTTCTGAAATTCATTTAAGTTTTCGAATTTGAGTAATAAAATATCAATCAACTCTCGTTCAACTAGCCAGAGTGGTTACTAGTTAATGTTGGCTATTATAAAGTAAACTAAATTCATATCCACGTCATACATGGGAAAAAATATTTACAAATTATAATTTATTATTAAATATAAAATAAATATTTAACTTTTATTTAAAATTATTTTTAATATTAATTTTTATATATACAAATTATGAAAAGAAAAATAATTATTTTTTTACGAATTTAATATTACTTTTTTAGTTTAATAAAATATATTAATTTTCTAACCAAATTAATAACAATGATATAATTGTAATTATTTTAATAAGTTAAGTTCATTTATATATTTATTTGAAATTTACTGTAATGATGACATGTTAGCATAGAATTTCTGTTAATAACACGTCAGAGTAAAAAAAAATTTTTAAATATTTCTCAAATAATATATTAGGGATTACGGTAGTAACTTAAATCTATTTATATTTATTTAAAATTATTTATAAATTAACGTATAAAAATTTTAAATAGATAAAAATTATTGTTATTGCAAATGTAATAGTATTTTCTGGTTAGTTGTATAAATTATATTTATTCTCTAACCAATTTAATATCAGCGGCATGTATTGTAATTATTCTAATAATTTAAACCGTTTTATATATTTAATGTAAAACTTGTTGTGGTGTTGACACATCGTCATGATATTTTGTTATTAACACGTGTAATATTATTTTGTTAAAAAATTTCTCAAATAATATATTAATCATGATCAATAACCTATAATTTAGATTAACATATTTGTGATTATTATGGCACACTTGCAATTAATTAAACCATGGTCCATAGTGAAAATAAATTTAGACAGAACAACATTTAACAAGAATTTAGATTAATCTGACCCTTCTAAATGGGCAACGAACACACATTTATAATGTAACGTTAAGTTGTGTAATACTTGGACGTGTCCCCCTAATAAATTGACTTATCATACTCATCAAATGACAATGTTCAAACAAATTAATGGTCCTAATTGCAATAATGTTCTTTCGTTTTTAGATAATGACAAAACGTTCACTTAAACTTTAATTTCGGTCCATATACTAACATGTTGATTGTAATTAGTTATATTGAAATCATCTAACCTTCAGAAAACATTGGGGTTGATTGGAAAAAGAAAATTTAACTTACTTTTAGTTTAAAAAAATGTAGAGAATTTGATTTCAAAATGCTAGACTGTAATTTTTAAAATATCAAATTACTGATTTTAGAAAATAATATAATAGGAATAAAATAGTTATCTAGGCTATGAAAAGTTCAAAAAAATTGTGTTATTGGATAGCTTTAGACTTTAAAAATTTTAAATGACATTAAAGCTTTTAAAGTATTATCTTTATTGTTTCTATGGAATGACCACACTTGGCTAGTGGAGTATTATTTCTCTCAGTATTTTCTTATGAATAATTGTTATTGGGTGGGAAGTTGCAATCTGCATCTTTATTTGTTTTGTTTTTTGTTGTTGTTAAAATTGCATCTTTATTGTTGACGTTATACATCTCTTTACGAGTACATATTGATTTCTTCTTGACTAGTTTTTATTTAATTGCTTGGTCAAGAATACTAAAAATTTGGACATTGATAATACAACTTGCTCCTCGAAGTTATCCGATCGGACACGAGTAAAAGCAGTTTATGTTACTTCTAAACTCAATTAACTGTATCCGCATTGTCACTTTTACCTTTTTTTTCTCGACCAAATCTAAACTTAATAGTATACTTCACAATTATAATCGAGAGGTGGTGCAATTACTTTAATAATTAAAAGCAATATAAATTTGGATCTCTATTTCTTTGTTACAAAAATAGATGAGCACAAATTTTAGAAACTGTAAATTAGATCGACGGTTAGGCATCTCTCATACTTCGGTCAGACACTACTGACCGTTGATATAAGGCACTAACAAGTATTAACTATTTAATTTGGAATCTTTATTGGATACGAATATACTAAAATCTAGTTAAAACTCTCTTTTTCTGCTGCACTTGATTTCAATGTCGCTTTCTAGTTTCTACTAAATTTAAATTTACAATTGATGAGACCACATTATTATTTGAACCTTCAACATATTTACCGGATATGTATGGGTCTCAACGTCGGTTTACGAAAATATAAACTTTACGAAAAATTACATTTGAGTTTTTTTGTCACACAATCTATAATATATTAATTAAGAATCATTTTAACAAAATAATTTTATGTTGACATGTGATTTACAAGTGTGTCACGCTGATGTGTCACACTATTAGAACATTTTAAGATAAATATTACTTAAGACATAATTTACTAGAGTATTTATGAAAATTGTCATTATACAGTATATTATATGTAAATCTCTAATATTTCGACATACAATGTATTTTGTCATAAAATATAAATATAATATAAAACAAAATATAAATTTTGAAAAATTAGTCAAACAAAATATAAAATAAAAGCTTAGTTTAATTGAATATCTATCATATGTATAATTTTATCTAAAATAAATACATTTTAAATCTATTTGTATAATCTGATTTTATTCTGTATTTCATTTTTGTAATTAATATTAAAAAATTTTAAAAAATTATTTTAAATATAAGACAAATTATATATATTTAAATTAAATTAACAAAATAATTAATTAATTATTATCTATGAATAGTTTTTTTCACATAGGGCGTGGATCAAAATCTAGTTGAGTCTTGTTATATGTACTGTACTTTTATTGTTGTCTCGTAAATATATTAGGAAGTCGAAAATGTGTTAATGTATCGGACCATTGGTTAGCGGACCACTCTCTCCTATATAATTCTATGCAAAATTTAGATACTACCTTGTTTTCATTTTAAGTTATGTTTAATCTTTTTTATATGTATATTTAAAAATGATTTAATTTTTTTAAACTGCTTTTTCGATAATTTTTTTAAATAAATATTTATTTCACAGTCAATTCCACTATATGAAAGAGCGAAACTTACGTTTTGTTTTATGAAACGATAAGCTGGAAGTGGTTTGAAATCTTAATCACTTTTGATTTTTGCATTTCTAAAGTTGATGTATGTTTTTCTAATAGATTGGTGAATAAATTATTAATTCATTGTATATAATCATTTTTTCTTGCGGTGAAAGGTATCGCTCGCTTTCCAAAAAAAAATTCTTAAAATAAAATCTTATTTGGCTTATGTTTAATCAATTAAAACAATTAGCAATGCCTACATAATTCATAATACAATATTTATTGGTAAACTCCAAGTAAACAAATTTTTTATACGTTGTCTTGAATATGTGTGTGAATGTTTTTGTTGTATGTTTCATTAGTTTCTTTTTTCAGTGTATATATCATGCTATTGTTGTTTATAGTAGTTCTTAAAACACGTGAATAGAGAAGTTGTAGCTACTAACAGGAAAAGTTCATGATGGTCTTATAAACAAAAAATTTGAACTCGAATCACACAAGTCATAGGAGATCATTATACTATACGACTAAACATATTTCTACCCGTACTTTTTGGCTCTTTCTTTAACTACATAAACTGTATTTTTCTTTCATAAATTACACAAACTTCATATATTATTCTAATTGCAGAAATTCTATTAATGTTTACACGTTAAATAGCTACTAAATCTCGTTATAATTCAAAAATCTAATTTTAACTTGGGTTTATTTTCAAACTAAAGCGAGATTTTCGAAATAAAACAAGGTTTAATAGCAATTTAACGTGTAAACATTAACAAAATTTCTGTAATTGGAATAATTTATGAAGTTTATATAGCTTATGGAAGAAAAATAAAGTTTATGTAACTTATGAAAGACCCAAAAAGTACGGGTAGAAATAGGTTTATTCGCATAAATTCGTGTAGTTGATGGAAGTAAACCCAATAATCTTTAAAAACTAACAAGTGGGTCTCCTATTTTTTGTTCTATATAAATACTTGAAGGCTGCATTTCATCTTAAACCCCAAAGCAAAACCTCTCTTTTCTCTCTGTGTTTTTTCTTTCTGTGCTTCCATGACCACAAAGCTCGACACCAACCGCTTACTATTTGTGCTCTTGTCCAAATGTAGCATCCTTACTCAAACTAATCTCGCTTTCTTTCTCCTTGTAGCTTCTCTCGCTTGTCTTGTTCTTTCTCTTTTCTTTTGGTTTCATCCCGGAGGACCCGCCTGGGGGAAATGTTTCCTCCATTTCCGCCACCGAAAAATCGTGATTCCCGGACCAAAAGGCTTACCTTTTATCGGAAGCATGTCTCTCATGTCAAACACTTTGGCTCACCGTTGCATAGCCGCAACCGCAGAGAAACTCGGAGCTAGACGGTTAATGGCGTTTAGCTTGGGAGATACTCGCGTGATCGTCACGTGCAATCCTGATGTCGCTAAAGAAATTCTAAACAGTTCAGTTTTTACGGACCGGCCAGTTAAGGAATCTGCTTACTCCCTTATGTTTAACCGAGCTATCGGTTTCGCACCTTACGGCGTTTACTGGCGAACCTTGAGGCGAATCGCGTCTAATCATCTGTTCAGCCCGAAACAGATTAAACGCTCCGAAACGCAGAGACGTGTGATCGTGAGTCAGATTGTGAGGTCTCTCACAAAACAAAGTAACAACAAAGGGCTCTGTTTTGTTCGCGATTTGATCAAAATGGCGTCGCTCAATAATATGATGTGCTCTGTTTTCGGGAAAGAATACGAGCTTGAGCTTGAGCATGAGCAAGGTGAAGTGCATGAGCTCCGTGGATTGGTCGAAGAAGGTTATGATTTACTCGGTACACTTAACTGGACCGATCATCTCCCATGGCTTTCCGAATTCGATCCTCAGAAAATCAGGTCCAGATGCTCAAAACTCGTGCCAAAAGTAAACCGCTTCGTGAACCGGATTATCTCTGACCACCGCGACCAAATTCGTGACTCTTCCAGTGATTTCGTTGACGTGTTGCTCTCTCTCGATGGTCTGGATAAATTATCCGACCAGGATATCGTCGCCGTTCTTTGGGTAGGTAACACGTGCTCTGTTATTTTTTACTAAATAGACAACACAATATGGAAAGTGACGATCTTTTTTTCTTCTTCTCACTTATGGGAGGTTAATTAAAGATTATTAAAATGAAATGCTACTTTAAGGAATGACTAAAAGAGGTAATCTGTGGGTTTGACCAGGAAATGATATTCAGAGGAACTGACACGGTGGCTGTGTTGATCGAGTGGATCCTTGCTAGGATGGTCCTTCATCCAAATATTCAATCAACGGTTCATAATGAGCTTGATCAGATTGTGGGAAGATCAAGAGCCGTGGAAGAGTCTGACGTGGCGTCCCTAACATATCTGACGGCTATGGTCAAAGAAGTCCTGAGGCTTCATCCGCCAGGCCCACTTTTGTCATGGGCCCGCTTAGCAATCACAGATACGATCATTGATGGTCGTCGTGTTCCGGCGGGGACCACCGCAATGGTGAACATGTGGGCCATAGCACACGATCCCCATGTATGGGAAAATCCGTTAGAGTTTAAACCCGAACGGTTTGTAGCTAAGGAAGGTGAGGTTGAATTTTCGATTCTCGGGTCGGATCTGAGGCTTGCACCGTTCGGGTCAGGTCGTCGGATATGCCCCGGGAAGAATCTGGGTTTAACCACCGTTACATATTGGATCGCGACGCTCTTGCACGAGTTCGAATGGCTTGCACCGTCCGATGAAAAGACCGTTGACTTATCCGAGAAACTGAGGCTATCGTGTGAGATGGCTAATCCTCTTGTTGCTAAATTGCGCTGTAGACGCAATTTAAGCGTATGATTACACGCCGAAGGAAAAACGAAAATAATGTGTGAGTGAGAGACAATAAAAACATTAAAAAAAACTAACATCTTGTTACGGGAAGTGTTTGGTGGTGAGAGTGATGTCTTGTACTAAATATATTGAAAACATTAATTAATACTATATATGTAAACAAAAATAAATACTTGCTGTTGACAAAAAACAAAAAAAGTAAATACGAGCTATATGATTTTCTATCTAATTAATAAATATTAAAACTTCAGCCAAGTTGTATCCTCCTTGTTCCTTAGACCTTGAAGCCTGAGGATGTTAAACATTCTTTATTATCTTTTTCTGATTCTCAGTGTCTTTGTGATATTTTAGCTTACGATTGTTTGTTGCATTGATTTCGTCATAGATCTTTGGTTCCATGTTTTTAAAATTGTTGACATATGACCACAATTAAAATAGTTATGCTACTTTGCAAACATAAAATTTTATTTCAATCATATTTACATTTTTAGAAGAAAAAAAATATATGATAGCCAAATTTAAGTAGTGGGTCAAAGACCTAAATTATTCTTCTATGACCATTCTACTTCCGACTTTCTAGTCAAAGTGTATACAAAGAAAACAATTTTGTGGGTCGAGCAAGAGTTGATAGACAAACGTAAGCAACATGGGCCAGAGAAGACAAAGTTTTAGACCAAATTGATAGAAATACAGAAATAATGAAAATCATTATTGTTTATTACAATTTACAAACATAGCGTATCCAATTTTCAATTTTGTATAGTATTTTGTTCACCAATATTTATTCTTAGGTTAGTTAAGTGAGCTGTTGTAGCCATTTCCATGGTCCCAGATGATAAAACCATTGCCGGAGCTAGGTTTCCGATGAACGCCGGGATCACGAAGAGTCTCCGTCGAGTTGTAAACGATAGAGCCATTTACCATCTGAACGTTACTGTTTACAAAACCATCCATCGGTATATCGCTATGCTTCTTTGAATTGTACATTGACTTCGACTTTTTTTCTTCTCTTTCACTGCTGCTTTGGATTTGCCGTCCTTTACCGGTGCCAGACCGTAGGATCTCCATTACAGCTCCTTTGTTTTCACCCGAAATGGTTATGACGCATTGTGTGCCCATGATGACGTCACCAAACTCTTGTTGTTGTTGTTGATAATGCTCCTTGTTTGGTCCGTGTATGAGGTTTGTTTTCTCCGACGATGTATGCATGTTTCTCTGATGAATTCTCTCTTGTTCGTGCCTAGGCTTAGGTGGTTCGTGCCTAGGCTTGGGTGGTTCGTGCCTAGGCTCGGGTGGTTCGAGCCTAGGCTTAGGTGGTTCGTGCCTAGGCTTAAGTTGTTCGTGTTTTATAGACCGTGAAGGTGTAACAGGATTCGGTTTAGCCTCTTGGACTTCTTTTGGTGGTGGACGTAATGGTGTGGAAAGCGGTTGAGGCGGCCGGAGGATGCTAGAGAGATGGTACCAGGAACGAGCAGAGGGGTTCGACATTAGTTGATTTTGTTAACTATGATATTTAAGTTGATAATGCATGGTTTTGGATTTAGGTATGGTTTAGGTGATTTATATGATTGTTTTTGTATATGCTTCTTCGTGTTATTTAGAAGAAGAAAAATTAATACGAGGAAGGTATAACCGTATCAGATGCAGCTTTTAAATCCCACATATCACGACTGGTATCAATTGTAGGCTTGTACATATTTCTTAATTGTAAGTAATAATTCTTACTAGGCTTTTAACACTTTTTGTTTGCCTGTATTGCCTTATTTTATTTGAATGATATAAAATCGAATTTTGGCAAGATTTGGAGTAAAAATCAGTGTATACTAAACTTAAAAGGCAAAACTCGAATTTTAGTTTTCACAAATTCGACCAACTAATATTATTTATTTCATAACAGACTAACATTGTGTTGTCTTAAGAAAATGAGTTTTAAATCAAATTATTATGATTCTTGCAAGTTAAAATCATAACAGAAGTAAATTAAAGTCTGAATTTCTATCAGTATCCAAATTTCCACACAAGATTTTTACAATTTAGCATTTACAAACACAAAAAGTTGCAGAAGATTTTGCGTATGTATAGAGTCAGACTCAAGTTTACAAATCCAACAATTAGATTTGTAAAGGCAAAAAAAAAAGAAGTGAAGGGTTTAAGGCCATTTAGTGAATTCAAATACCTTAAGGACAATATCAAGACCTGTTGGGATTTGCCAAAAGAAAAGAAGAACATTGAGACCATTCAATGCAATGTGTAGATTCCTCGCCGTTTCATTCCCTTTCTGCATCGCCGGCACTAAAGCTGCCGCCAAAGCCCAAAGCACCGTTATCCCTGCAACCACCATCGTCAACTCAATATTTTTGACCAGTTAATTTACAATTGTAAACGAGAAAATGTTCTACATGCTTCTACTATTCCAGAAAATTTTCAATATTCTATCAATCTGAGCCTAAAAGACTAAAAACATGCGTTTATGGTATACCTGCTCCGGCGTAAAGGTGAGGACCCGGGAAGAGTTTACCGGTACGAAGATAAGCGTTGAGTCCTCCAAAGACAGACTCCAAAACACCAAAACCTAACAAAATAGAGCCAGCGTCAAAGTGTTTGTCTCTATAAGATCCTTTGACCAACTCTTTCCTCTCTGCCGTGAGCCGTTGGATCTCAAGCTCAGTCGTAGAAGGAGGCGACGAAGAATCAACGGCTGTGGATCCATCAGGAGAAACAGGAGTTGGTTTAAGCTGTTTCTTGAGTTCGTTGATCTCATTCTGGATCGTACGGACACGTCTCCATTGCCAACCTAAGTAACCAGTCCATAAAGTGTATGCAAACAAACCTCCCATCACAATTGGGTGGATTAAAGCAAACGATCTTCCTTCCAATATTCCAAATTCGCCTCCAACTGCTGCTGCATCCTTTTAAAATCGAAAAAGACTTAACTTTGTTCAGATTCTGGGTTCTTCTTTCAATGTGTAAGATTGAGACTCGTTTACCATTGTCATCCTATAAACCCAATTAGACATGGGGAAAAAGTTGAAACTTTTGATTACCTGTGGATCGAGGAAGAAAGGCAATGCGACGAGTGCGAGAGGCAGAGATGATGATTTAAGGAGTTGGAGGGGGTTGGGATTGAGATTGGAAGGTACTTCTGGGATTTTGCATGGTTGTGATTTGGAGATGGGTTTGAGAGAATTTAGGGTTTTAGGACAATGGGTGCGAGGAAGAAGATGGAGTGTGGAGAGACAATGAAATGTGGTCGTCATACTCTCTCACTTTCTCTTACTCTGTAACTTGGGACAGAGATAATGGAAAGAAAAAATAAGTGAGGGATCCTTAACCGCAGAAAAGACGAAACCAAACAGATAAGAGAACTCCGTGGAAGCATTACACGTGTCATACATATAAAATTAAAGGACTATTTTGTACCGTGAATACTATATTTATATTTGAATGATATTCGTAAATTATATTTTATTAATAAATATAAATTAAATATTTATATAATTTTAATTTTTATTTAAAATTATTTTTAACATTTTTTATATATATAAATTAAAAAAAGAAAAAAATATTTTTATGAATTTAATAGTATATTTTGTTAGTTTAATAAAATATATTAATACTCTAACCAAATTAATAACAATGGCATATATTGTAATTATTCGAATAACTTAAGTCTATTTATATATTTATTTGAAATTTACTGTAATGATGAAACATAATTATGATATTTTTGTTAATAACACGTAAAAATAAAGTTATTTTCTTAAATTGTTTTCGAATAATATATTAGAGATTAGGTAATAACTTAAATCTATTTATATTTATTTGAAATTATTTGTAAATTAACGTATTAAAAATTTAAAGAAATAAAAATTATTGTTTTTGCAAATATAATATTATTTTTGGGTTAGTTGAATAAAATATATTAATTCTCCAACCAAATTAATACCAGTGGTATGTATTGTAATTATTTTAATAATTTAAACTCTTTTATATATTTAAGTTGAGATTTGTTGTGATGACACTCATTCTAATATTTTTATTAGTTTGGACTTTTTTTTGGTGAGCAAACAGAATCCGTGACATAACACTAGGCTTTATTGTACACTTAAGTCCATTTTAGGACCCAAATTCGATAATGGACCGTAATATATTCTAACTGGAACTCTATTATTCAGAATGGTCTACATACACAACCAAAATTTGATTATAGAAAAACGTTTCACAATAATATATGTTCATATGAATTTAGCTTCTTATGTTCTTAACTTCTTATTAGTTTCTAGAGTATAAATCCGAAACAAGTATATGAAAACACAGATTTGTTTTGGTATTAGATTATTACTTACTAAATTTGATATTTTTTGTTAACTGCGACAATATTTTGTTTACAAAAGTAATTTTAGTAAAATCCAAAGCTTTCAAATTGAAAAATCTCTGATTGTGTACCCATCGGTCGTATAGGAAAAGCATAGTCATTGATTGTACACACAATCAATTGACAAGTGCATGACATAGAAAGCACAGTAAAGCCTGTAAAATGTCAAAACATAAATGTACTACTTCTATCTTCTTCTTCTTGTTTTGACGTCTAATTCTTTCTATAGAGAAAAAACAGAAGGCAATTGCTATTATATTTGCATTTGTTTATGATTATATCAAACATTATTTGGACCACCATTCATCTACATGGCTTTAGCATTTCTCCGACATTGAAACATTTGATCCAACTTACAATTTTGTCCAGTGTGGATAAAAAGAAGAAGTAAAACACGTTGAAAGATGTGCAAAGATGTTTCTTTTTTTTTTGGGTTTATTTTCGTTAACTACACGAATTTATGCGAATAAACCTATTTACACATGTACTTTTTTTATCTTTCATAAGTTACATAAACTATGTTTTTCTTCCGTAAACTACATAAACTTCATAAATTATTCTAATTACAGAAATTTTGTTAATGTTTACACGTTAAATTATTATTAAATCTTGTTTTACTTCGAAAATCTGGTTTTAATTTCAAAATAAACCCAAATTAAAACCAGATTTTTGAATTAGAACCAGATTTAATAGCTATTTAACGTGTAAATATTAATAGAATTTCTGAAATTAGAATAATTTATGAAGTTTGTGTAGTTTATGAAAAAAATGCAGTTTATGTAGTTAAAAGAAGACATAAAAAGTACGGGTGGAAATAGATTTAGTCGCATAAGTTTGTGTAGTCGACGGAAGTAAATCCATTCTTTTTAAATAAAAATTTCGCATTAAACCTTTTAGAATAACCTTTGAAACTTAGGAATTTTGTTAGCAAAATTAAAACGATAAACGTATGCATTTGATATGGATCCCTTTTTCGTTAAGATTGTTAGATATTTTGTAAAAGAATTGTACCCGAAAAGTTTTAGAATTTTTTTCTTTTTGCAAACTAATTTTCTTTGAAAAATATTTGAAATTCAGTCTAGAAGAATCTATATATACTATAGCAGTTAAGTTCTGAACCATGCATGTATTTTCATAGATTTTTAGTTGGACGTTTAAGTATTTATTACATAAAGTAGGGTTGATCGTCTAATATTTATGGCTATATTTTGAATAGTTCAATGCCGATGTATCTATCCTACTTTAGGACAACACTATTTTACTATATAGACTATGATTGTATATGTTTTTTCCACCTAAACTTCGGATCTCTCTATTACACCACATAAACTAACAACGCACACCTTAATTTTACACGAACTATTAACATGTCTTCACAATTTCACAAATCGTTATCTTTTGAATAAATCGTGATCAATTGAAATTAACTATATTTACCATATAACCCGAAAACCGACCCATTGAGTAATTGCGGTTGGCGAATTTACTCATTTTAACCAATTGAGTAAACACAGTTGTGAAGATTTAGGTTATGTGAGTTATGTGGTAGACGTAATTAACTTCAATTGATCGTGATTTATCCAAAACAATAGCGATTTGGGGAATTGTGAAGACATGTCAATAGTTCATGTAAAATTAAGGTGTGCATTGTTAGTTCATGTAGTATAATAGAGAGGTCCAAAATTCATGTGGAAAAACCATAGATAGTTTGTGTAGTAAAATAGTGTCGTCCCTCCTACTTTTGAATTTTTTTGATTCAACAATAATATTGGTACCTGTTAACTACGATTACCAAAAAAATAACCGAAAATTTTGTTCTAAAATCGAAACTATTTTGCAGAACTGTAAAAAATGGATGACAATTCTTGGAGGCAACCTTATCTTCGACTTAAAGACTTTTTATCCCTCTTTGCATAAGAATGATTCAACTCTACAATGTATAAATAATTAATCATAACGACAAGTGTTCAGTAAAACATTGGCGTCACGTTTGAATAAAAGTTTCTCCATCCAAACACTATGACTTGAAAATTTGTAGAAATATCAATTTCAAGAGTCTCACCAAGACAGTCGTAAGCAAGTTAGGTGATAAAGAGTTAAGAAAGCATATATCGTGAAAGATTAGTATATATGTGGTGGCATCTTTACGTTATAAATGGAAAATCTTTCTAACTTATAAATCATCGAGTAGCTAAAGATTTTTTTCCCTAATGAATTGATTACTTTTTCTTCTAATGCTAATATGATTAATTTGATTAATTTCAGGCCTACAAACAAATAAATTGTTTAAACAAAAAAAAAAAGTTGCATAAATAAAATCTATTGTCTAGACAGCTTTAAAATTCCGTAGTTACCGGTAGAACTAATTGACTTTTACCTTTAAAATTATTTTTTAAAATAATTATTTCACCAATATCTATAATAGTGTTGTTCGTTTGGTCGTGGCTGCAGTCAATCCTGCGGCTGTGACTACGGTAAATATTGTTTGTTTGTTTGCCGCCGGAGGTTACGGTTGCGGTTGATCACAAATTCTTAGTCGCACCGCTGTTTTAATCAGCGGACGAAAAAATTGCGACGCAGGACGCAACGTCTGATCGCTGCGTCTGCCACTGATACCTACGGCAGGTAAACGAACAACAATCTGCCGCAGCCGCAGATTCCTACGGCTGCCAAACGAATATGACCAATATATATATTATAATTTAATCTACACAATATTTATATTATAATCATTTTGTTTTATGTATAATGTAGATAAATTATTTTCAAATCAAATATTCTAAAAATATGTTTAATAAAATTAATCGTTTATAGAATTTCATCCCACACTAAACATGGATTACTGCCTAGATATGAATTGAATGGAGTGACTATATATGAATTAAATGGAGTGACTAATTGATCTATTTAGCTAATATTTCGGTTTACATTTAGACATATTCAATAGTTGGCTAGAAAATGATGACCGAATTGAAATATTGTTGATAAATAAGTCCTCTATGTTAGTTGGTTGATCCTAACTTCTGCTTAATATCAATTTGGATTTAAATTTCAGATTCGGTGTTTTTGCCATCCATACATGTGTTCATACAGGATTAAAGATTGTGCAAAACATATAAAATGAAAAAGAATGTCTTTGTTGATTGATTGATTTTTTCTTATAATCAATCATGTTAAAAGAGAGTGGTTCTATAGAAAAGTAAAGTAGGGTATGGCCAATTTGGTTCGTAAGCACTAAAGAGTAAAGAGCAAAGTCTGATGTTCCCACGACAATCAACAATACACACAGTAAACTAATGAACTTGCCTGTTAAAGGTCAGACATATATTTGAAGATCGTCGCTTTGTGATTCACTTTATTTTTGGGTTAGGAAAAAAACAAACATTTTGTTGATCTATATTTAGAGTCGGTTTAACAAAAGAAAAAGATCAAACATTTTGGTAATTTATGAGTAAAATAATATTAGTGGACAATTGTACTGAGGAGTTGTAAATAAACTAGAACTAGATTTATACTCACGCCATGCGTTTGAAAAAAATATTTGTAAATTATATTTTATTAGTAAATATAAATTAAATATTTATATACTTTTAACTTTTATTTAGAATTACTTTTAATATTAGTTTTTGTATATATAAATTAAGAAAGAAAAAAATTATTTTTTATGAATTTAATAATATTTTTTGGTTAGTTTAATAAAATATATTAATACTCTAACCAAATTAATAACAATGACATATATTGTAATTATTCGAATAACTTAAGCGTATTTATATATTTATTTGAAATTTACTGTAATGATGAAACGTAAACATGATATTTTTGTTAATAACACGTGTAAGTAAAGTTATTTTCTTAAATTGTTTCTCAAATAATATATTAAGGATTAGGTAATAACTTAAATCTATTTATATTTATTTGAAATTATTTATAAATTAACGTATTAAAAATTTTTAAAAATAAAAATTATTGTTTTTGTAAATGTAATATTATTTTTTGGTTAGTTGAATAAAATATATTGATTGTCTAACCAAATTAATATCAGTGGCATGTATTGTAATTATTCTAGTAACTTAAATCTTTTTATAAATTTAAGTTGAAAATCGTTGTGGTGTTTAACATATCAGCATGGTATTTTTGTTATTAACACGTCAGAGTAATGTTATTTTATTAAAAAATTTCTCAAATAATATATTAGGGATGTTATAGTCTCATGTCAACTGAATTAATAAAAAAAACTTAATTAGAATTTCATTTAAGTTTTAGTTTGGTTAAAATAAAATAAAAAAATTTGTCAACATATTTAAACGGTTGTTAAGGGGCTTAATTACGACATGCTACCAATGTAGATATGCCAAACACGTTCCCATGCACACGGTTTCGTGAATTTAAAAAGGCTCTTTTAATGATCTTGATTCTTGATTCTTGATTTGGAGTTAGATACATCTTTCAAAAGGTTCCACACAAAATTTGACAATTCATGTATCACGTGATTAATTCACTTGTAAGCATGCTAGAATATCTAAACAAAAAACCCCACAAATATATTGAAACTAATAAAACTCAATCCTACATGGGCTGATAATGATAAGTAACCCACGCATTTTTCTCTTACGGTAAATCGATTTATGAAATTATTAGGAAACATGGACATCCAACTCAAAATCAATTGACAATGAGTGGAGTACCCCATGCATCTTATATATGTGTGTAGAAACCTCTCAACTTTCAATGTGAGACTTTACACACTAATAGGCCTCCTCGAGATATAGGCGGAACACGCACCAGCATCTCAAACATACCACGACAATACGAGCCACTTATACGGGTCACTTCCAATATGGGAAACCGTTTTTATGGGAAATCGTATGTTGGGCTAACCTTGGCTCTGATACCATATTAAGAAATATGGACATCCAACTCAATATTAATTGACAATGAGTAGAGTAGCCCATACACCTTATATATATATATATAGAAACCTTCCAGCTTCCAATGTGGGACTTTACACACTAATAGAATGATTTTACACACTAATAGAATGACTTTACACACTAATAGAAATTTTAAATCGCTACCAAATTTACCAGATTGGACCCTCTTATTATTGTAGATAGTCGTATTTAAAATTTATATATTTCGAATATTCGAGTAATGAAATTCCTCATTCTATTTAGAGACATAAAAAAAGCCAACCAAGTTGACTTTTAGAGCTTGTCACGATCGTTGTAGTTGCATAAGTTTATTGTAACGCCTACAAGAATAAACCAGCTAACAAGTGGTATGTCAATCAAAACATTTTTATTGTTTTTTACCCAACTTACTTCCCATTTATTGTGCAAATTTCTGTATGTATATTCCGTAATAGTAATAATTTGTAGTTGAAAAAAAGGAGATTATAAAACTTTTACAAATATCAAAACTAAATATCTATATTCAGTGTTTTCTTTCTTGCACATGATTTAACTTTTCAAGGTGGTAAATGTGTAAACAATGATGAAAAAACCGAATTAGAAAAGTTGAACTATTAGTAGGTAGCCAATTTAGTTTGGATGTCATCATAAATTAAAATAGTAATTGACCAATTTTTTTAAAAAAATTTTTTTTTTGATAAAAAATAGAAAATCAACCAAGCGTGACAAATAAATAGAAAATCAATCGAGTCGAATCAATTAAAAAACTTCAATTTTTATATAACAATATGGTTCAGAAAACCACAATATTTACCATTCACATAATTTATAATATTTTTCACTAATTTCAATACTTAAAAGGTTGTATTGAATTGTGAAATTTATAAAAATTTAAAATCATACTAAATTTATTAATGAAAAATAAAATTATATTTGGAGTTCAAATTAGATTATATTTTAATATCTCATCTGAATTTAAAGTAATTGATGAGATATAACAGACGACCAAAAAAAAGATAATAACAATGGCGTAAGGAATCATTATTTCTGCCAAGTAATGATTGAACCTTTCAAATCAACCGAGCGGTAAAATGCCGTGACAGATATTTTGTCAAATACCCAAACTACCCTTAACCGGTAACTATCATCGTCCCTGCCACGCCTCTTTTTTTTGTGTGTCTTTTTTCCGTATTAATCTCCTTCAAATTTCTTCAGTCTCTTTCACGATTCTCTCTACCCAGAATATGCCTCTGATTATTTCTCCACTAAATCTATATTCGTTGTTTATATTTAGATTCTAGAGTTTGGAGCAGAATCGGATCGATTATTTTTACCATGGGGGTTCTCCGGGATTCGATTCTCTCGTTGTTGCTATTGGGGGCAGTATTGTTCGTGGTAAGGGTTGTTTTGTTTAAAACTGGATTGATTTTCATGGTGAAGAAATGGCGGAGGAAATTCGTTGATTGGTTTCACGTTTACCAGTTCTACAAGGTCCCTGAGTTCAATGACAACATGCAGGAGAATCAGTTGTACCGTAGAGTTTACGCATATTTGAACTCCCTGAGCTCCATCGAAAATTCGGATTTCACTAATCTCTTCACTGGGAAAAAATCTAACGAGATCATCCTCCGTCTGGATCCAAATCAGGTAATCGGCGATGAGTTTCTCGGCGCTAAAACTTGTTGGATTAATGGGGAAGACCATGAAGGGGCGAGGAATTTTGTTTTAAAGATACGAAAAGCCGATAAACGAAGAATCCTTGGTCCGTATCTCCAGCACATACACACAGTCTCGGAAGAGCTCGAACAGAGGAACATAGAGCTGAAGCTGTTCATGAACGTCGGAATCGTCGCCAGAATCGATGACAATACGAGGAAGAAGAACGGGAGATGGAGATCGATCCCGTTTACTCACCCTTGCACCTTCGACAACATGGCCATGGAAACGGATCTGAAGGAAAAAGTGAAATCGGATCTGGAATCGTTTCTCAAAGGGAAACAGTTTTATAATCGACTCGGACGAGTCTGGAAAAGAAGCTATCTCCTCTACGGACCTTCCGGGACCGGAAAATCAAGCTTTGTCGCAGCAATGGCCAATTACTTGAACTACGATGTTTACGATATAGATCTATCCGAAGTATCAGACGACTCAGATCTCAAGATGCTTCTGTTACAAACCACGAATCGATCCGTCATCGTGATCGAGGAACTAGATCGGTTTCTCTCGTCGAAATCAACGGCTCTAAGCGTTTCCGGTATTTTGAATTTCACTGACGGGATTCTCAGTTCATGCGTCGCCGACGAACGGATCATGGTGTTCACGATGACGGCGAAGGAACAGATTGATCCGGCGGTTCTCCGTCCGGGTCGGGTCGATGTTCACATCCATTTTCCGCTTTGCGATTTCACGGCGTTTAAGGCGTTAGCAAACAACTACTTGGGTTTAAAAGAGCACAAACTCTTCCCTCAAGTGGAAGGCATCTTCCAAAACGGTGCATCTTTAAGCCCCGCCGAGATCGGAGAATTGATGATCGCTAATAGAAACTCGCCGAGCCGAGCTCTTAAATCCGTAATCAACGCTTTGCAAACTGACGGCGATCGGAGGGGAGCTCCGACGAGCGGACGGCGATTGTTCCACGAAAGATCGCATTCGGAAGATTACGACGGCGAGCAAAATGGACCTTTCTGCGGCGGTGGAAGTTCGCCGGCGGTGAAGGAGTTCAAGAAGTTGTATGGACTATGGAGGATGAAAAGTAACAGGAAATCTCAGTCGTTCGATCTGGCTCGAGAGCTAAGAAACGGTTCGTGATTTAAAATTTCATCAACAGAAATTTGTAGGTCTGTGATTGGTTGTGACAGTATGAACAAAATGTTTCATCAATTTTTTAGTTAAAGATGTACATAAGTTTTACGATACATATGTTTTATGGTTTGGTCTATGATTTGAAAGCACAAATTTCATTTTTGAACCTATTTTCTACCAAAAAGTTTAATATGTAGTTTGAAGGATTTTGTCTATCAAATGTAAATTTCTTTAGGAAAGCATTAGTTCTTGACAATCAAAGTTCTTGTTAAAACCATAATAAATAAAAACTAGATTTTGATCCAGCGTAAAAAAAATATTCACAAATAATAATTATTTATTTATTTTGTTAATTTAAATAATATATATAATTTGTCTTATATTTAAAATAATTTTAAAAAAAAAATTAATATTGATTACGAAAATGAAATAGATAATAAAATCAGATTATACAAATAGATTTAAATTGTATCTATTTTGGATAAAATTATACATATGATAGATTTTCAATTAAACTAAACTTTTGTTTTATATTTTGTTTGACTAATTTTTTAAAATTTATATTTTGTTTTATATTATATTTACATTGTATGTCGAAATATTAGAGATTTATATACAATATAGTGTATAATGGCAATTTTCGTAAATACTCTAGTAAATTATGTCTTAAGTAATATTTATCTTAAAATATTCTAACAGTATGACACATCAGCGTGACATATTCGTAAATCACATGTCAACATAAGGTTACTATGTTAAAATGATTCTCAATTAATATATTATTATAGATAATATTGAATTCAAGTCTTCTCAAATGTTTCTTTCTTCTTCTAAATCGGATAGAGTTGCCCGATCACACTAGTTGGCTAATGATTATACTTCTTCTTTTTTAATCAATAGTTTTTGGCATTTTCTAAAACACTAAGTCAGAAAATTATGCCATCTTCACATCTCACTTGAACTCAGTCTTCTAAAAAAATAGAACAACCGATAATTTTAGAAATTTTGGTAGGGTTGATCATTTTGGTGAGCTTTAGTTTGGTTTTCCTATGATTCTCCATATCATGAAGGAGTCCCCCTTTGTTTACTTGGTCGCAGGAACATAGTCTTCTTTTACGGGCCGAAAAATCTGTGAGACTTTCTCCTTTGCCAACACAGCTCCTTTAGTCAACGAAAGCATTGACTTCCCCTGTTTCTGTTTTTTTTCATTTCTCCAAATCCAATCAGAAGATATTAGGCATGTTCGTTTCGTAGCCGCAGGAACATGCGGCTGCATCATGCGGCCAAACGTTGTTCGTTTGACCGCCACAGGTTCCTGTGGTCAAACGTTGCGATCGACCGCAGAAAGCTGCGATCAAAATTTTTAATCGCTACGAAATTATAGCGTTTGCGATCAAACAATTGCGATACAACCTGCGGCGACAACTTACGGCGATCAAACGAACAACAATATTGCTGCGTCTAACCGCAGCATCTGACCGCAGGTCGCTGCCGCAGACGCTGCGGCAGACAAACGAACAGTGCTATTAAAGATAATAACATTGCAAAGTAGAAGGATAGATTCAGCTGTGTTTTTCTATGTCGTATTTGAGTTTTGTTAATTACTTTGTAAACACTATTATAAATTTGGATCTTATGCTCTGTGTCCTAATGATTTTTGTGGTACTATACATGACAAATATCTTGTAGATTTGGATTGGCTTTGAACAGCTGTACAAGATAGAGCAAAACACTTAGGATGTGTTCTTCCTTTCTGTTTATTATGAAATCGTCATATTCCCAAACCACTTGTTGTAATTAATGACACTAAACAAAACGGTGACTTTTTGTTTAACGGTTAAACAACGAAACGGTAACCTTTTGTTTTGTATTACTTAAATGGATTATTATCTATAATAAATTCTTTACTTATAATTTAAAGGCTGGTTCCATGTACCGGGTAGATTGTTAACCAAAAGCTCAGAATTTCCAAAGGTTTAACACACACACAAAAAGATTTTTATCACTTAGGAAATTAACAATAATCTGCTTCGTAATGCAAATCGGAAATATAGTTTTATTTATTGAAGTTTGAGGGTATAAGGACTGCTCATTAGGTGGAGCCGTGGAGCTAAATGGGCTCGTGAAGGCCCAAACATCTTCGCGAATATTTAAACTCATCTTCGACGTCTTATGTTAATGTCTTCAAGAAGTTAAGTTTACTACCTTCTCATGCCTTGAATTTTAATATCCCTAATATATTATTCGAAAATTTTTTTAATAAAATAATCTTTTCATGACGTATTAATAACAAAAATATCATGCTGATATATCAACACCACAACGAGTTTTAGCTTAAATATATAAAAGAGTTTAATTTATTAGAATAATTACAATACATGTCACTGATATTAATTTAGTTAGAGAATCAATATATTTTATTCAACTAACTAAAAAATAGTATTACATTTGCGTTAATAGTATACATTTTATTCAAATAATTTTTATATTTATTTAAATTTTTAATACGTTAATTTATAAATAATTTTAAATAAATATAAATAGATTTAAGTTATTACCTAATCTCTAATATATTATTTGAGAAAAAATTTAAAAAATAACTTTACTCTCACGTGTTATTAACAGAAATATCATGCTTACATTTCATCATTACAGTAAATTTCAAATAAATATATAAATAGGATTAACTTATTCGAATAATTACAATATATGTCATTGTTATTAATTAGGTTAGAGTATTAATATATTTTATTAAACTAACCAAAAAATACTATTAAATTCATAAAAAGAATTGTTTTTTATTTCTTAATTTATATGTACAAAATTAATGTTAAAAGTAATTTTAAATAAAAATAAAAATTATATAAATATTTAATTTATATTTACTAATAAAATATAATTTATGAATATTTTTTTCCATGCATGAAGTGGGTATAAATCTAGTTCGATTTATTTGTGGTTGAAGATTTAAAAGTATGAAACTTTGGATAAGTTTGAAACGTTTTCAAATGGTTATAACTCAAACTTATATTAGGAATTAAAAAATAGTAATTTGTATACCTTTTACACGACTGAGAATTGGTGTGTAATTCTTCTGTATAACTTTCCTATTAGTATAAGATGATGGACTTATTTTAAAATTGAGACACGTCCTTTTATTCTTTGGATTTCTTTGGTCCTAAGAAAACAACTTTCTATATATTTTAAAAAATAATATATAGTTGACTGCGTTATGTTTTCTTAAATTTATATTGAATAAAGTGACCACGCGCAGATAAATGTAGATTTGTTATAGACTAGGAGAATATCGTGTTTGATTTTATCCTAAATGTTTAAACGTAATTAAGATTAATATTCAAATATAGTTAGTAATTAAATAATCAAAATAACACAAACCCAGTGAAAAATCATGTTTGGTTGGCGGCCACTATAAAGTGGGCATCTACTTCCGCATTTCAAGCCAGCTACTAATCATCATGTGTTCATACACATTTATCCTCATTCTCTTTCCCATTAATTAAGTTTTCACCATTATTTGTTCTTAAGTTATGTTTTTGTTAGATTAATACCCTAAACTATCATTTTTTAAAAAAAAATTCTAAATTTAGCATCCCAAAAAGTAAGAATACTTATTTATTTTAAATATATTATACATAAAATTAATTAAGAGTAATACCCTAAAATAACACCATTTTAAGTTTATCTTCCAAATTTAACATAATAAAACTAAAATTCCCAAAATAGCATAAATTATTACGTAAAAATAATTATTTACCTTAAATAAAAATATATATAAAATTAAACATAATGTTTGGGTTCACTTTTTCCAATTTAGAGTTTAAATTTTTTCATTAAGAATAAGTTTTCAATTATTTTGGTATTAAATTTGTGCTATTTTTGGAAATTTAAATGACTAGTGCTATATTTGGAACAAAAACTTGAAATGATGCTATTTTAGTCAATTGCCCATTAATTAAAATATTATATTTGAGTTTATTTTTTTCAATTTTAGGTTTTTTTTTATTAAAATATAGTTTTAATGAATTTTAATCTTAAGTTTGTGCTATTATTGGAAATTTAAAATAATTATGTTATTTTTTGGAATAAAAACTTATAAAGGTGATATTTTATATATTTGCCCATGTTTTTATCATATTTCCATGTTAAATTTATTTATTATTTTCATGAATTTTCGCAGTTTAAATGTACCATATTGTTTTATTATTGAATTATTTCCAGATTAATAATAATAATAATAATTAGTGTTTAATTTTGGGAAAAAAAATTATTCTCAGTTTTTATATAAACCTTTAAACATTAATTAATACGAAACCGGTTTACTTACCGATTGCTTCCTACCAAAGTGTAAAAGATAATACGAGAATTGAAATTAAGTATTTTTGATAAAGGCATTTGAAGTTGAAATCTAAACGTTAATTGTGTAGTCCATATACCATGAAACGATTGGGAAATTATTAATTTCCAGCTAGATGAAGATTAGGTGGACGAACCGTGAAGGTACGGTTTAATTATTATTTAATATAGTGTCAATTAAAGATGTGGAAAAAATTGTCGAGTGGAATGTGACATTGCGGTAAATCTGGTAATAACGAAAATTGAAGGAAACCATGGCGTAGTCTCTCAAACATAGTGGGCATTTGCTTTATGAGATTAAATTACTATTAATCACAAATGATGATGACTAATTGATATGACCAAATGTACATATATTCACATTCTAAAACGAATTACGGCAAATGCATCAGCAAGCTTCGGCAAAACACTGAGTTGCTTAATTTACAAAAGTTTGAGATTA
Source organism: Pugionium cornutum (assembly GCA_018901935.1). NCBI lineage: Eukaryota > Viridiplantae > Streptophyta > Magnoliopsida > Brassicales > Brassicaceae > Pugionium > Pugionium cornutum. The sequence continues at coordinate 603,893 of CM032157.1, forward strand.
GGTTGCATTACATATTTTTTTCTTTTTTTTTTATCATTAGCTTACCACGTTTCGATTCAATATCCTAATATTTTTATGTGAAGATTTAATATTATCGTACGAATATACGTAGAGGTGATTCAACCAATAGTTTATTTATTTATCCTGCTTGTATTACATATTTATAAAAATTTAAAATAAAAATAATTTATATATTTATATAGACATAATTATGTTATAATTTGGTGCATGTATTCTACTAAAGTTATTTAATATGATTATTTTAAAATTTGAGATCAAATATAATATTTACACAATTTTATACTAATTAATGTACAACACATAACTAAATTTATATAGAGTAATACCCTAAAATAACATCTTTTAAAATTTTTCTTCTAAATCTAGCATCATAAAATTAAATTCCCAAAAATAGCACAAATACTTATGTGAAAATACTTATTTATTCTAAATAAATTATACATAAACTTAAAGTATTGTATTTGGGTTCATTATTTCCAATTTAGGGTTTAATTTTTTTCTATTAAAATCTAATTTTAATACATTTTAATCTTAAATTTGTGCTATTATTAGAAATTTAAACTAATTATGCTATTTTTGGAACAAAAACTTAGAAATGTGCTATTTTAGACATTTGCTCATTTATATATACTGCTTTGATTTTTTAAATAGTCATATTATATAACAACTGACATAAAAAATTCTACAATAATAAAATCTACGATTAGTTTGAAGATACGGTAAATATTTTTTAATTAATAAAAAATATTATAATATAAAAAAAAATCTACAATAGCAGGAAAATATATACACTCTATATTCTACAATAAAAAACTTTAATTAATGTTACAAACGGCTTTTAGTTGGAGTAGGTTAACTTAAGTCTAAAAACCATTATTTTTGTTAGTGTGTTAATTCCTGTTTGAACTTCTTATTAGAGATTATTACCAATAATTATGAATTCGAATTCAAAATAATTGTCTTGTCATGAGTTTTTTTTGGAATGTTGTTTAGAACTTCAATTCACGTAAAAAGGTGAAAATATATAAGGTATGTTCGTTTCGTAGCCGCAGGAACATGCGGCTGTGTCATGCGACCAAACGTTGTTCGTTTGACCGCCGCAGGTTCCTGCGGTCAAACGCTGCGGTCGACCGCAGAAAGCTGTGATCAAAATTTTTAATCGCTGCGAAATTATAGCGTTTGCGATCAAACAATTGCGATACAATCTGCAGCGACAACCTACGGCAATCAAACAAATAATAATATTATTGCGTCTAACCGCAGCGTCTGACTGCGGCAGATAAATGAACAGCGCTATATTAAAGGGAGGTAGTAATGAGTTTAAGGTAAAGAGGATAAAAACATTGCTAAGTTCACGCACGGGCACAAAAGTCAAAAAGCTGAGGAGCTCTATGTCTTTATTTGTGTCTCCAAATCAGATGCTTTGGGATTTGATAATCATGACTATTAGTAGATAATGATTCCCATCATATTTATTTTTTAATCACCCATTATTTATGACCTAAACATATTACTCAAAAAAATTCTAGTAATTTTATTGAAAATTGATTGCTGAGTTCTGGTTATATAATATGTTAATTATTCCAGTTTTCAAATCAAACATTCAATTATATGACGACATTTTTTTGTATGGTTCCACTAATTAATACCGTTTAGAACCTCAGTGAAAATAAATTAAGTTTTTAATAATATATTTTATAATGCTTTTGTACATATTTATTCTATTTCTTGTTTGTATCCATTAATTGATCTTTAATATTCTTTGTGTTTTACGATAAGTGTCAGTTTTGACACATTTACACAAGTTAATATATAACCCTAACCTATCAAGCTGATTTTTGAAATTCTTTATAGAATTAGAGCTAAATTAAGTATTTTGTACCAAAGTTTAACATTTGAAACCTTATATTATTTGTAACAAAAAAATCAATCTTTAAGCTGAAAATACACAGTAAAAATACAGTTGAATCAAACTTTGGGTTTACACGTACATGATAAATTGGATTATAAATAGATTACACAAACACTTCGAACTACAAATAGAAGAAATGATGAATACAGATCTCATTGATTACACACAAAGCCCTAGTATTCACTTATTCTTCTACCCTCTTATATATCCTTCTCCATTCCTCATAATCGCCCTTTTAAATACTAAAAAAATATAAATTACCATCAAACCAATTATACAATATATGTATATATTTGAAAACCCGAATAGATGGAATGAAAAGACAATCTGTAAACTAAGTTCTGACAGCTTTAACTAAAGTATCCCATGTGAGAAAAACCGAAAGATCATCAAAGTAAAAAAATATAATAAAATAAAAGTGAAAAAGAGAAGAAAGGCCAAGTTCGCGATCTCTTTTTTTAACCTTGTAATTTCACCAAGAAGATCCTCCTGTATTACTGAACATCCCACTCCAATATATGTTATTACCATTGCTCTTCTCCTGGGTTGTGCTTGAAAGCTCTTTCATGTCTGAAAAAGGGAACAAAACCCTACTTGCTCCATTAATATCAGCAGCATGATTACTATCTTCGACTCTTTGGTTACTGTTGATGGGGTTATGTCCAATACCTTGATGTTGATCAATTGAGAATGAAAGGTTATCGTTACTCTGTTTGTAACCAGCCATTGTTGGAAACCCTAAAGATGAATAAAGGACTGAGTTTGAATCCATCATTTGACCAGGCAAGAACGTGTTCATGCCTCTTGATGAGGCTCCATTGGTTCTTAGAAACTCGAGAGCTGAGACAGGAGATGAAGCACAGATTGAGGATGATGTATTGTTCTCGATTTTGGGCATATGAAGAAACTGAGACATACCATGATGATGATGATGATCTTCCATGACCGGGAAAGATAACAAGTTGAGATCTTTTGACGACTTATGAGGGATTTGGTTTGAGAAAAGAGTCGGTGGGTTTAGATCTGGAAGCTTGGGATTGGAAGCTGAAGCTAAAGGTGTTGAAGATCTCTTGTTCTTTCTTGAGCTTCCTCCCACAGGGACGTTACGAAGAGAGCCACCTGCGGTCCAATACCTTCGACAACCTTTGCAGAAGTATCTTGGTTGCGTGAGACTGTAGTTGTTGTAATAACAGAACTTTGTGTTCGTTGAATTACATCTTGGACAGTTTACTTTCTCTTGTGGCCTAGCCTTTCTATTTTCCACCGTAGCAGCCGTGTTGTTGTTATTATTTCCCCCGGAGCCGCCGTTTGATGCTGTGGAGTTTGGCCTTGTGGTGGTGGTGATGAATGTTGGTTGTTGTTGTTGCGATATGTTGTTGGTGTTTGAAATCATTTGCTCCATTGGTTTTACGTTTAACATTTCTTGGAAGCCCTAGCAAATCAATATAAACTTTAGTTAACTACTGACAAGTCTGACCGTATCAAACTAGAGAACAACGACAGCCAAATTAAACCAAGTCTTGAATCTCACCAAGATTAATTATGGTTTCGTGAGATGAGTTATAGTTAAAATCTATTAATAAAAAAAAAAGAACATTGTTTTTGTGTATGGTCAATATCGTCGGTGGTTTTTAGGAAAATTAATTCGAGAAAGAAGTAGTAAACTAAAATTAGAAGAAAAGAAGAAGAAACTGGTAATTAAGACCTAAACACCAAGAACAAAAGGTAAATAACAAAAGGTAAATAACAAATCATACCTTTTTATCCATTAGTTATCAAAATCTATAAATTAATTACATAAAAAGGTGAACTTATAGAGAGTGCAAAAGTTTCTTTAACTCCATTCGAGAATTTCGAAAAGGATCATCCAGATATTCATAGAAATCTTTGCCCCATACATACATACATGTTCATGTATATATGTATGTGAGGAGAGAGAGAGAGAAAGTTAGAGAAGAAGAAACAAGTAGATATAGCAAAGAGAGATCTTTTTTGACGTATACCTGCGTCCACTTCGTAGCATCCATGAACTTTGACAAAGAGAAAGGCAACGAGAGAGAGAGTAAAGAGTAAAGAGTAAAGAGTAAAGAGAGAATGTTTTGGAGATAGTTTTTTTTTTGGACTTTTGCTTTTTTTGGGACGATATGGCTCTATGCGTTAGCTTTCACTTTATGGATGATGAAAGAAAGAAGCCAAGAGGAAGAAGAAGAAGAAGAAGAAACCTGCAAATTTAAAAATATAAAATTTTATATCAAAAAGCAAAAGGAGGGTTTGTTGTTTTTGATTAGTCATGATAATGTCTCATGGCCTCCTCCTCTCTAGTTCTTTTCTGGTCCCTCTTTTAAAATATATTTAAAGAAAAACAAATTCGGCCTAAAAGCTTGTTCTATTTATTTAATTGGTTGGCTCAATAGATTATATATTCAGTATTGAGTTCAAATTCATGTAATCACAGCAGCCCTCTACATTTTGAGACTTAAACTATTTTTTCAGTAAATTCGAATTGAATCATATATTGCGATTGAATTGTCTATGAAATATACAAAGTTCTATTTGTTCTAGATGGATTCTAATTTGTAACATTATCTATATCCCTAATATATTATTTGAGAAATTTTTTAACAAAGTAATTTTACCCTGACGTGTTAATAACAAAAATATCATGCTGACGTGTCAATATCACATGGAGTTTCAGATTAAGTGTAGAAAATGGTTTAACTTACTAGAATAATTACAATATATACCACTGATATTAATTTGGTTAGACAATAAATATAATTTATTCAACTAACTAAAAAATACTATTACATTTGCAAAAACAATACTTTTTATTTCTTTAAAATTTTTATATGTTAATTTATAAATAATTTCAAATAAATATAAATAGATTTAAGTTACTACCATAATCCCTAATACATTATTTGAGAAACATTTTAATAAAATAACTTTACTCTAACGTGTTATTAACAGAAATAACATGCTGATGTATCATTACTAAAATAAATTTTAAATAAATATATAAATGAGTTTAACTTATTAGAATAATTACAAGTATATCATTGTTATTAATTTGGTTATATAATTAATATATTTTATTAAACTAACAAAAAAATACTATTAAATTTGTAAAACATAATTATTTTTCTTTTCTTAATTTGTATATACAAAAATTAATGTTAAAATAATTTTAAATAAAAGTTAAAATTATATAAATATTTAATTTATATTTACTAATAAAATATAATTTACGAATATTTTTTCCCACGCATAGCGTGGATATGAATCTAGTATACATTTAATTTCAAACTAAATATTTTATAATACTCTGATTTTATATCGTAATAATACTACAAAAAGCGTGAGTGGAATTATGAGTTGTATGCTTTATAAAAAATATTATGAGTTGTCTACTATTCCTGCCCACCCATTTTGTAAGTTTATATTATTTTTTTGGATAACGATCCTTCAATTACATTGTCAATTAATTCAAAATCTTTATATTATGACCATATACCCTCTATACTTAATATATTAATTATTTGTAGATTAGGTTTACGAAATTCGGTGGCGAACTCGAAATTCAAATTAAGTGATTAATTTATAGTAAGATGTGACTTAACATGATGCATAAACATGTATTTTTTCGTTACTAGCTTTTATATTACGTACTATATATATACTAACTAGATTAGACGTGTATACACAAGTTATAATTTCATATTTAATGGTCTGTTAAAAAATTGAAAAGTTAAAATACAAAATTAGATTATGAATGATAGTAAATAGTATAAAATGAGATTGTCCACGGGTAAAAAATTTAACAGTCTTTTATTTGTTCGATTCCCTTACTTTACTAATATTTATTTTTTAATTAAATTTTGTTACATAATTTTAAATATTTATTTTCTAATTAAAGTTTGTTACATGATTTTAAATATTTATTTTTTAATTAAATTTTGTTACATGATTTTAAATATTTATTTTTTAATTAAATTTTGTTATATGATTTTAAATATTTATTTTCTAATTAAATTTTGTTACATGATTTTAAATATTTATTTTTTAATTAAATTTTGTTACATGATTTTAAATATTTATTTTTTAATTAAATTTTGTTACATGATTTTAAATATTTATTTTTTTATATTTCTATTTGGATTATGTTTTTATTTTTTATTAACTCATATATCTATATTTTGGTGGTATTTTGATATTAGCAAAAAAGACAATATTAATTCGTTTTTGCAATCTAATATAAAAATATAGTGATGTTTGGCTTCTAAAATAGAAAAACTCTTTTTGGCATGTGTAAAAATTTGATTGTTAACTAAAAATTTATAGCCTAGATATGTTTAAACATATAATAGTTTTAATTTTATAATAGATAAGAATTTTATGACATATGTCAAAAATTTAATTGATAACACAAAATCATATACTATAGTTTTTTTCGTTTTTACCTTTTCTTTTATTTTCTCATATATACTTTAGTTTATATTGTTTATTTCTTTACTATAGTCTATATTAAATTTTAAAATAAATTTTAGTTTTTAATCTATTTATACATATCTAAATCTATTTGAATTTTTTTTTATACGTATCAAAATCTGATTGACTGCTTGATATGTGTCACGACCATATCAATTGCAAAATTTGAGGAATAAAAATTTATATACTATATATACTTATATTCAAAGAATATGGACTATTCAGAAAAGGAGACACCAAAATTATACCCTTGATTTCAATTTTAATCTGCTTTTTGTAAAAGTAACATTGTATATTACACAACACATGGCTACGTAAAGTTTATATGACTTTATTCTTAAACTGATAAAGCTCTAACAAATGTCGCGTTAGTCAGATAATGAAAACAGAATTTGCAAAAGCACATAACTGAAACTTGAGGCCAATACCAAAGACACTTTCAAATCAAAACAAAACAATACTGCACGAGTTTATGTATAGCTTTTGTGTTTAATATGTTTATGAATAATCATCCTAAAAATATCAAACCCACGTGTTAGTAGAACGTGCGTCTTTGTTTTCTTTTCTTTTTTTTCCTTTCTTGCAACTTCGTTTACTAAACAAAATTTTTGTAGTCAAATGATTGTTGCAGAATTAAGGATTTACTTCCGTCAACTACACAAACTTATGCGAGTAAACCTATTTTTATCTGTACTTTTTGGATTTTCTTTTAACTATATAAACTGTATTTTTCTTTCATAAATTACATAAACTTCATAAATTATTCTAATTACAGAAATTCTATTAATGTTTACACGTTAAATAGCTATTAAATCTGGTTCTAATTCGAAAATCTAGTTTTAACTTTGATTTAGTTTGAAACTAAAACCAGAGTTTCAAAGTAAAACAAGGTTTAATAACAATTTAACGTGTAAACATTAACGAAATTTCTGTAATTAGAATAATTTATGAAGTTTATGTAGTTTACGGAAGAAAAACATAGTTTATGTAATTTATGAAAGATCCAAAAAGTACGAATAAAAATAGATTTATTCGTATAAATTTGTGTAGTTTACAGAAATAAACCCTAAAATTAATAAGTTGGGCATCACAATTGAATCTATTGCATATAGATCCAAGCAATAATTCAGAGATAAGAATTGTAAAATAAATATCAAAATTTTAGTGATGTTACATAATAAAAATACAAATTGGTTGTATAATTTAGGGTTGGAGAAGAATTAGAGAAGGACCGACAGGAAGAGACAAAACGGAAGTGGGTGGGTCCCAATTTTGAGCGTGATTGAAATATTTTAGCTTTTTCAAACTCCTTTCCCTTTCCTGACGTTGACACTTGTCTTCGCTACACCGAGTCAAGATATCCTCTCTCCCACACAATCATATTTCGTGTCGTTTTGTGTTCCTACCTTCACCATGCCTGCCGTTCTTCTCCTGACTTATACGACCTTTTATATGTCTACCAACTAGAAGCCCATTCTAATATCAAATTGGGCTTCTTAGATTCATTTCTGTTGACAGTAAATTATTTATATATATGCTTGTTTAAGATATATCATATATATATCCACCACTGTCCCAAACCGAAATATATTTTTTATTTCCAAAGAAAAACCTTATATGAGTTTACAAGATGACAAATAAAATCATGGCTGATGATCGGAGACTTCAATGCAATCATTGGCAATCATGAAAAATCGGGAGGAATATCTCGCCCTGAAAGCAGTTTCCTGGACTTTCGTCTCATGTGCGAGAACTACGGTATGACCGATTTCCCTCACAAAGGTGATAACATGTCATGGTTCGGCCGTAGAGGGTCCGGAATAATCCGGTGTAGACTAGATAGAGCAATGAGAAATGAGAAGTGACACAATATCTACCCCCATACCATGTTAGAATATCTGAAATTCTGCGGATCTGACCACCGCCCTATCTGGGTTCATATGTTAGCCCAGTCACAGAGACAAGTCCGCAGCTTTCGCTTTGACAAGCGATGGATCTCAAAGCCAAACTTTGAAACGATAGTCAAGACAGGCTGGCTCGGGTCGGCTGAGGAAAAACCTTATATGAGTTTACAAGATGACAAATAAAATATGGACAATCATGTTCAATAGACATGCGATAATAAAGAAGATGAAGCCAAAGATCTACAGCCCGATTACATGATCTTGGTCTATATTGAAAAATAGTCGTATCAAATCTACATATCCATTGTTGAAGCGTCCGTAGATAATGTAAAACTTGTAAATTAACTTGTTTATGATTAATGATGTTGTTAAAAAAAAAGATTATCACCCTCGAAAATCACCGACCGGAACCCCATGGACCAAGTAGCCTGTAAAGTCCATAATAATGCTGAAAATTCAGAATCAATAACCGAATGTCGACCTTGATATTTACTTCTTCCAGTGAAAATAAAACCACCATGTTCATTATGGAGAATCCATCTTAATACCCGTTTTATGTGATGCGTCATAATTACATTTGATCCACGATTGAGGAGGAACGGTCCTTTGAGAATTTTGAGAACTTGGGCGGACGTTGAGCAATTCGTGAACTGACGTGATTAAATTGTAAATCTGTATATTTCCAGCTATCAATCCATTCGCCTTCGAAACTACCGTTGTCTTTGTTACAGAAGATAAGTGTATTCCTTGCTTTCCACAAGCACCATATTATATACAAGGGCAAATATTTGTAGATTAACTCATCATCAAGCTAATTGTAGCTTGCAATTAAAAACTTGAGCTTATCATGAATATTTTGTATTTAGATCACAAATATAAGTTGTAGAATACCCACTTTTCTCCATATTATTTGAGCAGAATGACATGTAAAGAAGGTATGACTCTCGTTCTCCTCAATATCCTCACACCGGACACATTTTAAATCGCAAATTTTAAACACGACAAAAGAAAATTAAGGCCCATTCCATGAAAGTCGTTATATATACAAAAGACTGAAAATCTCTATCCTTACGAACAAAGTCACTAAACGACGTCGCTGAATAAACCTTACCTTAATTGATAGCAAAACTCTCACACATAATGACGATTTATTATCAATAACTACTTTCTTCATTCTGAAACGACGAAGGAAGCTTCAGTTTAGTTGTCATTTTTTTAACTTCATCTCTCGAATATATAAATATCTTCTTCGCCATCTTGCAAAACTCACTGCATGTAATGTAAACCAGTTCTGATTTAGTTCAGATTTAATTGATTTTGAGTTAAAACCAAAAAGGTTTACAACTTTGTGATATGACTTACTTCCATGGATCATCTCCAGCAAGCATCATATCTCCTTCATCATCTGTGAAGACAACAATCCATTTGTCTCGAGGAAGAAGCTGTCCTTTGATCTCAAACAACTTCTCGAGCTCCTTAATCAATTCTTCATATGATTTCAACAGCGTTAAATCAACCGCACGACCAACAGCAATCCCTTGCATTTGCACCTTTTCAATCCAAAATCAAGAAAACCAGATTTCACAACATTGCTATACTGTATAAGAATTTTAAAATGTTATATTACTTTGGTTCGAGTCCTCGATGTTTGTTGCTTCTTTTGCTCATTAGTGCCGCTTGGAATGATGGGTTCTTGACACTTGGCAGCTCCAGAAGTATCGATGGGTTGCTTCTGTGGAGGAAGTGGAGCAGGAGGATTGGTTGTGAGATCAAATCCAAACAACCTATAGCAACAACTCGATGTAGGAGTCTCAGACTTGAAGCTGTTTTTTGTGGCGAATCCACCTGAATTTCTCTCAGTTAATGGATTTTCACTCTGAGAAAAGCTGTACAAGAAACTAGCTGGAGCTGGAGTCAAAACCGATGATTCGATGAGTCTTGACCGCTTGCATTTCGGTTGTGTCTGTTCTGCAGGTGTTGAAACTGGGGAAGTTGGCAAGAAAAGCTCAATCTCCCATGGTGAAACTTTGTCTGGTCTCTGAACTGTTGTTGGCTCATCCCATTGGACCTAAAAAGAGGAAGAAAGAATGTTATATAGGAAAATGATAAAGACGAATAAGCACGATAAAAACGAAAACAACATTGAATGGTTAAATGAACCTGCAACGATCTCCATTTAGAAGCTGGCCATTGTGAAGATAGATCTCCAGTTCCCACAATCGTACCTGTAAATCTGGAGAAACTCAACCATTCAGTATCAAAAACACTAAATTTATAATAAGAAAAAATGGAATCTTACATCCTCTCAGGAGACTCTTCTCCTTCAAATCTCATTCTGTATCGGGTACCGAGACAAAATCCATGCTTCATAGCTTCCAGGTACTTGTTCACTCCTACAATGAACTGGCTTATCCTGTAAAGACAGAAACCTTTGTTTAAGTCCTAAAACCATCTATGTGAATATAGCAGCAAAAACATTAGATGTCCTAAAGTACCTAGGCTTGTAAAACACAACAAAGATCGTCTTGGTAACAACAGCATGAGAAGCTGTAGCAAGAACTCCCAAATGCATGCTCTGACTCGAGATAACCGAAGTAGGCATCGTGCTTTGATGCCGAGCTAAACGCCTCACTCCAACTCGTAAATCCCCATTCTCACCCCTAAACACACAAAGGCATTCCATGAATTTCATAAAAATAAAACCAGACCAGTAAAGTTTCAAAAGAAGTAGTACCTCAAGAACACAAAAGCATCTCCAGCTACGAGTCTTTTCGAGGATACAAATGTACTCCATCCCGTCGTAAGCAAATGCCTTCTTGGTTGTCCTAACAAAACAAAAAAACACCTCTCATGTTTCATTTGGTCTAAATACAGTTCCAAAAATCCATGAATTAAAAATAACCCAAGATTAGTATCCATACCTCTGAATATATGCTTAAACCTCCATTCAAACCCATGAAGATCTCTAGCCACAAGTTCTTGAGTAGGAGTAGCTTGTGTCATGTCCTAAAAATTGTAGTTGGAGTGAGAATTCAAGGTAAAGTTCTTCAATTGAGAAGAATTTTTTAAAGGATATTTACCAAGGCGGGCAAGCATTCAGTGGCGTGTTTACGAAGAACAGAGAATCCACCATGAGTGCTTGTGTCTGAAGCCGTTAGAATCTTAACAAACGAATAAAACGTTTGTTTTTTCGGTTCAACGAGAGGTGGATCAAGACTCGTGGGTACACTTTGCTGCAAAAATAATCAAAATCAACTAAATCATTTCCAGGAATAATATATGTTTTTCTAAGAACTTACATCTTCCTCTGGTCGTAATGTAATCTGAGCGTAAACTTCATCTGTTTCATGCTCCGCCTATACATCGAAACATTAACATTTTAAACAGATTTAAGGGGGGGAAACAGGAATTATGATAAAATCTTACCTTTAACATCACACTAAGAACTCGACAAAGTATCTTAGGAGGAAGATCAAAAAGAGGTATTTTTCCTAACTCAATTCTCTGATTAGTTGAGGCCACAAGCTGCAAAACCCAGAAAATTGATTAAAAAAAGAGAGAATGGGGAAAAGGATAAAAAAACAAAGAGATTAATTAGGGTGTATACTTGTTCCATGTGACCCTGAGGGAAGTAGAAAACTCTCTCTTCAGCAAGAGGAATCTCCACTAATGGACCTGCACAAGTTTTCCACAGCTCTGTGTATAGCTGATCATGATCAGACCCTAAAATCAAACAAACAACTAACAGTCACATTTCCCCGCCAAAACAAGGAAAAAAAAAGAAGCAAACTTCGAAGCTATGCGAGAATAGATAGGTTTTAAAAGCTTTTTTCTCTAGTTTATAAAGGAAAATTGAAACTTTAACGAAGCTGATTTTGATTCACCAAAGCAACCAAACAGAGTCAGTTGTAGAGACAACAAAAATTGTAAGTTTTTCACTTTAATTTCTCCAGTCTCTGCTTTTATACTCACTTGACGAAGAACTTCTGAAATCATCTAAATTCGCCATTGAAGAACCCGAATGAAAACAAGAGAAGAATAACCAGAAGAAGCAGAAGCAGAAGCAGAGGATTATGAAAGATAAAATAAAAACCCTTCACACTCTAAACACTGCTGTCAATCCCATGAAAGAAACACGAGAGAGAAGAAGAAAAAAGGAGCCCTCAAAGGAGGAAAAAAATCCCTTCTTTTTATCAGGGCACAAAGGACATTTATGTCCGTATTGATTACAGAACGTAATTCAGGCACTGTTGGATATCTCTCTCTCTTTTTCCCCGATTTTTTTCCTTCAGCCACGAAACAGATCTTCTCTCTCTGTCTCTCCTCAACCTTTTTTTCGTTTCCTCCTCTCCTCTTAGATTCCGTGTTGATTACCCTCAAAAATCACAAACTTCTCCTCCTCCTTTTCTAGCTTTGCTTACTTCTCCATACCTAACTCCGATCTCCAGCAAACCAAAGTTGCTTCCTTTTTTTCGAAGAAGTCTCACGGTATCATGCACAGATTCACACTCTCCTTCTCTCTCTCTATAGATATACATATATATACTTCTTTTATTAGTTCAGATTTTGAATACCTGTCATTTCCACCCCCAGTAACTTCACTTGAAGCTTCAATTACCTTTTTTATCCATTTATTAAAATCTTCTATAATTGTTAAATTTTTTATTTATCATGTCACTACTATAAAGGAAACTGCATTTTTGTTAAAAAAATAAAAAATTTAAAAGGCAAACGAAGGGACGTTACATAAATATTCCTCTTTACCACTAACCTGTTTAACCACGATTAGTTAAATTTATACTTTTTAAGAACGTACGGTGCATTTAACGGAGAAAACTAATCTCAGCCGTCCAATAAAGACGACGCTGTCTAGCATACCTATATTACCAAAATACCCCTAACATAAGAGCGCGTGTATTACTACAAACACTAGAACTGCGTCCGTTTCCGTTAAAACTTGACGGTGCCGTTACACACTTCGTCTATTTCCTTCTGTCTGGATCGTGGCAGGCAAACGTGTCGGCTTCCGTATTATACCCCGGCCATATTTTTGTTTTCGTTAAAATTTTCTTTTTTCGGCAAAACTCGTATAAAATTAACTTTTAATGTAGCATTTATTATTTTAAACTTTTTAAGCTAGAATAATTAACACTTTAATCCATTAAATTAGATTTTTGTATAGATGCTCTTACGACGGAACAATAAACTCCATTTAATTTAGTCAATTCAAATTTAATTTTTAACTAACAAATTTTAAAATGAATATTCACATTAATTTAAATTTAATTATTTAAAGCATCTGTTAATTAAAAAGGAAATCGGAACAGATAAAAAAAAATTTTGAATGGATTCCATTTTATTTCTTGTAACATTAGATTTCAATCGTATGTGGAGAAAATATTTTCAATAATATTATTTATTAATAAATATAAATTAAATATTTATATAATTTAATTTTTATTTAAAATTATTTTTAATATTAATTTTTATATATATAAATTATAGAAAAAAATAATTATTTTTATAAATTTAATAATATTTTTTGTAGTTTAATAAAATATATTAATTATGTAATCAAATTAATAATAATAATATATTATATTATTTTATTAAATTAAGTTTATTTATATTTATTTAAAATTTTGTGTAACGATGATAATGATATTTGTTAATAAATAAAAATATTTTTTAAAAATATTTTTTAAATAATATTTCAAGACATTATTGCCGTTACTGATTTTAACACTGTGGACTGAAGTTAATTACAAAATGTGCCATTGACGGATATTAATGGGACCCACAGCTATGGCTAACACCCACACTCGCACAAGCCACAGCCATGACTCTTTATGGGACGAGTGCCTTGGGAAACGGTGCGAGTGTGGGTTGTTACCACGTGACGAATCAGTTCGGAGTCACGCGCTTTCTATTTCACGCGCTTTCTGCTTCACGTGCTTTATTCACAGAAAATAACAGTTGAAATTATATATAGAAAAATGAAAATAAAGATTACAATGCAGATCAATAGAAATATCGTTGGTGGAAAAATATTGTTACGATAAAAAAAAAGGGAAGAAATAAAGTGAAGAAGAGAGAGTGGGAAACAAGCGCTTACGAAACGTGAGAAAAAAAAGTGAACATGAAAAGTCATGCCGAAGTGTCGGAGGAGAAAGTGGTCCCGAGAAGACACGTCAGAGTTAAAAAAAATTGCCACGCTGTTGGGTCGTATTCGTGATCGACAAGTGTCATATGCTAACTTGTTATAGAAAGAAAACCTGCTCTCTCCTTTAAAAGCTCTTCCATTCTTTGTCTTTTCTTTTAACTTCACCTATGTTGTGACTGGTGAAGAAGGCCATTCAAATTTCTTTTTATGTTTGGTTAATGAGGAATTCTGTGTAGCAGAACTTCAGTAAATTTATCGTAAGCAAAGTAATTCTGGTTTCTGGATTTTCTCCTTTTTTTTAGATTAGTCAACGAAATATTTACTACGTTTTAATTTTGTTTTGGTCACAAAGTACATTTTGAATTATATGAATATTTTTGTCAAGTTTTGTTGAATAGAACAAGCTGGCTCAGTAATTTAATTCATTTAGAGGATACTTCGTTTAGATGGAACTTAGGATTTGGTGACTGGATAGCAGATTTGTTAGCCACCCTGCCGTATACTCAGGCCGGGCCTGAGCCCAAGCAAAGCAAGCTCGTACTTGCGGCTCTCAATGTTAATATAAAAAAATCAGCCCTTATTTTAAAAGTATTCTTAGCACAAATGGTAAATAAAAGTAAACTGCTTTTTTGAGTTCTTCGGTTTGAGTCTTTCTAACAACAAAAAAATTTAAAAATTAGAACGGCCCAATTTTTTTTGTAGTATAAAACGACCCATTTTTTTCGCTTACGGCCCTATTAAATTCAGGGCCGGCTCAACGTATACTATTGGATTTGTTTACTTTTGTAACCAACTCTTATAAACTACTGGATTTGAAAACCTTTATTATTTTCTTTTTTTGGTCAACTAAATCTTTTTATAACTTACGATCTATTTAGAGACATCAACTGTATTACATAATCTCAACGTATAATTCTTTTTGTTAAGTGTTTTTCTGTTTTTACTGCATTATAAAATGACGTCAAAAATGCATTTCAATAACTAATCATTAGCTTCTTGTTTGTCACATATTCTAAATTCTTTAGTTAATTGATAAGCATGAATCGTTTATATGAAAATAAAAGTAATTTATTAACCCGTTAGTGATGTCAAAAAGAAACTACATAATAATCATGTGCGGATGAGAAATGTATAAACTATTTTGTTAATCATGTTTTTATTATCAAAAAGTAATTTAACTAGTTTTATGTGTATGCTATATATATAATACTTGTGACTTGTGAGTAACAACAACAGGTGTAAATTTTTAAATTATAGAAAATGTATGTAACATTTTGTTAATCAAAATAGATTAAAATTGATATATATATATATGGCTGGACTTCAAAAGAAAATAATTTAATATTTTAGTTATACCAAAAACATCCCATCTTAATATCCCTAATATATTATTTGAAAAACTTTTTAATAGAGTAACCTTACACTGACGTATTAATAACAAAAATGTCATGCTGACGTGTCAACACCACAGTGAATTTCAGCTTAAATATATAAAAGGGTTTTAATTACTAGAATAATTACAATACATGTCATTAATATTAATTTAGTTAGAGAATAAATATAGTTTATTCAACTAACCAAAAAATATTATTACATTTACAAAAACAATAATTTTATTTATTTAAAATTTTTATATGTTAATTTATAAATAATTTCAAATAAATAATAGATTTAAGTTAATATTATAATTCCTAATATATTATTTGAGAAACATTTTAAAAAAATAACATTACTCTGACGTGTTATTAACAGAAATACCATGCTGACGTGTCATACGCATGGCGTGGATATAAATCTAGTGATAATAATTAATATGCATAAACAACATTGGTATTTTTTATAAATCAGACATTAAAGCAAATTTATTTTTTAACAATGTTTTATCTATAAAACTTACAGAAAATCCTGGCAAAACGGAAAGGAGATTTGAAAGAATCGAAATTCATCACGAAATATGAAAAAACTACAAAATAACTAACTTTAAAAAAAGGAAAGAGCAGAATTACCGTAAATAAGATATTCATAGGAATTTAAATCCTAAGTTTTAGAGTGATTCTTATTCTGCATGGGATTTCATGCTCAATCTCGTTATTGATAATTCGACTGTCTATTTATTTAAGTTAGTAACTAATTTAATTAGCTGCGACGGATATTCTCTCAAGTTGTAAATATTTTAATGCAAAAGGTTCATCAAATGGAAAAATTAAATAAATAGAATGAGGAATATGATCATTGAAAGTAAATATGAACCCATGGATGAGAATAAAAAACAATGCATTAGTTTATTTAAAAATTGCTTAGTGGTGGAGTGGAATCCATTACACAACATTTTTAATTATTGTATATTCTTATTAATTACTGTTATATTCCATTGATTATTTGATAACAATAGTTAATCACTTGTTTAGTCATAGTCGCCATTCGCCACGTCATTGAAACAAGAATAAACGAATATTCTTATTTGATATAGTCATACATTGAAATAATCAACTAAAAATACCATAATGTTATACGAAAACAACCGTATGGTTGTTTAATAATGTAATAATTAATTTGTTTGAAGATCAAAATGAATGGTTGGCTTAAGTTTAATCCCAGTCGAGAAAAAAAGAGATTTGATTCGATGGTTATTTGTATGTGTAAAGTTTCACGTTCGAAATTGAAAACAGGTGTATGGGCTAGTACTCCAATCATTACTAATTGGTTTTGAGTTGGATGTTTATGTTTCCTAATATGGTATCAGAGTTTAAGGTTAGTCCGACATGCGATTTCTCATAAAAACGTTTTTCCACGTTGTAAGTGATACGAATAAATAATCTGTATTATCGTGGTATATTCGAAATGTTAGTGCGTGTACCGTCCACATCTCGAAGAAGCCTATTAATATTTGTGTTAGATACTCATGTTTTCTAATAAATGTCGTATATATCTTCAACCTTGCAATAATTTAAGTTTAAAACTTTATATAAGCTATATTTACTGTAAATTTCACATAAAAATTGCATGAGAATTCATATTTATAACATCCATAACAAGTGATCAGAAGTACAATAACATAAATGTCGATTTAACAATCTTTATAGCAGAGAGCAACACAACAAGAAAGGTGACTCACACATAAAAATCTTTATTGCATGTAGTTTTGTGATGATTGGTCCGAAATGATCTTTTAATTCCTTCAATTTCATATTGATCAAAGCGGTCATATGCTTGGCTTCATACATGTCTTCCGATACTATCAAATTGCAGAGCCTATCTATCTTCCATTCTATAATAGTGTTGTTCGTTTGGTAATCGCAGGCGATTGCGGTTGCGGTTAAGGTCAATACTACGGATACAACTGCGGTATATATTGTTTGTTTGTTTACCGCCGACAGTTACGGTTGCGTTTGATCACAGATTTTTAGTCGTATCACTATTTTAATTAGCGATCGAAAAAATTATGACGCATAACGCTGCGGTCAAACGCTGCGTCTGTTACAAATATATGCGGCAGCTAAACGAACAACAATCTACACAGTCGCAGTCACAAATTCCTACAGGTGGCAAACGAACATGATCAATATAAATCAGAATGATTTAAATAAAATTTATTATTCTTATTATCATTTACACTTAGAGAGATCTAGACGGTACAATATATATTTATTTAATTTTACTTTTGGATGGGGCCTAATTAATCAAAGCATTCTAGGGGTATATTATTAGATAGTAAACAAATGTAAAAATTATTCCGCACTCATGTTGTATTTCTATTAACATGATTTCCAATTATCTTTATTGATATTATATATTGGTGTACACTGATTTCCATTCTACAAGGTTAGAACAAATTCTTCTCATTTCTTTTTACCAAATCAGTTCTTTGAAATGCAGTAATTTATTGATTGATCTAATCAGATTATAACCTAGACTAATACTAATTGGTAGTAGTAGTAGTATACTCATATATGTCGTTTCAAATGACAAAAAAAAGGATATTATAAGATTAAGAGTTGAATCATAAACACTTTCCAAATATGAAAAAGTGAAACTTAGCATTATACATAAAAGAATTCAAAAAAAAAAACAATTGCGTGTAATCATATCATTCGCACTCTTTGGCTCTTTCTCTGCTTCTTCTCTGTTGCTTAATAGGCCTGTCAATATGATTCTTTATCCGCGGGTCCCGTCCCGTTTGACCCGCTGCAGGGCGAGTGCGGATCGAGTGAAAATTTTTTTTTCATATGCGGGGCGGGTGCGGGTCAAGCATTATTTAGAGCGGGGCGAATGCGGGTCACAATTTTTTAACTTGCGGGTTAGCGGGTATCCGCAAATTTTTGGTTCAATCAAATTAATCAAATTCAGACCCAACTAATTTAAGCCCAAACTAATTTAAACCCAAACAAATGAAATGATTAAATATTTTAATTAAATTATTTAAATATTTTTAGAAACTTTAATTAAATTTATTAAATATTTTAGTTTAATTAAATTTATTAAATATTTTTAAAATTTTTAATTAAATGTATTAAATATTTTATTTTAATTAAATTTATTAAATATTTTAGTTTAATTAAATTTATTAAATTTTTTTAAAACTTTTTGAAAAATGAAGCGGGTCACCCGCGGGACCCGCTTGATTAATGCGGGATGGGTGCGGGTCTAAAAAAATTGATTCGCGGGTTTTGCGGGTAAAAAAATTTTGTGCAAAAAAATCTGTAACCCGCCGCGGGGCGGGTCTGACCCGCTTGACAGGCCTATTGCTTAGTCACGTAGATGGTCAATTATTTAAAGGGTATTTTGGTAATTTCAAAGAATAAAAATTAAAGGGTCACTTTCTCGACATAATACTTTCACACTCCCACTTAACCGTTGGGTCAATCTCCCAATCTGGGAGAATCTTTTTCTTTATATTATTTTTTTAGTTACAATATTTAAGTTGATCATTTTTGTGGTTGAATAACCTAAATAATTTTTGTGATATTTTCAAGATTTTATTAATCGTAAAACTACTCAGAATCATGTTTTATGTCTAAGCATGTTGTGATTATATAAGTTTAGTAACTAAAATGAATGGAATCTTTATTAATTAGTTTGTGGACTTTTTGTTAGTTAATTATCTTATCTTAAGCTATTAAACAGAATTATTTCTTGGTTTCTCACAATTTTTCTATTCAGTCATGTTACCAATCAATACCATTGTTTAATCTACATTATGATAGAACTTAAAAATAACTTTTACAAATTGTATAAATATTCGAAATCACAATTTATAACCAGAGCCGATCCGGAACCAATCGGGATAAATTCGTGGTTGCGACTATATTTTTATAAAAAATCGGTTTTTATTATGAAATTTTATAATAAAATAATGTAAAACGATTTTTTTTATTTAATTTTTGATTGCGGCTTTGTTAAACTCATGTCTGATCCTGTTTATAGCTATCAACTTAATAGTTCACAAAATAATTAAAAATCGTAATTAGAATTTTTAGTGAAAGTATAAGAAAAAATCATTGAACGGGTTTACTAAATGATTGATTATATATATTATTATTTTATCAACGTATTCTGGTATATTTGTAACTTTTTTCATTATGTGTTTACCAATAAAAAATTTTCGGATTTTCAGTCTATTTTTATAAAACAGAATCTAATTTAGGTGAGATTCTGTGTTTTTCCCATCCATTTATTGCACTCTTTTACTTATTTAAAATGGTTGTGTAGGATTCCAAGAATTCCTCGATATAGATTTATTCTTTTTCAATTTTTATTCAGCAAACCAAATGTTAAAGGCACATCACAAATTCGACAGGGGATTGATCAATTTTGTACAATTTCAAATGGAAAGTAAAGAACAGCCAAAAGACAAACATATATACACATTTATTGTTCTTTGATTAATACATTGTAACTTATAGTTTTGGGTATTTTAATGTAACAAATATATCTATATTTATATATATATATATATATATATATATATATATATTAATTGAGAATCATTTTAACAAATTAACCTTGGGTTAACGTGTGATTTATAAGTGTGTCACGCTGATATGTCACACTATTAGATCATTTTAAGATAAATATTATCTAAGACATAATTTACTAGAGTATTTACGAAAATTACCATTACACGGTATATTATATGTAAATCTCTAATATTTTAACATACAATGTATTTTGTCATAAATTGTAAATATGATATAAAAAAATATAAATTTTGAAAAATTAGTCAAACAAAATATAAAACAAAAGTTTAGTTTAATTGAATATTTATCATATATATAATTTTATCCAAAATATATATAATTTAAATCTATTTGTATAATTTAATTTTATTATCTATTTCATTTTGTAATCAATATTAAAAAATTTTTTTAAAAATTATTTTAAATGTGAGATAAATTATATATATATATATATATATAATTTAAATTAATAAATAATTACTTAATTATTATCTGTAAATATTTTTTCCCACGCAGTGCATGGGTCAAAATCTAGTATAATAATATACGAGAAGAGGGCACCATAAAGATGGATATTTTATCACATAATCTCTCTCTCTCTACTCTGAAGATGAGTAGTTTTAGAAACATTTGTAAACTTTTGAGTTTTAACTTAAATTGGAAACCCAAACTTAGCACCTATTTCTCATTCCACCCTATTTTAGTTTCTTAATTGATCTATTGAGAAAATACATTAACTTAATTTTAATACAAAACAAAACCTATTATGTCGCTTAGTCCAAAATCCAAATTATTATAAATTAATGGGCCGTAAGAGATGAATACAAACCCGACGAGCTTACATATTTATCTTAAACTTATTGAACTATTCAAAGCCACTCTAAACATTATGGTTGGGACTTGTGAAGCCCAGCCCAATACGGCAGTAGAATTGGGCTAAACTTTTTATAAAAATACCAAATAAGTAACAAAGGAAATTAAATTGGGTTAGGTTCCACTGAGAATTGAGCTCGTGTTTAGAGGAATGACCACTATACCATGGAACCATTATTTTAAACCTAGTTCACACTCAATAGGTTGCCAACAAATTATCTGATTTATATATGTTTGACTTAAAATATTAAAGTTTTATTTCTGTCAACTATACAAAATTATACGATTAAATCTATTTTTACTCGTATTTTTTGGGTTTTTTTTACTACATAAACTGTAATTTCTTTTCATAAATTATTCTAATTGCAGAAATTTTATTTATGTTTACACGTTAAATAGTTACTAAATCTGATTATAATTTGAAAATTTAGTTTTAACTTAGAGTTATTTTGAAATTAAAACCAGATTTTCGAAATAAAATAAGGTTTAATAATAATTTAACGTATAAATTTTAATGAAATTTATGTAATTAGAATAATTTTTAAAGTTTATGTAGTTTACGGAAGAAAAACACAGTTTATGTAACTTATAAAAAATCCAAAAAATACGGGTGGAAATATATTTATTCGCATAAATTCGTGTAGTTGACAGAGGTAACTATTAAATAGTCCGTGAATTGTATATTTTTTTTAATGTTTCTATAATTCTAAATAAACCAATCTAATGTGAAACTATTTATCTAGATTATTTAAATTAAAGAGTTGAAACACCAATTTATCAACGACTCATATTTTTATATGAATGAATTTTAATGTTAATTTTTCATATAAATTCACATATATATACATTTTTGGAGAAACATATTTCTATCCGTACTTTTTGGGTCTTTTTTAAATATATTAACTGATTTTTTTTCCATAAATTACACAAACTTCATAAATTATTCTAATTTCAGAAATTCTATTAATGTTTACATGTTAAATAGGTACTAAATCTGATTTTAATTCGAAAATCTAGTTTTAACTTTGATTTATTTTGAAATTAAAACCAGATTTTTAAAGTAAAACAATGTTTAATAACAATTTAACGTGTAAACATTAACGAAATTTCTATAATTAGAATAATTTATAAAGTTTATGTAGTTTACGGAACAAAAATATAGTTTATGTAAGTTATAAAAAATCAAAAAAATACGTGTGGAAATAAGTTTATTCGTATAAATTTGTGTAAGTGACGAAAGTAAACCCAAAATCATATAATGGGCATTACAATACATTCGGAATTTGGATTCCTAGAAATGTATTTTTAAAAGAGATTGTCGAGCAATTAGTTAAACGTTTACGAAGAAAACAGCAAACATTATCTTGAATATATATTCAAACTTTCATTATGTTTAACTTGAATACATTAACAACTATTTAGACTATTTAGTTAATTAAACATTATCTAAAACATTCCTAAACGATTATACAGTTACTAAAATCGTTATTAAAATATACTGACTTATGAAATCTTACAAGAATAATTAATTACCATACAAAAGATCAGATTATATTATTTTCAAGCTCATATAATCTTCTTTCCAAATTATAATTATATTTATTATAACAGTAATTGACCAAATAGTTTTTTTTTTAAATGATCATTTCTACTATCAAATTTATTTTGACTAAAATATAAATATAATTACAGTTTTATCTTCCAAGTCTCCAACCATATAAACATTATTATATTTTGGAAAGAAGATTATATGAGCTCGAAAATAACACAAAGTGTCAATTGTTTCAATACTTAAATCTAAAACATTACTTTTGTTTATAATAAATAATATTAAGAAATTATTGATACTTGAGATATATTGTTTATAGATTATTGATTTTAATATAAAGTAAAAGGTAATATTACATAATATAACTAAACACTAATCAATATTAGAATCTGTAAAACACATCGACACAATTCCCATCAAACAACTTTTGTTGTTTTTTCATATCCAATTTTTTTTTTATTATCATATATAGAAGAAAATTTTAAAAAGAAGTAACATCAAAAATTAAAAGCCATCCGTGTAAAACACGGGAATTAACCTTAGCGTACAACTGTACAAGTGGTGCAAGAAAAAGAAAAAAAGTACAAATAAAGTCAATAATTTCGTAATGATGATTTTACTCACCATTGGATAGAAAAGGAAAAAAAAAGAAAAAGAAAAGAAAGAAAAGCTTTCACACACGAGCTTCATTTTCCTTTATATGCTTTGGAGTTGATGGACTCAACTCTATTCAGATCCTTCTGTCTTTAGTTTAAAAACCTCTCTTTTATTTATCTCCGATGGACCGAAAAGTCCTAAGCACCCTCGTCTTCTCCGTCGCTCTTCTCTTCTTCTTTTTCTCCTCCTCCGCCTCTTCTTCTTCTTCCCAATACAACACACTCCTTGTCACCACTCTCCCTTCTTCGCCAGTCCTCTCATCCCCCGAAACCGAAGCCGAAACCCAGTCCCTGATAAGTGAATCCGAATCCACAACTTCATTCTCCGTCTATCTTTCACATGTGGATGCTCTTTCTTCCTTCTCAGATGCATCTCCCGCGGACCTCTTCAACCTCCGTCTCCGTCGTGATTCTCTACGAGTCAAATCCATAACCAGTCTCGCTGCCGTCTCTGCTGGACGGAATATCACGAGGAAATCTCCACGCTCCTCCCGTGGATTTAGCGGTACTGTTATCTCCGGTCTCTCACAAGGAAGCGGAGAGTATTTCATGAGGTTAGGCGTTGGAACTCCGGCGACTAACATTTATATGGTCCTCGACACAGGAAGCGACGTCGTTTGGCTCCAGTGCTCTCCTTGCAAAGTATGTTACAACCAATCCGACCCGATTTTCGACCCAGCCAAATCAAAAACTTTTGCCACCGTCCCATGTGGATCTCGTCTTTGCCGGAGATTAGACGACTCGTCGGGTTGTGTCAGGGATGGAAGCAAGAGTTGCCTCTACCAAGTATCGTACGGTGATGGATCTTTCACCGAAGGAGATTTGTCCACTGAAACGCTGTCGTTTCGCGGAGCGCGTGTGGATCATGTGGCGTTAGGATGCGGTCATGATAACGAAGGCTTGTTCGTTGGTGCCGCTGGGCTATTGGGTTTGGGCCGTGGAGGGTTATCGTTTCCGTCGCAGACGAAAAACCGTTATAACGGAAAATTCTCTTACTGTTTAGTTGACCGGACTTCCTCCGGTTCTTCTTCCAAACTGCCGTCAACTATTGTTTTCGGAAACAACGCCGTTCCGAAAACCGCCGTTTTCACGCCGTTACTAACGAACCCGAAACTCGACACATTCTATTACTTGCAGCTTCTTGGAATAAGCGTTGGCGGTTCACGCGTTCCCGGCGTTTCGGAGTCTCAATTCAAGCTTGACGCCACCGGAAACGGTGGAGTTATTATCGATTCCGGTACGTCAGTAACCCGGTTAACTCAATCTGCTTACGTGGCGCTTAGAGACGCGTTTCGTCTTGGTGCGACGAGGCTGAAACGTGCTCCTTCGTATTCTCTGTTCGACACGTGTTTCGATCTGTCGGGAATGACGACAGTGAAGGTTCCGACAGTGGTGTTTCATTTCGACGGAGGAGAGGTTTCGCTTCCGGCGAGTAATTATCTAATTCCGGTGAACAATCAAGGACGGTTCTGTTTTGCGTTCGCCGGAACCATGGGGAGTTTGTCAATAATTGGAAACATACAGCAACAGGGTTTCCGGGTCGCCTATGACTTGGTCGGGTCACGAGTCGGGTTTATGCCTCGCGCGTGTTAGATTTTGAGTTTGTGAGTTGACTGAATTATTCTCAAACTCTTTATGGAAGAAAATTAAATGATTTATCCTTAAGTGTCACATCATCATACTACTCATTAGCTATTATTAATGAAGATTACGAAGATCTCGAGATGGAGATTTTTTCCCTATATTTTGGTTTAGATTTGTTTGTTCATGGAGAAGTAAATCCTAAATGTATTAATTTCTTTTCATTTGAAAAGAGTTAAAAAGAAAAATGAAATTAAGTACCCGTGACGCGTTAGCTAGTTTTTAGCGATGTTCGTTTGTTTGTCGCAGATACTGCGGCAGCGACCTGCGGTCAGACGCTACGGTTAGACGCTGTAATATTGTTGTTCGTTTGATCGCCGCAGGTTGTTGCTGCAGGTTGTATCGCAATTGTTTGATCGTAAACGCTATAATTTTGTAGCGATTACGAAACGAACATCTCTTTTGTTTCTTAGCATCAAGTGTTAATTGCGTTATTACATCAAAAACACATTTGTCTTGATTCTTAATATATCTAACTTACCTAATTTCATATATATGGACCAAAAGTTTTGTTACTATCAATTACTTTCAAAATTGCTTTATCAGTAGACAAAACTTACGTGGAAAATAACTATTTTCCCTCTAATTGATCCGCTTTTGTACTCGAGTGGCTAGTGCTATATATATACAAATAATTTCGATTCGGTGCATCTGGATATTTTGGCAACGTAAATATATTTGTATAGTAAACGACACATGTATCGTTAGTAAAGGGTGGACATATACTTTTGTTGATTACTCTCCATGTGAGTGAAAGAGTAATGATATCAGAAAGTTTTTGGTTTTACGTGTTTTTAAGAAGCAATTTATACTTTAACAATGAAACAAAATAGTTTATTCAGTAAGATAAGAAATCAATAATAATGGTTAATAAAAACGAAAACATCCTGGATGATGACAAATACAGAGACAAAGTGTAGCACGTGGGGCCATATGATAAGAATAATGTAATCACCGAACGAGCCAACAGTTTATTCCAACTCTTTTTCCGCTGTTCGCTCCGCAAATATCTCCTCTTTCGCTCATTCTTAATTTTCCACATTGTCACCGTCGTTTATTTCGCTATACGAAAACATGACAATTTTTCATAAAATATTGTGTCACAAATTCGTTAAGAATTTTAGTCAGAATAGTATAAATTCGTTATTTTTGGGTTATAAGAAAAACATTAAATTTATACCCAACGTGGGAAAATATTCGTAAATTATATTTTATTAGTAAATATATATTAAATATTTATATAATTTTAACTTTTATTTAAAATTATTTTTAACATTAATATGTATATAAATTAAGAAATGAAAAATAATTATTTTTAGGAATTTAATAGTATTTTTTAGTTAGTTTAATAAAATATATTAATTGTATAACTAAATTAATAACAATGACATATATTGTATTCTAATAAGTTAATCTTATTTGTATATTTATTTGAAATTTATTGTAGTGATGATACGTTATCATGATATTTCTGTTAATAACACGTCAGAGTAAGATTATTTTCTTAAAATGTTTCTCAAATAATATATTAGGAATTACGGTAATAACTTAAATTTATTTATATTTATTTCAAATTATTTATAAATTAACGTATAAAAATTTAAAGAAATAAAAATTATTGTTTTTAAAAATGTAATAGTATTTTTGACTTAATTGAATTAAATATATATATTTTCTAACCAAATTAATATCAATAGTATGTATTGTAATTATTCTAATAACTTAAATCTTTTTATATATTTAAATTAAAATTCGTTGTGGTATTGACACGTCAGCAGGTATTTTTGTTATTAACACGTTAAAAGTAAGATTACTTTATTAAAAAGTTTTTCAAAGAATATATTAGGGATATATATCAGTTAATGCCGAATGTTAGGACATCGTTCTATGATTTTTTCTATAACGGTTTCTACACATTGCGTTACCTATTAGTTAAAAATAACTCCGATCTTCTTATAAGTCCGGACATTCTGAATACAAGTAACATATTTGGTTCGTCACCCTGCTTTCAATCGTTTTGTATGTAAATAGTGTTATACATGAATTAAGTTTCATTCGTCATTTTAGTAATCGAAGCTAAATGATATTTAAATACACGACAACTTTCTGTAACATGATGCCAATCTCATTTTCGGGACACAAGTCCATGAGTCTGTCATCTTGCACGTGACATATCGGACAACAGAGGAAGAAGAATAGGACTAATCACTGTATCAAAACCACTTATTTATTGTTTTTCTTATTCACCGGTATAACTAAAATATTGTAATACAACAATGAAACAAACAAAACCGAGATTGATCTCTCAGGTTGATTTGCTATCACAATGGAATCAAATCTGCTCAGAGGAAATGAAAGTACCAAAGGTCAATATGAGATTTAATTTTGCTTACGGCTGTGTGAAGGAAACCAATGCAGAGAAATGCTCCAGTTGGTAGGCTTTCCCAAAGCCATTTTAATTTGTTCTTGCAGCAGATCTGAGTTTTGAGGCTGTGATAAGATACAACTGCATGTATCTCATGGTCTTAATTGGTCTTATCATCTCCAAGTTGGATATGAAATCCAAACTGCTCAGCACTTATAACATTCCAGGCTTTAGTGAAAAACTCAACATGTTCTTATTTTGCTTTGAAGAGATCGAGGGAGAGGTTTCAACCATCTCAGAACTGAAGAGTGCATGAATATTAGACAGTATGCTTTCATAAAACTCCTTTACATTTTCTAAAAATTTCCTTAAAACCATTTTCTTTGACCTGTATGTACGTAACCTCCAGATCAGCTCTTATCGTCAAAGAAAAAACAAGAATCTGTTTAGTAAACCCAAGCAGCTGTGGGTGATGATGAGAAGTACCTGGAAACATCGGCTAACCAGTGGTAACAAAAGAAAACACACACTAAAATCTTTCTAGGTTACTCATTTTCTCATGAATATATAATCAGATTCTCTACTCATTGATCTCTTTTAGTTAACTGAGACAAAACTTATGTACAAACAATCTTCATGTCAAATCTCAGATTCTCTTAAGCTTTAATTTCTTTTCTCAGACAACAACCCAACAGAAAGAGATTTGTACATTTACATCTGTTAAAAATGTAATGACATGACAGATCATGATAGCTGGATCGTTTGTTGTTGCCTTTTTTCCTTTTAGGTGTTGTGTTTTAAAGGATGGTCACTATCATGAATCAATTTTTTTGTGTGGAATAATTTTCTTTCCATCTCAAAGAGTTAGTGAGTTTGTTTGAAATGAAGAAGAGTAAAATGTTCTTTTACATTCCCTATAATTAATATTTCATTGGTCTTTTAAGTGACTTACAACCTAAGCCACACCGGATTACTTATTTCTCTTATGATTTCATATTCTTTACGTCTTATTTAAATACATCTCTTTAAGTTACAAAAAAAAGATGAGTACACTTTTCATGATTCTTTCAAGTTTATTTAGCGGTCGATTCAGGTTAGTTTGGACAAATAAAATTACCACAAATTTAGTTATATTTGTTGAAGAATGTTGGAAAAATTTGTAAAAGGAAATTACATTTTAAAAACTACATTTTTTCTTTTTATTTTTAAGTTAATTGACTAAATTATTTTAGTACTGTTTTATAATTACCTCAATGTTTAAATTCAAAATTTGACTTTAATTTTTTATTTATTAAAAGATCTAATTTCTAATTCAAATCGAGGTAGTTGATCACTGTTGTTGAATTTTAGATCCCGTGAATGGAGTATGTTAGATCAACTATAATATCTTTAAAGCTTACTGGGGATAAAAAATTTTATGATCGAAGGAAATTTGTTACAAGTTTTTGAGTTCGGTATTGGCTTCGAGCTATTAAAAGTCTTCCTGCCTAATTATTGCGCGAGCCTGATCTTTTATATCTTCAATTCGTTTAAGTTTCAATACTGCAATCATTACCACTTTTAAATGTTTATAAATGATATTTAATACTGACAGATTTTCCGCCGATAACCGGTAAGATCGGACAGGTCTTTGACCTGCTCGGCAGCTTTTCGGTAGACACACATCCACTCTCAATAAAAATGGACTTTCATACTATCGGATCTATTCTATTTAGGCCGAGCTCTGGATTGCAGGAACATCGCAACCTACCTCCAACAATCACATATAAAAATTAGTTAAAAAATGAAAATGTAGTTTCAAATTAAAAACATAAATAAGAGACTTTTCAATTAAGCCTTTTTTTGGTTTTGTAATAGAAATCGTTTGGATTACAATGAAAAACACATCAATGGAGACGGAAAAAAGCGTCAAGAAGAAAATGCAATCACATGTTTTTTTTTTGTCGGCACCATTGACATGTTTACTCCATCTTTACTGGACCATGGTATTATTTTATAAACAATAGTTAATTAAATACGACGAAATCATTTGAGTAAGATGATATTTCTATTAAATGATTATTTTCCCAATCTTGTAAATTCTTCTAAATTTTTATAATTTTCCAATAACATTCTCTCGACTATACAGTCGCCTTCGTGACCGTCCGATTTTCAATCAGCGTTTCCGGTTCACTTGACGGCAACTTTATCTCTCTCTCTCTCTCTGGAATTAATGAAGAAAAGTATCTCTCTTTTTGTTTTTGAATTTTACACTTCACGAGGGTTGACCTGTTTCGGTGGTGTTCAATTCATCCATATGTAAATCGGATTTGATCTTCGCCACGATCGAAGATTAATCAATATTTCAATCTTTCTTCGGGATATTTTTTTGGGGGTTCCATGGATTTGGATAGCATGGACTGTACTTCAACCATGGATGTGACAGATGATGAAGAGATCCACCAAGATCGCCATTCGTACGCATCGGTTTCGAAGCATCATAGTAATAATAGCAACGCGAATCCTGCTTCTGGGCTTCTTCCGACCACCACCAGTGTTCATGAGCTTCTTGAATGTCCTGTATGCACCAATTCTATGTACCCTCCGATTCATCAGGTCTGTTTTTTGTGTTTCTCTTCTTGCATAAAATTTGTCCTGATTTTGAATTGCTGGATCTTTACTTTGTTGATTGGTTTTAGGGTTTTTGAGTTTCTAATGAGAAACATTGTCAGATCTATAACCTTTTCCTACTTCCATGCATATTTGGATGTTCGAGCAGTGGTTACGTTGGTCTTTGAAAGAAAACTTGAAATCCGCTACTACTTGATTTGAGTTCCAAATATATGGAATTTAGTTTTTGTTTCAAATGTCCTTATTGACATAGTCTAATCAAATTATCATGGTTTTGTGCTTATGCCTATGGAGGAATTCTGTAAGCAAGAACAATCCCTGATCGTGATTGTATATACCGTTATCTCACTATGCACCCACTTCAAGATTCATATTGTGTCTTTAGAGAATTATGAAAAAACATTTACACAATGTTTTGGTTTGCCTGCAGTGTCACAATGGCCATACTCTTTGTTCAACTTGTAAAACCAGGGTTCATAATCGCTGTCCAACTTGTAGACAAGAGCTCGGTGATATTCGTTGTTTGGCACTGGAAAAAGTAGCAGAATCTCTTGAGCTACCGTGCAAGTACATGTCACTTGGATGTCCAGAGATATTCCCTTATTACAGTAAACTCAAACACGAGACAATGTGTAACTTCAGGCCTTATAACTGTCCCTATGCTGGATCCGAGTGTTCAGTTATGGGAGATATCCCTTTCTTAGTTGCTCATCTGAGGGATGATCACAAGGTAGATATGCATTCTGGGTGTACTTTCAACCATCGTTATGTCAAGTCTAACCCTCGTGAAGTCGAAAATGCCACATGGATGTTAACTGTAAGTACATATGATTCGTGCTTCATATCTATTTATAAACTTAGATCTGTTAAGAGTCGTTAGGTTTTTTTATGTGATGAAACTTGATCTTTCTAGTATAAACTGTAATGTGAAGCAATCAGAGGATTTGAGTTTTGCTGTGTTGCGAGTCAGGTTTCAGTTGTGCTGCTTAGGGATGTCCAATTCGGTTAGTGGAATATAAAAACCGAATGAAAACCTAGTGTTCTTCCTAAAGAAGGTCCAATTATTTAGGTAAATGTGGTATGAGTGATTTTATGTAAATTTGTTCTGAAATCAAAATTCTATGTCTAACCTCTGGCTCCGTGATCTCTCTACAATTAAACCGTCCAAGATGCTTATCAAAGTTTCTGTCTTTTAGTTTGGTTTCTGATTCAAATTGAAAATCAGGTCTTTCACTGCTTTGGTCAATACTTCTGTCTTCACTTTGAAGCATTCCAGCTCGGAATGGCTCCAGTGTACATGGCATTCTTGCGTTTCATGGGGGACGAAACAGAAGCTCGGAACTACAATTACAGTTTAGAAGTGGGAGG
Organism: Pugionium cornutum; assembly: GCA_018901935.1. Lineage (NCBI taxonomy): Eukaryota > Viridiplantae > Streptophyta > Magnoliopsida > Brassicales > Brassicaceae > Pugionium > Pugionium cornutum. Next base: position 635,400 of record CM032157.1, read on the forward strand.
TTATGGTCGGAAGCTGATTTGGGAAGGAACACCGAGAAGCGTAAGAGACAGCCACAGGAAAGTTAGAGACAGTCATGATGGACTAATTATACAGAGAAACATGGCTCTTTTCTTCTCAGGTGGAGACAGGAAAGAGCTGAAATTGCGAGTCACTGGACGGATCTGGAAAGAGCAGCTACAAAATGGAGAAGGTGGAGGTGCTTGTATCCCAAACTTGTCTTAAAACTGAAAAAAAAAAACAAATTGATTTTGAAACTTGGCCAACTTGGCTTTGTCTCTGTAACCATGGTTCTTGGAAGTGTCTGTAATAAGGGCTTTCTCTGTGGTCGACGATAAACATGGGTTGTTCTTCTCTCTCTCTCTCTCTGTCCTTCTTTAAGGGTTTTTATAGTTCATTACATTATATGCTGTATCTGGAAAATGTAAATGTTGAACCTTTTCTGCACTGCAGTGTTTATCAATCTCATTTGAACAAGTCTCTAATGATTGTGAATGATTGCCAAAGGGAGCATCTTAAAGGAAAACGTCGACGTTTCACTATCTTTGTGCTGATAAACCCATCTTTGGATTTGGGGTTTTGACACCTTCACTACAAAAAAGGATTGTAGTTTGATCCCTGTCCCATCAATGGAGGTTCTGAACTCTGCTCTTCCTAATGGTTTCTTCAATTTCTCGTCTCTGTCTTCAAAATCCAACAGGAAATTCACTAACAAGAGAAACCAACATCGATTCAACTTGCCCATTTCCAAATTTTCCTACTATCATCGCGCTTCAGTTCTCCGAGTCTCGGCTCGGTTCGGTGAGACCTCAAGGCGACGTAATTCACTGAGGAAGAAGATTATAGGTGATGAGAATTGGCGTTCGAACCTGATTCCGTCTGACCCAGGTACGCAATCTCGAAACGAAAACGATAATTTCGATCATAGTGATGATTTGGTCGAGTTAGTTAGCACGGAAGGATTGAAAGATATGGTTTCTCAAGATTCGAATTTGTTGAATGAGCTTGAAGACTGGGTTTCTCGGTATAAGAAGGAAGCAGAGTGTTGGGGGATTGGTTCGAATCCCATTTTCACTGTCTATCAGAATTCGGTTGGAAACGTGGAGAAAGTAGAGGTTGATGAAGACGAAGTCTTGAGGAGAAGATCGGGTCTGGAGGATTTGGAATCAGTGAGTTCTAGGGTTCTATATGCGAAGAAATTAGCTAAACAAATAGAGAATGGGGAATATTTGATACATAAGGATAGTTCTCTGGTCAAGTTTGTTTCTCCTTCATCTTCTCCAAAAGAAGAGCTTCAGTTCGTTAGCTCAATCCAAAACGCGATTCTTCGTCTTGACTTAATTCCAAAGTTGCCGGCGATTGGAAGAGCTGTTTTGTGTGGTTACATAGGACTCTGGTTGTTGAAGACGGTGCTTGTGTATAGGAAAAGTAACGAGGTTGAGTGCACAGAGTTGGAGAAGGAGATGATGAGGAGAAAGATGAAAGCTTGGAAGGGTAAGGAAATGACGGAGAAAGGTACCGTGGAAGTTTTGCAGGAGGATGCTTTGGAAAAGCCATTGGTACCGTTTGAGAAGCCTAAGTTTGATCGTAAAGAACTTATGAGTAGTATATCTAAAGTAAAGGATTCAGAGAAGAAATTGGAACTCTTGAACTCTTTTCAGGTTGAGAGTGGTGAATCCATGGATTTTGATAATAAGATCAATGAAATCAAAGCAATGGCTAGACGAGCACGGGAGATGGAAGCTCGCATAGAACTTAATGAAAAGGAGAAGAGCGATGTGAATAAAAAAACGGGTGACCATGATGAAGATATAATCGTGCCATCACAGAACAGTCTTCCACATAAGGGTTTGACACACAGTGAAGGTGGTGATGATAAAGATGAAAGACTGGTGACTTCGACTGAAAATGATCATGAAAACACTGCGCTTTCTGGCTTGGCTATTCCAATGTTGAATGGGGAGATGGTAGATTATTGTGAAATGGCAGCATCTGACGTAGGAAAGATGAGTAATGTGGTACCACGAGTTCCTACAGACGAAATCATCCAATCTTCTGATGTTTCTAAAGATAAGTTGAGCGTGATGAAGAATAGCACTGGTCGTAAGTCGCGGGTCATACGGTCTGTAAAAGAGGCTAAAGAGTTCCTTTCAAGAAAAACTAGTGAGAAAGAGCGTACTCAGAAGCCATCTCAGACGATAGCCGAAGACAGTGATGAAATCTTCCCAAAACAGAGCGATGAAGAGCGTAGTGTAGCTAAAAAACACGAATTGGTTAACAAAGATAAAATCCTTGGTGCACCTGTCAATGGAACCTTGAAATCTGCGCTTGAGTCTACTTCTTCTGAACCGTTAGGGAAGGGTGTTGATTCCCAACCCCAAAAGAATGATTACCAGATATTTTCAGAACCTGGGAATACAGTTAAGGGATGGGACAAGCAAGGATATTCTGCAAACAAAATAGAAGAGCATGAAACAAGTCTTTTGGAATCAGTCAAAAATGCTTCTGGTGGTACTGAACATATGGAGAAGGAACAACCATCAGGAAAGGAGAACTGGATGGAGAAACACTACCATGAATTTGAACCTATTGCTGGAAAAATGAGAGCTGGATTTAGAGCTAACTATATGGCTGCAAGAGAGAAAGAAACTCAGGAGCCAGGGACGATTGCTGAAATTGTAGAACTTTATCGCAATGAGGATAGTGATGAGCTTGAGTGGATGAAGGACGAACGGCTAAGAGACATTGTCTTCCTTGTTCGTGATAATGAACTGGCTGGTAGGGATCCATTTCACCTGATTGATGTCGAAGACAAAGCTATGTTTTTGCAAGGCTTGGAGAAGAAAGTTGAGAAAGAAAATGAGAAATTGTCTCATCTGCATCAATGGATTCATTCGAACATTGAAAATCTCGACTACGGAGTAGGTAATATCTCTCTACCACTTTGATTTGTAATAAGGTTTTCTCAGTGTCTCGCTTTAACAAATTACGTGGTGAATTATAGGAGCTCAGTGTTATATAAGCTTGTCAAATATCTTATATCCCTTACTCTTATCATTCAGATGGCATTAGTGTGTATGATTCACCAGAGAAAGTGATACCCAGATGGAAAGGTCCTACGCTTGAGAAGAACCCCGAGTTTCTCGAGAACTATCATGAACAGCGTGAAGCATTGTTTTCTGGAAAAGCTGCGCCTGTATCTCCAGTGAAAAATGAAGAACAGAGCTCTCTTCATGAATCATCACAATCTACTTCGTCTGACAAGAACACTTTCACTTCTTCATCTGAAATTACCTCTAGCCAGCCAAAGATTGTTGTAGAAGGAAGTGACGGATCTGTTAGACCTGGGAAAAAGTCAGGAAAGGAGTATTGGCAGCACACAAAGAAATGGTCACGCGGGTTCTTGGAGTTGTACAATGCAGAGACTGATCCAGAAGTGAAAGCTGTTATGAGAGACATGGGAAAAGACTTGGACCGATGGATTACAGAAGACGAAATCAAAGACGCAGCTGATATAATGGAAAAACTGCCAGAGAGGAACAAGAATTTCATTGAAAAGAAACTCAACAAACTCAAGAGAGAGATGGAGTTGTTTGGCCCTCAAGCTGTTGTGAGCAAATACAGCGAGTATGGAGAAGATAAGGAAGAAGATTATCTATGGTGGTTGGATCTTCCGCATGTACTGGTGTGTTTTCTTGCTAAACATTTGGGATTGGAGAAACTCAAAGTCCTTTAAATATAATTGTCTTTTCGTGTTGCAGTGCCTCGAGTTGTACACAGTTGATGACAAAGGAGAGCAGCAAGTAGGGTTCTACACATTGGAGATGGCAAGAGATCTAGAATTAGAACCCAAACCACATCATGTGATTGCTTTCGAGAACGCTGCGGATTGTAAAAACCTCTGTTACATTATTCAAGCTCATCTGGATATGCTTAGAACTGGAAACGTTTTCATTGTTCCGCGCCCACCAAAGGTAAAGAATTTCACCAAGGAAAAAAACTTTAACTAGACCTATTCTCTAATCAATTCAAAATTGTTCTCTTTAAACATATACAGGATACATTTCGAGAAGCCAAGGCCAATGGGTTTGGTGTAACGGTTGTTAGGAAAGGAGAACTGAAGTTGAACATAGACTCGCCACTAGAAGAAGTAGAGGAACAGATATGTGAGATTGGAAGCAAGATATACCATGATCAGATCATGGGAGATCGATCTGTGGATATAAGCTCGTTGATGAAAGGTGTCTTTAACCTCAAGACCAAACCCACCGGCAAAAGAAGAAAACGATCGAAGCGGGCTCTGAAAAATTCTAAAAAGAAAAGTAGCTGAAGCACCAAGCAGCAACAGAGGTCGGATGCCATTTTAAAGCAGACTGACTCTTTCTCAAGATACTGATGTAAGCATCAAGCTCATCTTGAACACCTATGTTTATCATCCTTGGAACTCTTCGTCTATCGTTTCTTCTTGGTCTGCTCTAGAACCACATTAAACGAGTCTTTTGCGTTTCTCCAATGCTTCCTTTGAGTTGATCTATTCTGATTTACTGCTAGAAACTTCGTGCGGAATTTCCAACAACATATAACCAATGGGCAGATTTGTTTGCTGCTTCTGTAAGTTCTTTGTGTTTTGCGACCCTTATGCGCTACAAAAACCTCGAAGTTCATCCGTCTCAACTCGCTAATGGCATGGATCACATGACCTTTGTTAGCATTACAACCTGAGGTTCATGGAACTCAAGAAGCTGGTTAACTGCCAAGCCATCTTGCTTGCAATAATCTTTTTACCTGATGTATAGAATTTTCATCATTGTAGTTTCTCATATACGGTTCAAGATTCAAATGCGCTGTATAAAATTGTACACCAAAACTATAACCGTGACGAATAAACAACTAAAAACATATTGTGACGAACGTTATCAGTGTACACGTGTCAGTTAGAACAGATTCACAGTTGGAACACATTGGAGATTGATTTTTTTGGGTCGGTTTAAAAGTCAGAACCGGGATAAGATCCAGGATACCAGTATCTTCTTCCAGTTCTCATTGCATTTTCAAAGATTAAAGGAACTCAAAAAAAAAACACGAAAAAGAAGAAGCAAGAGTACAACATATGATACAACCACGAATCGATGCTAAGCGATACTCAAAGCACGAGTTTCTCTGCTAATGCGAACTTGTACCGAATCAAAAAAACACCAACCAGAGAAATACTTAGAATAAAAGAGTTAATGACATCTTAGGCTGACACGAGATAGCTTTGGCAACAAAAGCAAGCAATCACAACACCAACTAGTGCTCCAGCAAGAACCTGCGAAGGAGTGTGACCGAGCAATTCCTTTAGCTTTCTTTGACTGATGGGATGTCCTTCGAACAAATCCCTTATTATCAAGTTCAGAACCTGACATCAACAAAGACAAATGACAACATTGTCATCTTATCTCGCAAAAACCAAACAAGATTGACACTTGGTACTATTCTCTGCAATGTTATCAAGAACACGGCATATCATTCTAGAACCAACAAGAGCTATCATCATCAACCATGTGCCTAATGTCCATAATTTCAAGAAACATCGATTGCGATCAACAATGCAAAACCCATCTATAAGAATTTTCTTCAACCGTTCAACACAAAAGGTCAGTTAAGAACCAAGAAGAGACATCAACTTTAGCCTAAATGTCCACAGTTCCATATCTGGTGATGAACTTTGCTTCTGCACAATACTGCATAACCTCAAGTAAACCAAACTTTTACATGCGGCATTCACAAGCACTTCAAGAACCTAATATACTATCAGAAAGTCAAATTTCAACAATAATGCATAGCTTCAAGTAAACCAAGTAAAAATGTCCAAACTCCAAACTTGACATGCTTTTTTTAAACACAAACAAAGAAGAAGCAGATTTGGTTTCTTTACCTCAGCTTGCATACCGGCATGGCGTCTGACGCCGATTGCATCATACATCACAATCAAGCTAAACCCTAAACAAACAGGAAATAACGAATCTGCCACTCCATGGCAAAGCGCCACAGAGGTTGTCAAAGCCATACATAGAGCCGAGTGAGACGAAGGCATTCCACCAGAAGCACACAGTAAACGAAAGTCCCATTTTCTCTCTATGAAGAAATTGATAACCATTTTACTCGACTGCGCGAAGAACCACGCGAATACAGCAGAGACGAATGTCGGATTCGCCGAGAGCGTCGCCACGAAAGGGCTAATCTTAACCTTAGCCGAAGCCGTGACGCTCAAAAGAGCAACCCCTAATCCACCGCTCTGCTTCAAATCTCCGGCGAAATTCTCCGAAAATGCCGCCGTATCGTCTCTGTAAGCGCGAAAACGCGACATCCATAGCCGGGATTGAGACGAAACCAAACCCTTTATTGTTCGAATGATTGGGCGCAATACACAAAAAGGGTTTAACTTGATTTGACGATTATTAGCGTTGTTGCAATCTCGTTTAGGATTCGAGGAACCCGAAGAGGATGATTTACAGCATAAAGATAAGGTGTTTGAAGCTTCGAGCTTTTGGATAGAAGTTAGCTTGACGACAGAAAGACGAGAAGGGTAATGGAATATGCTTTTTGAGAAACAAGCGAAGGAAGGATTTGATGTAAGCGACTCCATGAGAGAAAGTTGCTAAGCTTCTTAAGCTTACTCTGCGACATACAGAGAGAGAAAAGATTAGAAGAATGAATGTGTGTGGAGAGTCTGGAGAGTTGGCGAAGAAAGATTGGAGATTTCTTCAACTGGGCCAGATTTCTTCCATAATACAAATTAATTAAAACTCGTTTTATGGTATTTAACATAGAAATCGTGTGGTGGAGAGAAAATATTTTCGTATATTATAACGGAAATACCATTCGAGTATCGTGACTCGAACATAAAGAAAGAAGATACCCAAAATTTGTATGTCTATTTTGTCTTTACGCATTTTCGGTCCAAAAGAGAATTAATCACTCATCAAATCCACTAAATGAATCATTCGTCAAGCCTTATACCTATTATGGGCCCAATGTTCCACATTAGGCCTTTAAACTTTATGAGTCGGTTACGCTCCATGGTTTGACTTTTCAATAGGGGTATATTGGGTATTGAGCTTTGGGTTTGAGATTATATATTCGTCGCACACGAAAATTTCAACGGTCGCCTAATAGATAGCAATTCGCGGTTATTACGTTTGTGTCTCTTTTCTCCTTCCCCTACGGACTCGTCGGAGACCGAATCGCACCAGACGGTTTGATTTCACCATTGTATAACTCGGAGCTGATTAGATTAATTTCTTTTTTGAAATGGAGACTTTGATTTCGCTTGTGAACAAGATACAGAGAGCTTGTACGGCTCTGGGAGATCATGGTGAGGGGAGCTCCCTCCCAACTCTCTGGGACTCCTTGCCCGCCATTGCCGTCGTCGGTGGTCAGGTTTGGCTTCTTAGATCTTAAGCATTGTCTTCTCGTTCCGTTAACGTACATTTGGAGTTTCAGTGCATGGAATAGTTTGATCTCATTTTTCATGAAGTTAGTTTTTCTTTAGCATCTTATCATCTGATATTGCCCCCCTAGAATCTTTTGTTTGATTGAAATTCGTGATGATAGCGTTGTTTACGAGACCAATGGAAAATCTATCTATCTCCTTTTCAATGATTTGCCTTGCGATTTTAGTGTAAAGTTGTGAAATCCTTCGCTCTTAATAAAAACTGTAGCGAAATTCATGCAATGCGTGTAACTATTGTATAGTTTTATTCTCTTGGGGACCAATTTGATTGACTTGATGAGATTTACTAAATTTCTAGAGTTCTGGAAAGTCTTCTGTGCTAGAGAGCGTTGTAGGCAAAGATTTTCTACCTCGTGGAGCAGGTAAGCTTGCTTAGAAATATATTAAAAATATATTAAAAAACGTACACGATATAGCTCAAGATCATCTCCTGATATAACAGTTACTTAAAACAACAATGTTTTCCATGTAGGGATTGTTACACGTAGACCACTTGTCTTGCAGCTTCACAGAATTGATGAAGGCAAAGAATATGCAGAGTTTATGCATCTTCCGAAGAAGAAATTCACCGATTTTGGTATATTTCCTGTTCGGGAGGAATAAGTGCTCCTTATTTTTCTTGTTACTGCTTGTTCTGTCCATATTGTTGTTTAGCGCACACATTCTTCTCATCAAGTTTTCTTATGTTTTGGGATATTTACTTCGTATTTCTTGGTATGTAGCTGCTGTGAGGCAGGAGATCTCAGATGAGACAGATCGTGAAACTGGTCGCAGCAGCAAAGTAATATCTACAGTCCCAATTCATCTTAGTATCTTCTCCCCTAATGGTGAGAGAAGCCATTTTACTTACTAATTTCGCATAAATAACAAAACTAAAACATGCTTTAGGAGTCCCAGATCTTGTAATGTATCGTATTTTTAAATTCACAGGGTGTGATATTCAATTTGCCACTTCTATTCCAGTCTCCACAGTCTAATATTTTTTTTGTTTAACATGTCTGCAGTTGTGAATTTGACACTGGTTGATCTTCCTGGTCTTACAAAGGTAGCTGTTGGTAAGTGAGACAATATTTGTTTATTCATGATAGTGGAATCATCTCTTACCCCAAGTTCTCTTTATTGACAAATATCAATGATAACTTGGCGGCAATGATGTTGTAGAGGGTCAGCCTGATAGCATTGTTCAAGACATCGAGAACATGGTCAGATCGTTTATTGAGAAGGTAACTATGATTTGAAAGAATTCAAGAGTGACGCAGAATACAGCTGTAGATGGATGACGCTTTTATCCTCAATGCTGTGTAGTACAGCAAAGTAACAAAGATTGACCATTTCCCTTTTGACAGCCCAATTGCATCATACTAGCTATTTCCCCTGCAAATCAAGATCTTGCTACGTCTGATGCTATTAAGATCTCTCGTGAAGTTGATCCAAAAGGTGCCAGATTCTTCCTTTATATGGTTGACACAACTGCTTTCTAAATTCACTTCGAACTTTCTTTTGTGAGATTTTAGCCACTGCTACATGGTATGCATGGTTTTAATTCACTTGGGCATGATAATATGTATGGTTGAGTTGAATGGCCAGTGCCGAGAGGTGTGGATAATATTTATTATCTCTAATGAACAAAAACGATGTTCCATGCAATTTGTATCTCTTGATAGATAGTAGTTTGAATAGGATTGGTCATGTTTGTTTGATGTTTGCTACGTTGCTGCTATCAGGAGACAGAACTTTTGGAGTTTTAACAAAAATTGATCTCATGGACCAGGGCACTAATGCTGTTGACGTAAGTTTATATTAGTTAAGACTATCGTCTAATCTTTAAACAACATATCTCTATTTGCATTATGAAAAGAATACAATGAAGATTAATATGAGAATCTAACCACAGTAGTGAGTGAATATTGACCTGTCCCCAACTCTTCTAAATGTTTGGAGATTTCAGATACTTGAAGGAAGGGGATACAAACTAAGGTATCCTTGGGTTGGTGTTGTGAACCGGTCTCAAGCTGATATTAATAAAAGTGTTGATATGATTGCTGCTCGTCGGCGTGAACGTGATTACTTCCAGACAACCACAGAATACAGACATTTAAGTGACAGAATGGGTTCAGAATATTTAGGGAAAATGCTCTCCAAGGTATAAAATAGACGAGGAGAAGCTTGTAATTGACATACCAATGTTGAATATTTGGTATAAAAGATTTGGTAGCTGATCTAAAACCAGCTATAACGTTTTCAGCATTTGGAAGTTGTTATCAAGTCGAGAATTCCAGGGCTTCAGTCTCTTATCACCAAGACTATTTCCGAGTTAGAGACGGAGCTGAGCCGTCTTGGGAAGCCTGTAGCAGCTGATGCTGGTGTAAGTATCTTATGTCTTAAGGACCTTTCGCCTTTCATTCATCGGTTACTTTCTTCTCTTATTACCAATCAAGTCAATGGTTAATACTCACTTCTCGTGAATGCAGGGAAAACTGTATATGATCATGGAGATTTGCCGTGCTTTTGATCAAACTTTCAAAGAACACCTTGACGGCACGTGAGTGATCTCTCACATATATTTGGATTGTTGCTAATGCAATTTTCTGGCTTGATGATTACTACTAACAACCTCACAGACGTTCGGGTGGTGAAAAGATAAACTCTGTGTTCGACAATCAATTCCCAGCTGCCATTAAAAGACTGCAATTCGACAAACATCTCTCCATGGAGAATGTACGGAAACTGATCACTGAAGCAGATGGGTATCAACCGCATCTCATTGCTCCTGAACAAGGTTATCGCCGTCTCATAGAATCATGCTTAGTCTCCATTAGAGGCCCAGCTGAAGCAGCTGTTGATGCGGTGCATTCCATTCTCAAGGATCTTATCCACAAATCCATCGGCGAAACATCTGTAAGAAAGTCTCTTTCAAAAATCATAAATTCAACAACTAACAGTTTTGACTCGTGATTATGTGTCTAATCTCTTCACAACAGGAGCTGAAACAATATCCAACACTGAGAGTGGAAGTATCAGGTGCAGCGATTGATTCATTGGATCGAATGAGAGAAGAAAGCAGGAAAGCAACTCTGTTACTAGTGGACATGGAGTCTGGTTACTTAACAGTCGAGTTCTTCAGGAAACTCCCACAAGATTCTGAAAAAGGCGGGAATCCGACACATTCGATTTTCGACAGATACAACGATGCTTATCTGCGAAGAGTCGGTTCCAATGTTTTGTCTTATGTGAATATGGTCTGCGCTGGATTGAGAAACTCCATTCCGAAATCCATCGTTTATTGTCAAGTCCGTGAAGCAAAACGAAGCCTACTTGATATCTTCTTCACCGAACTTGGCCAGAAAGAGGTAAAACAAGTAATAACTATATATGACGATTATATTATATGCTTTTAAGATTCTAAAATTGGGTTGGTTAAAAATAGATGAGCAAATTGGCGAAATTGTTGGACGAGGATCCTGCAGTTCAGCAGCGAAGGACTTCGATTGCAAAGAGACTGGAATTGTATAGAAGTGCTCAAACTGATATTGAAGCAGTTGCTTGGTCCAAGTAGAGAGTTCTTCATTGTCTAAATTATCCTTTTTTTCTTTAGGATAAGTGTTTTTGTCTCTTCATTCGGTAATCGAATTGACATTGTTTCTGAATAAGTTTTGTAAGACGATAGACCAGTTTCTTTTGAGGGCACAAAGAGTGGTGCTTCCTCTCTTCTATTTTAATCCAGCGGAAAACCTAAGGAGGAGTAGAAAAGAGAAAATGAGCAAAAAGACAAAGCAGAAGAATCGTCGAAGATAAATATAAAAACATTTTACGTTGGAGATGCGGGGAATCGAACCCCGTGCCTCTCGCATGCGAAGCGAGCGCTCTACCATATGAGCTACATCCCCTTGATGTTAACTGTCTCTGTTCTGTTAATATGATCGTTTCCTAAATAATTAATAATAAAGAAATTTGCTATTATATGGTGAAGATTGTTGGTTCACAATAAACATAACACACAAGTGATCGAGAATTATATACGTCCGTAATGCGTATTGAGGCGGCAAAGGTTCATACCATGATAATGAACATTTCAGAAACTAATAAAAAAAATTGGTTAACCATTATGGTTTACTTTGTTTCTAAGTTCTGTTCCAATATCGCCTCAGGTCCAACAAAAGCAAAGAAAAGAAAAGATGATGTTGATCGTGGCACCATCCTGACCAAATATACCTAATGAGTAATGATTCAGACTATGACTGATCCCCTTCCCACTCTGGTCCAGTCTATGACCCCACTCTCTGCCTTCTTACTATTTTCCCCAAACTAAGCCAAGTAAAACTCCAGATTCTCTATATCTTAGAATTTTTTCATAATTTTTTCAACCTCATATAGCAATTGACAATTGTTTTACTGACAAAAAGCAATTATTTTCCATCGCATTTTGGTACATTTCTGTCGGTTCACGTGTCGATTTAGTGACAGAGGGGACATAAATTGTCCGATACTTAACCAGTGAAACATCAATTCCATCATCTTTCTCAAAATCCAATTGGATAGTAAATTTTAAAACAATTTAATGGTTATGATTGATCGCCATCTTCAACCACTTTCACCACCAAACTCAATCACTCCCCTTCTTCAAGTAACCATCTCCCAAAACAAGCCTCCATTGTCCCTCGCTCCACGCTTTACTCCTCGTCTCCGCTTCGATTTCAGCTATGAGAGGCCTCGTCGGATTTTACATCTTCTGCCTTTTAATCGGACAAGATCTGCCTTTTCTATTTGCAAATGACGTCAATTTCATCGATGATTCGACACAAAATCTCTGTTTAGCAAACCGACTATCCGATTTCCTCCCTCCACCGTACAGCAATATCTCCGATTCCATGCCATGTACACCTCTCTGGAACACATTCGTCTTACGGGTAACTTTCATTTACCCACTCATCACTCAAAAGAAACAAACCCATGATTTTATTTCTCTAATTCCTCTGCTTTTTCTAAAGCCATAATTTTGATTTTCAATTTCTCTGCATTTCATAAACCCATTCTCTTTCCGCCTTCCATTTATCTGCTTTTCAATAACGCATCGTTTTTTATTTCTCATTCGGTTTCCAATCTCTGTTTTGCAGTACTCAGAAAACAGAGACAATGTGATGACAATCATAGTATCGGCTTTATATACGACCGGGTGGGTCGGAATCGGATTCTCCAAAGACGGAAGAATGGTGGGATCAAGCGCAATGATCGGGTGGATTTCGAAGAAGGGTCACGCCAAAATTAAACAATACTACCTCCAAGGAACAGAGAGAGACCAAGTGGTGCCTGATCAAGGAGAATTGCAATTACAGAAAGTCCCTCCGGTCGTGGCTCTTCACGGAGCAATGATTTACTTAGCTTTTCAGGTGAAGTTCACCGTTAAATTGCCTCGTAGAGCAGTGATTCTCGCGTTTAGCACAGCTTATCCTTCTAAGCTAGGCCGTTTGACTAAGCATGATGATAAAGCTACTGTCATCGTGGATTTCTCCAAAGGTAGACTAATCTGGCTAACATTGAACTTGCTATTACCAGAATTTCCAATCCGTACGTATCTGAAGATGGCTTTTTGGTTTTGCTTTTCATTATTATGTTATCAAACACCAATTGCAAAATGTAAAATGCAAAACCGACAAAACTATAATCATATTTGTTTTAAACGCAAAAAAACTAAACACAAAAACATTTGCGTTTGCGTTTGCATGTACTCATTAAATAAAAATGTTGAGTTTGCGTTTCAAAGAAAACATAAAATTACGGGGAATGTCGTATATTTAATTTTTATTACATAAAGTGAATATACATGTAGATTTGCTAAAAACAGGGATACTTATGTTCTTGGGGGTGTTCTTGGTCAATACAGCAAATGGAGTAGCATCCATCAAAACAACAGCTTCTACGGAGAAGACAAAACATGGAATTATGGCGATACTCGGATGGGGTTTCTTACTTCCATTAGGGGCATTCGTCGCGAGATATCTCAGACACAGAGACCCTCTTTGGTATTATCTTCACATCGGTATTCAGTTCATGGGATTTATCTTCGGTTTAGCAGCTGTTACTCTCGGAATTCGGCTTTACAATAGGATCAAACCGGATATACCTGCACATCGAGGCATTGGTATCTTTCTTCTAATCCTTAGCATTCTTCAGGTATGAGAAAATCAAGACTTGGAATATAGGTTATAAGTTTTGGTTGAACATGCCTCTGAATATGTTTTTGCAGGCTTTGGCTTTCTTTGCTCGACCGCAAAAGGAGACTAAGATGAGACGATACTGGAATTGGTATCATCATTGGATTGGGAGAATCTCTCTCTTCTTTGGAGCAGTTAACATCGTTCTTGGGATTGGAATGGCTAATAGTAAAGAAGAAGATGGATGGAAAATTGGATATGGATTTGTTTTGTCGATGACATTACTTGCGTTTCTTGTTCTTGAAATACTCAGGATTCGTGGCTCCATTGGTTCACCTTCTTCTCACAAGCCTCCTTCTTTTGAAACACAGCCAAGTTCTACTAGTGTCTGATTCAAGATCCTCTGTCTTTGTCATTCGTTTGTTTCTGTACATACATACCATTTTTTGGATTTTTGTTGGCTAAAGTCACTATGGTCCTTGAATTTATAGTCGATGAGTGAATTTTGTTTAGACCAGCCCGGTTGAATTTGTTTCTTTTCTGTTTTCCGAAGGTTTTTTTTATTGGGATCTCATTTTGACTTGTAAAGTGGAGTTTTGAAGGTTGTTTTTCCTGTATAATTCATTTATTGTGGTGAGAAATGAGAGTTACATAGATGAGTGAATAGTGAAAAAAAATGAAAGGTTTACTTCTGTCAAATATATAAATTTATGCGACTAAACCTATTTCCATCCGTACTTTTTGGGTCTTCTTTTAACTACATAAACTGTATTTTTCTCTCATAAATTACACAAACTTCATAAATTATTATATTTTCAGAAATTCTATTAATATTTACACGTTAAATAGCTACTAAATTTGATTTTAATTCGAAAATCTAGTTTTAACTTGGGTTTATTTTGAAATTAAAACCATATTTTCGAAGTAAAACAATGTTTAATAACAATTTAACGTGTATACATTAACGAAATTTCTGTAATTAGAATAATTTATGAATTTTATGTAGTTTGCGAAAGAAAAATATAGTTTGTGTAACTTATGAAAGACCCAAAAAATACGGATAGAAATAGATTTATTCATATAAATTCGTGTAGTTAACGAAAGTAAACAAAAAAAAATGAAAGACAGTAGTCTTATATAAATACGAGAGGGTTCGTCTTTAAACAAACGCTAACGTTTAGGTTGTTTGAAAGTAACGAACGAATCCAGAAAGAGAAAAACGTAAGCCCGATTTCAAGTTTCTAGGCCCAATATATACAAACTGTTGCGCCACGTGGGATGTAGTCAAGAAAGTTTTCCACTTGGAATTCTTCCCTCGTCCCCAAACAGCGTCCTATTCAGCCGCCACGTCAGCATAACCTGATTTCACAAGTGCCTGATGCAGTCTTGAAACATTGTGTCATGTTTTTTTAAGCTGGCGTTTGTTTTTTTGTTTGCCATCATGATGCACTTTATATGTATCCATTTTCTCGTATGCATATTCTACTCCTCTTCAATATAATAATAAAAAAGACACTAGCCCTTATTATAATGTTTCAACCTAATAATTTGTAGCAAGAATAATATGAGAAGAGATTTACAATTGAACAAGTTTTAATTATTATATCAACGCATATCAATGTCAATGAATATAGATATGAAGAATTAGGTCGACCATTCTATATAAGACTACACCAAATTAGACATGTATATATATAATGTTTTCTGACTTTTTCTCTTAACTTATATAAGTAGTACTAACAAATTTTCGTTTCCCATCCCTTAGTGCTAAACCACAATATGACTGTGTCAAAACAAATCCCTCTTCTTGTCCTCATGATCTTCTTTTTCTTCTTCTTCCCTCTCCTAGATTCCTCAGACGCAAAGCCTTGCTACACTTCTTCGTGTAGACATGGAAAGATTCAGGTTCGTTTCCCTTTCTCGTTATTCCCCAAGCAACCCGAGTCATGTGGCCACACAGGATTTAACCTCTCATGCACCGATCATCAAGAGACATCCCTAAAGCTTCCTAACTCTGGAACATTTTTGGTCCAAGAAATCGACTATAAACGACAACATATTCGCCTCAATGATCCTGGGAATTGCTTAGTGAGACGACTTCTCAGCTTTGATGCTTCCGGGTCTCCTTTTTCACCTCTTCGCCTTGTCAACTACACGTTCTTTAGCTGTCCTACCGGAAGCATCAATTCCTCCCTCTACAGACCCATTCATTGCCTTAACAATTCCACGTCCTCCTTCTTCGCCATTCATTTAATGGTTGTGGGTTTGATCCCTACCTCTTGTCAGATCTTCAAGACATTACCTGTACCTGTTTCTGAGCATATTGCCTACCTCAACGATCAAAACCTCTGGCTGAAATGGGACTCTCCAAATTGTAGTGTTTGTGAGACAAGAACTAATTCAAGATGTGGATTCATGAACAGTTCCACCTTACAAGTCCAATGCTTCAGTTCTGTAAATTCCGGTACATAAAATCTCAATCTTGAAACGACATCGTCTAATCTTGGAAAGAATCGATTATTGCATAGTGGAAATTAAGATCCAAAATCCAGGGAAATGTATATTGTTTGATTTACTTTCTTTCTTTTAGGTAGTTATCTTATCTACTGATTAAACAACGAAATGAATGTAGCTAGTTCACGTTCAATAATTAATGACATTAAAATCATTGACTTTGGTTTAGTAATCAATCACATCTTCAAAAAATTTGTAGGCAAACATGAAAGAATGTCGTAACAATAATTAGAATATAAATATACATACAATACAAGTTTGAGCTTTGACCAGTTTTGTTGTTTTGAAACAGGACTTCACAACACAAGCTTACAAGTACTGAAGATAATCTGCCTGTCCCTAATCGGACCACTCATCGCCTTAACCTTTTGTGTGGGTCTTGTCATGTGCAGTTCCGATAGAGTCTCTTCACAGATACAACACGCTGTGGTTTCCCGACTTTCTGGATCCGTAACACCGCAGCCAAGTGATGAAATCATAATGAGGACAGGTCTCGATGAATCTACGATTGAATCATACAAGAAAATTGAGTTAGGCGAGAGTAGGAGACTCCCGACCGGGTCAAATGATACTCTATGTTCCATTTGTTTGTCGGAATACGCAACCAAAGAGACCGTTAAGTGCTTACCGGAATGTGAACATTGCTTCCATTCCGAATGCATCGATGCGTGGCTCAAGTTGCATAGTTCGTGTCCTGTTTGTCGAAGCAATCCCTCTCCGGTACTGCGTGAAGTTGCAGCTAACCGTGTATGATTTTTCATTGTTTTGATTTAGTCTTGTAACTTTTGTATATAATTTGAATCTCTTGGATTCTTCTAAAAGATGTTATTATGGTTCTTTTCCACAATATATGGAATTACAAAACTCTGACATCATGGAAGTCTTTGAAGTATCTCTTATCTCCCAATAGAATAATTACAAAAGTATATATATTCTATCAAGTTTTCTATTTTCTAAAATATTATTGTGAGACTTAATTAGAAAGCCCACTATATAATACATTACGAGTGATTTGTTTCCGGAAGCCCAATAACTTATAAAAGCTTCATAACAAAAATTGCACCAGCCGGGAATCGAACCCGGGTCTGTACCGTGGCAGGGTACTATTCTACCACTAGACCACTGGTGCTTTACAATGATTTAGACAATAAAAAGTTTTAAATACCTGAGATCCTTTGTAAGTCTATTTACATCAGACGTGACCGTCATCAGTGGCTGGCGTCTTCAACAGATGCGGAAGGAAACTAAAAGGAAGTCGTCAGGTTTTATCTCCCGGAGAGAAATATACCCAAACAAGTGGTACATAATTGCATGATTATTGATAAGTAGAGAGTGATTTCTTGAAAGTCAAGCGAAACCCCATATTGCTTTCGTATTTCTTCCATTAAATTCCCATAATTGGGGAAAGTTCACGAGACATGAGGAAAGAGGAGAGTCCAGATAAAAGTCGAGTTTTCCCGGTCGATCCGAATCTTCCGAAATGGGTCTGCCAAAAGTGTCACCACTCCCTTACCATCGTCGGCGTTGATTCCTACGCTGTGAAGTTCTTTAATGATTCTCCTCATTCCGGTTAGGGCTTCTCCCTCTATTTCTCTCGCTTCGTTTTTTTTCCTGTGTCTCCCAAAGAGCGTTTCTCGTGAACTTAGAACTTCAAAACTGTTAATATCTCTTAGAGAATCAATAAGTCAGGAGATTTATGTTTGTTATCGGATTCTTGTTCCTCATATAAACGATCTTGCCCTTAGGGTTCTTGTTTACCGATCTAAGTCTGTAACTTATGCCCTGAAAGAAAGAAAAAGTCTGATTTTTGATTTCATATTTTACTGATGATTGAAGGATTCGCAATTTATGTGATTCGGTAACCAATATAAATTTCTATTTTCAAGCCTCTTCGACTTGGGATTATGTCAATTCTATCGACAGATCGTATGGCTTTATTTGTTTTACCCCGAGCAATTGTCGAAATTAGAAGTTGCTGCTATGGAATTTAGACTTCTAAGGAGTTTTAGAATCAGACTTGTGTGTAATGAATTGTAGATATGCATTTAAAAAAAAAGAAAGAAGTTCAGAGTAAATTCCTCACAGTGAAAGTAATTGTTTCATCTAGCTATGCAAGGCTCCTCCATCCACGGAGCCAGCAGTGTTCTTGGTTCAACACGCATGGACAACTCTTTTGTTGTTTTACCACGACAAAAGCCTCAAGCTCAGGGCATTCCGCCACGGCCTCGTGGGGTGACTACTCAGCCTGATGCAAGCCAATCTGGGAAGGCGATGGAAGAATCGTTTGTAGTTGTGTATAAGTCTGAGTCAGCTTCTGATTCAGGTGGCTCTCAAAATACATCGCTTGAAGTGGGCCAAGTTGGTCCATTACATTCAAATAGTTCAGGCTTTAATGCGACTATTAATGTCTTAACACGCGCTTTTGAGATTGCCAAAACTCAGACACAGGTTTGATACTGTACCGTTTTGGCTTCAAGTTTGTAGATTCCATCTGCTGGATAGAATTGAGCTGATAATATGTTTACCTTCCCCTTTTTGGGCTCTTAGGTTGAACAGCCATTGTGCCTAGAATGCATGAGGGTATTGTCTGATAAACTTGAAAAAGAAGTCGAGGATGTGACTAAGGACGTGGAAGCATACGAAGTATGTGTTCAGCGGTTAGAAGGGGAGACCCAAGATGTTCTTAGTGAAGCTGATTTTCTGAAGGAAAAAAAGAAGGTAATTGTCAATTCAGCATATGTTTCTTTTACTCTAATATGAATTGCTCACGATGTTAAGCAACAAGTTTGGTATTGTTTCCTGCTCTACTTAGATTGAAGAAGAAGAAAGAAAACTTGTCGCAGCTATAGAAGAAACAGAGAAACAAAATGCTGAGGTAAACCATCAACTGAAGGAGCTAGAGTCAAAGGGAAAACGCTTTAGTGACCTGGAAGACCGGTTAAGCTCTCTCACTGTTCCCCTATTAGCAAAGGATACATCTTCAGTGCTATCACTTATTATCTCACATGCTTCTATGACTTTTCTGGTTTCCTTTTGTTATAGTTATTGGCAGGAGCTCAATAATTTTCAATTTCAACTAATAGCCCATCAGGTTTGTTGCCTGAGATACTCTTAGGTTTTCTCCCTCATTTCACTAATTAATGCTTTGAAGAGTCTAAAGCTTTCATTTGTTTTCTTCACAAATTCTCGATAATTGTTATTTTCCATTGTGATATTAGTTATTGACAGCCTCTGTAGTCAGTATTGTGTGTTTGATTGACTTTGGAACATGTTTGCTTAGTATCAGTATAAAAGATATGTCTTTGTTAACAGGAAGAAAGAGATGCAATCTTGGCAAAGATTGAAGTTTCACAAGCACATTTGGAGTTATTGAACAAGACAAACGTATTGATTGATGCCTTTCCCATACGGCATGATGGAGATTTTGGTACAATTAACAATTTTCGACTTGGAAGACTCCCTAAAGTACCGGTAAGCTTTGTGCATATTCCCTTGTATGTTGATAACCTCTGACTGCTCATATAAAGTGTAAGCTCGGGCTCACATGAAACATTATTAGGTTGAGTGGGATGAGATAAATGCTGCATGGGGGCAAGCCTGTCTTCTTCTTCACACCATGTGTAACTATTTCGGGCCAAAGTTTCAGTATCCTTGTTACTATCTACCAGTCTTTTTCTTTGTTTGTTTTTTGTTTGTTACTATTTACTTTTTGTGAAGTTTATCCTTGACCAATTAATCCTTTTTAAATTTGTTTGATACTATTTCCTGTTTATCCTTAACCAATAACCCTTTTGTAAGATCACAAGTTAAAATACAGCCTATGGGAAGTTATCCGAAAATCGTGGACAGCACCAACAACACTTATGAGCTGTAAGTAATTCGCAATGCTTCAATCGCATATTCTACTTCTGGTTTGTTGTTGGGAGTTGAACTTAAAACAGATGTCTTGTGCTCATTGTACGTGAATCTTTTGATGGGTTTCGTCTTTGTTTATTTAGCATTTTGACTAAAAAATGTTTGATGATCGTCTTCAGGTTTGGTCCTGTAAACTTGTTTTGGAGCACACGGTACGATAAAGCTATGACATTGTATTTGATATGTCTGAAAGACTTTGCCGATTTTGCACACTCAAAGGACCAAGAGAACAATATTCCACTAGAAAAATGCCTAAAACTTCCATTCAAGTAAGTCACCATTCTCGCAAAAGCCAAAATCTTTGTCGCCGAAGTCGCTTAACTTTTTTGTTTGTTTGTTAATGAGTAGAATAAATTTGTTTTGCAGGATCGAAAATGACAAAGTGGAGACATATTCAATAACGCAGAGCTTCAACAAACAAGAGAATTGGACCAAAGCACTAAAGTATACTCTTTGCAACCTCAAATGGGCTCTCTATTGGTTTGTTGGGAACACCAATTTCCAGCCTCTCTCTGCAACGGTCTCTTTGCCTTATGATGTATCACCAAGTGGTTCCTTGTACGCCAAGCGAGGTCATGATTCTAAAAGCCCTCGGCTAAAAACCTAAGAATTTCGCGAGACTTGTGTGAATAGTTTTTTAAAGCTTTTTATGTTTTGTTTTATAAACATGGAATAATTAAACATGGAATAGTTAAAAATGGAATAATAAGAACATTGATAATGCTTATAACCTAATTGTAAGCTTCTTTTGTTTTATTATATAACCTTTTTATTTTTAGAATTGGCCGTGGCAGCACTTTCAAGTATTCAAAAGATACTCAAATCTCAATAATACTTGAGCACTTTCAAACATGGTATAGTTGTGATGATTGCAGTTTACAGATAACATTTTTAATAGCCTTGTAGTTGTAATATAAAAAAACGACATGCAGTTTCTCAAGGGCTTTTGAATTTTGCACGATGTAACATTATCCGTACTTTCGTTTCGTGGGTCTCACTCTGGCCCAAATATTTCTTTTCTATTTTCAGCATTTCCTTTTATTATATGTTTTTGGTCTACTATTTTATTATACTAATTCATTCGTCTATCATACATGCACGAAATTAAAATTTTAAATTTATATAAAATTTAATAACTTGTTATTTAAATAAAAATAAAATAGTTAAAAATTTATAATTTGATTTTTTTTGAAAATTTTAAAAGATATGATTGGTTAATTTAAAAAAAGTAAAAAATACATTTGAATAAACATTTATAAACTGGCTTTTTTGTTAAATCAGTTATTTGTTGACAAAGTAATTAATCCAAACCTTGAAAAAAATTCGGAAAAAAAACGAACGGATATAAACCAAATTTTAATCGGTTCCTATATGGTTACTATTTTTCTAAAACCAAAAACTAAACTAAAGAATTGAACATCAATATCTAAGCTCTTTAAAAATACCACAAAAAATTATTCCAAAATACCACATTTTGATTTGATTTAAGATTGTATTTTGATTTAGAATCTGATTTTTAAGATTTAAGATTGTAATTTTTAGGATTAAAATTTAATTCAAATTTTATGATATTTTTGAGGAACTGAAGTGTACTGAGTTGGACGATACAACATTAGACATTTATATAATTTATAATCATGAGAAAGACATTCCTCCGAGAAGAAAAAAACACATGTAAATATCCATTTAGGGAAAAAATATGGCATATAATTGAACAATAGATAAAAACTAAACTACAACCGAAGTGCTCTGATTTGGATATCTAAGTTTATTTTAACAATGCTTAGTGTTTATCTGAAGAGGATTACGGTTTTTACCTTCATCTCAAGATTTGTCTTCGTCTGAATTAGAACAAGGCTGTCCAGGCACGGAATCCACTAGAAATTCCTCTATTGATACCAACAACAACAAAATATTCAAAAAAGAATGAGATCATGATCATAGAGGATGAAAAATCTGTAAACCAAACATGAGGTTTTGGTTTAGTTATAGATCGGGTTTCTCTTTTTTTGTTTGAGTATTTCAGTTCAGTTTGATTTTGTATGATTCTGTTTCCGTTCAGATGTGCTGAATTGTTATCCAAATCTGGTGGTTCATGTTCATGCACATATCTCAGGAAACTGCCAAAGAAGCAGCAGCAGAGTTGAAAGTTTGAGATTTACCTATGTCCTCTTGTTCAAGAGAATCTAGCAAAATTTCTGAATCGGATGGAAGAAACGGAGAGCCTGGATAGTTTCCTAATGCTCCTAAATCTGCAATATACATATCTTTTATCTGATTATCGTACTATTTCCCCAAAAAAATGATGCAACTGAAACTTACCTCCCAGATTTGACAAATCTGCAGTGAGATCAGAAAGGCTAAAGTTCCAGGGAATCTGATCAAATGACCTGAGGGAATCTCTGGAATTCCCGGCTCCTCCTTCTCCTCCATCTGGTCCAACATCAGAGGTGAATGCGGAATCAAGCACTGAAGTGTCCATTACCATACCTGACATGTCTGAAGCAGCAAATGGAAAATGTCCACTAGATGCCACAGAAGCTGGACTCACTGCCATCTCAGACACCCCACCACTATTTGGTGGAATCACTTGACGAGTTGCATCATCCGCAGTTGTATTTATCACCGTACTAAGAAAAACAGAAATTTAAGTTAAAGACATTCACCATCAACTGAAACATATTATCTTGTACTGCCTGCGAGTTAGTTCTCACTCATTCACTGAGTTCATCCTCAATGGATGGAAATGTGCAGGTGCAGGGACTCCATTAACAACATGGCAGCTTGATATTCCCATTGCATCAATATGAGGATGCCCATGAGCATGCATTTGAGGATGTTGAAGTACAGGGTATCCCATTGGCATGTTAACTGCACTGCAAAACAACAGTGTTAAATAACAATGAAATCAAATATCAAATATACTATACAAGTTTCCAGGTGGTTTAGGGTCTCAGCCTTATTACCAGGTGGCATGGGATGCATTCCGTTTTGTATTGGTACTATAGGAATTTTCGGAGGTACAGGGGGATATTTCATGAGATGATACTGGTGCTCAAGCAAATGATTGAACAATATTATTTGCTTCTTCAGTTTTAACCTGATGTAATAACCCCTGAAAAAGTCTGCGTTTTCTTCTTCCAATTTCTGCCACACTGAGATTTCACAAAAAATGGTCAGAAATGAACTTTTCATTTGATGTTTCACATAGCTAATGCTATAACTAATTGATACATTCAACAATATCTAAATGAAATTCACACTTCAACAACCCAGTATCCTATGGAAGCTCTCCAGCCTCTCCTATCCCACTTCAGTACAAAGAATGGAGTTAGAATCTGAAACCTAAGACTGAAAAAAGTTCAGATACAAAGAACCGAAGTGACGAAAGAGACTTCAAGAAACATCAAAAGCTTACCCAAGGTTGTAAATCCAGGGTCTATCCTTGCCCGAGTCAAGAGGGTCTTCACGACTTCATCTCTGTTCATGTACAATTGAAGACATCTTTCTATCAAGTTTTGGACCTACATCATCAATTCCAAAGTGTATACCATCAGATGTTCCACATATGGGGGCGGGCTACTTTTTTAGTTAAAATGACAAGGAGGAGATCGAAATTCTTACAAGTTCAATATCTTGTCTTGAAACTTTCCTACTGTCATTGCTTGAAGCAGATACGGAACCAGAATCTTGTATAGGAGCATCTATTGATTGGTTATTTTTCTGTTCACCTTGGGACTCATGTGAAGCTTGAGTGGAAGATTGTAGTTCTTCTGCACACTGTAGTTAAATATGAGTTATTTTCTAATAATTCACTTGTTGGTAATAAAAATATACATGCTGACACAGCTTACTTAGACCTCTAATAAGTAATAACTATTGCTCGAACTAGTATAGTTAATGAAGAAGCTTAAACATAGTTCCATTTATTATATGAAAATATTAACCTAATCTACCAATCAACATGAATAACAGCTATAAGGGACCAGCAACGACTTGTTAGCTGACAAAAAGGAAGGCATCTCGAAAGCAAGGAATTGTATTAAAAAAGCTGAAGCTACACAAGTAACTGAGTTTTGAAGAGCACGAAGCCACTACAATGAAGATAAAAAGGGTAGAAGACTGTATTATATAGAAAAACCTGTCCGTTCTTCATTATTGCTGAAGGTAAAGTGCATGCATCCTTCAATCTGAATTGTTCTCTTTAGCAGAATTTACAACATGCAGTCGATAGAGCTCAGCATCTTGGTCATTTTTGTTTACGACCAAACATAAACCTAATTACAAGAAATAAATAATTAACCATAGGCAATAGTTTCTCTACGCATTAATACCTAACAGCTTCGATACTAGTAGCCCAACAGCCAAAATGCAATACAGTATAGCCCACAGTAAATAGTTAATTATCAACAAGCATGGAAAATGTGTCTATCGACATTGTTTAATAGGGCTTCAGATCCCAATTAGGCACACTACAGAATTTTATGTAATAAAAAAAATACTCGCCATTGTACGTTGCTTCACACTACAATAACACTGTCCACTGAATGTGAAGCAATGTAGACAAAATTACATAATGTTACGCAAAAACTAAATTTAGACAAAATTGTTCATCCCCACTGTACATTGCTTCACATTCACATTAACAACAACAGCAAAAGTACTACAAAAGTTCTACGATTTTCACAATCACAAATCTAGAACGTCGAACATAGCCAGTGAGATTCTCATCTCCTGCTTCAGAATTACGCGGAAGGAAACTGGCGGAGAAGGTGAATTAGAACAATAATAAAATCAAAAAACAAAAAGAGCAAACCCCCCACATGAACAGAACCTCCGAATTAAAATATTATAATTTATAAACAAGTCAAAAAGCAGAAAAGTTTATAACGACTTGAACATCGGATAAACAATACCAACAAAGATCCATCGAATCTCACCTTCCCGCGAATTTTGAAGACTGCAGCGAACCCTAAATCTAACACTCGAAAACAAAGTTAAGTCGACGAATTTATTAAGAAAAAAATAACGGAACGAGACTCAAAAGTTCATGTAAATGCCGAAATTCCGAACCAGAAATTGACCTAAAACTGACACGAAAAAGACTGAGAACCGCGATGATTAAACGAACATTTTATGGAATCGAACAAAGATCTGAACACGAGAAGATAGTGTAACCAATAGACGACGATAAAACACCCTCCGAAGACGGAGATTGCGAGAACTCAGAATGCCATTATCGAGAGACGAAGTTGCAGGAAATTAACGTTGAGAGATAAGAGTAAAAGGAGAGAGCGAGCGAGACCAAATAGTAAGACTTGAGAAGGAAAAAAACGCTTTCTAAAAAATAAAGTGTTTCCTTTTTCATTAAATAAAAAATATCTGCGGGAAATGTAAAAACAAATATTTGACTGGAGAAGAAAGTAAACAGTCTTCCAAAAGAGAATCACTTTTTAATTAAATCAAAAATCAAAATATAACTGCGAGAGTAAATTTCTGACAAGTGCAAAACTAAACCGAACCAAAATGTGAAAATTCAATTATAATTGGGCAAGTTGTTACGAGTGCGACAAGGCCATAGAATAGCGTTTTTTTCATTATCTTTGGTCAGGACCACTTTCTTTTGATGATTTTACTATTTTAAATCAAATTCTTAGTCATAGTCATAAGTCATAACGAGTATTTCGAACCTTTTCTTTTTCCTGAAAAATAATGAGAACTAGGCACCAACGAAGATCCCCAGATTGCAAGCAATAGACTTACCCAATGTTGACTGTTCTTTTATAATAATATTATATACGAAGGAGGAACTTAGGAAACTATAAATTGAATCATCTAAATAGATGTGTGAATGACAATTCAACATGTCATTATGTCAAGAAATCTCAAAAAAAAAAAAAATTAAAATTCTAAATGATTGGGTCAGCTCTTGGTCCAAATATTTTTGTCCCAAATTTCACAACAAAAGTACAGAATTCATTTTTTCTATGAACGAAAGTAGAGAAATGATTTTTAGAAGCCCTGAATTCTGATAGTTTTCAAAATGTTGGCAAAAAAAGGCTACAAAACTATAAGCAAAGAAACAAACCAAAAGAGAAAAGCTGCCTAAAAGGCGAAATTCCATCCCTCTGGGCTGCTAAAACAAGCAGCAGTCTCCGCCAAAATGTATGATTAAACAGATTGGACGGTGATGGCTTTGATAGTGTACATACAAAGAACAAACTAGCTTTGATTGCTGAGTTCCTCTTGACTTAGTTTCCTTCTTTGTTGCTTCAACAGAATTGGTCTGTGGTTTTTTATCAAGTCTTGTCTTCTTGACTCTTTTCTTCTTCTTCGTCTTTTTCACTCCTTCACAGCTTTTTGTCTTCTTTTGATTTCCAGAGATTGTCATGTGATCGTACTGCTCTTCTAACTTTCTTGGAGTTTATTCCAGCTAAACTTGAGCATGCATTGATGTCACTTTCCTCTGTTTGGTGTAAATCACGTGAACAGAAGAAAAAAAACTGATCAAGAATGTTGTGTTTTTCTCTGAAACAAAACATTGCTCTGCAACTGGAAGTCTACAACGCCAAACTTACCTGGGGAAGCGAGGCAAGGACGGGTCCTCAGGTGAAGACGTATGAGCAGCACCACCACCACAAAACCTTGGCTGATCTTTAAATGCCCCACCAGCTGATAGGTTTCCGTCATTAATATGTGGCGCTTCAACCACAGGTCCCCAAGACCCAAACTCGAGATGTTCAGTTGGTGAATTGTAAACAGAGTTATGATCGTATGGATAAAACATCATGACAGACGGATTGTTGTGTCCTTCTAAAGAAGTCACGCTGTTCTGCTCCATGCCACGCGACAATCCATACATGCCATAAGCAATATTTTCAGGAGCATCTTGTGACGTATCTGAGCGTATACGGCCATTTTGAGAATGATGAGAAGAATATGAAGACGATGAACCCCAATGCCTATCAGATCGTTCTTGCCGCTTATTATCAGCTTGGTTACGACTGTTGTGGCGTCCAGAAACCCGTGTCTTTGTACCAGCATTCCAATTCCCTTCTCTATTGCTGTGATGCTCGTTTCTGCCATGCCCATAATTCCCTCGCCTCATGCCAGATGTAGGACGCTGCTCCCTAGGGGTAATCTTCTGTAACAAATTCAACACAAGTGTAGAGCAGTGTGACAAACCAAAACCATCATGATTTTTATATCAAAAGTTACTAACAAATGAAAGACAGGATAGAATAAGTAGAGGAGACAGCAATGCTCCATCAATATGAGCATAGCATATAATAAGCCAGGGCGGATAAAGATGGAACGAAAAAGATCCAGAAGCATAGCCTAAAACATGCATAAATCTCTCAAAGTGACAGACTCATATGCAAGTAGAGTAAGCAGACAGATCATGCTCTACATTCATTCAAGACCCATAGTCCATTAGACTGACAAACATTTTATCAATGATAAAGTAAGGCCAAAGCTCCTCCTTCATGCCTTAGGAAGTAGCTCGAGTTTGTAGAAATTTAACAGGATCACACATCACAAGACCAAATCATGCACACACGTATAATGGAAGCTCCAGGAAGGTATTAGTTCTTACAGGATTTGGAAAATAGGTCCCTGTCCCACTTCGATACCTGGGAGTTTCATTAGCATAACGAGGGTAAATGTTAGGTGGTCTGGTAGAAACAGATTGTACAGGAGCAAGGGGTACAAGACGAGGTCCGTAGGTAATGAGCTGATTCGCGACATTGGTGTAAGCCAGAGTTCTTCCAGGAACATCCCATGGTAAACGCCCCTGGAGATAAGCAGGTGGCACTACAACAGGAGCAGGATACAACACTGGCGTATGTTGAGAATTCTGGCAGGAGCGGCCATACTGCAAGTTTCGCCAATGGCTAAAAAAATCACCAATGAGAATATCAGTTTTGTGCTCTGACAATTCTACAGAAGAGCCAACTCTGGTGGGGGGCGAAGAAACAACTATCTCAGACTGATCAAGTACCCTGAACAACTCAAAACTTTTACAGGGATCATGATTCTCTACTCCTTCATCCACACTGAGGTAGCTTTCCAAAGCATTTGATGTCGCATAACCACCAGCTTGGTAGTTGTATACTGGAACCATCGCAACGATCGGAACAGGCGGCCCAGTAGGATAAAAAGTATATCCAGAATTATCAACCTCGTTTTGTTGCAAGCCATGGCCAAGGATTACTGGAGCAAGTGACAATGAGGACTCTGATCCACTTGCCTGAGCTAGTTCATGACTATGTATTTGATGCCTCTGAAGTTGAAATGAATCAACACTAGGCTGAGGCCCCAGATCTCTTTCTGTTATTTCATTGTTTGATACAGGAATCCACTCCCTGCTATCATCTTCAACCTGAATTGAGTGCTCAGGAACATTCTTTCCTTTTCCATACAGTCCAAAAGCAGCCCCAGAAACAACTTTTCTACTCCGTCTTTCCCTAGCTGGCTTTGAGCCCCTTGTAGTTGATCCATCCCAAGAACTTTCAGATGAAGTCCTGCTTCTAACGGAATTTGTACAAGACGCGGATATAGATCCTGCATTTCTCTCCTCACTCTGCATCTGACTACCTCTTCTAACTGGAGAGTCGGACTTTTCTAAATCATCCCCCCTTGTTGACCGTATTTTCTGACTTGAGGGTGCAAAACTGTGCTCTGCAGAAGATAACTGAAGTTTATCATTTGCCGGATGAATTCCATAACCACCATTTTCAAGTCCAAAACTATGAGTGCCCATTACTTGCTCGTGACAGATTTCATGGCCAAACTCATCAACATTCACTTCCGAAGAACCCATGTCTTCATTACCAGTTTTACTCAGCTTTTCTGAAATTAGATGGGATCCGCTGGGAATATAATGGGTAAATGTTGAAGAAGCACAGTTTTGCGGAAATTGCACATTAGTACTCCAAGGTGTCTCGGAAAAAGGAAGGTTGGAAGGAACAATACCAGTAACACTCCTCTGACCATATCCCGCTGAAGCTAAGATGGAAGGTGTAATTGGAAACGGTAAGTGGCACGTAGAAAAATTAAAAGAAGGGAAATGTCCATTAAAACCATGCCCGGCAACAGGTGTCGTCGAGCTAACAAGATCTTGCTCTTCCTGTTGCATTCCCTGTTCCCCTGCGGCAGATAAGTCTTCATTGCCAGAAACTGAACCTAAATCATCATAGTAACTGTACACTGCACTGCTCATGTCAGCAGTACTGTCAGGACTTCGAGGGGATGGAGTATGCCTAACTGAAAATGACTCAGCCCCATATCTCATATTGCTTGACAAACTTTCAGATTCCAGATCCTTTTTAAAGAAATTATCAGTCCTCGTAGAATTAGATTGGCATTTTCCAGCTTCTGGGGCTCTACTACGCCTTGTCTGCAAAAGAGCTTCACCATATGTCTCCGTAAGCTCAGGGCTAGATCGTGTCCTGGCAAAGATATGCCTTCCATGAAAATTATTCACTGAGATTTCTGGCTTAAAGGTTTGTTGAAGCTTATCATGTGAAGCATTGTGATTTGAACTGACGTCCTGAGCAGGTTGGTGGGAGTTGCCACAACTCTTTTGGGCTTGACATGTTGCTCTAGATATAACTTCTGTTCCACAGTTATTCTCTTTAGAGGGCATACTGCGAGCTCCTTGAACCCCACCAAGACGGGCAGAATTTTGGTTTCTTTTGTTGCTTGCAGAATTACTAACACTTTCAGCTTGATGATAAGGCTTAGGATCTCCCAGTCTCAACAGCCACAAGTCATCATTTCCAGGAGCATCAGGACGACGACCACTGCCGTGTCTTTCCCATGTATTCTTAAAAAATTGGTCAAACTCATCGATCAAGCTATCCCTAGGGCATTCAAGTAACCTAGCCAACTTCTTGGCACCAAGGGTAAAAGCACTTCGTATCCTAAAGAAGTTACCTGCCACAACAAATAAAAAAAAAACAAAAAACAAAATCCAAGAATGCAAGCAGATTAGCAATCTATAAAAGTACAGAACTAAAAAAACTGAAACTGGCAGCAACTTTCAATCCAATAAATACCTTTACTGACACTGCGTCCAAGGTTGTTGTTTTCACGCAAAGGGTCTATAACATTGAAATGTTTGGAAACAAAAGATTGCCCCTGTGTCTCTTGAGCAATAGGGTTAACTGCATAAACTCTAATACAAGCTTTAAGAAACGCTTCGCTCACTCGTAACTCTCCAATATCTTTTCGCGGAGGCTCCGCTATGAAAGATTTCGAAGGATTACAATCAGTATATGAGTCAGTTACAATGGAAAATTAATGCAAATGTGAGATGGACAGCAATTGGTAAATACCTGTTACATCTGGTAGTGAACTAACTGGAACAGGGCCCCAGAGGCTAATACAAAAATTCTGCCAGTCAAACTTACTAAAGAACTCAAGAAAACGATAGAGAACCTACAAATGCAAGCAATTCAGTCAGATGGATTGACGAAGCATACTTGACAGAATAAATGCAGTTTCATAATGACACTACCTCAAGGGGTCCAGAAAATGAGTTGTTGAAAACATGAAATATGTAAAGAACCAAAGTTTCCAGGGCGTATGTTGAGATAAGCCCATGGTGAGCTCCCAAGATACGGCTTTCGTAATAACACCAGGCCTTAATCAATATGATACTACGCTTGAATAAATGGTTCTGGTTTATATAGTGATCAACCTGCATATAAAAAAAGATAAAGGTACAGAAATCAAAAGATCTGCCAATCTCAGAAAGAGAAAGCAACTGGAATGTTTTCTTCAAAGGACAGATCTAACCTCCTCGAGGAAGCAAAGTGTACACAGCCCTCCAATCTGATTGAAAGATATATCCACCACAATATTCTCCACCAAACACTTGATTATCTTTACCTGAAACATTGTACCAGCAAAAACTATATGCACAATCTATATTTCCAATAATCTAACTGGTTCATACAACAAACTTAGAAAACAAGATGAAAGAAGCAAAATCATAATGATTAAGGATGCATACTTCTGCCTGAATATACTGGACTTCTTTGACATGGAATTCAGCATTCGCATTGTTTTCTTCCTTTTCCAACATATCACGAACCAAATTAGCCCAAGAATCCTTCAGATTTTGGTTTGTGGTGAAGGCAGTTAAGTCGATGTCTCCATCGGGCAAATAAGTCTTCAGAGGTACAGATCCAAAAGTAAAGATCTGGTAGATATGAATAGTTACAGTTAAAGAACAGATATAAAGTAAGAACACATCTATGCAGGATACAAAAAAAATGGAAACTTCCAGATACAGAAAATTTAACCCCAGCTTAATAGGAGCTAAGCAACAGATAAATGAAATCAACAAACCGCAAACTACGTTACATTCACCATGCCTTCATCAGCACTAGGCATTAGAAAGAGCAAAATTTTTTTCCAAATTGTGTCATACAAACCACGTACAAAAGAAAACCACCTCGACCTGAAGAGGGAAGCATTCCATGATAAGCCTCCGCACGTATCTAGCAACCGCATTTCGGCGATCTTCAGAAGGAGGATTTGGCTGGATGCGAGCAATGAGTTTGGCGGTTCTATCCTCCGCCTCGGCCCATCGCACCGCATCGAGCTGCCGTGTCACAGATGCAGCCTTGCCTGGCAAAAGCCCGTTCGGGAATAAGCCATTTGGTGACGGCGGAGAATCCGCCCATGATTCATGCGCACCCATGCGAATCTCTCCCGTCGCAGTCACCGACTTTGAACACAACTACACCTCACCCTCTAATATAATCAAAGACCTTCCCAACCGTTACGGTTGCTTTTGCGGTTGGTATTAAGCAATCATCAGATTTTTCTATCTATCGCAACTTCAAAGTCAAGAAAATGAGAAAAATCTAATTGCTACGAGCCAAGAGAGCCTTCAATCTGCCCGGATTATCTAACAAATTCCCCCAAACATAAAAAACTGTAAGAATCTAATCGATTGAGGCACCGAAAATTTGGGCAAAAAAGGTAGTCGCAGAAGAGGGGGGGAATTCAAACAAGAAACAGGTACCAAAAGAAGAAAAGAAAGAAGAAAACCCTAGGAGAAACGAATAGAACGGAAGCTATATTCTAAAAAGAGAGAGGCGGAAATCAACAAGAAGTCGATGATAAATCGAGAGCAAATTTAGTGTCGACGAATCGAGAGGCAAATGCAAGATTAATCAGGGTTAGAATGGCGAAATGAAATCGTGCGGAAGAAGGTGATGAAGAAGAAGACAGAATCAAGTGCTCGAATACCCCTCAAACTTAAATCAAATGCTCAAATGTCCCCTCCAATTTTCAACATTTATTTTTAATTGAAAAAGGTAAGCGAAAGACAAAAAAACCTAAAAGTTGTAAATAATTACAGATCCAACCAGTATATATCCACCCAAACCCGTTTAAATCGGGTCAACCCGGTTTTTTTTCTAAAAAAAAAAATTATTTTTTAAAAATCGAAATTTGCTTTAAAAAAAAATTAGGATTAGTAACACTAAGTAAAACTAGGTAAAACTATTTCACAAAACTTATCAATTTAAATTATAACATTTAAGAAAAGTATTTATGTTTTGAAAGATTTTGATGAGAAAACTAAGCCATTACATACGATGCAGATGTACTTTCAACCGTCAAAGTACACCAAAAAAATTAAGATCCCCACGAGATGCTATTAAAGACTTCACTTTTAATGAAATAAAGGAAACACTCGGTAATACTAAAGTTAGTTATCCGTAATGTTAATATTTTATAGTTGTAATATGTTAAACTGAATTACACATTTATTTTTTAGAAAATTTAGAATATTTTGGTTCCACCCCGTGATGAAAAGTCAGTTACTATAACTGCATTTGGATTGTAGGATTTACAGAAAAGTCCAAGGCAAAAAGAAGATATAGCTCATCATACATAAATAGTAACACAATTTCTCTTATTTAGATGAGAGACAAATGTAATACTCGGTAATATTAAGTAACACTAATTGTAAATTTCTTTCGATTATAGGGTTCGAAGGACAATCATGGATTAGGTGTTTTGGAGAAAAGTGCTAAAACCATGGAGAAATATCCACAAATGGATGAAAATACAACCGTTGATGTGGAAATGGTAAATGTGTTTCTCTTAATTAGATGAAAATACTAAGTGAAACTAGTAACATTAATCAAAATTAGTAAAACTAAACAGAACTAGTAACACTAGAATCATTCGGTAAAACTATATAGTAAAATTGATAATTGATGGTTAGTAACACTGAACAAAAGTAGTAACAGTGAACATAAATAGTAGTACTAGTACGACTTCGTAAAACTATGTAGTAAAATTCATGTTTTCTAGTTTTGTAAAACTAAATAAAAGTAGTAATATTTGTACAACTCGGTAAAATTGTATAGTAAAAATATATTTTTTGGATTAGTAACACTAAGTAAAACTAGTTAAAACTATATAGCAAAACTTATGAATTTAAATTGTAACACTTGATAACACTTTGGAAAACTACTTATGTTTTACAGGATTCTGGTGAGGAAACATATGTTTTAGAGCCGATACAAATGTATTTCAGTCATCCGAATACACCAAAAAATTCAAAAATCACCACAAGGTGTTATATCACTGAATCGCTGGAGATGTTGGACAATTTGAAATATTCCCTATGAGCAGAAGAAAAAGGGTGGAGAGGTGGTTTCACCGAAGATAGTACCATTGATGCGGAAATGGTAAATGTGTTTGTTTTAAATACTAATACTTTATAATACTGAATAGCTGATATGGAAAAAAACATGGAGAAAAGTCTAATTGTTGTAACGAAAAAAATCGTTTTATCGTTTGTTGTTATCTAATTGTCGTTTATCAAAATATTTGGTAAAACTCGTAAATTTGGTAAAACTACGTAAAACTAATGTTGTTGTTTTTAAAATTAATTTGAAGTAAAAAATTTAACAATTATGCAACGTGCATTCACTAGAAAGAGGAAAAGAAACCTTTCCGGTGCTGTGAAGACTCCATACACAAGGTGGCCAACACGGAGAAGGAATGCTGATTGAGAAGATAAAAAAAAATTAGTTTCATCGTTTGTAACTCTCTTGTTGTTATTTCGTAAAACTCGTATCATTTGGTAGAACTACGTAAAACTAATGTTGTTGTTTTTTAGACTTATTTGGAATTTAAAATTTAAAAATTATTGTTGATTCATTTTCATTATATTAAAATGTTGTAGATTAATATAATTTTTACAAACTTTAAAACTTTCGAAAATTTTAAAAATTAATTTTTTCTTAAAAAAAATTATATAAATCTTATAAATTAATAAATTCATACAAATATTCTAAATTTTTGAAATTTTAAAAAATAATTTTTTTTTGGCACTTTCTATTTTTGGCAACCGTCATTTTTTTTTGTAGCCGCTATTTCCTTTTTTGGGAGCCGCCGATTTCAACTAGTTTTACAGAAGTTTTTAGTAATACGGATTTTGTACATAGTGTTATTTTAGGGTGTTTTCGATTTAAATTAGTTTTACCAACTAAAAATTAAAGTTTTTTAGTTTTACATTAATTTATAATCAGTTAAATTATGATTGTTATCATTTTGTATATTAATATTTATTGAAAGTTCTGTTATGTGTGTTTTCGTTTTGAAATGAGTGATTATGAGAAAGTGGTTATAAAAGTATAAGGTGTTTAGTGGAATATATTCTTCAAATACATTATTATGACTTGATTTTTAATTGTTATATTGAATATATATTTTTGAGATTTTATAGTTCCTTATATAACAAAAATTGGTTTATGTTAACTTTTATGTTTGTTTTGTGATAAATTTGTGAAATCAAATTGAATTCATTATTTACAAGTTTTGAATAACAGTAATACGAGTGTTACGTAGTTTTACTTCATAAGTTCAGTAATACCAATGTTACCTAGTGAACAGAAAATCTGCATGCAAAACATCTGCAACTAATCTTGGTGTGCCTTTTCTTTTATTGTTGCTTGTACTCGAACTAGCCCGAGAGCATGTATGCATGTTGTTGTAAATTCTAATAGAGAAATAATCTGACTTTCCAATCTTTGCAGTTCGTAAACGCCATTTATAGTAATAATAGTTCTACCAATAATACATTTTTATCTACCGAATATTCATTACGATTTTATCCATTCACTACCAATGAAAAGTTCTACTACATCTACAAATTATGGATATACATTCAATGTGCATATAAAATTGATGATTTCTCAAATTTAGTTAATATCTTCAGTTATAGATTCCTTTTAGTAATACCAGTTCTAATAGTTTTACTTTTTTTTGTAATACTTGTTTAATACTATCATCAGTAATACTAGTTTTACTAGTTTTACTTTCCTAATTAGTAATATCAGTGTTACTAGTTTTATTTTTCTTTTTAGTAATACTAGTTCTACTAGTTTTACTTTCCTTATCAATAATACCCGTGTTACTAGTTTTACTTGTTCTAGTAGTTTTACTATCTTCATCCCGTAAGATATAGTAATACCCAGTTATACTTAGTTCTCCTATAACTGTACAATGATTTTGGTCTCAAATCTTTCTTAATTTCAAACGATTTGCTACAATTCAACATCCATAATATATCTCATAGTACTGCGTTCGAGATCGACCCATACAACATAGTTATAACTTGAATATAGATCAAAAGAGTGGTTTTTATTCTAAATTTACAAATAAATCCTAATTTTTAGAAATCCTTGTTAATGTAAACATTAATTTGGAAGTTGAATTTTTGTTGAAGATCGTGGCGGCGTCGATGAAGAGCTAGAGGATTGAATTCAGTAGCACTAGAGGAGAAAGAGAGAAGAAAATGGTGATTCCAAAGAAGGGAAGAAGAAGATGGAAGAAGAGTTTTTGGAATTTGCAGGTTGCAGGGTCGTGTGAGAGGAGAGAGAAATGAGAGGTGTGTTTTTTTATTTTTTGTTTTTTGTTTTTTAATTAATTTAAGTTAGATAAATTAAAGAAAAATAAAATAAGAAATTAGAATTCATTAAGGGTATTTTGGGAATTACACAATTATAAGGGTATGTAGATTAATGAGGGGTATGAGTGTTTGTTTTTTAAAAAATAAGGGTATTTGAGATGTTGGCTCAAGAAGACATGACGAAGATGAATAATTCTGGTTTGCTTTTTATTTAATTTTTATCTTCTTCTCTGTTGATATTCTTTCTGCTATGTCTCTTTCTGGGAGGAGGAGGAAAAAGTGAGAGTGTTTGGTGACGGGGATAGGCAATTCCGGGAAAATCTCTGGCTCTCAAGGGCGTTTCGGTAATGTTTTCGAAATCTTATTAACATTTGTTACCGATTTTAATTACGACTATTGGCAATAAAGAAATTTTGTGAAAATTACATAGCAATGTAACTAAAAGAGAAATTTAAGTGATGATTATTTGTACGTTGTATGTAAGCATATGTATCTTTTAAAGATTAAATTTAATCGTAGTATTTAGTTATGTGATCAACTTTATTCTTGGTCGACTGATTACGGATAATATATTTCTAGTTTATGAAGCTTTCCATTTATTAAAAGCTAATAGTCTTAATGTAAAATCATATATGGCGGTCAAAACGGATATAAGTAAAACTTATGATCATATTGAATGGAAATTCATTGAGGTTGTTATGCGGAAAAAAGGATTATCTGAAGTATGGATTAATTGGGTTATGGGATGCATCACTTCAGTGTCATACTCAGTTCTCGTCAATGGTATCCCATATGGTTATTTTTCAGCTAGTCGAGGTATTCGGCAAGGTGACCCACTCTCTCCTTATCTTTTCATCATGTGCGCAGATGTTCTAAGTATAATGTTATCACATGCAGAAATGAGTTTTGACATTCAACCTTTAAGATTAAATCGAGGTGGTTCATCGCTATCACACCTTCTTTTCGCAGATGATTCTCTTTTTTCATTAAAGCATACCACAAGAATAGCGAATCTCTCTCCCAAATCCTCACTCAATATGGCCGACTCTCTGGACAGCTTATAAACTTCGAAAAGTCCACCATTACTTTTGGTTCAAAGGTTTTTCATCATACAAGATTGATGATCCATCAAATCTTAGGTATCCGGCATAGTGGTGGCGGTGGAAAATATTTGGGTCTTCCAGAACAATTTGGTCTTGGGGAAAAAGACATGTTTTAATACATCAAGGATAAGATTTACAAGAAAATATCAGATTGACAGAACAGATTTTTATCACTAGCTGGAAAAGAGATTTTAATAAAATATATCGATTTTGCTATGCCTATATACTCCACGAATATTTTCCAACTACCTATGAGTATTTGTTCAGAAATCAATAAGATGATGGCACATTTTTGGTGGGGAGGCCTTGGATTTCGTGAATTAAGCAAATTCAATCAAGCTCTTTTAGCAAATCAATGTTGGAAGTTATTACATCGATCCAACAGTTTACTTCATCGAACGCTTATAAGCCGATACTTCCGGAAAAATAATTTCCTAGAAGCCAAAAAAGGATCACGGCCATC
The DNA here is from genome assembly GCA_018901935.1 of Pugionium cornutum. Lineage (NCBI taxonomy): Eukaryota > Viridiplantae > Streptophyta > Magnoliopsida > Brassicales > Brassicaceae > Pugionium > Pugionium cornutum. The sequence continues at coordinate 672,989 of CM032157.1, forward strand.
TTATGGTTGGCTCTCTTTACTTTTTGGTCGAAATTTATTGTCTTCAGGATTACAATCTATTGTGGGTAATGGCCAGAATATTCATATTGGATCAGAAGATTGGCTACCTATTACACCACCAAGAGCTCCTAAGTTACTTCCCTACACAAATCCAAAATTACCGATATCTGTATTGATTGACCCAGTTTCTCTACAATGGGATGAAGAAAAAATAGCTGACCTTATTGAAAAGGAAAATCATCATCTAATCTACAAATTGTATATTCAACCAAAGAATGCTCAAGATGAATTCTTTTGGAGACACACTACAAATGGTATTTATACAGTTAAATCGGGTTATCATCTCTCTTTACGAATTCAAGAACACCATGAAGACCAATATACACATACATCTCATATTGATTCTGAGGTGGCAAAAGATATTTGGCGCATTAATATTGCACCAAAATTGAAACATTTCTTTTGGAGGATTTTATCAAAGACTATTGGATTAAAATCTAATCTTTATGTCCGACACATAATTCCGGACAATTTGTGTCCTCGTTGTAACCAACAAGAAAAGTCGGGCAATCATGCTTTCTTCCAATGTCCTTGTGCCGAAATGACATTCAACCTTTAAGATTAAATTTAATCAGTCATGTGATCAACTTTTAAACGCGCTATATTATTGTTTTTAATTTTATATTCAATATTATTAATCATATCTTTTAAATTTTAAATTTAATATATATATATATATATATATATTATAGATGACATATAGCTTCGGGTTATTTTATATTTCGCTAACGAAAAAGTTATTTACGCCTTTACAAGATTTCTATCTTTTTTTTTACAACATTTTTACCACAACCACAAGAAATGTAAAGAAAAGCATAATCAGAAGAGATCCCATTTAGATACACAAACTCAACGAGGTATCGGCCGTCAATTTCCCCGCACTAGACACGTGTCATGATCTCTTCTGTCGCCATCAGGCTCCCGTCGTTAATCCAAGAGTTCCGTTCTACCGACGTCAGCACCGACCAAACAGTATTCCTCCTCTGTCTCCTGACTTCACTAAGGATGAGCTTTGTCTGCTGCCGGATAACTCCGTTCAAAGCGTTAACGTAGTTTTTGGAATCGTGGTCTCTCAAGACCGAACCTTCTGAGCCGTATGCTGCGCGTTGGCTAAGCGTTTCGAGAGGGTGTGGGCGGTTTAGAAACCCACGCAACGCTATGGGAGAATAACCCTCGTTGCTCTTGTCTAAAACGTAGAGAGCGTTTCCCGGCGGTAGCCACGGATGCGTTGGGGAGACACTCTCACTTGGTTGTAGAATAAAAACTCTACCCATCGGTGAGTACAACAGTTTCTGCAAATTGCAAAAACACAACCAAACACGTTCTGACATTCGTTTTTATATATATACTAAAAAAACAATAAAGACTTACTTTTTTGTTGAGACACGGATGTGTACGGAAGGACCCGTTCAAGCGCTTGAGGACGAGAGCAACATGGTCAGGGTAATTACAGGAGAAGGCTCGTGGGACAATATCTCGATGCATCATCACACAGTGAACATGACTCTCGTCAAGGCCAAGCTCCTCCAGAATCTTCTCACCACCACAAAACACAAACGGTGAACCGAACGTGACCACAGGTTTCATAGCTTCAGAGCTAACGAGTCCTCTACTGAGCAGCATCAGTTTCACTATTAATGAGAGACTGCCTCCAAGAGAATGACCCGTAAACTGAAACTTGGCTCTATCTCCATGTCGAGACAGATGCTCAGTTATTTCGGGTAAGAACTGTTCGTATATACCTTTCGCTGCCTCGTAGATTCCTCTGTGAACTAATACATCTGTGTCCTGCAATGACCATTCTAATACCCTAAGATATCTCAATAGGAAAAAACTAACCGAATTGAAACAAACCAAATGTCTACTCCTAACATAGTTCACTATCTTTACCTCAAACCTAGTTGGCTCGAAGAAGAGGTTTGCTTTCCACGAAGCTAAAGAATCAGAACCCTGAAGAAATGATAACATCAGAGACCACATTAAGGAGATCAAAATTTTGAGAAAAACAGATGATTTTCTAGTAGTTTTGTGACTTCAGAAATATGTTACCTGAATCACAAAGCACCTAGTGTGCGTGTTTGGATCGTCACACACAAACCACTCACAAGGAGAAGAATGTAGGGACTGCAACTCCCTCGCCGCTTCCTGCTTATCCTCTTCACCCGCAGCAACAACTGCGGTCATCGTAGACGCTGCAGCCTGAGCTGCGGCAGCTGATTTATAAACCAGGTTATTCGGTTCCGAAAGATCATACTCTTTGCACGAGTGAATGTAAGATGCTGCCGAAGCAGCAATCTTGTAAGCAGATGAAGATGATCGGTGTTGAGACTTCTCGAATTCTGATTCAGGGGATGTAATAACAGGGACCCGGGTCGAATCTTGCTCGAGTTTCTCTCGAAGTATTACTGCTTTCGCTTTCTTTTCTAATGAAGATGTAACAAACTTTAACCCATAGTTTCTTCTCAAATCCTCACCCTTGATATCAGGTATCGTGTAAGCCACGTTACACAAATAAGCTAACTGAGACATCAGTTTAACGTCAGACCAAGAAGCCTTAACAAGCAATTTTGAAAACGATTCGCGTTCCCAATCACCGTTTTCAGATCCGTAATCCGCAACGCAACCTTCTCCATCTTCGCAACCACACGTAACGTTTACATTTTCCTCTACAACATCACCATTTCCACTATCTGTTTTTTGTTCTTTCTTCCATTGTCTCCTTATCTCAAGCAACCTTTCGACCCAATTTGTTTTCTTGACTCCATCTAAATTCGACTTAATCTCAATCTCAACCTCATCACTCTCTTTCTCTTCCTGAGACGCGTCTGTTTCAAATAGCAATGATTTTATCGGATTCGGGATAATGGAGCTCGAAATCTGAAACGAGAACACTCCTACAGGTCGGCTGCTTTTCATCCCCGGACCAGGACGTACAGATACAGCACAAATCCGGTTGTTATTAACGGAGTGACAACACAAGTGATTGTCGGAACTTGATCTCCGTATACCACCGCCTTTCACGACGAGATCTTGACCAGATAACGATCTACGGAGTCCAAAATGTTCTTTCAAAACATCGTTGGCCGCCGCTGGAGATGTAGACGACATAGCCACATTAAACGCCATTCTTTTTTAACAAAACTCCAACTGTCGCAATCAAGACAAGAATCTCAATTACTTAAAAGAAGGAACATAGCGTCTAATACGAAAAATTAACAAAATAGAATAGGAAAAACAACATTCAACAAAAATAGTAGTCGGAACTCTTAACTATTTCATACTTTTAGTGTAATGTTTTAATAGACGAAAAAGGTGAAACGGTTTAATTAGATTGACCAGGGTCAACTATATAGTTGGAATGTGCGTTATTATGGACCCATTTTAGGTAACTAGCCAGGTATTATAAAAGTGACACCAACGAAACAACTACAATAACATTTGCTTATGTCTCGTTATGTGAGATGTGAGTATGTGTGGGGTTCGAATCTTAATAGTTGGAGTGGGTCCATCGAACACGTGGGCCACGTACGATGTGCTCATCGTATTATCATTAATAACGATCGAGTAAAGAAAAGAAAGTTTTGTCTTATTTTTTATGTTTATTTTTCACGGTATTCTATCGACTTTTTTTGTCCGGCTTGTTATAATATTTTTATGAACTACGTCGAATATTACCTGGAAAGTTTTCATTTATTCGAGTACCGTTTTAAAAACGAAGAAAAGGGGAAAAAATTGAGGAAAAAAAACAGACAGAAGCATATCTGATATGCGTTTGTTCATTAATATACGGAGATTTGAGGGATTTTCACGAGAATAATTTGGAAGAAACAAAATAGAGATTGAAAAACACGAGTCTCGAGATGCGTTACCTGATTTCTAGGCGTTGATCGATCGATGGCAAACAACAATGGAGGAACAAAACAGCGTTTCTGAACCGTCGGATCAGTCGGATTGGATCATCGTCAAATCATCGAGATTAATAATGTCGCCATTCTTCGGACGAGACGAAATCGAACAAATTTTTGACAGCTAACGAGAAAAAACGAGGCGGAGATTCCAATAATGGCAGAGAAATGGAGGTTTAAATACGTACGATGAATCTTAAACGGGAAGGTTAGAATGAGTCAGAACAGATTCTGAAACTTGTTTCTGTTCTGTAAAAGATTCATGAATCTCTCTCTCTCTCTCTTTCTCTCTTTCACAGATGTGGATCCAAACCGATTTATATATGTGAAAAAATGAACGATGAGAGAGAAGCAAGTCACGTGGCTAGATGGAGAGAGAAAAGCTTAGTAAGACGTAAATACCCTCGTCGTAGTTGTTTATTTACAGATCGGAAAACCCTTGGTGGTTGGAAAGTAGTTAGCCGTTCTTTTGCTTAATCAAATGAGAAAATTTTGGTAAATGTCGTTATGAAAAGAAAAGAAAAAAAACTAAGGTCTCAGTTGGATTCGTAAATTCGCTAATATGTACGCCACAAGTTTCCTCGATTTCTTGTAATTATAAAGTCAAAATCTAACAAAATCGATGGAGTGTGAAAAAAATTCGATACGACGAGGGTATTCCCGTCACTATAAGAATCGGAAGCGTGCGTGAGAGATGAAAATATCTAATTAACTACACGGATGAAAAAAGGGTACAAATGTCATTTCGAAGAGGAGAAGAAAACGACCAGGACGAGCCAAATGTTCGGTTGCATGAAGGAAAGAGCGTCGGTAAACTCCACATATCGTCCCCCAGGTGGTGGCAATCAGCCGCTTTTTGTTTCCCGCCGGTTTTCAATTTCCCTCTTGTTTTATAGTTAGAACATTTACTTTTTTTTATTCCTTTTTCCTAGTTTTGGGGTCAGAGACGTACTAAAACTACTCTTGTCAGCTTTCATCATTCGCCACGTGTTCTCATAGTAACCCTCCGTTTAATATTCATTCATGGGTTTCTCTAGCTTATGGGCTTCTCTAACTTATGGGCTTCTCTTAACTTATGGGCTTTTCTAAATGATTCAAATCCTTGAGAAACTTTTTTAACAAACTAACTTTACAACGACGTGTTAATAATAAAAATATCATGCTGACGTGTCAACACCACATGGAGTTTCAGGTTAAATATATAAAAAGGTTTAACTTACTAGAATAATTACAATGTATGCCACTGATATTAATTTGGTGAGAAAATAAATATAATTTATACAACTAACCAAAAAATACTATTACATTTGTAAAAACAATACCTTTTTATTTTTTTAATTTTTATATATTAATTTATAAATAATTTCAAATAAATATAAATAGATTTAAGTTACTACCATAATCCCTAATATATTATTTGAGAAACATTTTAATAAAATAGCTTTACTCTGACGTGTTATTAACATAAATATCATACTGACGTGTCATCACTAAAGTAAATTTCAAATAAATATATAAATGAGTTTAACTTATTAGAATAATTACAAATATATCATTGTTATTAATTTGGTTATATAATTAATATATTTTATTAAACTAACAAAAAAATATTATTAAATTTGTAAGAAAATAATTATTTTTCTTTTCTTAATTTTTATATGCAAAAAATAATGTTAAAAATAATTTTAAATAAAATTTAAAATTATATAAATATTTAATTTATATTTACTAATAAAATACAATTTACGAATATTTTTCCGTGAATATGAATCTAGTTCTCTTTATTAAAACTCAAATGGTCAATGAAGATTTTAAGTTCTCTTTATTAAAACTCAAATGGTCAATGAAGATTTTAATTTAGATCAATGATATGTCATACTCAGTTAAAATGTATTATCAATAAGGAAATAGAAGATAGTTGTATATCTGCCCAGGGGAAAAACTCTAGACTGGAATCTTTAACAAGATAGCGACAAATTTACAAAGCTTTTAACCTAAAACAGTCAATTAAACTGAAAGAAAGTTAGGTCTAAAAGTGAGTAAGTCTTATACTTTTGAAAATAATATGTAATCGATAAAAACGAATTTACATCGCATCTTTATAACATTATTTGAAAAGTCAGTTTCCTAAATGATGGACTTATGTTAATTTTCACAAGAATGATAAACAAAATTGATAACCGGATATTTCTTCTAATGATTTGCATATAATATCATTTATGTATCTTTGTGGATAGAGCAAGACATATTTCAATTTAGATGTAAGATCTTAATATTTTAACTCAAACTGTAACACACTGTTGGAATGGAAAATTGAAAACTTTTTTTTTTTGAAATCAAATTAACTTTTAAAAAATTAGTTAAATAAAATACAAAACAAAAATTCGGTTTAATTTAATATATATCATATCTATAATATTTTACCTATTTAATAATATTGTATATTCAAATAAAAATAATATAAAATCATTTTATAATTCGATTTATTTTTTTATTTTATTTTCATTAAAATAAATTTAAAATTTATTTTAAATAATAAATTTAAAATTTATTTTAAATAATAAAGAAATTAAGTATATTTAATTTACTTTTATTAAATAATTAATTAATTTTAATATATGGATATTTTTTATTTTTTTGCCAACATGATTTATTAATTAAGAGTAAGATCATTGTTTACAATAGTACTTAGGAATAAAGAACATGTTTGATATAAATTCCAATTTGAAGTCCCCGAAACCGCAGATGAAGCCAAGGTATCTGCTGCTTGATTAGCCAAACGCGAACGATATGTAAAACGAATCCCTTCAAATTTTGAGGTCCAATTAAGAATTTTGCTGATATAATGATGTAAATGCAGATTTCCTTCATCCTTATTAAGAAGGTTATTTAGTACTAAATTATCTTCTTCAAATATAATATACTGATACCCCAAGGACCATGCTGACTGAAGAGCCCATATAAGAGCCGTAGCCTCCGCTTCAATCACTGAGCTACGTCCCTGGAACTTGCCTCTTCCCGCAAGTTCCAAATCTAATACTTTTTTTATTTTTGATTATATTCGAAAATTTATTTCACTAACATATCGACAAAAAAATAAAATCGAATATTCCTATCCAATATTATTAAAATAATGAACTTAAAACAAAAAATCGAGGGAATATGAAGCTGAAAGCTAAATCCACTGTACAATGCACCAAACTCTCTGCAACTTGAAACCCATCATTATCTCAAATCTCTTCATCAAGTCTCTCGAATCATCGAATCTTCTTTTCTATTCTCCATTTCATATTTCTTTCCGTGATATAAATAGATTCCTAAGAAGGAAAAAGCAGTGGACATTTTTTTTAGAAGCGAAACACATAGATCTGAAATATGAATTCCACGATGGATGCCGGATGTGGAGTCGTTTCCGGTGGTGCGGCGGAGTTTCTACAGATTCGGTTGAACCATAGACACGATCCTAAGGAGAATCAGTGTTCTTCTGTCCTCGTTAAGCACATCAAAGCGCCTGTTCATCTTGTAAGTCTCTGATTCTGTCACTGGATTCTCTCGCTTTTCTGTCAATCTTTCTCCTATTTCCTTTCCAGTCCTCGATTCGGTTTCTTATGGATTGATGTGATTGGAGTTCGCAGTCTCTTTGATTTGAGTTTTTTTTGCGAGTGTACTGCCTTTGATTGATGGTCGTTTTCGTGGCAATCAGATCCAAATTTTTCTGAGATTCGGGAATATATAAGCTCGATTCTTGAATTATCGCTTTATTTGTCTGCTTCTAAACCCCAAGGATTACAAAGTCAAACTGATTTTTATTTAAATATAATCAGGTTTGGTCTCTGGTGAGGAGATTCGATCAGCCACAGAAGTACAAGCCTTTTGTTAGTAGGTGTGTAATGAATGGTGATGTTGGAATCGGCAGTGTTCGAGAGGTAGACGTTAAATCTGGCCTCCCAGCTACCACAAGCACCGAGAGATTAGAGCTGTTGGACGATAATGAGCACATTCTTGGTATCAAAATCGTCGGTGGTGATCACAGGCTTAAGGTTTTCCCCTTTTCCGAAATCTATTCTATACACCAGACTTCTTCACTTCCATGTCCAAAAAATTGTCTGCTCAATTGCAAAAATCATTCATACCCAGTAATAAACTTGTGCCCTAGTAGTTGCCTTTAGCATCTTTCGGTGAACTACCAAGACTTCTATTTTGTTTGCTGTTGGATCTTGGTTTCGCGAACCAAATTCGTTATGGGTTTTGTGCGACCCCAAACCTTATTTTTCTTAGACTAAAGTCAATATTAATGGTTGCCGCTGCCGAGAATTATTCTTCATGAAGAAGTTTTCTCCTTTCCTTTTTGTGGGCAATGGTAGGATAAGAAATCCCACTACCATTTTTGGTTTACAAAGGAAAGTAGCAAAGTCTGACACCCCAGTTAGCTCGCATTCGGCATCTTTCAATGAACATAACTTTGACTTTATCACTCTTTTGATAGAGCTACTGCACTATGTATCCGTTTAGCTAGCATTTGGACCTCTTTCAATGAACAACATTTTGACTTGATCACTGTTTCGATAGAGCTAGTGCCTATGTGTTTAATTAGCCGACTTTCTTTCATTGAACTACACTTTGATTTGATCACAGTTTTTTAATAGTCCCAGTACCCTATTTGCCCAATTAACTAGCCCTTCACTTCTTTCAATAAACTAAACCTCTTGATCCCTGTTTTGATGAATCTAGTGAACCTCAAATGAGAAATTTTGTATTATGAGTCAAACGTAGTAGAGTCAATATAGATTCAATATTGTAATTGGATTCAACTATTGTTCTTGCAGAACTACTCATCAGTCGTTACAGTACATCCAGAGATAATAGACGGAAGAGCTAGCACAATGGTAATCGAGTCATTCGTGGTGGATGTACCAGAAGGGAACACCAAAGACGAGACTTGTTACTTCGTGGAAGCTCTTATACGATGCAATCTCAAATCTCTGTCCACTGTGTGCGAAAGAATGGCTGCTCAAGACAGGACATGAGCTATGGATCCGTCCTGAATGTTCTTCCTCAAACCGTAGGATCGTAAAGCAACATTGGTAAGAGAAATTGGTTATGTAACGAACTTATTGGCGTCTTGTATTTGCATTTTTTCTACCTTTGAATGTAATTAGCCGAATGCATATTATATTGAGTGTTGCCAAGTTTAAAATATTTAGTACTCCTTTAGGATAGGTTGACGACTGATTCCTCCATGTGAATGTACACTGGTTGTGTAAGCTATAAACAGTTGCTGTTTAATTCACCTAGGAATTTACCTTTTACCATTGAGTCATGTTTATGTGTGCGAAATTCTTATAAATGAAGGATTCATTTGTTGTGAAAAGAAGAGAAATTGTATTGTTACAGAAAACGAATTGGTACTAGTACAGTTTAATGTCTTGGCGAATCATATTACAAAAAATGAAGGAAACAGTGAACACATGATGGCACGATAAATGAGGCTGCAAAATCTAATAACTCTACTGGGAAAGACGAATCTAGAGAAAATAATACGATTTTTCTCCACGTACACGTGGGGTTGTGGATCTTGATCACATATTGGCCGTAAGGCCCGTAACCAACGCTTAGGAACCTGAATTACGCAACAACTCCAACAAATATTACATTTATTTTTAAAATAAAGTGGGATGAGTTACGAAAATACATGAATTTATTTAAATTATAGATTTTGAGAGGACATCCATGGCAAAATTTTGACTGAAATGGATTTGCTAAAGCTCAAGATTCACCTCTTCACGAAAAATTTATTGATTACTCTTCCATCAATCACGACCGGTCTGGAGCGCGCAGCCGAAGCTTTCGTTCAGAACAAGACAAGTATGGCAAGACACCATCGATGAGACAGAAAACTCCATGAAAGAGGCTTCATTCGCAGGTGAGATCACAATCTTTTATGATGATCTTATTCATAAATATATATAATATACGTTTGAGGGCAATCCGTTGAAGCGATCAGGTGATGAAATATCCATATGCTTTGGTCACTACAATTTTAAGCAACAAACAACAAGAGTCTATTCTCAAGTCATGTCTAAGACACAATAATCAAATCACAATCTTTGACTTTTGATTTTAAGCGTGAATGCAATAGACAACATCTTTCTCATTTTGCACTATGTGATGTCATGGGAAGTTTACAATTCCAACATATACATAACAAAGCACATACTTTCCACCAAAATCTAAATTCATTAGCTCTTTCCCTTGACAAATTTTGTAGTTGGCTCCACAAAATCTCTCGTTCAATCACGTTGCTTTCTTTGGTAATCTCATCCCAAACCCACGCTTCAACTTCTCAATCCTAGACCATCCAAACACAAAACAAAAACACATCTCACATAATCTTTCTTGTGAAGAAAGGGAAGGCAAAACACAAAACTGATATAAAAAGGCTTACGTCGGGGCTAGTTTCCCAAGGCAATCTAGCTCTTCACCAGTGTCTTCATCTATGACTCTACCCGTAATGTCCACAATGTATGATCTATCTCTGTCTACAGGAAGACCTCTACCCGCAAGCAAGTCCAAATCTTTACGGTGAAGCTCTCTTCCGTTTACAAACACTCCCGTTGTTCCACCTGCGCAATTCTCTGCCATTGGGAAATTGAGCTCTTCTATGAATGGCTGCAAAAAAAAAACAATTTTTTTCCTTTTCGTAATCTTTAGAAACATATTGACAAGAAACAATATCAAAATGTGCTTACGTACCGGTAATATTCCAAGACCTGGACCTCCCATTACTCCCCAGAATCCAGCTCTGTAATCATACCTAGAATGCCCCCAACATTACGTTAACAACGGTCATGAATAAAAAGATCATAGAAAGAGTGGAATCGAATTCGTAATGTTTTACCAGTAGTTTCCTGGCTGAATGGCCCCGGCTTGCTTCTCTGCTTTTCTCAGCAGACGTTCGGTTAATGGATTCCCATTTATCCAAACGTTGCTTTTGTTCCCTTCGTCGTTCTGAATAGATTTTGTCAGATCTTTGAAGCTTTTCTTCACAATGCTCGCAAATCCGTTCTTCTTGGATCTTTGCTGTTGATCTTTAGATACTCCACTGTTATGATGAGAGTAGTCATTGAAGGAAACTTCCATCTCACTTGCAAGTGAAACCTCTTTCATGGAGTTCTGTCTCATGGCTGTTGTCTTACTCAGTGTGACCCTGTCTTGTTCTGAACGAGAGCTACGGCTGCCTGCTCCAGACCGGTCGTGATTGATCGAAGAGTAATCAACAAAGTTTTCATTCAGAGGCGAATCTTGAGATTAAGCAATCATCAGATTTTTCTATCTATCGCAACTTCAAAGTCAAGAAAATGAGAAAAATCTAATTGCTACGAGCCAAGAGAGCCTTCAATCTGCCCGGATTATCTAACAAATTCCCCCAAACATTAAAAACTGTAAGAATCTAATCGATTGAGGCACCGAAAATTTGGGCAAAACAAGTAGTCGCAGAAGAGGGGGGGAATTCAAACAAGAAACAGGTACCAAAAGAAGAAAAGAAAGAAGAAAACCCTAGGAGAAACGAATAGAACGGAAGCTATATTCTAAAAAGAGAGAGGCGGAAATCAACAAGAAGTCGATGATAAATCGAGAGCAAATTTAGTGTCGACGAATCGAGAGGCAAATGCAAGATTAATCAGGGTTAGAATGGCGAAATGAAATCGTGCGGAAGAAGGTGATGAAGAAGAAGACATGACGAAGATGAATAATTCTGGTTTGCTTTTTATTTAATTTTTATCTTCTTCTCTGTTGATATTCTTTCTGCTATGTCTCTTTCTGGGAGGAGGAGGAAAAAGTGAGAGTGTTTGGTGACGGGGATAGGCAATTCCGGGAAAATCTCTGGCTCTCAAGGGCGTTTCGGTAATGTTTTCGAAATCTTATTAACATTTGTTACCGATTTTAATTACATAGCAATGTAACTAAAAGAGAAATTTAAGTGATGATTATTTGTACGTTGTATGTAAGCATATGTATCTTTTAAAGATTAAATTTAATCGTAGTATTTAGTCATGTGATCAACTTTTAAATGCGCTATATTATTGTTTTTAACTTTATATTCAATATTATTAATCATATCTTTTAAATTAATCATAGCTTTGTCTGCTGCCGGATAACTCCGTTCAAAGCGTTAACGTAGTTTTTGGAATCGTGGTCTCTCAAGACCGAACCTTCTGAGCCGTATGCTGCGCGTTGGCTAAGCGTTTCGAGAGGGTGTAGGCGGTTTAGAAACCCACGCAACGCTATGGGAGAATAACCCTCGTTGCTCTTGTCTAAAACGTAGAGAGCGTTTCCCGGCGGTAGCCACGGATGCGTTGGCGAGACACTCTCACTTGGTTGTAGAATAAAAACTCTACCCATCGGTGAGTACAACAGTTTCTGCAATTAGCAAAAACACAACCAAACACGTTCTGACATTCGTTTTTATATTTATATAAAAAACAATAAAGACTTACTTTTTTGTTGAGACAGGGGTGTGTACGGAAGGACCTGTTCAAGCGCCTGAGGACGAGAGCAACATGGTCAGGGTAATTACAGGAGAAGGGTCGTGGGACAATATCTCGATGCATCATCACACAGTGAACATGACTCTCGTCAAGGCCAAGCTCCTCCAGAATCTTCTCACCACCACAAAACACAAACGGTGAACCGAACGTGACCACAGGTTTCATAGCTTCAGAGCTAACGAGTCCTCTACTGAGCAGCATCAGTTTCACTATTAATGAGAGACTGCCTCCAAGAGAATGACCCGTAAACTGAAACTTCGCTCTATCTCCATGTCGAGACAGATGTTCAGTTATTTCCGGTAAGAACTGTTCGTATATACCTTTTGCTGCCTCGTAGATTCCTCTGTGAACTAATACATCTGTGTCCTGTAATGATTTTACTATTTTAAATCAAATTCTCAGTCATATTTTAAATGTTGACTGTTCTTTTATAATAATATTATATACGAAGGAGGAACTTAGCAAACTATAAATTGAATCATCTAAATAGATGTGTGAATGACAATTCAACATGTCATTATGTCGAGAAATCTCAAAAAAAAAAGAAAAATTAAATTCTAAATGTTTGGGTCAGCTCTTGGTCCAAATATTTTTGTCCCAACACAATAAAACTACAGAATTCATTTTTTCAATGAACGAAAGTAGAGAAATGATTTTTAGAAGCCCTGAATTCTGATAGTTTTCAAAATGTTGGCAAAAAAAGGCTACAAAACTATAAGCAAAGAAACAAACCAAAAGAGAAAAGCTGCCTAAAAGGCGAAATTCCATCCCTCTCTGGGCTGCTAAAACAAGCAGCAGTCTCCGCCAAAATGTATGATTAAACAGATTGGACGGTGATGGCTTTGATAGTGTACATACAAAGAACAAACTAGCTTTGATTGCTGAGTTCCTCTTGACTTAGTTTCCTTCTTTGTTGCTTCAACAGAATTGGTCTGTGGTTTTTGATCAAGACTTGTCTTCTTGACTCTTTTCTTCTTCTTCGTCTTTTTCACTCCTTCACAGCTTTTTGTCTTCTTTTGATTTCCAGAGATTGTCATGTGATCGTACTGCTCTTCTAACTTTCTTGGAGTTTATTCCAGCTAAACTTGAGCATGCATTGATGTTACTTTCCTCTGTTTGGTGTAAATCACGGGAACAGAAGAAGAAAAAACTGATCAAGAATGTTGTGTTTTTCTCTGAAACAAAACATTGCTCTGCAACCGGAAGTCTACAATGCCAAACTTACCTGGGGAAGCGAGGCAAGGAAGGGTCCTCAGGTGAAGACATATGAGCAGCACCACCACCACAAAACCTTGGCTGATCTTTAAATGCCCCACCAGCTGATAGGTTTGCGTCATTAATATGTGGCGCTTCAACCACAGGTCCCCAAGACCCAAACTCGAGATGTTCAGTTGGTGAATTGTAAACAGAGTTATGATCGTATGGATAAAACATCATGACAGACGGATTGTTGTGTCCTTCTAAAGAAGTCACGCTGTTCTGCTCCATGCCACGCGACAATCCATACATGCCATAACCAATATTTTCAGGAGCATCTTGTGACGTATCTGAGCGTATACGGCCATTTTGAGAATGATGAGAAGAATATGAAGACGATGAACCCCAATGCCTATCAGATCGTTCTTGCCGCTTATTATCAGCTTGGTTACGACTGTTGTGGCGTCCAGAAACCCGTGTCTTTGTACCAGCATTCCAATTCCCTTCTCTATTGCTGTGATGCTCGTTTCTGCCATGTCCATAATTCCCTCGCCTCATGCCAGATGTAGGACGCTGCTCCCTAGGGGTAATCTTCTGTAACAAATTCAACACAAGTGTAGAGCAGTGTGACAAACCGAAACCATCATGATTTTTATATCAAAAGTTACTAACAAATGAAAGACAGGATAGAATAAGTAGAGGAGACAGCAATGCTCCATCAATATGAGCATAGCATATAATAAGCCAGGGCGGATAAAGATGGAACGAAAAAGATCCAGAACCATAGCCTAAAACATGCATAAATCTCTCAAAGTGACAGACTCATATGCAAGTAGAGTAAGCAGACAGATCATGCTCTACATTCATTCAAGACCCATAGTCCATTAGACTGACAAACATTTTATCAATGATAAAGTAAGGCCAAAGCTCCTCCTTCATGCCTTAGGAAGTAGCTCGAGTTTGTAGAAATTTAACAGGATCACTGGACAGATATCAACACATCACAAGACCAAATCATGCACACACGTATAATGGAAGCTCCAGGAAGGTATTAGTTCTTACAGGATTTGGAAAATAGGTCCCTGTCCCACTTCGATACCTGGGAGTTTCATTAGCATAACGAGGGTAAATGTTAGGTGGTCTGGTAGAAACAGATTGTACAGGAGCAAGGGGTACAAGACGAGGTCCGTAGGTAATGAGCTGATTCGCGACATTGGTGTAAGCCAGAGTTCTTCCAGGAACATCCCATGGTAAACGCCCCTGGAGATAAGCAGGTGGCACTACAACAGGAGCAGGATACAACACTGGCGTATGTTGAGAATTCTGGCAGGAGCGGCCATACTGCAAGTTTCGCCAATGGCTAAAAAAATCACCAATGAGAATATCAGTTTTGTGCTCTGACAATTCTACAGAAGAGCCAACTCTGGTGGAGGGCGAAGAAACAACTATCTCAGACTGATCAAGTACCCTGAACATCTCAAAACTTTTACAGGGATCATGATTCTCTACTCCATCCACACTGAGGTAGCTTTCCAAAGCATTTGATGTCGCATAACCACCAGCTTGGTAGTTGTATATTGGAAGCATCGCAACGATCGGAACAGGCGGCCCAGTAGGATAAAAAGTATATCCAGAATTATCAACCTCGTTTTGTTGCAAGCCATGGCCAAGGATTACTGGAGCAAGAGACAATGAGGACTCTGATCCACTTGCCTGAGCTAGTTCATGACTATGTATTTGATGCCTCTGAAGTTGAAATGAACCAACACTAGGCTGAGGCCCCAGATCTCTTTCTGTTATTTCATTGTTTGATACAGGAATCCACACCCTGCTATCATCTTCAACCTGAATTGAGTGCTCAGGAACATTCTTTCCTTCTCCATACAGTCCAAAAGCAGCCCCAGAAATAACTTTTCTACTCCGTCTTTCCCTAGCTGGCTTTGAGCCCCTTGTAGTTGATCCATCCCAAGAACTTTCAGATGAAGTTCTGCTTCTAACGGAATTTGTACAAGACGCGGATATAGATCCTGCATTTCTCTCCTCACTCTGCATCTGACTACCTCTTCTAACTGGAGAGTCGGACTTTTCTAAATCATCCCCCCTTGTTGACCGTATTTTCTGACTTGAGGGTATAAAACTATGCTCTGCAGAAGATAACTGAAGTTTATCATTTGCCGGATGAATTCCATAACCATCATTTTCAAGTCCAAAACTATGAGTGCCCATTACTTGCTCGTGACAGATTTCACGGCCAAACTCATCAACATTCACTTCCGAAGAACCCATGTTTTCATTACCAGTTTTACTCAGCTTTTCTGAAATTAGATGGGATCCGCTGGGAATATAATGGGTAAATGTTGAAGAAGCACAGTTTTGCGGAAATTGCACATTAGTACTCCAAGGTGTCTCCGAAAAAGGTAAGTTGGAAGGAACAATACCAGTACCACTCCTCTGACCATATCCCGCTGAAGTTAAGATGGAAGGTGTAATTGGAAACGGTAAGTGGCACGTAGAAAAATTAAAAGAAGAGAAATGCCCATTAAAACCATGCCCGGCAACAGGTGTCGTCGAGCTAACAAGATCTTGCTCTTCCTGTTGCATTCCCTGTTCCCCTGCGGCAGATATGTCTTCATTGCCAGAAACTGAACCTAAATCATCATAGTAACTGTACACTGCACTGCTCATGTCAGCAGTACTGTCAGGACTTCGAGGGGATGGAGTATGCCTAACTGACAATGACTCAGCCCCATATCTCATATTGCTTGACAAACTTTCAGACTCCAGATCCTTTTTAAAGATATTATCAGTCCTCGTAGAATTAGTTTGGCATTTTCCAGCTTCTGGGGCTCTACTACGCCTTGTCTGCAAAAGAGCTTCACCATATGTCTCCGTAAGCTCAGGGCTAGATCGTGTCCTGGCAAAGATATGCCTTCCATGAAAATTATTCACTGAGATTTCTGGCTTAAAAGTTTGTTGAAGCTTATCATGTGCATTGTGATTTGAACTGACGTCCTGAGCAGGTTGGTGGGAGTTGCCACAACTCTTTTGGGCTTGACATGTTGCTCTAGATATAACTTCTGTTCCACAGTTATTCTCTTTAGAGGGCATACTGCTAGCTCCTGGAACCCCACCAAGACGGGCAGAATTTTGGTTTCTTTTGTTGCTTGCAGAATTACTAACACTTTCAGCTTGATGATAAGGCTTAGGATCTCCCAGTCTCAACAGCCACAAGTCATCATTTCCAGGAGCATCAGGACGACGACCACTGCCGTGTCTTTCCCATGTATTCTTAAAAAATTGGTTAAACTCATCGATCAAGTTATCCCTAGGGCATTCAAGTAACCTAGCCAACTTCTTGGCACCAAGGGTAAAAGCACTTCGTATCCTAAAGAAGTTACCTGCCACAACAAATAAAAAAAAAACAAAAAACAAAATTCAAGAATGCAAGCAGATTAGCAATCTATAAAAGTACAGAACTAAAAAAACTGAAACTGGCAGCAACTTTCAATCCAATAAATACCTTTACTGACACTGCGTCCAAGGTTGTTGTTTTCACGCAAAGGGTCTATAACATTGAAATGTTTGGAAACAAAAGATTGCCCCTGTGTCTCTTGAGCAATAGGGTTAACTGCATAAACTCTAATACAAGCTTTAAGAAACGCTTCGCTAACTCGTAACTCTCCAACATCTTTTCGCGGAGGCTCCGCTATGAAAGATTTCGAAGGATGACAATCAGTATATGAGTCAGTTACAATGGAAAATTAATGCAAATGTGAGATGGACAGCAATTGGTAAATACCTGTTACATCTGGTAGTGAACTAACTGGAACAGGGCCCCAGAGGCTAATACAAAAATTCTGCCAGTCAAACTTACTAAAGAACTCAAGAAAACGATAGAGAACCTACAAATGCAAGCAATTCAGTCAGATGGATTGACGAAGCATACTTGACAGAATAAATGCAGTTTCATAATGACACTACCTCAAGGGGTCCAGAAAATGAGTTGTTGAAAACATGAAATATGTAAAGAACCAAAGTTTCCAGGGCGTATGTTGAGATAAGCCCATGGTGAGCTCCCAAGATACGGCTTTCGTAATAACACCAGGCCTTAATCAATATGATACTACGCTTGAATAAATGGTTCTGGTTTATATAGTGATCAACCTGCATATAAAAAAAGATAAAGGTACAGAAATTAAAAGATCTGCCGATCTCAGAAAGAGAAAGCAACTGGAATGTTTTCTTCAAAGGACAGATCTAACCTCCTCGAGGAAGCAAAGTGTACACAGCCCTCCAATCTGATTGAAAGATATATCCACCACAATATTCTCCACCAAACACTTGATTATCTTTACCTGAAACATTGTACCAGCAAAAACTATATGCACAATCTATATTTCCAATAATCTAACTGGTTCATACAACAAACTTAGAAAACAAGATGAAAGAAGCAAAATCATAATGATTAAGGATGCATACTTCTGCCTGAATATACTGGACTTCTTTGACATGGAATTCAGCATTCGCATTGTTTTCTTCCTTTTCCAACATATCACGAACCAAATTAGCCCAAGAATCCTTCAGATTTTGGTTTGTGGTGAAGGCAGTTAAGTCGATGTCTCCATCGGGCAAATAAGTCTTCAGAGGTACAGATCCAAAAGTAAAGATCTGGTAGATATGAATAGTTACAGTTAAAGAACAGATATAAAGTAAGAACACTGCTATGCAGGATACAAAAAAAATGGAAACTTCCAGATACAGAAAATTTAACCCCAGCTTAATAGGAGCTAAGCAACAGATAAATGAAATCAACAAACCGCAAACTACGTTACATTCACCATGCCTTCATCAGCACTAGGCATTAGAAAGAGCAAATTTTTTTTCCATATTGTGTTATACAAACCACATACAAAAGAAAACCACCTCGACCTGAAGAGGGAAGCATTCCATGATAAGCCTCCGCACGTATCTAGCAACCGCATTTCGACGATCTTCAGAAGGAGGATTTGGCTGGATGCGAGCAATGAGTTTGGCGGTTCTATCCTCCGCCTCGGCCCATCGCACCGCATCGAGCTGCCGTGTCACAGATGCAGCCTTGCCTGGCAAAAGCCCGTTCGGGAATAAGCCATTTGGTGACGGCGGAGAATCCGCCCATGATTCATGCGCACCCATGCGAATCTCTCCCGTCGCAGTCACCGACTTTGAACACAACTACACCTCACCCTCTAATATAATCAAAGACCTTCCCAACCGTTACGGTTGCTTTTGCGGTTGGTATTAAGCAATCATCAGATTTTTCTATCTATCGCAACTTCAAAGTCAAGAAAATGAGAAAAATCTAATTGCTACGAGCCAAGAGAGCCTTCAATCTGCCCGGATTATCTAACAAATTCCCCCAAACATTAAAAACTGTAAGAATCTAATCGATTGAGGCACCGAAAATTTGGGCAAAACAAGTAGTCGCAGAAGAGGGGGGGAATTCAAACAAGAAACAGGTACCAAAAGAAGAAAAGAAAGAAGAAAACCCTAGGAGAAACGAATAGAACGGAAGCTATATTCTAAAAAGAGAGAGGCGGAAATCAACAAGAAGTCGATGATAAATCGAGAGCAAATTTAGTGTCGACGAATCGAGAGGCAAATGCAAGATTAATCAGGGTTAGAATGGCGAAATGAAATCGTGCGGAAGAAGGTGATGAAGAAGAAGACATGACGAAGATGAATAATTCTGGTTTGCTTTTTATTTAATTTTTATCTTCTTCTCTGTTGATATTCTTTCTGCTATGTCTCTTTCTGGGAGGAGGAGGAAAAAGTGAGAGTGTTTGGTGACGGGGATAGGCAATTCCGGGAAAATCTCTGGCTCTCAAGGGCGTTTCGGTAATGTTTTCGAAATCTTATTAACATTTGTTACCGATTTTAATTACGACTATTGGCAATAAAGAAATTTTGTGAAAATTACATAGCAATGTAACTAAAAGAGAAATTTAAGTGATGATTATTTGTACGTTGTATGTAAGCATATGTATCTTTTAAAGATTAAATTTAATCGTAGTATTTAGTTATGTGATCAACTTTATTCTTGGTCGACTGATTACGGATAATATATTTCTAGTTTATGAAGCTTTCCATTTATTAAAAGCTAATAGTCTTAATGTAAAATCATATATGGCGGTCAAAACGGATATAAGTAAAACTTATGATCATATTGAATGGAAATTCATTGAGGTTGTTATGCGGAAAAAAGGATTATCTGAAGTATGGATTAATTGGGTTATGGGATGCATCACTTCAGTGTCATACTCAGTTCTCGTCAATGGTATCCCATATGGTTATTTTTCAGCTAGTCGAGGTATTCGGCAAGGTGACCCACTCTCTCCTTATCTTTTCATCATGTGCGCAGATGTTCTAAGTATAATGTTATCACATGCAGAAATGAGTTTTGACATTCAACCTTTAAGATTAAATCGAGGTGGTTCATCGCTATCACACCTTCTTTTCGCAGATGATTCTCTTTTTTCATTAAAGCATACCACAAGAATAGCGAATCTCTCTCCCAAATCCTCACTCAATATGGCCGACTCTCTGGACAGCTTATAAACTTCGAAAAGTCCACCATTACTTTTGGTTCA
Organism: Pugionium cornutum; assembly: GCA_018901935.1. NCBI lineage: Eukaryota > Viridiplantae > Streptophyta > Magnoliopsida > Brassicales > Brassicaceae > Pugionium > Pugionium cornutum. Next base: position 693,326 of record CM032157.1, read on the forward strand.
AAGGTTTTTCATCATACAAGATTGATGATCCATCAAATCTTAGGTATCCGGCATAGTGGTGGCGGTGGAAAATATTTGGGTCTTCCAGAACAATTTGGTCTTGGGGAAAAAGACATGTTTTAATACATCAAGGATAAGATTTACAAGAAAATATCAGATTGACAGAACAGATTTTTATCACTAGCTGGAAAAGAGATTTTAATAAAATATATCGATTTTGCTATGCCTATATACTCCACGAATATTTTCCAACTACCTATGAGTATTTGTTCAGAAATCAATAAGATGATGGCACATTTTTGGTGGGGAGGCCTTGGATTTCGTGAATTAAGCAAATTCAATCAAGCTCTTTTAGCAAATCAATGTTGGAAGTTATTACATCGATCCAACAGTTTACTTCATCGAACGCTTATAAGCCGATACTTCCGGAAAAATAATTTCCTAGAAGCCAAAAAAGGATCACGGCCATCTTATGGTTGGCTCTCTTTACTTTTTGGTCGAAATTTATTGTCTTCAGGATTACAATCTATTGTGGGTAATGGCCAGAATATTCATATTGGATCAGAAGATTGGCTACCTATTACACCACCAAGAGCTCCTAAGTTACTTCCCTACACAAATCCAAAATTACCGATATCTGTATTGATTGACCCAGTTTCTCTACAATGGGATGAAGAAAAAATAGCTGACCTTATTGAAAAGGAAAATCATCATCTAATCTACAAATTGTATATTCAACCAAAGAATGCTCAAGATGAATTCTTTTGGAGACACACTACAAATGGTATTTATACAGTTAAATCGGGTTATCATCTCTCTTTACGAATTCAAGAACACCATGAAGACCAATATACACATACATCTCATATTGATTCTGAGGTGGCAAAAGATATTTGGCGCATTAATATTGCACCAAAATTGAAACATTTCTTTTGGAGGATTTTATCAAAGACTATTGGATTAAAATCTAATCTTTATGTCCGACACATAATTCCGGACAATTTGTGTCCTCGTTGTAACCAACAAGAAAAGTCGGGCAATCATGCTTTCTTCCAATGTCCTTGTGCCGAAATGACATTCAACCTTTAAGATTAAATTTAATCAGTCATGTGATCAACTTTTAAACGCGCTATATTATTGTTTTTAATTTTATATTCAATATTATTAATCATATCTTTTAAATTTTAAATTTAATATATATATATATATATATATATTATAGATGACATATAGCTTCGGGTTATTTTATATTTCGCTAACGAAAAAGTTATTTACGCCTTTACAAGATTTCTATCTTTTTTTTTACAACATTTTTACCACAACCACAAGAAATGTAAAGAAAAGCATAATCAGAAGAGATCCCATTTAGATACACAAACTCAACGAGGTATCGGCCGTCAATTTCCCCGCACTAGACACGTGTCATGATCTCTTCTGTCGCCATCAGGCTCCCGTCGTTAATCCAAGAGTTCCGTTCTACCGACGTCAGCACCGACCAAACAGTATTCCTCCTCTGTCTCCTGACTTCACTAAGGATGAGCTTTGTCTGCTGCCGGATAACTCCGTTCAAAGCGTTAACGTAGTTTTTGGAATCGTGGTCTCTCAAGACCGAACCTTCTGAGCCGTATGCTGCGCGTTGGCTAAGCGTTTCGAGAGGGTGTGGGCGGTTTAGAAACCCACGCAACGCTATGGGAGAATAACCCTCGTTGCTCTTGTCTAAAACGTAGAGAGCGTTTCCCGGCGGTAGCCACGGATGCGTTGGGGAGACACTCTCACTTGGTTGTAGAATAAAAACTCTACCCATCGGTGAGTACAACAGTTTCTGCAAATTGCAAAAACACAACCAAACACGTTCTGACATTCGTTTTTATATATATACTAAAAAAACAATAAAGACTTACTTTTTTGTTGAGACACGGATGTGTACGGAAGGACCCGTTCAAGCGCTTGAGGACGAGAGCAACATGGTCAGGGTAATTACAGGAGAAGGCTCGTGGGACAATATCTCGATGCATCATCACACAGTGAACATGACTCTCGTCAAGGCCAAGCTCCTCCAGAATCTTCTCACCACCACAAAACACAAACGGTGAACCGAACGTGACCACAGGTTTCATAGCTTCAGAGCTAACGAGTCCTCTACTGAGCAGCATCAGTTTCACTATTAATGAGAGACTGCCTCCAAGAGAATGACCCGTAAACTGAAACTTGGCTCTATCTCCATGTCGAGACAGATGCTCAGTTATTTCGGGTAAGAACTGTTCGTATATACCTTTCGCTGCCTCGTAGATTCCTCTGTGAACTAATACATCTGTGTCCTGCAATGACCATTCTAATACCCTAAGATATCTCAATAGGAAAAAACTAACCGAATTGAAACAAACCAAATGTCTACTCCTAACATAGTTCACTATCTTTACCTCAAACCTAGTTGGCTCGAAGAAGAGGTTTGCTTTCCACGAAGCTAAAGAATCAGAACCCTGAAGAAATGATAACATCAGAGACCACATTAAGGAGATCAAAATTTTGAGAAAAACAGATGATTTTCTAGTAGTTTTGTGACTTCAGAAATATGTTACCTGAATCACAAAGCACCTAGTGTGCGTGTTTGGATCGTCACACACAAACCACTCACAAGGAGAAGAATGTAGGGACTGCAACTCCCTCGCCGCTTCCTGCTTATCCTCTTCACCCGCAGCAACAACTGCGGTCATCGTAGACGCTGCAGCCTGAGCTGCGGCAGCTGATTTATAAACCAGGTTATTCGGTTCCGAAAGATCATACTCTTTGCACGAGTGAATGTAAGATGCTGCCGAAGCAGCAATCTTGTAAGCAGATGAAGATGATCGGTGTTGAGACTTCTCGAATTCTGATTCAGGGGATGTAATAACAGGGACCCGGGTCGAATCTTGCTCGAGTTTCTCTCGAAGTATTACTGCTTTCGCTTTCTTTTCTAATGAAGATGTAACAAACTTTAACCCATAGTTTCTTCTCAAATCCTCACCCTTGATATCAGGTATCGTGTAAGCCACGTTACACAAATAAGCTAACTGAGACATCAGTTTAACGTCAGACCAAGAAGCCTTAACAAGCAATTTTGAAAACGATTCGCGTTCCCAATCACCGTTTTCAGATCCGTAATCCGCAACGCAACCTTCTCCATCTTCGCAACCACACGTAACGTTTACATTTTCCTCTACAACATCACCATTTCCACTATCTGTTTTTTGTTCTTTCTTCCATTGTCTCCTTATCTCAAGCAACCTTTCGACCCAATTTGTTTTCTTGACTCCATCTAAATTCGACTTAATCTCAATCTCAACCTCATCACTCTCTTTCTCTTCCTGAGACGCGTCTGTTTCAAATAGCAATGATTTTATCGGATTCGGGATAATGGAGCTCGAAATCTGAAACGAGAACACTCCTACAGGTCGGCTGCTTTTCATCCCCGGACCAGGACGTACAGATACAGCACAAATCCGGTTGTTATTAACGGAGTGACAACACAAGTGATTGTCGGAACTTGATCTCCGTATACCACCGCCTTTCACGACGAGATCTTGACCAGATAACGATCTACGGAGTCCAAAATGTTCTTTCAAAACATCGTTGGCCGCCGCTGGAGATGTAGACGACATAGCCACATTAAACGCCATTCTTTTTTAACAAAACTCCAACTGTCGCAATCAAGACAAGAATCTCAATTACTTAAAAGAAGGAACATAGCGTCTAATACGAAAAATTAACAAAATAGAATAGGAAAAACAACATTCAACAAAAATAGTAGTCGGAACTCTTAACTATTTCATACTTTTAGTGTAATGTTTTAATAGACGAAAAAGGTGAAACGGTTTAATTAGATTGACCAGGGTCAACTATATAGTTGGAATGTGCGTTATTATGGACCCATTTTAGGTAACTAGCCAGGTATTATAAAAGTGACACCAACGAAACAACTACAATAACATTTGCTTATGTCTCGTTATGTGAGATGTGAGTATGTGTGGGGTTCGAATCTTAATAGTTGGAGTGGGTCCATCGAACACGTGGGCCACGTACGATGTGCTCATCGTATTATCATTAATAACGATCGAGTAAAGAAAAGAAAGTTTTGTCTTATTTTTTATGTTTATTTTTCACGGTATTCTATCGACTTTTTTTGTCCGGCTTGTTATAATATTTTTATGAACTACGTCGAATATTACCTGGAAAGTTTTCATTTATTCGAGTACCGTTTTAAAAACGAAGAAAAGGGGAAAAAATTGAGGAAAAAAAACAGACAGAAGCATATCTGATATGCGTTTGTTCATTAATATACGGAGATTTGAGGGATTTTCACGAGAATAATTTGGAAGAAACAAAATAGAGATTGAAAAACACGAGTCTCGAGATGCGTTACCTGATTTCTAGGCGTTGATCGATCGATGGCAAACAACAATGGAGGAACAAAACAGCGTTTCTGAACCGTCGGATCAGTCGGATTGGATCATCGTCAAATCATCGAGATTAATAATGTCGCCATTCTTCGGACGAGACGAAATCGAACAAATTTTTGACAGCTAACGAGAAAAAACGAGGCGGAGATTCCAATAATGGCAGAGAAATGGAGGTTTAAATACGTACGATGAATCTTAAACGGGAAGGTTAGAATGAGTCAGAACAGATTCTGAAACTTGTTTCTGTTCTGTAAAAGATTCATGAATCTCTCTCTCTCTCTCTTTCTCTCTTTCACAGATGTGGATCCAAACCGATTTATATATGTGAAAAAATGAACGATGAGAGAGAAGCAAGTCACGTGGCTAGATGGAGAGAGAAAAGCTTAGTAAGACGTAAATACCCTCGTCGTAGTTGTTTATTTACAGATCGGAAAACCCTTGGTGGTTGGAAAGTAGTTAGCCGTTCTTTTGCTTAATCAAATGAGAAAATTTTGGTAAATGTCGTTATGAAAAGAAAAGAAAAAAAACTAAGGTCTCAGTTGGATTCGTAAATTCGCTAATATGTACGCCACAAGTTTCCTCGATTTCTTGTAATTATAAAGTCAAAATCTAACAAAATCGATGGAGTGTGAAAAAAATTCGATACGACGAGGGTATTCCCGTCACTATAAGAATCGGAAGCGTGCGTGAGAGATGAAAATATCTAATTAACTACACGGATGAAAAAAGGGTACAAATGTCATTTCGAAGAGGAGAAGAAAACGACCAGGACGAGCCAAATGTTCGGTTGCATGAAGGAAAGAGCGTCGGTAAACTCCACATATCGTCCCCCAGGTGGTGGCAATCAGCCGCTTTTTGTTTCCCGCCGGTTTTCAATTTCCCTCTTGTTTTATAGTTAGAACATTTACTTTTTTTTATTCCTTTTTCCTAGTTTTGGGGTCAGAGACGTACTAAAACTACTCTTGTCAGCTTTCATCATTCGCCACGTGTTCTCATAGTAACCCTCCGTTTAATATTCATTCATGGGTTTCTCTAGCTTATGGGCTTCTCTAACTTATGGGCTTCTCTTAACTTATGGGCTTTTCTAAATGATTCAAATCCTTGAGAAACTTTTTTAACAAACTAACTTTACAACGACGTGTTAATAATAAAAATATCATGCTGACGTGTCAACACCACATGGAGTTTCAGGTTAAATATATAAAAAGGTTTAACTTACTAGAATAATTACAATGTATGCCACTGATATTAATTTGGTGAGAAAATAAATATAATTTATACAACTAACCAAAAAATACTATTACATTTGTAAAAACAATACCTTTTTATTTTTTTAATTTTTATATATTAATTTATAAATAATTTCAAATAAATATAAATAGATTTAAGTTACTACCATAATCCCTAATATATTATTTGAGAAACATTTTAATAAAATAGCTTTACTCTGACGTGTTATTAACATAAATATCATACTGACGTGTCATCACTAAAGTAAATTTCAAATAAATATATAAATGAGTTTAACTTATTAGAATAATTACAAATATATCATTGTTATTAATTTGGTTATATAATTAATATATTTTATTAAACTAACAAAAAAATATTATTAAATTTGTAAGAAAATAATTATTTTTCTTTTCTTAATTTTTATATGCAAAAAATAATGTTAAAAATAATTTTAAATAAAATTTAAAATTATATAAATATTTAATTTATATTTACTAATAAAATACAATTTACGAATATTTTTCCGTGAATATGAATCTAGTTCTCTTTATTAAAACTCAAATGGTCAATGAAGATTTTAAGTTCTCTTTATTAAAACTCAAATGGTCAATGAAGATTTTAATTTAGATCAATGATATGTCATACTCAGTTAAAATGTATTATCAATAAGGAAATAGAAGATAGTTGTATATCTGCCCAGGGGAAAAACTCTAGACTGGAATCTTTAACAAGATAGCGACAAATTTACAAAGCTTTTATGTAATCTAAAACAGTCAATTAAATGATGAAACAAAAGTTAGGTCTAATTTATGTAGATGAGCAAGTCAATTTATACTTTTGACAAATAATTGAAAATGAAATCAAATTCGATAAAAACGGAATATCATATCTATAATATTTTCTATTTAATAATATTGCATCTTTATATAAACATATTTATTTTTTTTGATTTATTAATTAAGAAAGATCATTGTTTCAATAGTACTTAGGAATAAAGAACATGATTTGTCCCCGAAACAGATTATGATTATATGTAAAACGAATCCCTTCAAATTTTGAGGTCCAATTAAGAATTTTGCTGATATAATGATGTAAATGCAGATTTCCTTCATCCTTATTAAGAAGGTTATTTAGTACTAAATTATCTTCTTCAAATATAATATACTGATACCCCAAGGACCATGCTGACTGAAGAGCCCATATAAGAGCCGTAGCCTCCGCTTCAATCACTGAGCTACGTCCCTGGAACTTGCCTCTTCCCGCAAGTTCCAAATCTAATACTTTTTTTATTTTTGATTATATTCGAAAATTTATTTCACTAACATATCGACAAAAAAATAAAATCGAATATTCCTATCCAATATTATTAAAATAATGAACTTAAAACAAAAAATCGAGGGAATATGAAGCTGAAAGCTAAATCCACTGTACAATGCACCAAACTCTCTGCAACTTGAAACCCATCATTATCTCAAATCTCTTCATCAAGTCTCTCGAATCATCGAATCTTCTTTTCTATTCTCCATTTCATATTTCTTTCCGTGATATAAATAGATTCCTAAGAAGGAAAAAGCAGTGGACATTTTTTTTAGAAGCGAAACACATAGATCTGAAATATGAATTCCACGATGGATGCCGGATGTGGAGTCGTTTCCGGTGGTGCGGCGGAGTTTCTACAGATTCGGTTGAACCATAGACACGATCCTAAGGAGAATCAGTGTTCTTCTGTCCTCGTTAAGCACATCAAAGCGCCTGTTCATCTTGTAAGTCTCTGATTCTGTCACTGGATTCTCTCGCTTTTCTGTCAATCTTTCTCCTATTTCCTTTCCAGTCCTCGATTCGGTTTCTTATGGATTGATGTGATTGGAGTTCGCAGTCTCTTTGATTTGAGTTTTTTTTGCGAGTGTACTGCCTTTGATTGATGGTCGTTTTCGTGGCAATCAGATCCAAATTTTTCTGAGATTCGGGAATATATAAGCTCGATTCTTGAATTATCGCTTTATTTGTCTGCTTCTAAACCCCAAGGATTACAAAGTCAAACTGATTTTTATTTAAATATAATCAGGTTTGGTCTCTGGTGAGGAGATTCGATCAGCCACAGAAGTACAAGCCTTTTGTTAGTAGGTGTGTAATGAATGGTGATGTTGGAATCGGCAGTGTTCGAGAGGTAGACGTTAAATCTGGCCTCCCAGCTACCACAAGCACCGAGAGATTAGAGCTGTTGGACGATAATGAGCACATTCTTGGTATCAAAATCGTCGGTGGTGATCACAGGCTTAAGGTTTTCCCCTTTTCCGAAATCTATTCTATACACCAGACTTCTTCACTTCCATGTCCAAAAAATTGTCTGCTCAATTGCAAAAATCATTCATACCCAGTAATAAACTTGTGCCCTAGTAGTTGCCTTTAGCATCTTTCGGTGAACTACCAAGACTTCTATTTTGTTTGCTGTTGGATCTTGGTTTCGCGAACCAAATTCGTTATGGGTTTTGTGCGACCCCAAACCTTATTTTTCTTAGACTAAAGTCAATATTAATGGTTGCCGCTGCCGAGAATTATTCTTCATGAAGAAGTTTTCTCCTTTCCTTTTTGTGGGCAATGGTAGGATAAGAAATCCCACTACCATTTTTGGTTTACAAAGGAAAGTAGCAAAGTCTGACACCCCAGTTAGCTCGCATTCGGCATCTTTCAATGAACATAACTTTGACTTTATCACTCTTTTGATAGAGCTACTGCACTATGTATCCGTTTAGCTAGCATTTGGACCTCTTTCAATGAACAACATTTTGACTTGATCACTGTTTCGATAGAGCTAGTGCCTATGTGTTTAATTAGCCGACTTTCTTTCATTGAACTACACTTTGATTTGATCACAGTTTTTTAATAGTCCCAGTACCCTATTTGCCCAATTAACTAGCCCTTCACTTCTTTCAATAAACTAAACCTCTTGATCCCTGTTTTGATGAATCTAGTGAACCTCAAATGAGAAATTTTGTATTATGAGTCAAACGTAGTAGAGTCAATATAGATTCAATATTGTAATTGGATTCAACTATTGTTCTTGCAGAACTACTCATCAGTCGTTACAGTACATCCAGAGATAATAGACGGAAGAGCTAGCACAATGGTAATCGAGTCATTCGTGGTGGATGTACCAGAAGGGAACACCAAAGACGAGACTTGTTACTTCGTGGAAGCTCTTATACGATGCAATCTCAAATCTCTGTCCACTGTGTGCGAAAGAATGGCTGCTCAAGACAGGACATGAGCTATGGATCCGTCCTGAATGTTCTTCCTCAAACCGTAGGATCGTAAAGCAACATTGGTAAGAGAAATTGGTTATGTAACGAACTTATTGGCGTCTTGTATTTGCATTTTTTCTACCTTTGAATGTAATTAGCCGAATGCATATTATATTGAGTGTTGCCAAGTTTAAAATATTTAGTACTCCTTTAGGATAGGTTGACGACTGATTCCTCCATGTGAATGTACACTGGTTGTGTAAGCTATAAACAGTTGCTGTTTAATTCACCTAGGAATTTACCTTTTACCATTGAGTCATGTTTATGTGTGCGAAATTCTTATAAATGAAGGATTCATTTGTTGTGAAAAGAAGAGAAATTGTATTGTTACAGAAAACGAATTGGTACTAGTACAGTTTAATGTCTTGGCGAATCATATTACAAAAAATGAAGGAAACAGTGAACACATGATGGCACGATAAATGAGGCTGCAAAATCTAATAACTCTACTGGGAAAGACGAATCTAGAGAAAATAATACGATTTTTCTCCACGTACACGTGGGGTTGTGGATCTTGATCACATATTGGCCGTAAGGCCCGTAACCAACGCTTAGGAACCTGAATTACGCAACAACTCCAACAAATATTACATTTATTTTTAAAATAAAGTGGGATGAGTTACGAAAATACATGAATTTATTTAAATTATAGATTTTGAGAGGACATCCATGGCAAAATTTTGACTGAAATGGATTTGCTAAAGCTCAAGATTCACCTCTTCACGAAAAATTTATTGATTACTCTTCCATCAATCACGACCGGTCTGGAGCGCGCAGCCGAAGCTTTCGTTCAGAACAAGACAAGTATGGCAAGACACCATCGATGAGACAGAAAACTCCATGAAAGAGGCTTCATTCGCAGGTGAGATCACAATCTTTTATGATGATCTTATTCATAAATATATATAATATACGTTTGAGGGCAATCCGTTGAAGCGATCAGGTGATGAAATATCCATATGCTTTGGTCACTACAATTTTAAGCAACAAACAACAAGAGTCTATTCTCAAGTCATGTCTAAGACACAATAATCAAATCACAATCTTTGACTTTTGATTTTAAGCGTGAATGCAATAGACAACATCTTTCTCATTTTGCACTATGTGATGTCATGGGAAGTTTACAATTCCAACATATACATAACAAAGCACATACTTTCCACCAAAATCTAAATTCATTAGCTCTTTCCCTTGACAAATTTTGTAGTTGGCTCCACAAAATCTCTCGTTCAATCACGTTGCTTTCTTTGGTAATCTCATCCCAAACCCACGCTTCAACTTCTCAATCCTAGACCATCCAAACACAAAACAAAAACACATCTCACATAATCTTTCTTGTGAAGAAAGGGAAGGCAAAACACAAAACTGATATAAAAAGGCTTACGTCGGGGCTAGTTTCCCAAGGCAATCTAGCTCTTCACCAGTGTCTTCATCTATGACTCTACCCGTAATGTCCACAATGTATGATCTATCTCTGTCTACAGGAAGACCTCTACCCGCAAGCAAGTCCAAATCTTTACGGTGAAGCTCTCTTCCGTTTACAAACACTCCCGTTGTTCCACCTGCGCAATTCTCTGCCATTGGGAAATTGAGCTCTTCTATGAATGGCTGCAAAAAAAAAACAATTTTTTTCCTTTTCGTAATCTTTAGAAACATATTGACAAGAAACAATATCAAAATGTGCTTACGTACCGGTAATATTCCAAGACCTGGACCTCCCATTACTCCCCAGAATCCAGCTCTGTAATCATACCTAGAATGCCCCCAACATTACGTTAACAACGGTCATGAATAAAAAGATCATAGAAAGAGTGGAATCGAATTCGTAATGTTTTACCAGTAGTTTCCTGGCTGAATGGCCCCGGCTTGCTTCTCTGCTTTTCTCAGCAGACGTTCGGTTAATGGATTCCCATTTATCCAAACGTTGCTTTTGTTCCCTTCGTCGTTCTGAATAGATTTTGTCAGATCTTTGAAGCTTTTCTTCACAATGCTCGCAAATCCGTTCTTCTTGGATCTTTGCTGTTGATCTTTAGATACTCCACTGTTATGATGAGAGTAGTCATTGAAGGAAACTTCCATCTCACTTGCAAGTGAAACCTCTTTCATGGAGTTCTGTCTCATGGCTGTTGTCTTACTCAGTGTGACCCTGTCTTGTTCTGAACGAGAGCTACGGCTGCCTGCTCCAGACCGGTCGTGATTGATCGAAGAGTAATCAACAAAGTTTTCATTCAGAGGCGAATCTTGAGATTGAGCAAGTGGCTTAGCTGTTACACTGTCTGAGCTTAGCTCGTCCTCGGAAAGGCTAGCGGAATGAGAATGAACATTTTGCATATCTTGAGACTTGTCTGAGATCAGTCCCGGAGCAGTTGAAAAATCTCGTGGTTCATCATCCAAGGAATGAAACACGTAACCAAGGAGATCAAAGTCGTCAGAAGTGTAATCAGCAGCTACACGAGCTTCTCCTTGTCTTGTTGAAGCTGTGTTTGTCGAGAGAACGAATTTGTTATTAACAACAGATAAATCTATCAAACAGGAGCATGCTCCACACCGCACTTTTTGATGTTTCTTCGCTCCAGCTTCTGGTTTCTTTGGCAAATGGAGAAGCTCAAAGCAGTTTTGACAGGTTATAAATGGAGCACCACCTGCCAAAGGGCGGATATGTCGGGATCCGCCTGATAATACAACTTTAGGAGGACGTATTCGTGAAAGAGTGTCCATTTGAGCATCACTGAAATTGCTAGGCCATCTTCCATGAGGCTGTTGACCACGAGAACCGTAGGTTCTAGGATTATGCGGTGGAGCAACACCCATAACACTCTCATGAGGATAAAAGCCAGCATTATAAGGTGCATCAGGGATCACTGGTGCTGAACCTCGCCAGTATTTGTTATCATAACAGTGGTAACAAGAGCAAGATGTGTGATGAAAATGCCCGGTTTGCTGAGGGTATGCATCAAATAGATCATGACCATTGTTACTATTACCAACATATTGTCCCGAGATGTACGGATGAGATGGCTGCAGCGGATGAGGGCCTCTTCCATGGATCTGGAACCTGTTTGGATCTCCATAAGTGGGATGCATTAGACTATGGTGCATAGAGACTTCATTGTTGTAGTAAGGAAATTGAGGTTCAGGATGTTGATGGTAATAAGAAGGACCAGCACCAGCATGATTTCCCGAACTGTAAAACCGCACTGGAGGAGCTTTGTTCAACCCCGAGGAAGACCAGGAACTAGGAACCTGCTCTTTAGGTTTCTCGCCAGCCACATTACAAGACTGAACAAGCTGTTCTTTAAGCTTATCCAACTGCCTCAAAAGTCCAGCTCGGTCTTGCTCGATTGCTTCATCGCTCTGATCTTTCAAATGTTTCTGGAACTCATGGAGTGAATCTGGAAAGTAGTTAGTAGTAGAAGAAGTGCCTTCATCACAAGGATACTTTGAAGTAGCCAATCTGTTGATGGCACTTTCGGAATCACATCTCTTAGTTGTTCTTTTTCTAAACCGATCTAAACCCGATTCCTGTCTCCCCGATTGAGATTTCGGGTCGTCTTTATCTCCAAATATAGAGCTATTACTCGAATCAAAAGCTTTCTTCGGAGGATCATTCTCAACAGCAACTGCAACATTTTGTTGGTTTCTCAAAGAAGCAGAAATTGATGGAACATCAGATTCTGATGATGTTTCGCTAGAATCCGCAATTGCTTTTTCTGGGGAACTACTAGAGTTAACTGTAACTGGTTTGGCTCTATCTTCCACAGGTTTATCTGAAACCGAATGTGCTTCATGCTCCTTGATTTTGGCTGAATGTTAAATAAGTCTCTTTAGTATAAGCATATATATATATATAAAACTACTTAATTCGAATAAAGAAACCAGATCAGAAGGTAATACACCTCGTAAAAGCATCAAAACAAGAACTACGTCTCGAAACTAATAAATGCTCTACACTTGTTTCCACCAAAACAAAGCATCCTCCTCAAATCTTACAAAATTTGGGCATTTATTGTATATTTTAGAGAACTAAAACAAGTGAAGAACTTACCACGAAGAACGGTTAAGCAGCCACCACACTGGAAAAAAGGGGAATCTTCAGGCTCCGATAAAAGATTCTCGCACTTTGGACAGCGAACTAGCCTTAGTTTGGTCGACTCAGCCATCATCTCAGAATGGATCGTAAATCCAGAAACGTCTGTTAAAGAAATTTACCCAGAAATCAAAAAAGGAGAAGAAAGGAATAATTTCTCAGTGAATAGAAGAAAAAAAATTGAACCTTTTGCTCAGAGTTTTCTTCTTGGTTATGGTTTAGCTTCTCTCTTGCAACTCGATACCCTCTTTTCTAGCTTTATTTTCTCGGAAAAAGCAAACTAGAAGAAGAGAGAATCAGTAAGAGAAAAAGACAGACGAAATGCTGTCTGAAATATATATTTTTTATAAAAAGAAAACTGCTTAGCGTATAAAAACTAAGCAATTCGTGGATCTCTCTCTCTCTCTCTTTGTCTTTTCTTTGTTATCTGTTCTCGTTGGGTTCGAAGTTCGGTCTTGTTGGGAAAAATCTGGGGCTTTGTTACGTGTCTGCAGTTTTCGCTCCTTTTCACACGGCAGAGAGTGTAACAGAGTATAATAAAACAATCAACTTGGAAAAGAAACGACGTCGTATTCATCCATATATACTTTCTGTAACCGACGTCGTATGTTTCGTTTTCTGAGCTGTGACGCAACCACAATGGTCGGATTCGGTATGGAACTCCGTATCGTACTGACGGCACTCTCAGTTCCGTTTAATTCTCTACCGTTAGTGCTTTATGCTGACGTGTACATTTACCACTTCTCCTTTTGTTCTGCTACTTCCACTCATCGTTAAAAATACAAAATGTTGGTTTTTAAATACATTTGTTTTTATAAATATTGTTTCATTGTTCCTAAATTTTTATATAATGTAACAGCTTATTGAGTTATGGATAAAGAATTGGTAATTTATAAATAAAATGGATATATGTTGGGAGATTTTTGCTTTTGCAATATGCTTTTATAACAACAATATGTATAGCTTCTTTTTTCTTTATAGCTTCTATGTCAGCGACCACTGAGGTAAAAAGAAAAGCAGGGTTTTGGCCTTTGTTAAAAGATGTGACAGAATCAATTTTAAACAATAAATAGCATTCAGCAAACCAAATACAAATAAGATGGCCAAACATAATCAAAAGAAAAAGAGAAGAAAAATACGATGGCAAATAAAAAGAGAGAAAATATTCTCTCTTTATTTTTTATTTGTAAATTTAAAGGTCAAAGAAAATGAACGTCTAACTAAAGTGGCCCATGTGTACATGGTGGGCCCCAATATCCAGTCCATTTTCCTGAATTTTTTCGTGTAATAAAAATCGAAGCTTCAACACATTTTTCTCGGTGTGGCTACTTTTGACTGTTTTTAGAGACTTTTACTTTAAGAAATGGGATCTTATCTTTTACTACTAACCACATAGGTAGAAGCAATTTGGGGGAAGCAATTTAGGGGAAGCAATTGGGGGAAGCAATTTGGGGGAAGCAATTTGGGGAAAATAATTTGTGGGAAGCAATTTGGGGGAAGCAATTTGGGGGAAGCAATTTGGGGGAAGCAATTTGGGGAAAACAATTTGGGGAAACAATTTGGGGGAAGCAATTTGGGGGCAACAATTTGGGGGCAACAATTTGGGGGCAACAATTTGGGGAAGCAATTTGGGGGAAGCAATTGGGGGAAGCAATTTGGGGCAAGCAATTTGGGGCAAGCAATTTGGGGGAAGCAATTTGGGGAAGCAATTTGGGGGAAGCAATTTGGAGGAAGCAATTTGGGGGAAGCAATTTGGGGGAAGCAATTTGGAGGAAGCAATTTGGGGGAAGCAATTTGGAGGAAGCAATTTGGGGGAAACAATTTGGGGGGAACCAATTGGGGGGAAGCAATTTGGGGGAAGCAATTTGAAGGAAGCAATTTGGGGAAAGCATTTTACAGATATTTTAGATTTTTTTTTTCTTAAATTTTTGCTTTGTTTTTAAGTTCAACAAAACTGCATCTTTGATACAAACTTATATTAAAAGACAAATGTCTAAAATAACATCTTTTTAAATTTTTGTTTTAAAAATAGCATCATTACTTTAAATTTTTAATAATAGCACAAGTTTAAGATTAAAATATATTAAAATTATATTTTAATAGAAAAAATTAAACTTTAAATTAGAAATAATGAACCCAAATACAATACTTTAAGTTTATGTATAATTTATTTATAATAAATAAGTATTTTTACATAAATATTTGTGCTATTTTTAAGAATTTAATTTTATGATGCTAAAATTAGAAAAAAAAACTTTAAAATATGTTATTTTAGAGTATTACTTTCTATTAAAACCCATTTTCAATATTTATTGAAAAAAAGTCATACATTGTGGAGCCCGCAGAAAGATTTACGAGGTCGATAGAGAGGCAGAGAAACGAGACTTAAGTCACTTGACTGCTTTTTGTTGTCGGATTATGTAATAATAGCTATTGGCTCTATTTCGCATTGATTTTTAACTGTAAATTTGATTATTATGATTTGTTACCTTTTTCTTCATCAGCCTTTTGTACTGATTATGGTGTGATTTGGATGGAGTGGAAATTTTACACACACCTTTACTACATTGTATACTATAGATTCGTGTTGCAATGGCTAAATTATTCGTCCATAAAAGGATCAAATTTTGATCACATAAATGGGCCATAATGGCTTTTAACCAGTAAGCCCATTTGAGCATTCTGAAGTTCCAAATACAATGAAACAAGATTTAAGTGACCAAATTGTTCAAGACCTAAATCGTTGATTGGGCCAGTTCATTATTTGTTTCATTGTTTGTTAGGAAATTGTCAGAGTAATCATGGAAATTTTAAAGCCATTGTACACATTTCTTCACATGGTTTTGTCCTTTAATTATTCATTTGTGTTTTCTATCAAGTTCACATTTTTCTTCTCTTCCTTTTGGATTCGAGATCTATAGTTTTTATACTTATTTATTATTATGTATACTAATAATACAAATCATTAATAGGAAGAAAAGAAATTTTTACATTGGTTTTTACCATTAATAATACAAAATTTTTTGGTTTTTTAATAAGTTCGATTAAAATCAAGTAAATTTCAATTAATTCAGTAAAATTGGTTCGATAACACTTTAGATATATTTTTGTTAAATTTAGTATAATTTTGACATTTGGTTTATACTATTTTATTTTTTTTCATAACTGATTGGTTCGGTTAAGTTTAGAATCGAACCGAGATCTGAATTTATTTCAAAAATATGCGAATTGGTTCACTTTAAATAATCAAACCAAAATCAAAACTGAAAATCTCAGTCTGGTTCGGTCAAGGTAAAAACTATTTTTGTTTCTTTCGGTTTTTGTATTTGGTCGTATTGTCTTGTACCATCTAAGCTGCTGTGAATTATTTCTACCGTTGATGGTTAATTACTTATATATTTTTAATTAAACTGACAAATGCATACACAACTCAATTACGAAGTTGTCAAATGAAAAAATCTCAACTTAATAATTTAAAACCATTGAATCTAATTTTTAAATAATTTTTTTTGCTATGGTTTTTGAGTGATCCTAACATCAACCATATTCTAAAGGTCGACAAAAAAAACCATTGATTTTTGTTTGTTTACCGACTAATAATTGAAGGGGTCCAAAATCAATTCGGAAAGACAAAGTGATTCCCACCAATCAAAAACATGCCATGTTTTGCTTCTTACAGAAGTAAGATTCATTACAAAATTCTCCATTACATAACTCACGAATGATTAAGTTTGTATTCCGTTGATTAGTACAAACACATAAAATTATATATTTGTTTGTTCGATTTAGAATCTGTTTCCTTTGAAGAATGCGATGAACAAGAAAGTAAAGAACACAAGAAGTTTAACGAGTTCGGGGCAAACCGCCACCTACATCTCGCCGGGAAGAATCCCGGAATCCACTAAGCCAACGAAACTTCGAATAAACCTCGAAGCTCGTCAATGTTTTACAAGCTTTCTCTCTCTCTCTCTTTTCGCAAAATCACTCTGTTTCTCTTCACCGAAAACAGAGCAACTTAACAACAACCGAGAGTTAACTAACAGTAGTATTTATACTACTCTAAAATATTAAGACCCTCTACTTCTATAAGAGTCTTTCCTTTACTTGTATAAAAGTGATATTTGAACATATTCTTCAATTCTCCACCTTGTTCTAATATCGCCTTTTACTCTTGCTTAGCTTCATCCTCTTCCCGGTCCATGAGATTACTTCTCATGATTCTTGCATTCACTAATCAACCTTGAATGCTTATTAAATCTTCTAGACATCATACCTTGTCCAGCTTCAAAACTCCCTTGAGAATCAACCTTCTCAAGCCTGAGAATTTACCTTCTCAGCTTCAAATTCCTTTCACTGGAATTTTATTCCTCTGATACTCTGATTTCTTTCAGAGCATCCTGCATTTTACCTACTGGAACAACTTTTGTAAATACATCAGCAGGATTACACAAAGTCGAAATTTTAATAACCTGAATTTCCTTATCACTTATAAGATCTCTTATGAAGTGATACTTTACTGCCACATGTTTTGTTCTTTCGTGAAAGACAGCATTCTTTGCTAATGCTATGGCACTTTGTGAATCGCTATAGATCTTTACTGCTTCTTGCCTATACCCTAGTTCTGCCATTAAACCTTTCAGCCAGATTGACTCTTTAGCAGCTTCGGTAAGGGCTATATATTCAGCTTCGGTAGTGGACAATGCCACTACCTTCTGCAGGCTCGATTTCCAGCTTACTGGATTTCCTCCAACTGTAAATACTTGTCCAGAAATCGACCTTCTTCTATCTACATCTGATGCATAGTCAGAATCGCAGTATCCTTTTACTGTAAAATCATTCCCTTTTCTGAAACATAGCTTAATCTTCAGAGAGCCACAGATATATCTTAAGATCCATTTCACTGCTAGCCAATGTTCCTTCAGTGGCCTACTCATGAATCTACACACTAAACCTACAGAATATGCAATGTCTGGCCTTGTTCCTATCATTGAGTACATCAAACTACCTACTGCACTCTGATAAGGAATACCTCCCATCTGATTTTCTTGTTTCAGAAATTCTTCTTCAGTTGCTGCCCTTAGCCTGAAGTGAGCTCCCATAGGTGTTGAAACTGCCTTTGCTTGATCCATGCCAAAACTTGTCAGTACTTTCCTCAAGTAATCTTCCTGAGATATAGTCAGCTGACCCCTTTTTCTGTCTCTTAGGATTTCCATTCCTAAGATCTTCTTGGCTTCTCCAAGATCTTTCATGTCGAACTCTGTTCCTAACAATATCTTTAATTCATGTACTTGTTTCTTATCCTTTGATGCTATGAGGATATCATCCACATAAAGCAACAAGTAGACGAATTCTCGACTTGGTAGTTCCTTGTAGTAAATGCAGATGTCAAAGTTGCTTCTTGAGTACCCGTTTGATCTCATGAAGTCATTGAATCTCATATTCCACTGTCTGGGAGATTGCTTTAAACCGTAAAGCGATCTCTTCAGAAGACACACTTTATTTGGGAATTGTCTACTTATAAACCCCTCGGGTTGATCCATGAAGATTCTCTCTTCAAGATGTCCGTGCAAGAAGGCTGTCTTTACGTCCATCTGCTGCAATTCCATGTCGAAGTTCACTACCATAGACAGTAAGAGGCGGATACTTACGTGTTTAGCCACTGGGGAAAAAATTTCTTGGTAGTCTATGCCCTCCTTTTGGGAATATCCTTTGGCTACAAGCCTAGCCTTAAACCTTGGTGCTTCTACTCCATTTATTCCTGCTTTCCTTTTGAATACCCATTTGCATCCTATGGGTTTCTTATTCTGCTCTCTGTCGACCAGAATCCATGTTTTGTTCTTGACCAAAGACTCCATTTCTTCTTTTGTAGCTGCTATCCATTTTTCCCTGTCTCGATCCTTTAATGCTTCCTGATAGTTCCTTGGTTCCAGCCTTTCTCCATCTTCACTCATCAGGTAAGCATAACCAGCCACATGTTCTTCATCGTCTTCCCATTCTTGGTAGTCTTTGAACCTTTCTGGGATTTTTACCTGTCTTCTTGTTCTGTCTCTAACCAATTGATAGTCATCAATATCACAGCTGTTAGAAGTTGATACATCTTCTGTTCTCTCTTCTGTTACTTCTCCAGTTTCTGTCTCTGTTTGCTCATTATCACATGCTCCACCTTGAGCTTGTGTTATGTCTTCTATCCCTGCATCATTATATCTAGACAGACTATTAGTTAAAAACGGTTTAAGGGACTGTTTACTTACCAGAGTTCTTGTCTTATCTTCTTTGTACATCAGATCCTCTCTGAACACGACATTGCGACTGATGACACATCTTTCTTCTTCGATCAGCCATACCCTGTACCCTTTTACACCGTCTGGATAACCTGTAAACACTCCTTTCTTTGCTCTGGGGTTAAGTTTCCCTTCGTCTGAATGCACATATGAAATACACCCAAATCTACGAAGTCTTGAAAGGTCTGGTTTAGCTGATGTCCACATCTCTTCTGGTATTTTGAAATCTATTGCAGAAGAGGGTGTTCTATTGATTAAGTACACTGCTGTGGCTGTTGCCTCTGCCCAGAACCTCTGCCCCAAACCACTCTCACTGAGCATACTTCTAACTTTGTTCATGATGGTCCTATTTAATCTTTCTGCAACACCATTCTGCTGAGGCGTATAAGTGCATGTTTTATGCCTTATCATTCCCTCATCTTTGCAGAACTTCTCGAATCTGGTGTTGCAGAACTCAAGACCATTGTCGGTCCTCAATCTCTTAACTTTCCTTTCAGATTGAGTTTCCACCATCTTCTTCCATTCCAAGAACTTATCAAAGGCTTCATCCTTGGTCTTGAGAAAATATATCCATACCTTTCTCGACCAATCATCAGTTAGTGATAAAAAATATTGACAGTGGCCTAGACTTAAAGGGACATTTGGGGATCCCCAGAGATCCGAGTGAACATAATCCAATTTTTATTTGGTAGTATGTTTTCCTTTCGAGAAGCTTACTTTATGAGTCTTCCCTATGACACAGTCTTCACAAAACTCTAGATTTGTGATCTGATTACTGTCAATGCATCCCCTTTTTGCTAACATGTCAATACTCTTCTGTCCAACATGGCCTAATCTACTATGCCACAGTTTGGTATTGTCCTTAGATGCATTTGTACTTACAGCATTAGACTCAGCTTGACATCCTTTTGATTCTCTGGCTTTTCCCTGTAGAATGTACAAGGTGTCCTTCCCCTTTCTTACTCCCTTCATAATGACTGCACACCCTTTAATGATTTTCATCACTCCTTTCATTCCTTTGAACTCACACCCCTTTTCTTCTAAAGTACCTACAGATATAAGATTTCTGCTGATTTCAGGCATAAATCTTACATCATGTAAAACAAAGGTAGTTCCATCTGGATTTTCAAACCTCACAGATCCTATTCCTTTCACTTCTGTTTGGGTATTATTTGCCATTCTAACTATTCCAGTGGGTGTACTTTTGAAGTTAATAAACACATCGTCCCTTGGTGTCATGTGAAATGAACACCCCGTGTCCATTACCCACTCTTCTCTGTCGTTATCTGTGTGTGACAGATTAACTTCAGAGGCAACGAGCCCAGCAAGATCCTGAGCATCGTCTCTGGCCAGAGAAGACTCACTTCTCCCAGAAGGTGAGCTTTTGTTCTTGTTTCTTTCAAGCCATTTGTAACACTGTTTCTTAAGGTGTCCTTCCTTACCGCATATCCAGCATACCCTTTTCCCATCCCTTGATTTAGATCGAGATTGACTCCCTTTTCCCTTGCCTTGGTAAGGAGTTCTCGTCTCTGTCCTCCCCCTAACATAATGTCCCTCTGCACTTACTCTGTTAGATGAACTTTCTTTAAGTTCATTTTCTTTTGACCTTGCTGAACTGGCCACATCTTCCAATTTTATGGCCTCCCTGCTGTACTTTAACATTTCTTTCAGCTGGTCATACTTTGGAGGCAGAGAGTTCAGCAGGAGAATTGCCTGAACTTCTTCCGGGACTTCTATACTAAGGTGACTTAATTCTCCTATCAATTTCAAGAATTCATCGATGTTTTCATCGATTGATTTCTGATCAATCATTTTATAACTATAGAGTTTCAGCTGCGTGTGAACTCTATTTGGTAGGGACTTAGACATATATAGCCTTTCCAAGGTCTCCCATGTCTCAGCTGCTGTTGTGCACTTTTCGATCTTTCTGAGGACATGATCTCCTACGTTTAGTAGAATGATATTCATGGCCTTTTCGCACCTTTCTGCTCTTGTGCGATCAAGATCGTCACCTTTTGTTTCTTGTCCAGAATCTTGACCCTTTCCTTTGGGAGATTCTGGGCTTACTTGTTTCCTAACCAGAACATCTTTCAGTCCTAATACACTCAAATGAGCGTACATCCTTCTTTTCCAGAGAGAAAAATCTCCCGATCCATCGAATCTATCTACCTCATTCCTAGACCCGGACATGATTTTCTTTTGATAGTTCAATGCGATTGGGTTCTTGAGAAAGACTTACCTTTGCTTTGAATTCGTGTTCTTTAATGCAGGCTCTGATACCAATTTGTTCGATTTAGAATCTGTTTCCTTTGAAGAATGCGATGAACAAGAAAGTAAAGAACACAAGAAGTTTAACGAGTTCGGGGCAAACCGCCACCTACATCTCGCCGGGAAGAATCCCGGAATCCACTAAGCCAACGAAACTTCGAATAAACCTCGAAGCTCGTCAATGTTTTACAAGCTTTCTCTCTCTCTCTCTTTTCGCAAAATCACTCTGTTTCTCTTCACCGAAAACAGAGCAACTTAACAACAACCGAGAGTTAACTAACAGTAGTATTTATACTACTCTAAAATATTAAGACCCTCTACTTCTATAAGAGTCTTTCCTTTACTTGTATAAAAGTGATATTTGAACATATTCTTCATTGTTAATACATGTCACGATTTCTCTCAATCAAAATTAACACAAATTAGTGACAAAACAAAAATTTAACCACTTTTGACTTTAGTAAAATTAAAAAAAAAACGTTTTTTATTGACTGAGATAAGAATATGGATAGCATTTCATTATTTCTCAATTTAGATAACTATGAGAATAAATAATGACAATTTAATAAATATTGGATCTACGGGATAAGTTAAGAACTAACCAATTACGCCGTTAATTTGTAATGACGACGATTTTTCCCATTTTATGGTTTCTTAGTTTCGTCTAATAACATTAGTATTGTTCGTTTGATCGCCGTATGCAGTTGTGGATGTAGTTACGGTCAATTCTGCGGCTGCGGTTATGGTAGATATTGTTTGTTTGTCTGTTACCGGTAGTTATGATTGCGGTTGATCTTAAATTTTTAGTCGTAATATTGTTTTAATCAGCGGTCGAAAAAATTATAACGTACAAAACAATGTTTGATCGCTGCGCCTACCGCAGATACCTGCGCCAGCTAAATGAACAACAATTTACTGTTACTACTACCGCAAAGTTCGTGAGGCAGAAAAACGAACATAACCATTACTATGATTTTATGATTACACACAAATCAGAAGGTTAGTCCCAAAATTTTCTTTTATCCATACTTTAATTTTACACTCGATCCCATTACAGGAAAATGAACATCTTGTTATTAGAACCATGAAACTGGTTTAAATTAACTTTAAGGGTCAAAACATCTTACTAATTAAATGGTGAATGATAACATTCTCTATATGGGCCGCGTCAATACACAAGCGGGCCGATAATAGGCCCAATAAAACAAAACACTCAGCGCATGTTAGCAGCTGAGACTGAAGTGTTGAGTATCTTTTCTCTCTTGTTTATAGTGATATCTAACTTATCTTTCGCTTGCTGCACTTCTCTTTTAAAAAAGCATCCGCGCCAGAGCTAATTTATTTAATCATTTCATCTTCTTCACAGTTTCGAAACCCTAGTTTATCCCCCAAACAACTTTCTGGTATAAGATGCCGAGGGAGATTATTACTCTGCAAGTCGGACAATGTGGAAACCAGATCGGGATGGAGTTCTGGAAACAGCTTTGCCTGGAGCACGGGATCAGTAAGGATGGTATTCTCGAGGATTTCGCTACTCAGGTCCTTCTTCTCCTTCTTTTTTTTTTTTGAACCTGAGGCTTTGTATTGTGTAGCAATTGCTTCGAAATCGTTTCTGGGTTTCTATTTAAGATCATCTAATTGAATATAATGGCTGTTGATATTAAATAGGTCATGGAATTGTTTGTGGTTTTGCTTATTTACCCTGAATTTTGGATTGCCCGTCGTGGCTCTTAATAGTTGTTGCTTTGACAAGCAGTTACGATTTTGTGCGGGGGATTGATGATATCTCGTTTTTTGAGATTCTCTAGGGAGGTGATAGAAAAGATGTGTTTTTTTACCAAGCGGATGACCAGCACTATATACCACGAGCTCTACTGATTGATTTGGAGCCCAGAGTGATCAATGGTATTCAGAATGGGGAATACCGGAATCTTTACAACCATGAGAACATTTTCGTTGCAGACCACGGTGGTGGTGCTGGAAATAACTGGGCCAGTGGATATCACCAGGTTTGTCTCCATTATTTTTCAATTGATGTTTTACACGAAACCAACATGATTTTTCATAAATTGTTTTCCGCGGCCAGGGAAAGGGTGTTGAAGAGGAAATCATGGACATGATAGATCGAGAAGCTGATGGAAGTGACAGTCTCGAGGGATTTGTTCTTTGCCATTCCATTGCTGGAGGAACTGGCTCAGGTTTTCCTCTTATCTTATTTTAGATTAAAAATCATTCCTCTAGCCCTTTCTAGTTCGGAATACGTTTGCTAACTGTTAAGTGGTGTTGTCGTGCTTGACATCTAAGAATTTTGAGTTAAAGTTCTCAGGTTTATTCACTGCTTCTTGTAATGAGAATGTCTTTTTTTTTTTGTTCGCACGAAGGTATGGGCTCTTATCTATTAGAGACTTTGAATGATCGCTATAGCAAGAAGTTGGTTCAGACATACAGTGTATTCCCTAATCAGATGGAAACAAGTGATGTAGTTGTCCAGCCGTACAACTCACTACTGACACTAAAGCGGCTTACGTTAAATGCTGATTGTGTTGTTGTCCTTGACAACACTGCATTGAATAGAATTGCTGTAGAGCGTCTACATCTCACAAATCCTACCTTTGCTCAAACGAATTCGTTAGTGTCAACTGTGATGTCTGCTAGCACAACAACATTGCGTTATCCAGGGTACATGAATAATGACTTGGTTGGCTTGCTAGCATCTTTGATTCCAACACCAAGGTGTCACTTCCTCATGACAGGATATACTCCGTTGACTGTTGAGCGCCAGGTAAGATATCTCACGTGTTTAATATGAAAAAGTAAAATCATAAACTTTACTTTAATACCGGAATTATTTTATGGGAGGCTACCGCTATATCTTGAACATTGAATGTATTAAAGCCACATAATTTCAGGCTCTCTCTTTCAGGCAAATGTCATTCGTAAAACTACCGTGCTGGATGTTATGAGAAGGCTTCTACAGGTGAGCTGTTTGCTTTTTTCCATTCTTTTTTCAAAACTTGAACTGAATGTTCGTCTAACATGATTGT
Organism: Pugionium cornutum; assembly: GCA_018901935.1. Lineage (NCBI taxonomy): Eukaryota > Viridiplantae > Streptophyta > Magnoliopsida > Brassicales > Brassicaceae > Pugionium > Pugionium cornutum. The sequence continues at coordinate 717,977 of CM032157.1, forward strand.
ATTCGCAGACAAAAAATATCATGGTATCGTCTTATGCTAGAAACAAAGAAGCTAGTCAGGCAAAGTACATATCAATATTGAATATAATTCAAGGAGAAGTTGATCCTACTCAGGTACAATTTCCGCGGAACCTAGCAATATTGAGGACGAGTTGATTAATTTTGTCTTGATGATGTGATCTGCTCTGTTTGTTTCACTACTTGATACTAGGTGCATGAGAGTTTACAGAGGATACGAGAAAGAAAGCTTGTTAACTTCATTGAATGGGGACCTGCAAGCATACAGGTTCTAACCAAACTCCATCTGCAAAATGGTCATTGCTTTGGACTTGACCATGGACTTGCATCACACAAAAAAATTGTCTATATCTGATTCTTGACAGGTTGCACTTTCCAAGAAGTCACCATATGTTCAAACTGCCCATAGGGTAATCTTCCACTGCTCTCTACGTATATTTTAGGCTACCAGTATTTGCTATATAAGATACGACCAAGTGTCTTACGTTAGTGGTGTTATCTGATATTTCAGGTCAGTGGTCTTATGCTAGCAAGCCACACAAGCATCAGGCACCTTTTCAGCAAATGTTTGAGCCAATATGAGAAATTGAGGAAGAAGCAAGCTTTTCTTGACAACTACCGGAAGTTTCCCATGTTTGCTGTAAGTTGACAGTGCTTGGGTGTCGTCCTGCCTTTTTTAGTAGAAAAATGGTGAAATCATGAGAATATATGTTGGATATGGGGACAGGACAATGATCTATCAGAGTTTGATGAAGCAAGGGACATAATTGAGAGTTTGGTAGACGAATATAAGGCCTGTGAGTCTCCAGATTACATCAAATGGGGAATGGAGGTGTGTAGATAAAGTTCCAAACTAGTAAAGCCTACTTTTTCCCATCTATAGTCACACTTTATGTAGGAAATTGAAACTATAATTGTATCTGTTGCGTGTCTCTCTCTTCCTCAGGACCCTCAACAGCTTTTAACTGGTGAAGGCAATGCTTCAGGAATTGTGGATCCTAAGTTGGCACTCTGAAAAAAGAACAAAAAATATATGATAATCGAGAGTAAGTCTAAGTCATGATGTTTCACTTTTAACTAAGATTTTTCAGGTGATCATCTATATAATGGGTTTTGGTAGGAGCGCTAGTAACGATAAAAGAGTGATGATGCATTATGATGTGAATGAGAGTAAAAATGCAGCTATGAGATGAGTGTGTTCTCTTAGTATTATTTTCATCAGGATCCGGTGGAGATTGATGTAAAAGATTTGGACTCTTGAAGGTTTGGAACGAGTGGCTTCTTTATGCTTTGAAATTTGCTGGAAAATAAATAATTAAATTAGCCTTCGTTATTTTCGTTTATTATTTACTTTAAAAAGCAAACTAATTTTGTATACATATCGTCTGTATCTCGAACATCCCCGCCTGATTTATTCTCAACAAGATATCGACATGTTCAAAGTTTTTTATTTACAAATTACAATTAGCTATTTAGAAATTTGATTTCTACTTCGAACAAATGAAGACCGACCTAGCATTCAGCAACATTAGTGTTGTTCGTTTGGTCGCTGCAGGCGGCTGCGGCTGCGGTCAATCCTACGGCTACGGCTGCGGTCAATCCTACGGTTGCAGCTGCGGTAGATGTCGTTCGTTTGTCTATCGTCGGCATTTGTGATTGCGGTTGATCGCAGATTTTTAGTCGCACCGCTGTTTTAATCAGCGGTCAAAAAAATTGCGACGCATGACGCAGCGTCTGACTGCTGCATCTGTCGCATGTACCTGCGGTAACTAAATGAACAACAATTTGCCCTGCGGCTGTCAAACGAACATGACCATTGTAATACTTTTCAGTCTGCTTATCCTCGACCCAAATTTTCAAATGTGAATGAATATACTTTATTGCATTTGATTTTGACTTCTTTTTGACCCCTTATATACTAAAGAAGAGTATAATAAACGGTAACAACGTTGTAAAGGCGTCTTAAGAGGTTTGAAAGATCTAATTGGGGCCCATTATAAGATTATATTGTGGCCAATCGGCCAACTTGCTTCACCTCTCAATGTCTTGTGACCAACTCGTGTTCACTATTATGGGCTTTACCCACTTTTTCCTTTTTTTTTATTTTACTCCTTTTAAATTCCACATTTATCTACTTAATAATTTAATCAGAACTTGGGAGTTTTTAATTCTGAATATGGTTAACCATACCAATCCGAGTCAAACCTAATTGATGAATCGACCTCTAATTCAAATATTTTTAAAATCAGAATTTTCGATTCGTTTTAGATAGAGCAAATGTCTAAAATAGCACATTTTTAAGTTATTGTTCTAAAAATAGCATCATTAGTTTAAATTTCTAATAATAGTACAAATTTAAGATTAAAATACATTAAAACTATATTTTAATAGAAAAAAATTAAACCCTAAATTAGAAATAATGAACCCAAATACAATACTTTAAGTTTATGTATAATTTATTTAGAATAAATAAGTATTTTCACATAAATATTTGTATTATTTTTGAGAATTTAATTTTATAATGCTAAATTTAGAAGAAAAACTTTAAAATATCCTATTTTAAGATATTACTCTTTTAGATATCTGACTCATTCGAATCTCAAAAATTTATAACCGTTAAACCCTCACAACAAATATCCGCCCAGTTTGAAATGAAAGGCATACCTGGAATTTGAATTTTTAAACTTTAATTTTTTCCATTTTATGTGCTGAATATTAAATGATCCGATCTTGCAGGAATATATATTCTTTGGGATTCTAAAAGTCTAAATATTGTAATCATCTTCATCCATTCTAACCAACCATCAATTAATTCTCAGGAAAGTATTTAAAACCATTCGGCTCAAAGTGATTTTCTTTCTCTTTTATTTAGTAGGTACTTATTGCTATCTTGGTTTCTTAGACTTAGAAACATACCTTTTTAAATCCAAATTTACAAGGAAGTAATTTTGAGGAAAACATACTTATAAATACTGAAACAAGACTACTAGAATCAACATTTATTTGTTCAAACACCCACTAATATACTATATACGATGGGTCATGTTTCATACATATTATCTTTGATTAGTATTGCTTTTAGAATAAGATTTGATGTTAGTCCTTTTCTTCACTCTATATTTTCATTATATATTATAAGATTATACTTTCCTCCCCTATCTACACAAAAACATTTTAATGGTCTGGGATGGATCATGGAAAGAGGGGGAAACGACGTCGGGTCTAGGATGGATCCTCAACCTTCAGGACGGTACAAGCGACCTGATGGGTATGAAAAGCACCTACAGAGGACAAACACCTCTTCACATGGAATTCCAAAGCCTCCGCTGGGCGATGACAAATTTGCTCAACCAGAGGCGCTACTGCAACAAGTTCTATACAGATTCAACGGACCTAATTAGCATTATCGAGAACAAGGAGAAATGGCCAGGATTCGCAGCAGAGATAGAAGAGATGGAGGAGCTACGAACAAAATTTCCTGAATTCTCCTTGAATCATGTAGTCAGGGAGAGAAACGCACACGCAGACGCACTAGCAAATTAAGCAAGGCAGGAAAAGGAACTCGATCTTTTCACACATTAGCACCTCGATACCGTTTTGGTTCGAAGACCCTAACGGTGTATTCTAACCAAAAAGGATTGCGATGTTAACCAAAGTCACAAAAAAAAAACATTTTAATGGTATTTATTGATCAAAATGGCCATAAAGTAAACCCTAAGTTTCGACACCTTCGTCCACCCACTTGGATCTCGATGGACCTTAGTACATAATAGAAAACAGCCATTTAATTACACGACAACACACATAATTGATATATACCAAACTCAATTGTCTACTTCTTCACGTAGTTTTGATAGAATACGACTGTTGGATCTAATAGCTATATAAATCGAAGAAACAAGAACAAAAGCGGAAGTACTTTGGTTATCTTTTATAGTGAATTTTGAAAATGTGAAGGATTATTTTTATGAGTGGGAAACACAATTGGTAGGGGATAATATATATATAGAATTCAATGGTCTGCTTCTTCACATGAATGTGCTTTGATACTTAAGTGGAAAACAACAGCAGACACGTGAACATGTCTATCGCCGATTACTTCAATTCTCACTTCACACCACACCCACTCAAATCTTTGTTGTTAGTATAACTCTTTCTGGTTTCAAAAAAATTCTCATTAAACCAACTTTGATTCGGTTTATATAGAAGGTTGCTGTTACTATTTTACAATAATACCGAGTTTAAATTCTAGATAGTTCAATGATTTATACGTTTGTGGGCATGACATTAATATGTTGGTTTTGTTTATTTTGTCGCCGCAGCCGAGTGCAGCTGCAGTTAATACTACGTTTACAATACATAGTGTTCGTTTATCTGTCGCCAATAGTTGCAGTTACGATTAATCGCAGATTTTTATTTGTACCGTTGTTTTAATCAGTAGTCGAAAAAATTACGACACATGACGCAACGTCTGACCGCAATGTCTACCGCAGGTACCTACGACATATAAACGAACAATAATTTGGTGTAGCCGTAACCACAGTCGCAAATTTGTACGGCTGACAAACGAACATGACCGTTATCATTTATGAAGTTAAATTGAATAAAATGATTTAAAAATTGGACCAAACCAACTAGTTAGACCGGTTGAACTGGTATTTAATCCACTTTAAATTTTATAAAAAATCAAAACAATAATTGATCCAAAAATACATTATAAAACATAGTAAAACAACCAAAAATACATTAATCAAAAACCTGAATTTTTATATAATACCTTTACAAATAAAACCATAATGTTTTGTATCAATACATTTCAAAGTCAAACAATAAAATATTCCATATTAACATATTTGCAATGGAATAAATGGATTGCAATCGTTCATGTCATTCACAATGATGATAGCAAAACAAGATATTTTTGTTAGACTAAAAACGATGATGGATAAAATACATAACAAATATTATGTTTAAGCAATATGATGGTTATAATTGTCTGTTTTAGTGACAACAGTGTAATCTCCGATCTAATTTATTTTAATGATACTTGGATATTTAAAATTTATGATACTTTTCTAAATTAAAGTCATATCATTTATCTTATAGTTTACCGTATCTCTATATTTAAATATATTTGTTATTAGAAAAATATAATTTAACTGGTTAGTCCGAATTGAACCTTACTCCTTGATTTGTAATAGTTTAATTAAAATATTAAAAACTTTTCAGTAACTTTTTTCCATTTTATATTAAGAATAGTTTTTTGCATCGTTAAGAGTGGTTTAAAAAATATTCTTTTTATAAAACAAATGTCAATTTTAGTTTTCTTTTTTGCCATCAAATTTTGATTAATTACGTAGACAACAATTATAAATGTTCCAAGATGCAAGCGTGTCAACTCCTTGATTTGTTGTTCATCTCTGGTGTGTAAATCGTACTCCTTGGAACATAGATTCCCATTATCGTATGTTGTTGTAATATTGTAAATAGAGATTATCTTCGTTGCGGTTGAATAGATATCCTCACGAACAAATATCCTCAAAAGTTTATAACCGTTAAAAACCCTCACGAACAAATATCCACCCAGTTTGAAATAAAAGACATAACTATAATAATTAGCTGAAATTTGAATTTTATAGGATGCTGTTACTAATTTACAATAACACCGAGTTTAAATTCTAGATAGTTCAATGATTTATACGTTTGTGGGCATGACATTAATATGTTGGTTTTGTTTATTTTGTCGCCGCAGCCGAGTGCAGCTGTAGTTAATACTACGTTTACGTTACATATTGTTCGTTTATCTGTCGCCAATAGTTGCGGTTACGATTAATCGCAGATTTTTATTTGTACCGTTGTTTTAATCAGTAGTCGAAAAAATTACGACACATGACGCAGCGTCTGACCGCAACGTCTACCGCATGTACCTACGACATATAAACGAACAATAATTTGGTGTAGCCGTAACCACAGTCGCAAATTTGTACGGCTGACAAACGAACCGTTATCATTTATGAAGTTAAATTGAATAAAATAATTTAAAAACCGGACCAGACCAACTAGTTAGACCGGTTGAACTGGTATTTAATCCACTTTAAATTTTATAAAAAACCAAAACAATAATTGATCCAAAAATACATTATAAAACATAGTAAAACAACCAAAAATACATTAATCAAAAACCTGAATTTTTATATAATACCTTTACAAATAAAACCATAATGTTTTGTATCAATACATTTTATAGTCAAACAATAAAATATTCCATATTATCATATTGCAATGGAATAAATGGATTGCAATCGTTCATGTCATTCACAATGATGATAGCCAAACAAAATATTTTTGTTAGACTAAAAACGATGATAGATAAAATACATAACAAATATTATGTTTAAGCAATATGATGGTTATAATTGTCTGTTTTAGTGACAACAGTGTCATCACCGATCTAATTTATTTTAATGATACTTGGATATTTAAATTTTATGATACTTTTCTAAATTAAAGTCATATCATTTATCTTATAGTTTACAGTATCTCTATATTTAAATATATTTGTTATTAGAAAAATATAATTTAACTGGTTAGTCCGAATTGAACCTTACTCCTTGATTTGTAATAGTTTAATTAAAATATTAAAAACTTTTCAGTAATTTTTTTCCATTTTATATTAAGAATAGTTTTTTTGCATAGTTAAGAGTTGTTTAACAAAATATTCATATTAAAAATAAATGGATAAAATAGTACCATTTCAAGTTTTTGTTCCAAATATAGTACTAATCATTTAAATTTTCAAAAATAACACAAATTTAATATTAAAATAATTGAAAACTTATTCCTAATGAAAAAAATTTAAACCCTAAATTGGAAAAAGTGAACTCAAATATTATGTTTTAATTCTATATATATTTTATTTAAAGTAAATAATTATTTTTACATAATAATTTATGCTATTTTGGGAATTTTAGTTTTATTGTGCTAAATTTGGAAGATAAACTTAAAATGATACTATTTTAAGATATTACTGAAAATAAATGTCAGTTTTAGATTTTCAATATAAATTTTGGTAGAAAATATTTATTTTAAAAATCAATTTATAATTGGAAAAATAGAAAATTTAATAATGAATATATTATAATTTGGTTGAAAAGTGTGAAAAGACATTTATTTGGAAATACATGGAATACTATAATTACCCATTTACACACAAAATTAATATAATTACTCACGAATAAATTAAATAGATCTCTTATTTTCTTGCGCTCCAGCCGATTGAAACCATTCGCATCATTGAACGGAAAAGGTAATATAAGTACAGTTCAGATGCATTCAACACATCATTCTATACAAAAATCTGGGACCCAAGAAAATTGATATTAATCAGGTTCGAAGAATTTGTCTACATCCCATGGAGAAGACTCGAAATTTTCGATCAAACTGAACGTGAAATCTTCTGGTTCGTTCTCTTCTTTCGGTATCGTAGTGTTTGGTAACGGTTGATGGATTTCGAATTCATCCATAAACAAAGGGCCTGGAGCATTTTCGTAATCCCAGAAATATTCTCCGGCGAGACATAATTCCGGCAACGAATCCGGAAAGAAGCTCGTTTGCGATTCTTCGATTCCGTACGAATTTCTTTCCACTGAAAGCTCGATCGGTTCAGTTTCCAACCCTGTTCGAAACTCTGTTTCCTCGTTGGCGTTGAATCGAAGAACAGAGGTCGGACTACAGAGGCTATGACGAAACTCTTTCTCGGAATCACAGGTGGAAACCGTTTCTACATCGATAACCGGAGTTTTTCCCGGTGATGGAGGAGGAGTTAGAAAATTCGTCTGTGCGTTGTGACCCCTGAGATAAATCGCAGCTTTATCGTAAACCATAGCAGCTTCCTCCGCCGTGACAAAAGTCCCGAGCCAAATTCGACAACGACTCGACGGATCCCTAATCTCCGCTGCGAATTTCCCCCACGGTCTCTGCCTCACGCCTCTATACTTTCTCGGCTTCGCTGAAAACGATGACACGTCATCATTTTGTTCACCGCCGCCTTTACCTGCCTTACCTCTTGCTTTCCTGGTTGCGTTAACGGCGCCTGAGGATGATTCGCCTTCATAGAATCTAATCTCCTCAACATACCGTTTCACTCTCGGAGTCAGTGAAGCCACCGTGACGCTGTCGTCGTCGCTAGATGAGTCAGTGGCGAAAGGGTCAGTAACTGTGATCCTAACAACTCTTGGAGATCCGTTAGATGGCACAGATGGAATAGTACGATGCTCTGTAAACTTGAATCTTCTTGTTCGTCTCTCCATCTCTCGCTCTGTAATAGTTACCGAGAGAAAGAGAGAGAGAGACGAAAGACTATATTTTTCACTATTTTGAAGAGTCAAAATACAAAAGAAGAGTCGCCGTTTCTTTGGAACATCCTTCTTTAAATATAAGAAGTCATGACTATTTATTTATTACCATATTTCCATTTTTCTTTTTATGAAGATACTCTTTTATCTAACGTAATTTTCGAAATAGTAAATGGTTATTAATTATTATGTCCTTTTATTTAACTGTAGACAGAAATTAATGCATCTTCAAACCGGTAAACAGTACACATATGATATTGACCCAGAAAAAATTAAACTGACTCAATTCAATTGTTATAGTAAACCGAAGAATCACAGCAAACCGGAAATTAGATTGGAAATTTTGTCAACGAGAGTAGCAAGCGGGTCAGACCCGCCCCGCCTCACCCGCCCCGCGGCGGGTTACAAATTTTTTTGCACAAAATTTTTTTATCCGCAAAACCCGCGAATCAATTTTTAAGACCCGCACCCGCATTAATCAAGCGGGTCCCGCGGGTGACCCGCTTCATTTTTCAAAATTTTTTTAAAAAATTTAATAAATTTAATTAAACTAAAATATTTAATAAATTTAATTAAAATAAATATTTAATACATTTAATTAAAAATTTTAAAAATATTTAATAAATTTAATTAAACTAAAATATTTAATAAATTTATTTAAATTAAAATATTTAATAAATTTAATTAAAGTTTCTAAAAATATTTAAATAATTTAATTAAAATATTTAATAATTTTATTTGTTTGGGTTTAAATTAGCTGGGCCTGAATTTGATTAATTTGATTGAGCCCAAAATTTGCGGGTACCCGCAAGTTAAAAAATTGCGATCCGCACCCGCCCCGCTCTAAATAATGTTCGACCCGCACCCGCCCCGCATATAAAAATTTTTTTTTTACTCGACCCGCACCCGCCCTGCAGCGGGTCAAATGGGGCGGGACCCGCGGGTAAAGAATCATATTGACAGGCCTAAACGAGAGTAATTTTTTCACCATTAGCGGGATTAATGAGGTCGGTTAAGGCGGTTCTTCGGCCAAAACGGCTTTCCGCATCTCAGAGTGATACTAGATTTTGACACGTGACAGATAAACGTACCGAAAGTAGAGCCATTGTCTTATTCTAACAGCTTGGTCTCCAAGCAAATTTTAATCGCCCACGCGCAATTTTGAGTATGTGTATTCCACGGGTAAGCGATGGGGACCCTCTCGTGTGAGATTGGTCACGAGATGTCACTTCGGTGCATTCATCAACAATGGATTCAAAAAGTATAATAATATTGTGTTTATTATTTAAACGTATTTTTATTTTGGAAATTATGATGTTTTTGCTTGGATACCAAGCGATTACGTACCTGTTCCCTGATATTTAATGTCTTTTCTCCGAACCAGGAAAAAAGTTAACTGCATTAGATTTCCATAACTTTTCCTTGGAGACTTTGACTAGAGAATTGGTCGGGAAAAATAGTTAGAAAATACGCAAATTCATAATTGAATTGATCAAATTCTACAAGTTTATATATCCCCAGCGTCTCTAATAGTGAAAATAACGAACCGCGCGATTTCACTGGCGATACATACTCAAGTATTATTCGTTTCGTAGCCGTATAAACATGCAGATGTGTCATGCAGATGTGTCATGCAGCCAAACGTTGTTATTTTTTGATCGATTATTCGCGCAATGTTACGACGATCGCAAATTGTTTGTAATCGCAAACGCCTACGATAACGAAGAACACCTCAAATACTTGTTGTATACATATTACTTCAAACATTTCATTTCCTGTTTTTCTTTTAACTTGGGATCATATAAACTTCTTCGTATTTAGTTAACCTACTCATTTAATTAAAACTCACAATCATATTAATTTTTTGGTATATTACAACCATTATATTTTTTTTATCCAATCATATACATGAACATACATCAATAATTATCCATTTTGACTAGTAAATAAATTCTACACATTTTCCATTTAACCATATACTATTTTTTTATTCCACATCAAATAATTAAAAAAAATTCTATAACAAAATAATTTCTTAACCAAAGCATGATGCAGATTAATACTGGCAGGATGGTATAGGTAACAACAAAATGAGCGACAGTGGTTAGACTTAAGGACCATAGTCGTAAACTCATTATATGTATTAGAGGAAGAAACTGGAAAGTGTGTCTTGAACTGTCTAAACACGTTTTGTATGCTTTTAAATACTTAAAAACGGAACACAGATTTTTGTTAACTACAACATCATCTCCTTCGTCACGAGGCCGTCATTTTCATATACATCACCACTTTGCAATTATTCTTTGTAGTGCACACGTAAATCCCGACACGTCGATACTATTATCATTCTCTTAGAAATGAATCTAGATAATAAGACATGATAACAGAGTCAAAGAAAGAAAACAAACATAAAACCTTACATCAACGTAGGTCTACAATTAACGAGTTCGTTACAATTTGTTCGGATATGGTTATATGGAAAGACAAAACCAAATCCAGATGTTTCTTTTGTTGGTTTGGATTTTGAATAGTTTTGTTGGGCATGCTTGCCATTTGGAATGGATCAGATTAACTGATTTATACGTTCTAAACAGACATGTTATGATGTTAAGGTAACAACCGGATAAGCTTGTATTATACTAATACTGTTTTTTTGTAACTTTTACAATTTATATGCGGTTTTAAATTGGATATATAATATTAAAATCTATACAAATTTGAGAATGAATATTATTTTGTTTAAAAAGTTATGTTGAGAATGAACATTTCAACATCATACATATTCATTAATTCTAAGCCATACATAATTTCTTTAAACACATGAAATAATGCTACTTTTACGCATATACCCTTAAAATCTCAACTAATTCACAAAACACAACCAAAAACCCTAAGTCTTACTCTTTTCTCTGTTCGACGACGTCCATAAACCTCCGACCGCCGCAAATTTCGGGTAAAGTATAACTCTTCTCTTTCTCATTCGGCTTTTTATGTCATAGATTTATTTGTTCTCTGTTTTGGAAAACCGAAAGCATCGAACTTTTTCATTGCTTCTCATTATTTATCTCTCTATCTAGAGCTCAGTGAATTCACAACAATGGAGTACGTTAACCCTGAAGGTCTTCGTTTAGATGGTCGTCGATTCAATGAGGCAAGTTTGCATCTCTATTCCTTGTCTTTGGTAGCCTTCGCTAGTTAATTTCTCTGTACTTAATGCTTATAATAAATCACAGATGAGGCAAATCGTTGCTGAAATTGGAGTGGTTTCTAAGGCTGACGGGTAAACTCAACTTCTTCCTCTCATCTTTTCATCTAACTTCAAATTTGAAACAAAATTTCGAACCTCCTATTTTTCTTTATAGTTCTGCTGTTTTCGAGATGGGTAATACGAAGGTCATTGCAGCTGTTTATGGCCCAAGAGAGGTACTCAATTACTCATTCTTCAAGAGTGATGCTTTTACTGTATCGTTCAGTGAATTAAGCTAATTGGCTTTATTTGTCTGTGTTTAATTGTCCCGTGCTCCTTCAGATTCAAAACAAGAGCCAACAAAAGAGTAATCATGCATTGGTATGTATGTGTTTTGAACTATTGAGTACATTCTTTTTGGGAAAAAAGCTCTGTTAGTTTGAATAGGTTGTGGGTTATTCATCTCTAATTGTATAATTTGTAGGTGCTGTGTGAGTATAGTATGGCTCATTTTAGTACTGGTGATCGTAGAAGACAGAAGAACGACAGGTTACATTTACTATATTCCTAAAAGACTCCAACTTGTTGTTGCTAAGTATCATAAAATTTTGAATGGTTGTGTATTATGGTCAGGCGATCAACAGAGCTATCTCTTGTCATCCGTCAGACAATGGAAGCGTGCATCTTAACCGAATTGATGCCTCATTCTCAGGTTTGTTTGATAAAATCTGGCGAAATTGTAATCGAAATTTGCATTTCTCTTTCTACTACTTCTTGATTGGTTTGTTTCTTGTTGCAGATTGACATTTTCGTTCAGGTTCTACAAGCAGATGGAGGTAAAAAGTAACTATCTCTCTGCTCTGCAAGCGTGCTATCAAGCTCTTTTAATCTCTGATACGCCATCAGTGTTTCAGGAACAAGATCAGCTTGTATCAATGCCGCAACTCTAGCTCTAGCGGACGCTGGAATTCCAATGCGTGATCTCGCTGTTTCCTGTAGCGCTGGATACTTAAACAATACTCCTCTTCTTGATCTGAACTATGTCGAAGATAGTGCTGGAGGAGCTGATGTAACCGTTGGCATTCTACCTAAATTAGACAAAGTGACACTCCTTCAGGTTCATCTTCTTCTCTCCGTATCACATTTCGCTACATTCACAATCATATGAATCTTGACGTTTATGTACTGAGTCAAAATGTAGATGGATGCAAAGTTACCGATGGAAACATTTGAAACAGTGTTTGCATTGGCTTCTGAAGGTTGCAAGGCGATTACAGAGAGAATACGCGAGGTAAAAAATGGAGTTCTGAATTATCCTAGGATTTCGTTTTTCCACCATTGAAGAGCATTCTTTGTTTTCTAAATCTTTGGTTCTGCTTTTTGTACTGAAGGTACTTCAAGAAAACACTAGACAGCTAGAATATCGTCGAGCTGCATAAACTTCAGATCTAGAGAAAGAAAAAACGAAAGTGTCCAAGATCTTAGTCATCAAGTTCGTTGTACTTTGCTGATAATTTTGGAATTTGAGGATCATAAATCAGGAAATCTCCCAAACTTAAGCAATGCAAAGTTATGCTATTTTTGGTTAATATGGTTTGTAATTAACCAAAAGTTAAAAAAACTGAAAAAATTCAAACAATTGAACACTCCCTGTTTCATATACTCATACTTTAGCCGTTGCTGAGGAAAAAAAAAACAAGAGGCTTTTTTCGCTACTGCATCACGAAGACCGGTCTGAGAAACCACCGGTTTATAAAATTCTCTACTGAGAAAAAGAAAACAAACAGCTTAACATGCAATAACAAGAGGATTCTGCTCTTTCCAATGTTGCAGTACAAAAAAACTGCAGAGACTTGCTGCCAATGGAACAAGCATAATTCTCTTTAGGATGGATTCTAAGAGTCAGAATCAGAATCCTTTGCTCTGCAGTTCAAGTTGATCAATGCAGAAACTGGACTTAACCGCAGTTAACATAAGCCGGCCAGTCCATTCTTCTCCTGGCTTCAAGGTGATCGGTCTCTCAACTGCTGCACCATCTACACAAAGCATGCTTTTGTACTCATCATCTCCGAAATCCGACATTGTTTTCGATTTCTTCTCCCATGGATTCCATACCACTGCACCATCCATCATAAATTCATAAGTTATGAACCTATCATATACAAACAAGTAACGGAAAACAATTAGTTGTCTGATTCGTACCAGTGTCTGGAAGTCCTTCCTTTCCGATAACATATGTTCGTTTTCGTTCATGGTCAAGAACTGCAACTACCTTTGGTGATCTAAGGTAAGTGCGGTCCATCTGAATCAAAAGAAAAATCTGATATGAGATAACCAAAGACATGTGTTCAAGCTATTGATTATATGCAGAATCTTTACCTCAGATTCAAAGGTTATTGCATCGCCTTGCTCTGTCAAAAGCTCCCTTTTGCTGAGGTTGTCTAAGTAGTCCAATGTCTCTAACCCTTCAATCCTCACTTCACTGCATAAAAACAAAAGTGACCATTTGTTTGGTTATGGGGAACGATTTCAACAAAACACAGAATCTTTTGTTGATTCTAATAGCAGTAATAAATACCTTATGTCTGAGACAGAGAGGTAAGTGTGATATGCGAATGAGAAGCTAAAGGGCTTGCCGTTGATGTTTCTAACCCGAGAAGTCAATGTTAAGTCGCCATCAATGGCAAGTGAAACCCGAAGACGAAACTCGAAGCTGAAAGAGAAAGCAAGAGAATTAGAATCTGTAAAAAGAAAGAAAGAAAGCAAGTGATGGGTCTGTAACATTTACCTGTGAGGCCAATGCTTTAAGTCCTCTTCTGAAGGTTTCAAAAGAAGATCAACAAAAGCTTTCCCATAGGATTCGTTTGAGTGAAGAGGAGGTGGATTATCATCGATTACCCAGATTTTGTTCCTTGCAAATCCATGTTGATCCAGCAATCCACAATCCCCAAACTTAAACACACACAAACAACTCAATTACAATCTTCAATAAAAGATCCTATTGACCACAAATAGCACTAACTTAAAATACCTGTGGATAACAAATTTGAATCCCTCCACGCATTGATTTTGGGGGTTTGAATATAGCCTAACAATTTACAACAAAATGTAAAAAAAAATGTGGTATTTGTGTGTTGTTCTTCTTCACTATGAATGAGGGTTTTCTTCTTCCTGCATACATACCTTGTTGCTAGTGAAAAGAAGCTCTTCGCCTAGGTCATTCCTCCATGAAATCACTTGTCCTCCATGTAAACTAATCTGGGAAACCAAATCAAACCCAGAGCACAGAGTCGATTTAAAGCTCGAATTTGAGAGACAAGAGATTCAAAAAAAGAAAAGTTGTTACTTTGGCAGATGCTCCATGTGGGTTTCTAAGAAGGACCTGGTCAATGCCATTCCAATCTTTGATTATCTCAGTAGCTGCTTTATGATCCCAAACTGCTACGTAATGACCCATTTTGATTTCTTCACTGTTCTCTCACACACAAATTTCACTCTTCTTTTTCTCTAGTTTTGAAAATCTCAAGAACTTCCCGACAAGTTGTCTGATTTCATACCCCAAAAAAAGAGCAAAATAGGAAAACGACAAAAAAACTTTTTCTTTCACACAAAAATCTCATGACCACGACGTTCTTAGATCTGAAATTCTACTCTTTGCTCATTTAGTACTCTCCAAGGAAAAGAAAAAAATTTGAGAAGGAACAACACTTGGCGATAGAATGAGCAAAACACCTATCTGGCTATCTTGATCTTGAGTAATTAAATATTCAATTTTAATTAAAAAAACAATTAGGTTAGCTTTAAAATGGTAAAAAAGAAGAAGCAACAAATTAACTAGAATGCGATCTAATGAAATCCAACAAAAAAAATGTTATGGAAACGATTTGATGAACTCTATAATGAAATAATAGAAAAAGATAAGGAAGAGAAGAGAAATCTCTGATGGTTTTATTAAAATTTTAAGAGATGGCTACGTTGCATTGTTTCAGATAGACATGGAGGAAACAGAACTGAACTTTCTTCTGGGGTTAAGAAGAAAGTCTTTATGGTGTCAACAAAAAGAAGAAAGTCTTTATTGAAAAATTAATTACTATATTATAAATACCATTTATTTGTTTGTTCATGTCCAACCTGTCATTAATTAATTAAGATACAGACATAATTTGAGGTTAGAGGGGAATAATGATACCATAATTCATGGACTAGATTCTTGGTGCACGAGGATTCTAATAACCCTTTCCCTAATCTGTACTATTATTGTCACATATCTTTAAAAAAATGCAAAAATCATTTTTAAAAATTGTAACAAAACGTAACATCACAATTCACAATTCATGTATAAGTTACTCTTCAACCTTGACTAATGATTTGTCTAGAACAAAATGATTGTGATCAGTAGATGACAACTTACCACGTGTACGGTATCTAACCAAACATTTGAAAATATTGGAATTCAATGAATCTAATTCAAATCGTCAGGTCTATTTCAATCCAGGTAAAAAGTTAAATTAATACTCTTAGTCATTAAGAGTCTTCTCGGAGTGATACGACGTAGTTTAGAATAAGCAATTTGCAACATAGATCATACTTAATAAAGTATGGGCTCGACCCTCTATACTTATAAAGCCCAATATCGTTCAATTGAGTCAATATCTAATATTTCGGTGGAACTAATTCCATTATTCTAAACTCTAATAACGAACTTCACTAGTATTTTGGTTTTGCAAATTGTTTTCAAATGTTCACAAGACAAAGAATTTCATTGAAAAGTCTATTCGTAGACCAAGCCAAAGAGAATGCGTAAATACAAAATATTAAATCCGAACCCATTTACATCCTACTCGAACGCTGTCGATTAGGAAACGTTTTTAAACATATAAGTTCAATTTTTCGTCAAGCCGTAAAAAGTTAGAGAGAGAGAGAGAGCAGAATAGTGGCATGAATTAAGGATCTGTAGACCTTTTGATGGTAAGCTCAGCTTTGAGATGGAGAATGCCATTGATGAAGTAAAGGCTATCTTCTGCAATAAAAGACGTCCATGGAATCCCAAATAGATTTCTGTAACCAACTGCTTTACCTCCTGTGAATGTGTAATTCCCTTTGTATTTGCTTATGAACTCCTCCGAGGGCTTTGACCTTGCCGAGAATTCATAGTCCACTCCGAAACTCACCGTGCCTTTCTCTTGCATCCCTAGGAATAGCCCAAAACAATGGAACGAGCTCTGTTGGTCCATGTTGCAGTGCGCTGAGAGGAAAAACCCTTGACCGCCTAAGTGAAAGGCTTGAGAATATACTCTTCCCGATGGGAATAATCCAGCACATTCTTCTCTTTTCAGGTCCAGATACACTACGCACTGTGGCCGAGGAAGCTCAAACTCGACGACTTTTACAGGTCTGTATTTATAAGCCCTCTCTATGAGGCGGCGATTCACAGAGGCAGATTCTTCGGCGGCTATGCTGCGTTGCCTATGTGGGGCTTCTGCCTTGAAGAAAAGAGCTTCTAAAACAAGCTTTGATGCTATTTCATGCTCAAAGTCACTACAAGTCAGTACCTTTTTCAGCTTTCGGCATGTCATGAATGGGAAGCGGATTAAGAGTGCAAGGCGTGACCCGAGAATCTCTCTCCGCTCCTCCAACAATGGGTATTGCGCCCTTGCCCATTTCAAGATGAAATCAAAAACTGCATCCTCTGATGCAATTTGGAGATCATCACTTGATAGAATTGCCTCGATTCCTGCCAAGGGTAGAGACATAACCTCATCGTGAAACCTGAAAAGGAATGTAATCATGGCTTATAAGAATCGACCCACAATGTTGTGCTTCACAGTTCACAATTACAGTAATATAATGGAAATGCATTCAAAACTATTATGTAGTTTTGGGGTCTTACTTGGTAATATCCTTGTAGCGGACAGCAAGGAACTGTTTTGCGGCATCAGTTAAAGGCTGAACAGCTTCAGCCATTAAAACACTGGAGGGAAGCTCGAGATAGAGCAGTGCAGACTCTGGAGTCATAGGCATATTGCGAAGTAGTCTACTGCAGTACCTCATGCAAGAAGCAACCTCAAATTTATCAGCAGCCATAAGCACATCTAATAAGGAAGGTGCTGTGGCGACAGATACCGCATTGCTATACATAAAGTTTAAAAGCTCCATCAAAGCAGCTTCCTCTGCCATACACACAAAGGTATAAATGTAAATCAATGCCATCCATCATGAGGAATTAATACACAATGGAACAAAAAACGTAACCCACTTGATGGTCACGTTAAATATATAAACCCAACGACAAACAAATAGCATATTCAGATATGATCCCACGAATAACAAGTCAATAGATTTGTGCAATGGCGTACCTGATGCATTAATTATGAGGGTAACATGCCTTTGCTCAGATTCCCTCATTCCATTGGAGAACAGCTATAACGTTTCCGAGAGAAAAAAAAAAGAAATGAAGGAATCAAGAAAAGAGATACACATGAGCAAAAAAAACATCATATAAAGAAACATTGATGATAACCTTGTAAAAGAAAGGGCTTTTCGCAGCTAAGATAGGAGAACTAATATGAAGTTCTTTAACCCTAACAATTCTAGAACAATCCATTCCCCAATTAGGCTCACTAGTTGTATCCTCTTCATCACCTAAAATCAAAGATCAACATTACATAAAGATAAGCTCTACTTCCGAAGCGAACAATACTCTCAACGGATGGCGCTTTAGTACCTGATAAACCCTCTTCAACCATTGCCTCACCTTCATCATCTAGATTGTCACCACCCGGACACCCATCCATATCAGGTTGCTCATCAGTTAAAATCTGCTCCTCAGCACATGCCACGATGTCTGAAATCGTGACTGAAAATGAATAAAAACACTTAAAAAACAAAAGCCTACGAATAAACAGAAAGAGGAAGCCAAAGACCCAAAACGAAGCAAGAAGGCGAACAATATATTAAGCGGCGACTTAGATGACGGGTCTTGAGAGAAATTAAGGCTATTATTTCCATCTCAGAACCCAACAAACCGTTTTCTCAAAAGAAATGAAAGAAGAAGGCAAAGCATATCACCAGATTCCTTCTTGATATCCTCCCTCCTCCTCTTCCGATGGCGAGCCCAATCGGCGATACTCGTACATCCTTCAGCTTCGGACCTAGAATCCGAAGGCCCACCCATAATTTCGATCCGAAGCAAGCGGTCAGAGAAGTTGCTATCATTGAAAGCGAATCCAAAATCTCCGTCGGAGGAGGAACTATGCCGAGTGAAATCCGAATCCATCTGGATTTTAGGGTCGAACAGATCCGCATTTTCAGTACCTCTCATACTCATACAATAACACTTCCTCCCTCTATCTTTTCTCCGCCGTAAAAAAAAACGATCAGAGCAAAGAAATCAGGGAAAGAATGAAATCAGAAGAACTTGATCGTTAACGAAGTTGGAAAGAGAGAGCTGAACGGCTTTTTGGTGAGAGAGAGAGGCGAAGAGACCAAGTATATGTGTGTTCTTATCAATCTAATAAACGGTTTGACTCGGTTTGTGATCCAATCTCCGGTTTTCTTTGTTGATATTTTACAAATTTTTGAAGAACAAAACAATTTGGCTTTGAGTGGAGATAATAGAAGAAAAGTATACCTTGAATTTTTTGGCTTCAATTCGGCTTCGGATGTGTCCGATGGGCCGAAATTTATTGGTTTAGTACCTAATTTCAATTTTTTTATGGATTTTCCGAATACTTTTTAAAATGTAACATACTAGATTTTAAATTAGTAAATATTACAAGGATTTCTAAATCCTATTAGCATGTTTTTAAAGTGCTAAAGTCATGTTTCTCTTCTAGTGGTTTGCTTTTAAATTGAGATAGTGTTTGTATTACGAATTCAATACGGGCCGCGCCATTTGGCCCACCAACCCACACAAGAGAGAGGAGGGTCGAACCATTTGGTCTTTAACTGATTTGATGGGCCAAGTGATTGTCTTGGAAGTTCCTTTTACTTTGACATATGGCAATGACAATTGGACAAGCATGAATTTAATATTTGGCATCGTTATTAAGCAAACCCCGAACAACAAAAAGTATAATCAAGAAGAAAAAAAACTAGTAGTAATGAGATTAATGAGAGACAGTATTTAAGGATGAAAATTGAAGTAAGTGAAATGAGAAAAATTATAAAATGCAACAAAATAGCTGTTGTCCATTACCTGTGAACCTAACACTGCAAAACCTGACAAATCCCATCACCAAACAGGTCCAATTTCATTGAAGTACAAAACAATAATTTACAGCTATGATGGGACTGCCAATTATACAAAAAAATAATAATTATTTTATCCTCCAGGAACAGCAACGAGACAACCTCCAGTTTCAGAATTACGAGATATCGTGGGCCATATCTTACTACGGTTCTTAACTTCTTATATCCCTAATTAGAAGGGGGAGATCCGGATTCGATTGATAAAATAAAATATATCAGGCTCTTTTGATAAATTTTTAATTAATAAAGCACCAAACAGAAAATTTCATGGAAACTTCCCCAAAATTTTAAAAACATTACTCGTATCATCTTCTTCTTCTTCTTCGATCAATCAAGCCCAGTGATTTCTCTGTGCAAAAACAATCCAGCAGAGGATTAAAAATGCAAACACTTTGGGATACTCTTTTTATTCTTCGTTTCAAATTTCCAACTACGGAGCAATCTCGAGTCTTGGTTCGAAGCAAAACCCAGTAAAGAGCTGAAGTGGGAACTTCTTCGTAACAGGACATTTCTGTGACCATTTCCAATACTTTAGATTCATGTCGAACGTCAAAAGTGCGGGGGATCCATAACTTTGAATGTAAATCAAGTCATCAGTGCCACTACTCGCAAAAACATCGTCGAATTCACCAAACCCTTGGAAGAATCTCTGAGGCATTCTCGCCATTTCTTGCCATTCTCTCCCTTTCAAAACCCAAATCCCAATTCCTTTTATGATATCAGGTCGATCGTGTTTCCCGATTCCTCCAACAATCACAAGCCTCTCCTTTAGATTCATCAATCTTCCACAGGTTAAAGAGCACGGCATTGGAATAAAACTCCTCATCAAGATTCCGCTAGACAGTGATCCCACCGACGATAGATTGAAAGCAATCAAGCCGTGACGATGATCGGACCCTCCCGTGGAGTAGATCAAGAAGTATAGAACACCATCACATATCACACTCTCGTCTCCTCCTCTCCATCCGGTCAAGACATCGGTTCCAGGTGTTGTCCAAGTCATTGTTTCAGAGCTGTAGAGATGAACTGAGATATCCCACTGAAAGAAATTCCCCGGAACTTGCTTTGATTTCACTATCGAGACTAAGTAATTTTGGTTTCCTCGGTTCACGGAAGTAGACATTGCTGTGTAATCTGTCGATTTGTGACCCGGAGGTTCGATAATCCTCCTCCATTGCCTGGTAATTGGATTTGAGACATAGATCTTGTTTCTGCAGTCATTGTCCATGAAACAAACCAATCCACAAGAGGAAGCAACAAACCAATTGGACGTTTCAATGCAAGGGAGATCAAAGCTGTACCATTTCCGAATAATAGGGTCATAAGCATAACCCAGTGGATCATCAGTGCTTGTGAACATGAAGTACCAAGGCCTCTGAGAAACCGAGTTGTTGGAGAAATTCCATAAGAATCTTCGAGAAGATACAATCTCGTTCCATCTTTTGCAGACCGTACCAGCTCTGAAGATGCTAGCAATGGGAAGAAACGAGAGGATTCTTTCTAATAAATCGTCCGGAAGAAGAGAATCCATTGAAAAGGTTTCGACTTTGGTCTCATCATCACTCTGCTCAGAGTATGATTCAGCTTCAGGGACATATGTAATGTAGCTGTACGGATAATTGGTCCAAGACGGTTCTGCTTCCATCCCTCAAAGACACTGAAAACAACATAAATAATCAGGAAATTTACAACTTTTTACACATCAATTTGAACATAAAGAAATAGCAAAAGATATGATAATTTAAGATTCAAAGCTTACGAATCTGAATCTAATAATCAAAATTGCAGACCTAGTTGTAACCTCAACAAAATCAACAACATAGAACATCCATTTCAAAACACAGAACCTCTTTAAATCAAGACATCACGTTTTGAAACAGATTTGTTTTAGGAGACATGCATAATCGAAAATGGAGAAGACCTAGTCCACTATTACAATACATTCTTTCAGAAAGAAACCAAAAGAACAAGAAGAAAAAAGGGAGAAAGCTTGTGTCATCCTTTCAACGTCAAGATTTCACTGATGAGAATAAACAAAAAAAAGATATTAGGTATACAAAAACATATTTTTTGTTTGTTCATATGAAAGTAGGCTAAACGCTTACATCAATCGAACATCTGGTACCAGCATACATCATTAATACCAAAACCCATCATCAATCATATGTTACGAACACGGAACAGATCAATGAATCCAGAAATTTTAAAATAAAAAAAAGGGAGAAAGTGACAGTGAAATCAACCCATCTCGATTCACTACAAACCTTCGTTTCGGGATTCTTGTCGGTCTCTAAATCTCCAGAATTCTACCGAAAAAATATCGATCGTTTTCAGATTTGTGTGAGAAAATGCCGGGTTTGTGGATCTTAGATATTGAAAAGAAGCAACAGATGAGAGTTTCCACACACAACAAAAAGAAAAAAAGAAATATACATCAATATTTTAAATTAATATATTATTATAAGAAATTAAGATTTTGGGAATTAATGAAAATGGGTCTCTCGGATTTTAGATTTGAGAATGAGAAAAAGGGTTTTATCAAGAAGATGAGAGTGAGAGATTGACAAAACCTGGTTTAATAGAGAGACGAAGAAGAAAAAAAACGTTGCGGGTTCGATGAATGACGACGGAGGACAAATGAAAAACAAAACGGAAACACAAAAGACAGAGGAGGAGGAAGCGCG
The DNA here is from genome assembly GCA_018901935.1 of Pugionium cornutum. Lineage (NCBI taxonomy): Eukaryota > Viridiplantae > Streptophyta > Magnoliopsida > Brassicales > Brassicaceae > Pugionium > Pugionium cornutum. The sequence goes on from CM032157.1 coordinate 740,469, forward strand.
AGGAAGAGAGAAGAGAAGACGTTTGCTGCGTTTTCTTCTTTTTTATTTCTTTGCCATTTTATGTTTTTTATGGGAAAGGGTTTAAATAAATTAATGGAATACTATTTAAGCGCGTGTACGCGCGTGTTGTTATTAATATAAAAAAGAATAATATAATGTAAGCAAAAAAAGTATTTCATGGAAAAACAATGAAATATCAAAACACCAATAGTAATGCTATCTTAGTCATCAACCTGTATATTTTTCTTTTTAAATAATGTAATTTATTAAACGGCTTTGTAAAGTAGAAACCTAAGACATTATTTTTAGGGTTAAAGTCGAAATAACATACTAAGATATATATAAAACGAAAAAAGTTTATTTTTATATGAATATTACGTTTTATACTTTTATATGTTACCCATTATAATGAAAAAATAAGTTACCCATTACAATAGTTATTTTACTAAAAACAGTAAAACAACGTTATAAAGAAAAATCGTGTGTTTTCTCCACGACCAAAAGGATATTAGCGTTGTTCGTTTATCTGCCGCATCATCTGCGGTCAGACGCTGCGGTTAGACACTGTTGTGGGCACCATATTTTCTTTTGAAAACTCGAACCGAGTAAACCGAACCAAACCGGGTTCAACCGATTTGGTTGACTTATTTTGTTTGTAACCGACACAATAAATATATTTGTAACTTAAATTACAATTAATTCATTAAGAATTAATTGTTTAAAAGTAGTATAAAAAGAGGAGATGTAAAGGCATTCTAAAAGATTGAGAAATAAACTAGTACTATTCAGATCAATTTTTGTGTGAGAGCTGAATTATTTATTCGCTTCTAACAACTGTAATATGTTGTTCGTTTGATCGGCGCAGGTTGTCGCCAAAGTTTATATCGCAATTGTTTGATCGCAAACGCTATAATTTCGTAGTGGTTAAAATTTTTTACCGTAATTTTCTACGGTCGACTACAGCGTTTGACCGCATGAACTTGCGGCGATCAAACGAACAACATTTGATCGCATAACGCAGCCACATGTCCTTTCGGCTACAAAAAGAACATAACTATTATAACCAAAAATCACATACCATATGAGGTAATCCTTTTTTTTGATTCGTATATTGTCCTTTAATATCTTAATTAAAAGGTTTTATTGTTATTATTTCCTTCAGTAATTAGTTATACTTTGCTTTTCAAACACTGAAAGGTTTGTCTCTAATACTTTCCTTAGCCTAGACTTCTCTCAGTTTCTCAGTGGTCTTCCCTCTACCTAATACTCACTAAGTCACTATACAAAACCAAAATCACAAATAAATAAATTTAATTTGTATTTATATATTATTAATTGACCTTTTCGTAGTGAGGAAATTTGTTTAAAATATATAACTACAACTTTAAGATGTTGACAAAAAAAGAGAAAGTAAAAAACTTTATAAAATGTTGATGGCTTCATATGCACTAACTACATTTAACGTGTAAAGTTATATATTTATCTCAGCTTCATACGCTTTAGTTATTTTCTTCTTTTTGATCATATGCCCTTACCCTTTATGGTTATGTTACTACTCAAATATTTATATTCCATAAACTTACGTATAAGTGACTCATGTAGTATATAATTCGATCACATTGCTGGTTATATGTCTTTGCTGGAATTCGATTTTATGGAAATGGTTATCGATTATTTTTCGGTAAGTTTTTTAAAGAAGACGTTAAAACCGAAATTTGTTTGAATGAGAAATAAGTATTTAAAATAGATTGATTGATAAACATAAAATAAACAAATATAATTTGTCCCACATTAAAAATTATAGGTGAAATCTCTATTGTATATCAAACGGAGAAATTGTTATAAAACTCAAAATTTTGTATAAACTTTAGTGTCTTAGTGGAATGAGATAATCGAACTCGAGTTTAGAGTTTTTTGGAATTTAGCAAATATGTCAATGGTTGGTATAATTATTATTTTGATTTGGTTCAAATTCCATTTGTTATTTGTTGACTAAGTCAATAGTCAATTTTTTCTTAACTGAGTTAAGTTACAATTTATAACCAAATTAATTTGATTTATTGTTTTGTAACATTAGTAGAGAATAATTTTCATTAAAAATAGAGTATCATCTTTATAAACTCATGTGTTAAATCATCAAGAGTATGATGGAAAATGAAAAGATGAAAAATGAAAAAAAACCTTCGGTTTTCTCATTCTAATAATGTAAAAAAATACTCATAAAATTTTTTCACATGTTAAGTATGATAGTACAACATAGAAAAACGTTCGTTGGATTCCGTTCTTGGGTTGTGCAAAACATAATAGTTGCAGTTGTATCATGGGATTCGAAACGCCATACAACCGTCACACTACGGAGCGTTTCCAGAACTAAAAACAAAATATCTCACCTATATAAATACAATGTTTCCCAATCCTTATATCGATATTTTATATTTTATTATATGTAAGTTTTTTTACAATTATTCAGTTACTCGCATTGTATAAATCGCGTTCTAAGAGCTTTTTCGAAAACGTTGATCTTTTAGTCTATGTTTTTTGAGATTCTAACTGTTAACTATTTACGTAGTGGTTCTATAAATATATAAATCATTTTTTGATCCTTAGCATCGAATAGTTTAGCATACTGAATTATTCGCATATTCAATTGTGCTAATTATGTTTACATATCTCTAATTTTAATCAGGGTTTTAAAATATATATACCCTTTATATTTATGCGCTGTCCTAACTATTGCTTTAGTTTCCTAGTGAAGTTTCTATTTTCTAAAGATCCAAAATACTTTATGCACATGCATGGTCACTTAATTTTGTCAAGAATCGAATTTAATTAAAACAAATTTCCATATTGTTATTTTTGTAATAGGGATCACGAAACGACACAAAGTTCCAGGATATGTGTCACTATGTGAAATTCATAATGGCGAAAAAAGTTTCTATAGTGAAAATTAATCAATTCAAAATGTTTGCATTTAATTAAAAATTAGATTTATACCCACGCAAAAAATATTCGTAAATTATATAATATTATTTATTAGTAAATATAAATTAAATATTTATATAATTTTAACTTTTATTTAACATTATTTTTAATATTAATTTTTATATATGTAACTTAAGGGAAAAAATAATTATTTTTAACGTATTTAATAATATTTTTAGTTAGTTTAATAAAATATATTAATTTTCTAACCATATTAATAACAATGACATATATTGTAATTATTCTATTAACTAAAACTCATTTATATATTTATTTGAAACTGATTTTGGTGTGACACGTCAACATGATATTTTTGTTAATAACATTTCAAAGTAAAATTATTTTCTTAAAATGATTCTTAAATAATATATTAGAGATGTTTTTGTAGAAATTTGTTTGTAACTTGATCTTATTGGTGGCCTTTGATATTTTATTGCGTAACTTAAGTAAAGATAAAACGGAAACTAATCTGAAGACAGTAGTCAAAAACCGCGTTTAACATCTGCTAAAAATATAGTATAAAACAACATTATGTTTATGTTAAAAAAACAGAACTGTGATGTTAAGATTGTGGGAAGATCTAGTAAGATCAATATGCACTAATCAATTTTGGCTTATTAATTTGGTGGTCTCATATACATATATATACTATATAAAAGGGTCAAAATATAGATATAAGATCATAGTGGTAAATATTAATTTAATAGTTATGGTTATGGACCGGACTTAGTCGTCTTTATGCCAAAGGTGCATTACCTATGTGCAAATTAATTAGGTCACTGCTCACTTACCATTGTTTACTCTATGAACCAAAACACACTCACACATTCACAATGCAGTGTGATATCGGGGATGACTGTTCGACCTCCTTGATCACCATTTCCGTTTTCATTTATAAATATTTTAGTTTCTGCTCCCAGGCTTCAATGGACTAATTTGTCTAACTTGTGGAAGGTAAAAGGAAAATCAAAAAGAGAAATGATTGTGGAAATGGACTAATTTTGGTTTTGTTTGTTTATGTTTTCATTGAGATGAAACGGAAGTCATACTTATCATGATGATGTTTCTCTTCTGCTTCACACTTTGTTGTTTCTTTTTTTTTTCACTGTATATTTACCTCGTTTCCAATTTGTTTTAACTATTATCTCTCTCTCTCTCTCTGTTTAGTAAAAGTCCTCATTTATGAAAAAAATCTCCGTAACATTACTGAAGTAACTCATTTGTCAGCAGTCCAATGTAATCCCTGGTCGAGGAGATGTAACTATATATATGGTTATTTCATATTTGAACGCAACTTTTCTTTATGGGTCAACAATGACCAGTAAAAATACTAATGATATATATTATGTTCTACTTTCCTTACGGACAACTAGTGGCATAGTTTCCATATTTTTCACAGGTTTGGGCCTCAACAACATGATGGATAGCTTGTTTTGTCAGACAAGTGATACATAGCTAAGCCCATTATTTGTTTATACAAAGTTTGCATGTCTAAAATGCATGAGTAAAAAGAAAAGGCTACATCTTATCAACGTATCGTGGTTTCTCATCACATAAATATTTGCAAGACCGTTGATCTTTTAAATCCATGATATATCAAATCACATCCATACATAATGATGTAACCCCGACAAAGCTTTCAAAGTCATCAAAAAAAAGATCCATGTGAAAATTGTTTCCATTAAAACGAAACGACGTTTTAGGAAGAGTGATATAAATAAATAAACCAAATATCGATTCAATTCAATCTAAAAGCTCTTCCATAGTTAACAAAACGAAATCTAAATATTCAAAGCATGATATATTTATATAAAACACCAATAATCAATCAATCAAACAAAAGCTTTGTGGATTTAAATCATTTTAGCCATGGGTATTCAAAGCTTCCCAGACCAAGTTCTTAACCACTGGATTAGCAGCGTCTCTAGCTTGATAAGCCGCTTTCTTCAAAGTCCTAATGGTCCACACATTTGCCTCCCACCACGAAAGACTCCTATACGGAAGATTATGCTTCTTGCAAAGCTCTTGAACCACCGGAGAAACTTTTCGGAGCTGGCAACGTGGCAGCCGAGGAAACAAATGGTGCTCCAGCTGAAACTGTAATCCACCAAAGAACCAATCCATGTAGGACGTGCACGAGATGTCCAGTGTCCCTGCTGCTTGTTTCTCGAACCAGTCGTTAGCTGTGGGTGGACCCATGTAGACATCCGCGGCGAAATGGTTAAGGGTAAACTGGATGTGCTGAAGCGCCGTGACGGCGAAGCTTGTGAATACGAACAAGAATCTTTCTGGCCAGTTCGGTAGACAAGAGACTAAGAGTGGGAACCATGTCCAGAAGATTAAGATTCCGGCGAAATTTATTGCACGATCTGGGACTTCACGTCCGGAGAAGAGCAAGAGGAATGTTTGGATGAAGAGATTGATTCTTCCGAAGCACATGACTGGGTAATAAGTTAAGTGCTGGTAGCTGATGAGGAAGCGAGCGACTGGATCGAATGTGAGTTTCCGATCGTAGAATCGCGAGGTCATGGAGTTGAAAAATTTGGTGGAGACGGCGAAAACAGGGATGTGTTGTAGATCTGGATCATAATCCAGGCTGTTACATGCGAGATGATGAGCATTGTGAGTCCATTTCCACCACGCGATTGAGATTCCAGTGAGGCAGTTACCGGAGAGAAGCTGAGCATATCTGTTATAAGATTTGTTCGACATGATGACATAATGTCCCGAATCGTGACCTATGTAAGCGCTCTGGATCCAGAGGAGTCCGAGGAGAGCGGCGGCAATTTGGTGAGCGAAGACGGAGGTACATGCCAAAACACCATAAAGAACGCCAGCGAACATGGCTGCGACGAAGGCTAAGGTGTAAAGAGTGACGTGGCCTTTGTTTTCGAATAGGCCGAGTTTTCGAAACTCAGCGGCCATGCGGCGGTAATCGCGTGAGACCTCGGAGACTTCGAAATCTCTGATGTGATAACCGGTGAAGAGGTTCTCCAGGTGGTGCCAAGCGGTTCCAGGATGGAATGCGATGAACGCATCGGTGACATCTTGACCAACGAGATTTAGAATCACCCTGTCGCCTCCGGGATGAGATTTAATCCAATCGGAGACGTTGTAAACCTTGCCTTGAATCGCGATCCAGAGATCTCCAGATTTGTTGTGTTTTCTCAGGTCTTCGTTCGTAATGTACTTTTTCTCCGTCTCCTGCGCCATTGATAACGAAACCAAAAGCTCGCAGATCTGCACAGAGAGTGAGAGAATTCAAATCTCTCGCGATTGCTTTTAGGTTTTGCCCAGTATCGGATCTCGACCGAATCCTTATCTTATCTCTCTCCGCTTATCTCTTCGACTCCTTATCCTCCTTATATCATGGTTTGTTTTGTAAATACTATTTTACAATTAATTAACATCCTAAGTCTTTGTTGGGGACCTACACTACGTGGCCAAGCTTGGCAACGTTAGATTTTCCACGTGTGAATATGTTTTCCTATTTTAAGTGTAAACTCGATTGCACAAAAATATTCACAAATTATAATTTATTAATAAATATAAATTAAATATTTAATTTTTATTTAAAATTAATTTAACATTAATTTTTGTATATAAAATTAAAGAAAAAAATAATTATTTTTTACGAATTTAATAGTATTTTTTTGTTATTTTAATAAAATATATTAATTTTCTAACCAAATTAATAACAATGATATAATTATAATTATTCTAATAAGTTAAATTCATTTATATATTTATTTGAAATTTACTATAATGATGACACGATATTTCTGTTAATAGTACGTTAGAGTAAGATTATTTTCTTAAAATATTTCTCAAATAATATATTAAGGATTACGGTAGTAACTTAAATTTATTTATATTTATTTGAAATTATTTATAAATTAAAGTATAAAAAATTTTAAAAAATAAAAATTATTGTTTTTACAAATGTAATAGTAATTTTTTTGTAGTTGAATAAATTATATTTATTCTCTAACCAATTTAATATCAATGACATGTATTGTAATTATTCTAGTAACTTAAACCTTTTTATATATTTAAGCTGAAATTCGTTGTGGTGTTGACAACTATGGGATATTTCAGTAATTTTATTTTTTTGGTACCATAATAATTGGTAAAAGCCTGGACAATTATTGGAAAAAAATATATAAAATTATTTATTATGGTAATTTATAAAGGAGAAAAATTTAGTGCTGTCCCTCGTAGTCGGTCATGAAATTGAGGACAGACCACGTGTTACCTTAGGATATACTAATGTTTATTTTGGTCTTCTTCCTAATTCTTGTTTTTAACCAGATGTAATCATTGGTTTAGATAAATACTTGTATAATCAACAAACAAAAAACAAAATTTACTAATTTATAAACAAATCAGTGCTGTTTCTAGAAAAGAATATCAGATTTCCAACCATAACATCAAACTAAATTAAAATAACATAAAGCTTAATTTTAATCTAAAAACATCAAACAAAAAAATTCATATCGATAAATTGAAGATTTTCTTTATTTTCTAATAGTTTTTATAAATATTAAATATTATTTTTATTGATTAATTATAAACTACATATAAAATCACATTTTGTAAATTTAAAATAATAAATTTACTTGAATTCAAGGATGTAGTTTTAATCAATTAGCGTAATAGTTTGGATATTTTGTACAATTAATATTTATATTAATTAAAAATAAAAGGATAAAACACAATAAAAATTAGTATATTTGTTGTTAATTACAAAAAAATATTCACATTGTTAGTAGAAAAGTCAGGCTTAATATAATAAAATTAAATAAACTATTTTCATATATAATAATATTAAAACAAAAATTAATATAATAATTTTTGGCTTTGCTGATTTAACATCAAATTTGATATGACATTTTAACGAAAACACTAAATCGGTGCTGATTTTAAAGTTCTGTTGGAGATGATATTATACCAAATTTGGTGTTATGCAGTTCAATGGAATTAATATAAAACTTAAAATATATATATATATATATAAACTATGGTAAATACAGATATAGTTTTTTTCCTTTTTACTCCAAATCACATTATTTTTGAACATATGTGGTGACAGATAGGAGAATTTAATTTAAAATTGAAACATGTGATTTTAGCCACAATATATTAATGACTTTTGGCATATTCTCCGTTAAAAAAAAAAAAAGATTTCGTAATGCAACTTGTGCACCGTGCCTGTTGCCCAACTGCTCCAGGACTTGGTCTCAAAGACACACACAGCTGTTCTCTTCCTGATTTTTTTCTGTTTTATTATTTAAAGTCGCGAAGATATTTTTCCATGATTGAGATCTAATATATTTGTATTTTACTTCAGCCAAATAATTATTATTATTTTTTTATTTTTTTTTGTCATTGGATCACAACGGGCTGATCCAATAGCCCAATATCTTCATACGAAAATTTAGCACCCTCTTGCGAGGGACGGTGGAGTCGAACTTCGCATCTTTGGGATGAACGTAGAGATGGTACAACCATTAGATCAGGTTTTCCTCCCAATTATTATTTTGTTTTCAAGCGCGTTGTTTTAGTGATAGAGTATAAAGAGTAGATATTAGTGTAGATTAGAATCAAGTCCTATATTTACTCACATCTTTTACTCTGTATGTATGTATAGCCTTATTATCTATATATAATCAGAGCTTCGTCAATCAATAATATACATCTAAAGCATCATACTTTCTATAACTCAAGCGTTGAACGAATTTCAGTCTTCAAACTTTCAAAGCACACTCCTTTCGATGACGGTTCAATCGGTGGTATCTAGCGTTAATATTACTAAAAAGTATGTGATCTCCCTGCAAAGACATTTGGTAATCCCACGAGAAAACAGCTTAAGCACCAGATCAAGACCCGTGTGTTCAGGCACAAAGAAAATCAGTTATTAGTTGCGTCTTAATAAGGTTTAAGGAACATGAACTCGCCCTACTTGTTAAGCCAATGGATCCCGAAGATTCACTGAACAAATCCTCGCTGGCCTCACTGAAGATTACAAGCTGGAGATAGACGCAATCAATGACCATGATAATCAATTGACGCTTTCTCCTTGTGAATGAGGACAGCTTGGGATTGAGGCCTCTTCAAGCTCAGTGAATTAGTTTTGGCATTCTGACAAATTATGAAGGCTTTAGCCAAATCTCTAATATATTATTTGAAAATTTTTTTAACAAAATAACATTACTCTGATTTGTTAATAACAAAAATACCATGCTGACATGTCAATATATAAAAAATGGTTTAACTTACTAGAATAATTATAATACATACCACTCATATGAATTTGGTTAGACAATAAATATAATTTATTCAACTAACAAAAAATACTATTACATTTACAAAAACAATATTTTTTTATTTTTTTAAATTTTTTATATGTTAATTTATAAATAATTTCAAATAAATATAAATAAATTTAAGTTACTACTGTAATCCCTAATACATTATTTGAGAAACATTTTAATAAAATAACTTTAGTCCGACGTATTATTAACAAAAATACTATGCTGACGTGTCATCACTAAAGTATTAAATAAATATATAAATGAGTTTAACTTATTAGAATAATTATAATTATATCATTGTTATTAATTTAGTTATATAATTAATATATTTTATTAAACTAACAATAAAATACTATTAAAATTTGTAAAAAATAATTATTTTTCTTTTTTAATTTGTATATACAAAAATTAATGTTAAAAATAATTTTAAATAAAATTTAAAATTATATAAATATTTAGTTATATTTACTAATAAAATATAATTTGTGAATATTTTTCTCGAGTATCAATCTAGTGACCAATTATATAGGTTTATAGTCACGGTATATTACAAATTAGGCTCTCATATAATTGTTTTTTGTTTTGTAACGATGCTTTCTCGACCGTTTGTATTTTTTTTTGTTGGAATTGGGCATTGGTGTTTAAAGCCCATTAGTAATAACTACTACGTGTGTTTTGTTTTAAAACGTAACGACGGCTTCATTATTAATTAATACGCTAATTTAATTTATGAAAATTATTTATTTTAATTCCAAATCTCTTCTTCTCTCTGACCGGATTTTTTTTTTCTTTCACCGGATTGTGATCTATTTGCGCGAGAAAAATCCTTCAAATTCGTTCGTTAACTCTTTCCAGACGAGATTGGTCTATTTGACAGATTCTAGTCAAGGAGGAATCTGTGTTCCTGCAGTGGGAGATAGATAGCTATGTGGAGTTCGATTGAGAATTTGAAGGACAACTTGAACAAGATCGCGCTCGATGTGCACGAAGACGACGAAGAGGAAGATGATTTTCTGAGATATGGTACCGCTAATGCTGTCGGTGATTTGTCGGACTCTGATCGGAGGAATTCCAGCGGTTTTAGATCTTCCAGGTCCGTTTCGAGGTATACGATCTCCAATGGAATTGATTCGCCAGTTCATCATGAGGTATTTGTTCATATTGGACAAATTTCCCCCTCGATATATAGATTAGGCATCTTAATTTTACTCGAAATCTGAGTATACAGGAAATGTAGTTGGTGTAATGATAGGTTGCTTGTTTCTTGATTCAATTTTGGTAATTAGATTGAGCGGTATAAGGCAGAGATTAAGAAGCTTCAGCAATCTGAAGCAGATATCAAAGCATTATCAGTAAATTACGCTGCTCTATTAAGAGACAAAGAGGTAAGATTGTGACAGAATCTTACTTCTCCCTGAGTTCTTTATATCTTCAAGATTTTCTCCTTACACCAATGGACTACAGGATCAGATCTCCAGACTGAACCAGGAGAATGACTCATTGAAGCAAAATCTGAACTCAACTACTTCCGCTCTGAAAGAGGCTAGAACTCACATTTCCAGGGAATCAAGCGCTAACAAGGTAGACATATGATATGTTCGTTTCATCTCTATGTGATACTTGCAGTTAGGTTGCAGTACATATTTTTTTTATCTAGAATGGAACTACTCAAGAGCTTTATTTTGTGCATGGGATTGCATTATTGATAGGAGTGATTATATGCTTAGCTTGTTACCGGGGTTTAGTTGGATACAAAGCTTATCTTTAGGTCAAACATAATTTTAAAATTTCGGGAAGCTGAATATTGGCATTTCTATTTATAAAGTTTTGTCAACATCATTACCTTGATAGACATGTAGATTCTTTATTTGCTGCTTTTTTAGGTATGCGATCATGCATGAAGGTCTTAAACTATTAGATTGATTGGTAATCTTCTCCAGGGAATCAACGATCACTCACCGAACCGGCTACAAAAATCTGTGTCAAATTTAAAAAGTCGAAGCCATATGTCCAATGGAAAAGGGAAGGATACCAATTCACAGATAATGGAAAAGGTAGCATCGTTGTTTATTTACCATTATTTTAAGATAAATAGCTTTGTGGTCTTGAAAATGTTTGCTACTCCGGAGTTTCTGAGTAGAGTTCCAGGTTTTTTTTTGGGTAGATTTTGTAATACGTAAGAAACCGTTTGTTAGCACTTGTAAAAGTGCCTTTTATTTCTCTGCATTGTTCTGTTTTGTTAAATACCAATTTCTAAGCTGTAATCTGGATGTCATTTTAGGACCTTGCAGATATGCTAGAGAATAGAACCAAATCACTGGTAGCTGTTCAAGCTAAAGAGCATGAAACATTAAGAGATCTGCAGCTTTCTTTACAGGGTATATAATATCAGTAGTAGCTTGGTGCTTCTTTTGCATCTCCCTTATCTAGTATTCTCACTTACCTTACTTTCATCAGAGGAGCGGAAACGGAGTGAATCTTTCAGGGAGGAACTCGAGTCTCTGAGGTTAGATAAGAACAAAGTAAGTCTTTGAGTTATTACATTTTCGATAGGAATCATCATCTTTACGTTACAAAGTTGTTATTTTCTGTATGCCATCTGTTTACAGACCTCCTTGGAGATTAGCAAACTGCATAGTGAATTGGATGCAAAATTACTAGAAATCAAACGCTTACAGATGGAGTTGAATGGTAAGGAGAGCCACGCTGTTGGAACTGCCATGGAATTGGAACATCTAAAAGAAGTTTACAAAGCTCTGGAGCAGGAAAATGGCGAGCATAAGGTTTATTGTGCTCCATACTGCCTTGTTGTCATTCTGACTATGTATGTCTACTTTGACTTTTGGACTCTGAAACCGAATCTTATCTGCTTTTCCTCACTGCGTAGTTGAAACGAAGTGAGCTAGAAGCTGCCTTGGAAGAAAGCAGAAGGCCAACCACTAACAAAGTCTTCCCAGATTCCACAGAGGCTCTGACTAGACATCCTAGTAGTTTAAACAAGGTTCTTAAACCAGAAGAGACTTTTTTTTGTCAGCCAAATTTCATAAACTAAAAATATTCCGTAATCCAGTTCGGGGGAACTGAATTAACATAGATTACATCAAACGAAAGTTGACGAGCATCTCTAGCCAGTAACCAGAAGAGATTTTATTTTATCAAAAATTTTGCATTGCTGTCATGATATGTGGAGTAAGTATTTATCACTTCTTCTTATGCTTTTACAATACATAACTAGGAGAAGCATGAAAGCTTTCCTCGAAAAGAAGAAATGGATTTGCAGAGGTTGGGAACAGATTTGCAGGAAACACGACGAGAAAGGGATAAGGCACGTCAAGAACTAAAACGGCTCAAACAACACTTGCTAGAAAAGGTTAGCTATTGTAAAAGCTAAATTTCTACATAAGCCATTATTCTGAGATCATGACTACATAGTATTAGCTTGTGGATCATTATTTTGCAAATTATCTCCGTTTTGTAGCTATACTCTTAAGATTGATTACAAATCAGTATTTTGTTCATTATATTTTTCTGAGAAGTTAACAGATTTTGTTTGCTTTGCCACAATTTTACAGGAAACGGAGGAGTCTGAGAAAATGGATGAAGATAGCCGAGTGATCGAAGAACTCCGCCAGACTAATGAATATCAAAGATCTCAGATATCACAGTTGGAGAAAACACTTAAGCAGGCAATCACTAATCAGGAGGATAACAGGCTGAGAAATGACAATCATATCCGGAAGTTAAAGGAAACAACTGATGACTTAAATCTAAAGCTTACAAATTGTTTGAGAACGATTGAGTCCAAAAATGTGGAACTTTTAAATCTTCAAACTGCTCTTGGCCAGTATTATGCTGAAATCGAAGCTAAGGTTTGTATTTGGAAATTAAAAAATCTTGCCCTTTTTTTAACACTCAACTTATGTCCTCTTACTCATTTTGTAGGAGCATTTTGAACGGGAGCTTGCAATGGCAAAAGATGAGATGATGAAGCTTTATGCTCGTTTGAAAGTAGGAATATAACTATACTTTTCGTTTGTTAACTGTGGCCTACCATTTCCATACTTGTCTGATGGTATTTTGCTATTGCTTAAGGATGCTGATGAGCGATTAGAGTCATCGAATAAAGAAAAGGAAAACGTGACATCTAAACTGTTGGAGGCCGAAAAGGTTGCAGCTGAATGGAAAAACAGAGTAAGCAAGGTTGAAGAAGATAATGCAAAAGTACGACGTGTTCTTGAGCAGAGCATGACGAGGCTAAATAGAATGTCAATGGAGTCGGATTATCTCGTTGATAGGTACACGAATTATCACATCATACAGATTTTTTATTCTCTAGTCAGAAGTAGATGTTCTGGTGCAGTGATGAAACCCAAAGTCTTTCTTGTCAGAATTAGATGTTTGATGCAGTGCTGAAACCCAAAATATGTTTGCAGGCGTATCGTTATCAAATTGCTGGTTACGTATTTCCAGAAGAATCATAGCAAAGAGGTAAACATTTGGAAGTTAAATCCAAATTGCGGTTTCGGAGATTCACATATACGCAATTGTTTCATTGCCTTTGCCTAGGTTTTGGACCTCATGGTTCGTATGCTGGGATTCACAGAGGAAGATAAAGAGCGGATTGGAGTGGCACAACAAGGAGGCGGTAAAGGTGTTGTAAGAGGCGTATTGGGCTTTCCAGGTCGTTTTGTTGGGGGAATTTTGGGTGGAAAATCTGCAGATTCACATGCTAGTGCAGCTTCTGATAACCAGGTAAAAATCCCCCACTACACAATGATGCACTGATCCAACGGCTAAGAAACGCCGTCATACAGAGCCAAGTTTCACTGAGAGATATTGTTGTGTTTTTAATTTTTATACAGTCTTTTGCGGATCTATGGGTTGATTTCTTACTCAAAGACGCAGAAGAGCGAGAAAGAAAAGAAGCAGAAGAGGCAGCAGCAGCAGCAACCAAAGCCAAGCAAGATTCGCAAAAGACAAGACAAGACGCGGCTTTGTCTGATTCGGAATTCTCGACAGTGCCGCTCAGATCATCGGAGAGTAATCAACGGCTCTCGAGATTGCTTCCTTAAGAAGGTAAATAGATACTTATATACCCTTTACTATTGGAATTCGTATATCTGTTGAGTCTTGTGTTGTAATTATGGTCCCATACCGTTGTATGTTCGTTTTTTTCAAAAAAAAAAAATTCTTTTTAGAAGCGAAGTAAAAGCTGTTTTTTTTTTCTTTTTGAAAACTAATAACGTTGGGTTGGAAAATTGAATGGAGATTAAAGAAAGAAAGAAACAAAAAATTACAACAGCTGTTTGATTATTTCTATTTGTTCGATAATTAAATAAGTTTTCTTTGAAAGGCTTCCCAAAATTCACCACCATTTATTTACTGTAAGAGCTACAATAAGCATATTTTTACCATTCCACGAATTAACGACTACATCCTTTTTTCTTTCTCCAAATTTGATCAAATAGCCAAAAAGAAAAAAGAAAGAGAATAATTCCCCAGGGAAATAAGGCTTTAGCCAAATGAGCGAGATGAACGCAAGTAAAAGCATAGCAACAATTTCCTTTTCTTAGCTCACGTAAAAAAATATAGAAATGGCCCAAGACACAAAGCAAAACGTCAAGGGCGAGAAAGAGAGAGAGAGAGAGAGAGAGAGAGGTTACTTCACTCTAAAGTTTCTAACCCAACTTTGCCTTTAGGGAAGCAACAGGAATCTTAGAAAGAACTTTCTCATCGAAAACCATGTAATGTTTCTTCAGCTCCTTCAACGTCTTCTCTGCCACTGGGTCTACCTTGTCCTCATGTTTCTCATACAGCATCGGTACTGTATGCAACACCATAAAACCTGTTTTTTCCACACACATAATTTAGATTCAACAATCGAAAAGACGAAAACTTTATGCAACTCATAACTTTTTATCGGTACCAATACTTACAGATGTATACAAGAGTCAAGAAGTTGAACCAGTTTCCCACAACCGAGATTATCCACAGCCCAACAACCACCTGAGATTAATGCACAATGCATAACGACCAAGTAAATACGAACTCTTCACAAGAAACTCATTGATAAAAAATGTGGATAAATCTTACAATCCGGAAGGGTTCAAGTATAATCTGTTGCACAAGTTCTCAACTTAGGCACACGTGCGTACAATTTCTTAACTGCTGCAAATTTCCACAACAACTAACCGAACGTA
The DNA here is from genome assembly GCA_018901935.1 of Pugionium cornutum. Taxonomy (NCBI): domain Eukaryota; kingdom Viridiplantae; phylum Streptophyta; class Magnoliopsida; order Brassicales; family Brassicaceae; genus Pugionium; species Pugionium cornutum. Next base: position 755,965 of record CM032157.1, read on the forward strand.
AACAAGACATACATACCAACAGAAATTTCTTCAAGTCCCTTCCTAACGCAATACTCCTTAGGATAACGAAGGCCTGGTTCAGCTCGTTTCTCAGTGCAGAAGCAATCAAAAGGAAATGTGCCTCTTTAATATGGATTTCAGGAATTTTAGGTGGAGTCCTGAAAAATAAAGAGTTTTGGTCTCTTTACATTAAAGCAAAATAAAGAAAAGAAATTGTATCTTGTGATGGGAATACAGAAACAAATGCTTACTTGTTCATAAAGACATGAGCATTGGACAATAAAAACAGGACTGCGAGAGCAAATATCAAAATGTGACACACAAGGCTCAAGAAATGATACTCAACCAGTTCAAACAGAACCCATATGGCAGTCGCTACGCCAAGAACAGCGGCTGAGAGTTTTTTGTCCCTCCACAAGAACACATCAGCGGCTGCGCAGAGACGTTAAAACCAATAAGTAAAGTAAAACTTGCAAAAAGGAAAACGTGCAAAGTAGAAGATACTGCATCTTTCCACAGAAATTGTTCCAAATGCTTTGAAATCAAAATAAAACAGCTATATCAACTAGCCTAATCCAAGCTTAAGATTCACGGTCCAAACTCGATAAGTCTCTCAATTCTAGCATATTCCCTATAATCATTCACTCGAAAAACAGTTCCGATGCCCAAACAGGTACATCCCAAACGCAAAACATAAAATATCGCTAATTCAAAATCACATTGTGGGTGAGTTAAACGCAATTTGCGTCCGCAGTTATTTCACTGTAAGCACCTTTCGGATCAGATACGAGATCCTCGTATTGCAGATCAAGCTCTGAGTATTAAAACAGAGGAAATAGAAAACGGAACAGAAAGAAAACGTACGCAATCCACCACCGAGAACCTTGTGAACAGGCTTCTCTCTCCCAAACAAGCGATATATCTTCGCCTTCAAAGCCGACGGAGACTCCGGTTTCTCGTTCTCGGACTCAGACGACAAAGAAGAATCGTGATCGTGTATCTTCTCAGCAATCTTCTCCATTAAAGAATCTTCCGTCGGAACAGATTTTCCCAACTCGTCCGCCATTTTCGTTTTACTTTCTCCGATTTCGTTCCAACGTGAAGAGAAAATGAAGCGAGAGAACGAGAGCGGAAATAGGTTTATGAGACTACTACATATGTACGAGCTTAAGGTTCGTAGATTCGTTAACGGCGTTAGTCTTTGAAGAAGAAAAAAAGGCGAAAATGGACGTTACCGTTTAGAGCGTCAAACGTGAAGGCAACTTACTCAAGGCTAGGCCTCTCAACCGGGTCTCACCGGTCCTGCCTGATCCGCTCCGCGATGGGTTCCGAATGTTTTTTCACAAATTTTTTTATCTATAAAATTTGCGAATCAATTTTTTTAGATCCGCATCTGTTCCGCATTAATCAAGCGGGTTTTACGGATTAGCGGATGACCCGTTTCATTTTTCAAAAAATTTCAAATTTTTTTAAAAATATTTAATAAATTTAATTAAACTAAAATATTTAATAAATTTAATTAAACAAAAATATTTAATAAATTTAATTAAAAATTTTAAAAAATATTTAATAAATTTAGTGAACTAAAATGATTAATAAATTTAATTAATTTTTTAAAAAATATTTAAATAATTTAATTAAAATATTTAATAAATTTAATTTGTTTGGATTTAAATTAGTTTGGGTTTAAATTAATTGTGCTTCAATTTTATTAATTAATTTGAGTCCAAAATTTGCGGATACCCACTAACCCGTAAGTTAAAAATTTGCAAATTGCATCCACTCCGTTCTAAATAATGGTCAACCCACATCTACCCCGCATATAAAAAATTTTCACTCCATCCGGATCCGTTCCGCAATAGGTCAAACGGGGTGGGACTCGGGTAAAATTCATATTGACAGGCCTACTGAAGGCTAGTGGCTTGGTGCGGTGTGTAAGTCATCTTTTTACTCACATTCCTTTCATAAAGTAACCCACAATCCTAATGAAATTCCTTACACGTGTCCTTAATCGGATCACTTGTGCATATATCAACGGCGGTGAATAAACAACGTCGGGAATGAGAGAGCCTTCTTTTTGGATCGGCGCTAATCGAATTTTATGAAAATTAAAGCTTGGTAAGAGTTGGGACCCACTTTTGGATGTTCTTTTTTCTTACAAGAATGACTGTTTTCTCACTACTGTAGTAACATTACAAAAAAGATTAAGAAAAATGGGAACACATTGCTTTGAAAATGTATGATTAAGTCAACGTCACCAATATTTAAGGACAATTTTGTTTAAATCTCAAGTTCCAACTATTTTGTTCAAATCTCAAGTTCCAACTATTTTGTTCATATCTTTAGAGACATAAGACATTCATCTCCGACAATTAATCTATTACATATTTGATTTTTTTTATAATCCGATAAATCTTGTGTAGCTAACTATGATTAACAAATACACGCAGCAGTGAATGTGTTTGATACAATCTTATATTCCATTTGATACAAGAAAAATAATATCTTAAGCAAATCAATCAATTATAGATTTTAGGTTCAGTGGATATCATTACCAATAAGAACGAATGCAACGGAAGCAAAAAAAAGAAAGAAGAAGACATGTATTATCTTCTCGTTCTTCTCCGATCGGCAGCGTACTGGGATAATGGCGCAACTTCTGACAAAGGAGTCGACTGCGGTGTCGATTGCGGTGTCGGAAGTGGAGAATTCCGGCAAACGGGACAAGAACCATTGAGCTTAAGCCAAGCGTCAAGACAATAAGCATGGAAGTAGTGTTTACACTCTGGCATCATCCTTAACATCTCTTCTTCCATATACTCACATAAACAGATGGAACACGTTGTTTCTCCTCCTTCGCCATCTCCGTCGTGAAGTCCACCACCGACGGTAGCAGTAATATCTTTAGTGAAAGGGAATTTAGGGTAGGAGTTAATGATCGGTTGATCAAGTCCACCAACGACGACGTTTCCAGAGACAGCAGACTCGAGATCGTCGTCTTCCGCTACGAATATGATTCGTGGGACGATTATGCTACGGTTACCGAACGAACCGTTTGCATCTGTCGTTTCAGCAGAGGCGGAGAACCGGAGGCGGGAGGCGCGGCAACAGATGTAGGAAGAGAGGATTATGGTTGAGATAAGAACGATGAAACCGATAGATATGGCTATAGAGTAGCCAAGACCGAGGCTAGTGATATAAGTGGGGATAGGGGCAGGGGGTGGAGGAGGAAAAACGGCGGAGGCGGCGGTTGAGACGGTTGACATTTGATGGTGAAGAAAGGGGTTGAAGCCATGTGGGATTGGCGAGGAGAAGAAAAAAAGAGTGATAGAGATTATTATTGTTATTATTATTTTGTTTTATTTTTTTGGGAGGTGGGTGGGAAATGTAGATACTGTATTTAATAGCTTTGCATTTATTAGGGTTCTTGTTATAGGTTTTGTGAATAGTGACTTCACTTAGTGGCACAAGGAAGGTCAATTTTTTCTTTTTCTTTAAGTGCTTCAACCATTCACATTCACATTCACATGTGTGATATATTTTTCCTTTATCTTTATTTATTTGTTTTCTTCAATCAAGATTAGTAATTATTGTTTCGATATAAAAAGATATCATGTTACTCATAAAACGACGAGAAATACAAGTTTTTCATTTTGTACCTAACCTTTGTTTTGGTTGACAGTAAAATTTCACATTTCTTTCAGCAAACACAAAGCGAAAAAGGAATGTATTTACTACTAAAAATCGCGATCAAAATCGTTTTTATTGACTACAGAGAACCGAAAACCGGTTATCTCACGACTTGTTCAATTTTAAAGTTGGAAAAAAAAATCTCCGTTGCCGGGACTCGAACCCGGGTCTCTCGGGTGAGAGCCGAGTATCCTGACCAGCTAGACTACAACGGATTTTGTAAAATGTGTAACATATGCAGTTAATATCCAATCTCGCCTCTCACCAGAGAACTGGAAATCAAGAGCTGTACATGAACATGAAATGGAAATCGAGCCAGAGTACAAAGACTTTCTTATTCATTCTCTCTTTTTTACTTTATTGTCAACGAGAGTATAAAGAACGAAAACAACAAAAGTCACAAAGCGTTACGAAGACTCGAATGATCAAGGAATTAAAAGAGAGGCTTTTTCCCATTGATCATTCCCAACAAATGATCAAGAACTTGTCTTCCAGCATCACGAAGACCCGAATGCATATACTCATTCGTTACCCAAAGTCTAATACCTGAGATCTTAGAAGCTGTTTCCATCACTAGCTTGAAGTTTACATACATATCTTCATAGTATACAGCCGCAGCAACGGGCACCTACCAAAAGGAAATCATGTGAAAACAGAGTAGATTATTTGATCCATAAGGAAGATTCCGAAACAGACCTTGTTACTCTCCAATGTAGCGACATCATATAATGGAGGCCAATCCTCTTTCTTCGCCAAGATATCTGCGGCAGCTTTGAATGGCTTCAAGGCATGAATCTCATTAAACATCCATGGAAATATCATCTGAAATCAATCCGAATTCTACTTTACTTAAGCAATGTGAGTCGAGCAATTAACCATACAATTAGATATACTTCAAACGTGTACCTCTCCCGTGAAGTGTACATTTTGACCTTTTTTTACTGCATTCAATGCATCAAATTTGCACTCAAATACTTCCCGTAGTCTATGAGCAGACCATTTCGATGAAGCACCCTAACAATGTCTCCAATTAAGCATAAAAGATAACAAGTAAAAACCAATTGTATGAAACAGGAGACTATACCTCACAGTATATGGACTCGTGGAGAAGAGCATAGAGTGGATTTGTATCAAAAGAATGCCAAGTCTCAAACTGCAGCAAATATGAAACATCTCAGACTATCGATTCCAACTTAGAACGCATATTCGAGGGCAAAAAAAATTGTGTGGGTCTCTTACAGCGTTTAAGAAGAACTGACTAATACGCTTTGGTGCTCCAGTTACTAAAATTGGATCCCATACTCTCTCCAACCTAAGATCAATTAAGAAGGAAATATTAATACACAACAGGTGAGGTGATAGATCAAACTAAACAAAACTAAACTCTTACTGTCTTACATATAATGAAGCCGCTCAAAACCAGTACTTGATCCTAATCCAGAAAGACCAAGAGTTTGAAGACCCTTAGGAGTGAGGATGCCTCCTGATGGAAGAGGTACCTAAAGACAAAGAAACAGAGGGAAGTAAGGAACTAAACCAAACTGGTCGGTGGATTTGGCAAATGCTGTAATCTCTCACTCCGCCGCCTTCAGATTCAGCCAAGTAATTCACGATTTGACGAACAATCTCAATGTCTTCAGGGAATCTGTTGTAATATTTTTCGTTTTGATGAACAACTTGTTCAAAACCGGCTTTATACACATCATCTGCTGTGCATGGCTTGCCAATTGGTGGGATTCCTCCGGTTATTAGCACTTGTTTTAGTCCTTCGGGCGCAAAGCTCAAATACGTAACTGCACAGAAGCCACCAAAACTCTGCAGAAATACCAATCCACAAGAAACCAGGAAATTACGAACAAGAAATCAAATGACAAAAAAACTGATGCAACGTGACTAGTAGACAATACAGAGACAGATTACCTGACCCAATATTGTCCACGGATCAGCATTAGGAACAAGACGAACTCTAATAAACTCAGCATCTTTAACTATATTATCCGCTCGAAAGTGAACCAAATAATCAGCTAAATCCTTTGCTGATTTGAATTGAAGCATAGAGGAAGATGTCAAAGGAGTTGATAAACCTGTTCCTCTCTGCAAGACCAAACATAATTAGAGCAACACAAAGATTAAGTAAAATGTCCCGAGTCAAAGAAGAGCATAAACTAAAAAAAGTATCATACTTGATCGAGTAAGATAACGCGAAACTCTTCACAAGCTCTTTGTATCCATCCACTAGCTTCAGTAGGTCTTGGACCTTCAAATCCTGGACCACCCTGTAAATACAATAGATATGGCATTGCCTGTTCCTCTTTCCCGACTACAACAAAAAAGAAGAAGAACATTTCAATCTTCAATCAAATTAGATCAAAAAATATTCAATTTGAGATTACTATCTCGATATCTGCTTCATAATCGCATCATACAGAGATTACGTAATCGAGAAGCCCTGATTTTCAAATTACCCGCAACGATTTCTCGAGCGAAGACGCTGATTTTCGGAGAAGCTTTGGAATCGAGGGAATAATCAAGAGGGACTAAGAATCGATGATCGCGCAATCGGAGCTCCGGCACCGAAAACCACTTCCCAGCGACATGTTCCGGCTTTGATTCCCCAGATGTATCAATGGAGACCGATCCTGCTGCAGCCATGGAACTGATTCCTCGATAAGATCGCCGGCGACAATAGAAATTGATTACACCGGGAACTGATCCAGACGCTTTTGATAGAGGAGTAGATAGAGAGAGTACGAAAGCAGTCAAATTTGAAATCGCTATCCTAGGAGGTGCCACAAGCGCCTGTGTCGCCAACATCTTTAATTGGCTTTTCTATTTAAAAACAAAAAAAGGAAAAAGATTTATCCAAAAAGTAGAAGAAAAGCCTTTACATTTAAACTAATTTCCGTTCGAAATACGAATCGAAATCGTCTTCATTAACAATGGCTTCTTCGCTCATCAGGAGTTGCACTCGTGCCGCGAGAACCATCACCACCGTTCGGTTTATGAGCAACGTACCGGAGAATACCGTTTACGGTGGGCCGAAACCGCAAAACCCAAACCAGAGAGTGACTTTGACACAACTGAGGCAGAAACATCGAAAACGTGAGCCGATAACCGTCGTCACCGCCTACGACTACCCTTCCGCCGTTCACATCGATACAGCCGGAATTGATGTTTGTCTCGTCGGAGATTCAGCTTCCATGGTTGTTCATGGCCACGACACCACTCTTCCTATCTCCTTAGACGAGATGCTCGTTCACTGTCGCGCCGTCGCTCGGGGAGCTAAAAGGCCACTTCTTGTTGGAGATTTGCCATTTGGTACCTATGAGTCTAGCACTAATCAGGTGAGTAATCATCAATTACCCTCTTTCAGATTAAGCATATTGGTGAGTATAAATTTACAACCCAAATGATCCCATTTCTTCATTTCCTTATTGAAAACAGCATCACCACGGAATTTGGTTGTTCTCGTAAATTGGAATTCTTTTACTTTGTAATAGCCCGAGTGTTTTGAGGATAAACTTACAAACCAAATGAACGATTTTTCTGTCAATCCATTTGGAATCACCAAAATTGGATTTTTGTGTCCCTTTGGCACATGAATTGTTCGAGAAAAGCATGAATTTGGTTGATTGAATTCTAGTTTAAATGATGGCCAGGCGGTTGATACTGCAGTTAGAGTCTTGAAAGAAGGAGGAATGGATGCCATTAAACTTGAAGGAGGATCACCTTCAAGGATCACTGCAGCAAAATCCATTGTGGAAGCGGGAATTGCGGTTATGGGACATGTTGGGTTGACTCCTCAAGCAATCAGTGTTCTTGGTGGTTTTAGGCCACAAGGGAGAAACATAGCTAGTGCTGTTAAGGTCTGCAATTAAGAGTTCATGTCTGTGGTAATCCTTATAAGTTTGTTTTTGAAGCTGTCATGGAATGCTTTTCTCTCTTATTTTGGTGGGATTAGGTTGTGGAAACTGCCATGGCTTTACAAGAAGCTGGATGTTTTTCGGTTGTTTTAGAATGTGTTCCGCCCCCTGTGGCTGCTGCTGCAACCTCTGCTCTTCATATTCCAACCATTGGCATAGGAGCTGGCCCTTTCTGCAGTGGACAGGTTCGTTTTGACACTTTAAAATTAGGCTTTTTCCAGCATTGTGTGCTTATATGGTTTGATTGAATAAACCAATTTCTCAGTAAAGGAGAGTGAAGTATCTACTATTATTATCAAGTATGTCATATTTCTTGTGGATACAGGTTTTAGTCTACCATGATCTTCTGGGAATGATGCAGCATCCACATCATGCTAAGGTCAAATCCTGAACCAATTAACCATCATCATGCTTCTTCCTGTTTTTAATTATGCTTCATTTTCGAATATTTTCGCTGTTATTAAATCCCTAAACCCTTCAGGTTACTCCAAAGTTTTGCAAGCAGTACGCTCAAGTAGGAGAAGTGATCAACAAAGCCCTCTTGGAGTATAAGGAAGAAGTATCTAAACATCTGTTTCCAGGTCCTTCGCACAGCCCTTACAAGATCTCCTCGAGCGACCTCGATGGATTCTTAAGTGAGTTACAGAAAATGGGATTAGACAAGGCTGCTTCTGCTGCAGCAGGATCAGCTGAAAAGATGGAGCCTTCAGATTCATTGTCTTCACAGTGACAAAGCTGTAGAAACTCTTAGATATCAGGCTCTTCATTTGGAGTAGACACACATGGTTGAAGAAATAAAAATCCTTTGATGGGATCTTTTCTTGGTAGAATTTTACGTGATCCAATAGACTTATTTCAGAGTTCGGTTCAGGGGTAGCATCAAAAATAAAAGGATAATGTATGGGAAAAAATAAAAATTTGTCCTCATTGTGTGATATTAGAAAGGTCTCATTGTGTAAAATTGTAAATGTCTTTTAGGCCGAACACCTTGTTTAAAAGCCGATTAGAAACAATGGGTCTAATTTCTTGTTCGTCGAGTGCCACTCCAATCCGCCGAATAGAGTCTGCCTTCGTCAACCCTTGAAGATGAGTGTTGTGATATCAGTTTCCCGGCGCCGGAACTCCTATAAACTTCTCAACTATCCCCGATTACTCCGCAGATTTTCTGATGACGTTAACCCACTGCCGGGATTCAAACCGGAAAGCCAGGAATCGATGGTTGCCCAATTTTTGGAGAACTTGCATAAGATCCCGCAACAGGACTGGGCGTCAAGCGAGTCGCTAGTTTCACTTATCGTATCTTCTTCTAATGTTTCTCCTCTAGTATTCTCTCAAATCACACGGCGTCTGGGATCGTACTCTTTGGCAGTCTCATTCTTCGAATACCTGGATGCGAAATCTCAGTCTCTGAAACACCGTGAAGAATCTCTCTCCTTGGTGTTTCAGTCGGTTATTGAATTTGCTGGTAGTGAACCTGACTCGCGTGATAAACTTATCCGGCTCTACGAGATTGCCAAAGAGAAGAACCTCCCGCTTACTGTCGTTGCCACTAAGCTTCTCATCCGATGGTTTGGACGTATGGGTATGGTGAATCAATCGGTTCTTGTATACGAACGACTCGTTTCGCATATGAAAAGTACTCAAGTTCGTAATGTTGTGATCGACGTCTTGCTCAAAAATGGACTTGTGGATGATGCCTTCAAAGTGCTCGACGAAATGCTTCAGAAAGAATCCTTATTTCCTCCTAATAGAATCACGGCCGATATTGTTTTCCATGAGGTTTGGAAGAGAAGGCTTTTGACGGAAGAGGAGATTATTGGGTTGATTTCAAGATTTAGCTCTCATGGCGTCTCCCCAAACTGTGTTTGGTTGACTAGGTTCATAACTAGTCTATGCAAAAATGCTCGCGCCGATGTAGCTTGGGATATATTGAGCGATCTAATGAAGAACAAAGCTCCACTTGAAGCTCCTTCCTTCAATGCTCTTTTGACATTCTTAGGAAGGAATATGGAAATTAGTAGAATGAATGGTATAGTTGTTAAGATGGATGAGATGGATATTCGGCCTGATGTAGTGACTTTAGGGATTCTTATTAACACTTTGTGCAAATCAAGGAGGGTTAATGAAGCTCTCGAAGTTTTTGAACAAATGTGTGGAAAGAAAACTGATGATGGAAATGTGATTAAAGCTGATTCGATTCATTTTAATACTCTCATCGATGGGTTCTGCAAGGTGGGGAGGATGAAAGAAGCGGAGGAGCTATTCGTAAAGATGAAAATGAAAGAAAGTTGTGCGCCAAATACAGAGACGTACAATTGCTTGATTAATGGGTATTGCATAGCAGGACAGCTTGAGACGGCTAAAGAAGTTGTTTCTCGGATGAAGGATGATGGGATTAAACCGAATGTGGTCACTCTTAATACAGTTATTCGTGGAATGTGCAAGCGCCATGGAGTGAACATGGCTGTTGTTTTCTTTATGGATATGCAAAAGGAAGGCTTGAAAGGTAATGTGGGTACGTATATGACATTGATCCATGCTTTTTGTAATGTCAGTAACATAGAAAAGGCTATGCATTGGTTTGACCATATGTTGGAAGCTGGTTGTTCTCCTGATGCAAAGATATATTATGCTTTGATCTCTGGATTGTGCCAAGCCAGACGGGATCACGACGCCGTTAGAGTGGTAGAGAAACTGAAACAGTCAGGATTTTCTCTTGATTTATTGGCTTACAACATGCTGATTGGGTTGTTTTGCGATAAGAATAATGGAGAGAAAGTCTACGAGATGCTAACTGATATGGAGGAAGCAGGGATGAAACCCGATTCCGTCACTTACAACACTCTGATTTCGTTTTTTGGTAAACTCAAGGACTTTGAGAGTGTACAGAAAATGATGGAGAAAATGAGAGAAGACGGGTTAGACCCGACTGTTGTGACGTATGGATCTATAATCGAAGCTTATTGCTCAGGTGGGAAAATAAACGAAGCATTGAATCTATTCAAAGATATGGGTTTGCGCTCAAAGGTCAATCCGAACACTGTAATATACAACAATCTCATAGACTCATTTGGCAAAGTGGGGAATTTGGAACAAGCACTGTCTCTCAAAGAGGAAATGAAGGAGAAAATGGTGAGACCAAATGTTGAAACTTACAATGCCTTGTTTAAATGTCTTAAGGACAAGAACCGAAAGGAAACATTGTTTGAACTGATGGATGAGATGAACCATCTGTCCTGTGAACCAAATCAGTTCACCATGGAGATTCTGATGGAATGTCTCTCAAGTTCTGATGATTTAGTTAAGTTGAAGAAGTTTATGCAAGGTTATTCTGTTGCTTCTCCGATCGAGAAAGCTTCACATTTCGATGTCTTTTTAGCTTAGGATAATGGTTTTAGTTTCAGTATCCTCTATTCGAAGTTTCAGTGCTTTTACATAAATTACTCGATCTCTACTTATGCTAGATTATTGTTCAATTTTAATGACCTAAAAAGGGAGATATTCATTGTTTTGTAGTTTTTCCAGTTATTTGGAAGGTTAATGTAAAATACATTTCTACCTTTTCTTTTTCTTAGTTCTTGAAAAATAAAATAATAAATAATATTTGAAAAAATAGTTATTAAAATATTAAATTTTTGTGTTTAAACTATTTAAATATCTAATTTTTAAATAAATCATTTAAATAATTATATATATTTGACTGTACCGATTTAATTATGGGATTAGTCAATATTAATACCAAAATTGGGGAGAAGCAAGTGGTCTAGTGGTTGTACCACCTCTACGTCCATCCCAGAGGTGTGAAGTTCAACTCCACCGCCCTTCGCAAGAGGGTGCTAAATCTTGTATGAAGATATTGGGCTATTGGGTCAGTCCATTGTGACCCAGTGACAAAAAAAAAATTTAATACCAAAATTAGTTATAACGATGATGCCACAATATGGAAAGTTGAGCTAGCTTAACGTGGGCGTCGGATCCATTTTATTTTGAGCTCTAAATAAAAGTGAATGACGATTTAGTGCACACATATCAAGTTCATCGGTAAGTTAAAATGATCATTCTAAACTGATCATTAGTGCTCCTTGGGTAAATGTTTGTAAATAAAGCATAGTGCATGACATCACGCATTTTGGGATAGATTGGATTACTTGGAAACTTTGTGGTATCTATTTGGGTCTCAAATTTTGTTACTACATAGAAAGTTGAGCTAGCTTAACATGAACGTTAGATTCGTGTCATTCTAAACTATAAATCAAAAGTTACGAATGATTTAGTGTGTGAATCTAAAATTGATTGACAAGTTAAAATGATAATTCGAAACGGATCTTTGGTGTTCCTTGAGTAAATTTATTACCAAATTAACTATAAATTATTATTTAAATAATTTATTAAAAAATTATTATTTAAATAATTTATTAAAAAATTATTATTTAAATGATTTAACCACAAAAGTTCGGTATGAACATTCACCCTTTATTCTTTTCCCTGAATTCACAATTGTAAGCTCATTTAAATTCTACCCCCAAAATAAATAATGAGACCCGCACGTGTTTCAAATTGAATGATTCCTTAAGCTGACTATCGAATCCAAAGCAGACATTTTGACTCAGGTTTTTTTCAGACAACTGACTAGAGTAAGTCATAGCTGCCATTTGTTCAACGAATTGACTAGATATGTTTTAATCTTAATTTCATAAAACTATTTTACTTTTTCACATATTTGATAAATTGTTGACTAATCATTATGACTGCCCCCTAAGAGACTAGGCTCAGGTCCTTACGATATTCGCATTTAAATTTTATTACGGTATAATCTCTTTTTGTCATAACTTTTTGCCCATATAAATCAATATGATACTACTAATATTCTCAAATAAAAAAATAATGATTTCCAATCAATGTAACAGAATATATATGATACTACTAATATTCTCAAATCAAAGAAAATAATGATTTAATATGATTGACATCTATTTTACAATATTATTTGAGAAATCAGTTTTTATATACCTCGTTTACAATTAATTTTATAATATAATTACTCATAGTGCTTTTACTAAATTAGTTTTCAATAATTATTTTAGGATAATTTTTAGATTTAGCTCTACGAAACAAATACATTTAAAATAAGCATTTCAACCATTAGAAAACTAGGTTAAATCGTAATAACAATACTAAAAAATCTGAATCATAAGATACGATAAATTAACAAAAATTGATTCGACTAATTAACTTCTTGACAACAACATATTACTTAACATACAAAATTAGTTGTTGAGATTTACTCAACTATCTATCCGATTTTCAGTTTGTAAAACGGTAAAATACGAATACGAAAAAGATTCAAACACACACACACGGATTTTAACCAGTTCAAGTCTCGAAAGAAAACTCTATATCTGGGCTTGACGGTACAAGCAATTCACTATCATGAGAATGAGTTCCGAATACATGAGACAATATCACAACCGATATCGCTTTAAAAAAAGAAACTCTCACCCGGATTCCTCACACCACTCACCGGATAAACCTCACAGCTCTCACCGGAGAAACCTCACAGCTCTCACCAGAAACACACGGCAAAAGCCAAAACTGAAGAGAAAGAAAATCGCACCCCCTCTCAGCCTCTCGATCTCTCGATGAAAAAAAACGTAAAAAACCCTAGATCCCCTTTTTACTCTTATATATAGAGTAAACCGATAACAACCCGAGATTGAACTAACCTGATTAACCCAAACCAGTCTTTAATTTCAGACGTTGAACCAATCGCATAAAGAGTCTCAATAACCGACTCCTTCTATGCTAAACCGAAATGTTGATTGTCACACTTAGAAATAACATTAGCTATTGCTGTTAACAAATGGACTAAGCTTATATTAATATGGAAACATTATCTACCTATCTTTATTCGTTTGCTCTATCATTCATAGAAAGTAGGAAAATTATAATAGCCTTTGTACATAATTTAGAATAAAGCATCACTTACATTATACGAAGGAAGAAATATAAGAATTTTCCAAAAAAATAAAATGAAAGATTGAAAGTTCGTGTAACATCAAATGCATATATGATCTAACAGCTATACCACACCACTCTTCCAAAGTATAATTTCATTACACGTGCGTGTACGTATTCTTTTACTCTATAAATATCCGATATAATTCATTTTTAATTACTCAAATTAAATACAAACGTGTCCACATAGTTTTCACTTTTTTCATCTCCGACCAATTCAATTTAAGGCAAAGATTGATCTAGATAGAGTTTTTACTTTAAATGTCATAAATCTAAAAAGCCGTCCAAAAAGATTTTCGTAATCTCTGATTCCTTAGTGGGCTGCTGCCACATGTCATACTTTTTTATGAAATTTGGTTTCACATGTTAAATTTTTTTTTTATTGTTACTATATCACAATACAACGAATGACCTAGAAGAACTCTCAGAAGCAAAAACCCAACGACCAACCCATTACAAAAGTTTCAACATTTTACATCATTCCTTTCCTCCTAATACTATAAATGGTTTATTAATATAAAATCATGTAACATACAAAAAAAGAATTTAATGGAGAATTTTGTTTTCAAATATACAATGGTCACGTTGCGAGCAACACACCAAGTAATTTCGAAGCTCAGTGATATGATTTGAGTCATTTTATTAAAAAATATGGAAATCAAACTCAAAATTAAGTTATAAATTTTAATAGACTTCTTCGAAATATGGTTAGCACACACCAATATCTCAAACATATTATAACAATACGAACCATTTACAATGCGAAAAATCATTTTTGTGAAAAATCGTATGTCGTACTAACGGTCTGATATCAAATTAGAAAATATGTACATCTAATTTAAAATTAATTAGATTCATATATGTGGAGAAAAATATTCGGAAACTATAATTTATTAGTAAATATAAATTAAATATTTAACTTTTATTAAAAATTATTTTTAATATTAATTTTTGTATATATAAATTAAGAAAAGAAAATAATTATTTTTTACGAATTTAATAGTATTTTTTGTTAGTTTAATAAAATATATTAATTCTCCTAGCAAATTAATAACAATGATATAATTGTAATTATTCTAATAAGTTAAACTCATTTATATATTTATTTGAAATTTACTGTATTGATGACACGTCAACAAAGTATTTCTGTTAATAACACGTCATAGTAAGGTTTTTTCTTAAAATATTTTTCAAATAATATATTACGAATTACTGTACTAACTTAAATCTATTTATATTTATTTGAAATTATTTATAAATTAACGTATAAAAAAATTAAAGAAATAAAAATTATTTTTTTTACAAATGTAATAGTATTTTTTTGTTAGTTGAATAAATTATATTTATTCTCTAACCAAATTAATATCACTGCATGTATTATAATTATTTTACTAACTTAAACCTTTTTATATATTTAAGTTGAAACTCGTTGTGCTGTTGACACGTCAGTATGATATTTTTGTTATTAACATGTCAGAATAAGATTATTTTGTTAAAAAATTTCTCAAATAATATATTATGAATTGACAATGAGTATACTGACACATACACCATATATATTAGTATAAAAATATCTTAATTTCCGATATGGGACATTTCTAATACATTTGACCAAGCAAAATATGTTTAATTATATAATCTGGTAAATTAAAAAAATTAACTAGTGATTTTGGAACATGTAAGGAAAATCTTAAGCATTCTAAGTTCGATGTCATATATATTATGCTACTAAAATCTTATTATAACATGTTTAATAGAATAGTTTCGGATGTTATGCTAATGCTACTAAGATTTTGTATCGAGTCTTAAAATAAAATTTTAAAAGTTAAGGCTAAATTAAACACCATGTCAAAGAAAGCATTTTCTGAGGAATCCTCTATATTTCTATGTAGATGTAATAATAATATAATAGAGTTCGTAAGACTTTGAACTGGTTGAATCTTTACAGCCCTCTCGAATTTTATTTTTGTATCTGAAACTTTTTTTGCTGATCTAACTCTTTATTCAAACTCAACACAAAAAGTCTTTTGTATTGTAATACTAAGTCTGGTTTGGTCTAAAACATTCTTTTTACATTTTAAAACATTCTTTAAAGATCGTAGAGTACAAGTATAATGTATTGGACAAAAGTATATAAAAAGTATATATATTTGACTTTACAAATTATTAAAAAACATAGACATCCAACTTAAAACCAATTGACAATGAGTGGAGTAGCCCATACACTTTATATATGTGTGTAGAAAGCTTCCAACTTCCAATGTGGGACTTTACACACTCTAATAGGCCTCCTCGAGATGTGGGCGGGACACGCACCAACATCTCGAACATACCACGATAATATGGAAAACCGTTTTTGTGGGAAATCGCATGTCGGGCTAACCTGAGGCTCTGATACCATATTAGGAAACATGAACATCAAACTCAAAACCAATTGGCAATGAATAGAGTAGCTCATGCACCTTATATATGTGTAGAAAGCTCCCGACTTCCAATGTTGGACTTTATACACTCTAATACAAATGTTTTTCAGAGGCAAAAGTTTTTTAAAAATTAAAAAATATTGTAGTATGTGCATGGGTATATATTTGTCATTATTATCACTTCAAAATATATTTATATATCAAAATTAACTCTCTCATATATTAAATTTATAATTGTTTGAGATTTATTAGTTAATTACAATTTCAAATACATAGTATATTATAGTTTTCCACGTATAGTAAAATTCTTTTCTAAGAAAAATCTTTTTGTTGGAATAGATTAAAAGAGTTTAATGTAGGTTTGACTTTATTGGAACATATAATGTCTCCACAAAACAATTCTTTTATTATAGAAGAGAGAATATGTCAGAAATGTTTTCTCATATTGGAAACACAGTTTCTTTCTTCTTTTTTGTTATTCTCTTAAGATTTTTTTTTTTGATAAAAATTTTCTTAAGATTACATTATAAATACTTCCATTTGATTTATCTTTAAAAGCAAACCAATCCAACTACTTCACAAATACCACACACATTGTTCCACACACACACACGAAGTTACTCGATAGGAAAAATGTTTCCCGACAAGAATCTGCTGTCGAAATTAGCTGTCGGTGACAAACACGGAGAAGACTCGCCGTACTTCGATGGTTGGAAAGCTTACGATAATAACCCTTTTCATCCAATTGATAATCCACAAGGTGTTATTCAAATGGGTCTCGCGGAAAATCAAGTTCGTCTTCTTTTTCTTTATTCATCTTCCTAATATACTCTTTTACTTCTTTTACGTTTTCTTATAATCATTTGTTTTCAGCTTTGTTCTGATCTGATCAAAGAATGGATTAAGGCAAATCCACAAGCATCTATCTGCACAGCGGAAGGCGTTGAAGGATTCTCCGACATCGCTGTTTTTCAAGATTATCACGGTCTGAAACAATTTGGACAGGTATTTATTTTCGTATACGCTTATAATAAATTATTATTTATATAAATGGAATGAAAGTGTTAACTTAAACAATATATCTCATTTAAGTAATCTAATTTTGTGGTTTGTATAATTACTAAAAGTTATCTCTTTTTTTGTCCCGACGGGAAATAAAAAGGCGATTGCGGCTTTTATGGAGAGAGCGAGAGGAGGAAGAGTGAGTTTTGAGGCGGATAGGGTGGTGATGAGCGGCGGAGCCACCGGAGCAAATGAGACGCTCATGTTCTGTCTTGCTAATCCCGGCGAAGCTTTTCTTGTGCCTACTCCTTATTATGCCGGGTACGTATTTATTTATACACATTGTTACTAATATTTTGTGTCTAAATAATAATATTATATGTCTTACAAAAGGACCAAGAACTGGTGATTTTTTTGATACTGTATTAAACAAAAACTAGATTCATACCCACACGATGGGGAAAAATATTCGTAAATTATAATTTATTAGTAAATATAAATATTTAAATTTTATTTAAAATTACTTATAACATTAGTTTTTGTATATACAAATTAAAAAAAAGAAAAATAATTAATTTTTACTAATTTAATAATATTTTTGTTAATTTAATAAAAATGTATTAATTCTCTAACCAAATTAATAACAATGATATAATTTTAATTATTTTAATAAGTTAATCTTATTTAAATATTTATTTGAAATTTATTGTAACGATGACACATCAGCATGGTATTTCTGTTAATAACACGTCAAAGTAAATTTATGTTCTTAAAATATTTTTCAAATAATATATTATAAATATATTTATATTTATTTGAAATTATTTATAAATTAACGTATAAAAAATTTAAAGAAATAAAAATTATTGTTTTTGCAAATGTAATAGTAATTTTTGATTAGTTGAATAAATTATATTTATTTTCTAACCAATTTAATATCACTAGCATGTATTGTAATTATTCTAGTAACTTAAACCATTTTATATATTTAAACTGAAACTCGATGTGGTGTTAACACGTCAGCATGATATTTTTGTTATTAACACGGTAAAATTACTTTGTTAAAAAATTTCTTAAATAATATATTAGAGATTAGCTAAAAAGGGCATTGTATTTTTATTATATTTCATCAAACATATAACTTTCTGTCTGGTCAAAATAATTTTTTTTCGTAATGGGGTTTCAGAATAATTAATAGATTTGAAATATAACTCATTTGATTGATTCATATTTTGGTAAGCAATCCCCATCCAGGCAGCTTCTATCAAATTGTCCATTGACTCTTCTCAAAAGTCAACAAAATTTAACACTTGGTCCACTTACTCTTCAGTAGTAATTTAACAGGTTTATTTTAACTATTGCAGATTCGACAGAGATTTGAGTTGGAGAACTGGAGTTAGAATAATTCCTGTGGAGTGTAACAGTTCAAACAATTTCCAGGTCACAAAAGAAGCCGTAGAATCAACGTATCTTAAGGCCCAAGAAACTGGTATCAAGATCAAAGGTCTTATCCTTGCAAACCCATCAAACCCTCTTGGAACAACTCTTGATCGAGAAACTCTTCAGAGCCTTGTAAGCTTCATAAATGATAAGCAAATCCACTTAGTTTGCGACGAAATCTACGCAGCCAGCGTTTTTGCAGAACCGGGATTCATCAGTGTGGCAGAGATCGTTCAAGAGATGGATCGTGTTAACCGAGATTTGATCCATATAGTTTACAGTCTCTCGAAGGACATGGGTCTTCCCGGTTTCCGGGTTGGAGTGGTTTACTCTTACAACGATGCTGTTGTGTCATGCGCGAGGAAGATGTCGAGTTTTGGATTGGTCTCATCTCAGACACAGAGTTTTTTAGCTGCTATGTTGTCTGATCAGAGATTTGTCGACAACTTTCTCTTAGAGGTCTCGAAGAGAGTGGGGAAGAGACACCGTATGTTCACGGAAGGGCTTAAAGAGATGGGGGTTTCTTGCTTGGGAAGCAACGCGGGTTTATTCGTCTTGATGGATTTAAGACAAATGCTCAACGACGAGACATTTGAGTCCGAAATGGCTCTTTGGCAAGTAATCATCAATAAGGTCAAGATAAATGTCTCTCCAGGATCTTCGTTTCACTGCTCTGAGCCAGGTTGGTTCCGAGTCTGCTTTGCTAATATGGACGAAGACACACTCCAAATCGGGCTTGAGAGAATCAAAGACTTCGTTCTCAGATACAGAAACAACAAAAACAAGAAGTGTAAATGCATCTGCAACAGCAAAAAGGAGAACAAGAAACGAAAGAGTTTTCAAAAAAATCTCAGCCTGAGTTTCTCTTCAATGATGTACGATGAACATGTCCGGTCACCAAGGTTGATGTCCCCTCATTCACCATTGCTCAGAGCTTAATTTCTGTTCTTATGATTATACTCAAATAGATTGGGTATATATCTAAATAACAAAGTGCAGGACTCAAGTAAAGAGAACTCAGATGGAATACATTATATATAAACTTTTAAATAAATTTCACTTTCCAAGCTTCTTATAACCAATTTAAATTTTTTAGGTTGGCCTTAACCTTGTCCATAGTCGATGTCTAAACAACCAACCTGAGGTTATTTTTACTAAAAACTAGACCATTAGTCACTTATAATCAAATTAATTTAACTAATTGGGAAAGAAGAGAGTAGTGATGTTAAAATAGGTTTATTATTAATGGGTTTTTAGTGGGTACTTATAAATTTAAAAACCCATTTATACCTATTTATTAAAATTGACATTGATGGGTTTAAATGGGTATTTATTTAAAATTTATTTATTAAAATGATTTTTGCTTTAAAAAAATGGGTACCCTATTAAACTCATTTATATTTTATTTTTTGTTTAATCAACAATGATTCAAAAAAATACTTTATAATAAGTAATCAATAATTTTTTGTAAAAAATAAAGAATAAAAATCACGTTTCAGTAAAAAATACAAAATTATATTTTTAACGTGAAAATACAGAATTATATTTTGGCGGGAAAATGCGGAATTATATTTTTCTGAAAAAATAATAAATTATGTTTTTGCCGAAAAATGCGAAATCACATTTTCGACAAGAAAATATAAAATTATATTTTTGGCAGGAAATTATGAAATTAACGGAAAAATACGAAATCACGTTTTTAGCGGAAAAATGTTGAATTACATTTTGGTGGAAAAATATGGAATTACGTTTTTGACGGAAAAATTCTGAATTATGTTTTTGGCAGAAAATATTGAATTACGTTTTTTACGGAAAAATATAGAATCACGTTTTGAGTGAAAAATGCTTAATTTTTGACAAAAATGTAGAATAATTTCGTGATAGAAAATAAGTTTAAACGGAGTGAATTCTAAATAAAGTAACTTTACCCATTATAACATTTAAAAATATTAGAAAACTCAAATTTCCTATGAAACATAGGACAAAAATTTAATATTTTATTTTATTAAAAATATTTTAATATATTTATAAAAAAGTAATATTTTTAACAAATAAATAAAGTTATTACCTATTTTTAAAATAAAAATTACAATATTATTTTATTATGAATATAATGGTTATAAATAAATATAAACGAAGAGAAAAAAATATAACTTAAAATAGATTAAATGGGTTAAATGAGTTTGAATGAATTTAAATGAGTTAGTATAATTATAAATAAGTCTAAATGGGTAACTCTATTAAATTTTATAATAAATGGGTTTTTATAGGATTTGAGGTTTAAATGGGATGTGTATATCCATTTTAAACTCTCTGGAAGAGAGTGAGTCAGAGCGAGAATATTAATACGATACTACACAGCTCCGAGCATGGAAAACGGATATCAGGAGACAACATCCTCAATCTCGGTTTAACGAATTGCGAAAGATGCAAATGCTTAACGAACCAAACTAAACTAAAGTCTCTGACATCATTATAACCAATAGATATCACCCACGTGGAAAAACTTGCTGGCCTATCGATGATGATTCAATCTACTCTTAATGGGTTTACTCTTATACGAATCTCAGAACTACAACGTACAAACTCGAAATAATTGCTTCATATTTATTATATCCAAGTGCAAATTATTGTGTTAGCCAAACAAAATAATATAACAGTTTGACCACGTATTAAAATATCCATACGATTGTATGTTGTACTAACTATCAATAATAAATAATATATGTTGTAGTTACAATCAATTTAGTTGCAGTTGTAACCGCAATTGAATATTATTAACAATAAATAAATGAATATCATCAATAATTTAAAAATGTTAGCTATGAAATATATTGCTCTAACTTACATTATCCAATAAAATTGATGATTTGCTAAACTTCCTCTATATATACGACAATCAGTTTCATCACCGAACAACAAAACATTAAACTGGACAAGTTAAAAGTGTTTCATGTTCCTTCTTCAATCCAATATGCATAATTAACATCTTCACGAAAAATACTGTCCACTAGCTTGTTCAATGAGTTTTGTAACAGTTTAACTATCCGAAGCTTCCAAACGTTTTCACTGTCGAAAGTTGAACGAATGTGACTTAATTCCTTTGAAGACTCAGTTTTTCACTGTTCTAATTTGATTCTAGTTGAAACTCCAATAGAATCTAATCTCATCAATGTAATTTAAGAGAAATACATAAATTTTCACAAATTGAATTATTTTAAACGTGTCAGATTCACCAACCTCTCGCCTAAAACACCACAAAAAGCGTCCCACTTGTCATATGCTTTTCAACAAAGCACGAAGATTCCTTGACCGATGGTTAAATTAACTAAGAAAATACACAAACTATATATGAAGAATTGACTATCAATCGCATCATCCCACTCAGTGAAAAAACGACGAGTTTTTGAGTTATAACTCCGACAAGAAGCCTTCACTTACTAAATATTTTTCCATCACTAAATTTTGTTGAGTAATACCCTAAAATAATACATTTTAAAGTTTTTCTTCCAAATATAGCATCATAAAATTAAATTCTCAAAATAGCATAAATACTTATGTGAAAATATTTATTTATTCTAAATAAATTATACATAAACTTAAAGTATTGTATTTGAGTTCATTATTTCTAATTTAGAGTTTAATTTTTTTCTATTAAAATATAGTTTTAATGCATTTTAATTTTAAATTTGTGCTATTATTGGAAATTTAAACTAATGATGCTATTTTTGGAACAAAAACTTAGAAAAGTGATATTTTAGATATTTGCCATTTCTTTTATTATATTATGAGTAATACTCTAAAATAGCACCTTTTAAAGTTTTTCTTCCAAATCTAGCATCATAAAATTAAATTCCCAAAAATCGCACAAATATTTATGTGAAAATATTTATTTATTCTAAATAAATTATACATAAACTTAAAATATTGTATTTGGGTTCATTATTTCCAATTTATGATTTAATTTTTTTCTATTAAAATATAGTTTTAATGCATTTTAATTTTAAATTTGTGCTATTATTGGAAATTTAAACTAATGATGCTATTTTTGGAACAAAAACTTAGAAATATGTTATTTTAGACATTTGTCGTTTATTATAATATTGGTAAAAAAGGATAACGGTATAGACAGAAAGTGTATGATAATATGAAAGTTCCATTTTTATTAAAAAAAACACGACATAATTTAAATTTTTAGGAACAATAAGAAGTGACATTGTTAAGATAACTAATGAGAATTCAACCATCCAAACAATATCATTGCATTTTGTATTATATAACAACTGAATTGTGTCACCATAAATTACTTAAATGAAAAAGATTCTTTCATTATATAATGTGAATATTTTTAAATACAAAAATCATAAACTTTTTTTTACTAATTTATACGCACAAGGCACAACCACTAAAGGAAGAAGATGATACAATGAATTTGTCTTTTCCTCAGACTCAGAGCCCATTTTAATGATTGTTTGCTTCTCCGTTTCTTCTCCACCTTTCACTCGTCTTCTTCTACTCTGCTTTATAGCTTTTACTTGTCTCTCTCTCTCTCTCTCTCCATCTCGAACTTCGTTTCATTTGTTCTGTTTAGTCACCAATGGCTACGGTTTCGAGTTGGTTGCTGAAGAGAGAGACGATCCCCCGCATCAGCCGAACTACGAGGAGGCTCTTCTCCACCGTTGGATCTCCTTCTTTCGTTGAGAGACTCAGAAATCTTCCAAAAGATTTCCCCGCCACTGAGGCCAAACGCGATGCTTCTCTGGTAAAAGAAAAAAAAAGTTATTTTTTGGCATCTTCAAATTCCGATCTGGGTTTTTTACAAATTTCTGGCTTTTCTTTCTTCTGTCTTCTTACGACCTTGATTGATTAAATCCGTGTATGATGTAGCTCATTGGAAGAACTCCACTCGTGTTTCTCAACAAAGTCAGTGAAGGATGTGAAGCTTATATTGCAGCCAAGCAAGAACATTTCCAGCCTACTTGTAGCATCAAAGACAGGTGATTGTCTCTTCAAATCAAAGTACCTAAGTTTAAGTAACTTGATACTTGAAAAAATCATAAATATAAATTGTTGATTTTGTTTTGATTTATTTTCTTGTTTGCAGACCAGCTTTAGCCATGGTTTTAGATGCAGAGAGGAAAAACCTTATTAGCCCTGGAAAAGTAATCATCTTTTTTTTAAAACATATTTGATCTCAGTTTAACGTGAATTAGAGCATCTTACCCAATAGAACTAGAACTGGTGCTTAATTTTCAGACAACATTGATAGAGCCCACTTCAGGAAACATGGGAATAAGTATGGCTTTCATGGCGGCTATGAGAGGGTACAGAATTATAATGACAATGCCTTCTTACACCAGCTTAGAGAGGAGAGTGACGATGAGATCATTTGGTGCAGAGCTTGTCCTCACTGATCCAACCAAAGGAATGGGTGGAACCGTTAAGAAAGCTTATGACCTCCTTGAGAATACTCCTGATGCTCATATGTTGCAACAGTTTGCTAATCCAGCAAACACTCAGGTACTTAAGAGTTAGATAGACCCCTTTTTTCATTTTGCATTTCACACATGATCTAGAGATGATACTTGAATTATTGATGCAGATTCATTACGACACAACTGGTCCTGAGATTTGGGAAGATACACTTGGGAATGTTGATATATTCGTGATGGGAATTGGCAGTGGAGGCACAGTCTCTGGTGTTGGCCAATACCTTAAATCTAGAAATCCCAAAGTCAAGGTGACTGATTTAAGTTCTGAAGATATCTTGTGAAATTGGCAAAATAGATTGCTGTTAACCATTAATGTCTTGCAAATGGTAGATATATGGAGTGGAGCCTGCTGAAAGCAACATACTCAACGGTGGCAAACCAGGTGAAATAGAAATGTTGAATCTTTACACCTTTATTCGGTCCTTGATTCCTCGTGATTTAAATCAATGGAAGATCCCAGCTTTTTGCGGTTGCTGATGTTATAATTTCGAACTTTGAGTCAGGTCCACATGCTATCACTGGCAATGGGGTTGGCTTTAAACCAGAAATCTTGGATATGGATGTTATGGAGAGCGTTCTTGAGGTAATGAATAAGGCTAAAACTTCCCTTTTTCTTATTCTATCAAAAGCTTATGTTTTGAGAATGCGTGCGTGAGAGGAACAGGTTAGTAGTGAGGATGCTATAAAGATGGCTAGAGAATTGGCATTGAAAGAAGGTCTTATGGTGAGTGTTTTGAAGATTAATGGAATAACCAGTTTGTAGTTTTGCTTGTTTGATTCTAACAATGAAAACCTAACTTGTAGGTTGGGATATCGTCCGGGGCTAACACGGTGGCAGCAATTAGACTGGCGAAAATGCCAGAGAACAAAGGAAAACTCATTGTGGTAAGAGAGGAAAACTAACTATGCTTTAGTTTTCTTTTGATCAATGTGTTAAGGTATGATCGAGTGATTGTGATTTGATTTTAACAGACGATTCATGCGAGCTTTGGAGAGAGATATCTGTCGTCTGTTCTGTTTGATGAGCTGAGGAAAGAAGCAGAAGAGATGAAACCAGTTTCAGTTGACTGATTTGGTTTTGTTTTAATGAATGAAAGACTAAATCTTAATTTGCTTCTTTTGTCTTGATATTGGATATTCTCAAAATAATTATGTTCGTGTTGGATATTGGAAGTACAATTAAATAATGTTAATCATTTTTTTTTTGCCGTTACAATGATGAAAACAAAAAGGTTTTCGAAGAATTGACTATCAAATAAAGCATCACAAATACTAACAAAGACTAGATTTTGATCGATGCGAAAAAAATATTTACAGATAATAATTAATTATTTATTTTGTTAATTTAAATCAGATATATATATATATAATTTATTTTATATTTAAAATATTTTTTAAAATGTTTTTAATATTGATTACAAAAATAAAATAAATAATAAAATCAGAATATACAAATAGATTTAAATTATATCTATTTTGGATAAAATTATACATATGATAAATATTTAATTAAACTAAAATTTTGTTTTCTATTTTGTTTGACTAATTTTTCAAAATTTATATTTTGTTTTATATTGTATTTATATTTTATGACAAAATACATTATATGTCGAAATATTAGAGATTTACATATAATATACTGTATAATGGTAGTTTTCGTAAATATTCTAGTAAATTATGTTTTAGATAATATTTATATTAAAATGTTCTAATAGTATGATACATCAGCGTAACAATTTTGGAGCGAATCAACATTTTTGATATATACTTAAAAAAGAATCTTAATTTAATAAAAGCGAATCATAACATGCCATCGTGGCAACAGATCCGACGGCCATAAAAACGATCTCTTGTACTTTTGATATATAGAAGCCACCTGTCCATTTTGTAACTGCTCTTGTTATATTCAAAAACAAAACCTTTCGAGAAGAAACCTTGAAATATATACCCTAGCGTTTGCTGTTCGAGCGAAGAAGATGGGCGTAGTTGATTTGATCACTAGGGTTGATTCCATTTGTAAGAAGTACGACAAGTATGATATCGATAAACATAGAGAAGCTAATCTCTCAGGCGACGATGCTTTCTCTCGTCTCTATTCAGTCGTCGAATCTGCGCTCGAAACTGTTCTTCAGGTTCGATTAGATTTTCCCAATTTGGATCCGATTTTTGTTTTTGTAACCGTAAGATTCTGAGGAACAATATGATAGAAAACGGAGGATTTGTCGTCAGAGACGAATAGAGCAAAAGCTGTGGCGATGAATGCAGAGATTCGAAGAACGAAAGCTCGTTTGCTCGAAGGAATTCCAAAACTTGAGAGGGTTGCTCTCAAAAAGGTCTTTTTTCTCTTGAAAAATCTTCATTTGATTCTTTTGTATTATGCACCTGATTATAAGAAAATAACAATTTTAGGTCAACGGGGTTTCAAAGGAAGAGCTTAATGGTAGAAGTGATTTGGTTTTGACATTGAGAGATAAGATTGAGGCCATACCTGAAGGCTCTGCTCCTGTAAGTGGTTTCGCAGCTTCAACATCATACTCCAACATCATATTCGATACGACAAGAACCACTCATAAATGAAATAGATACAAAGGTTAATTAACACTTGTCCTTGATCGAGTTTTTCTATAGCGATCGAGATCATGTTTATCTTTTCCTGATTTGGTATATATCATCCAGATTGACAAGGCAGCTACTGAGTTAAAAAACACTAATGTGAGGCTCAAGGATAATATAACAAAGGTGATAACACACAAATGCCTCTGAGATTAAAGATAAAACCATTCTCATATGATATTTATTGAGTTGATTGCTTTCTATTCGACTCCAGCTGAGATCTAGCCGCAATTTTTGCATAGACATTATCCTCTTATGCATACTGCTGGGAATCGCTGCCTTCATTTACAAGTAACCTTCTTTTTTCTGCACATTCGTGAAACTATAGAGTTGGAGACTTGTTTCATCTTCTTTTTCTTTATTTGGGGGGTTTTGCAGCTCAGTGAAGTGAAAATTGGTGATACATGAGACACTATTTACATAACACATTGAAGCATGCTAGAGTCAAAAGAGATGAGTTTCAGTTTTCATCTGTCTTTCTATGTTTGTTAAAAGTAGGTTGCTATCATTTTAAATGAGAAAAAAGTAACTAAAAATGAACTTTCAGTTATCGATCTCGGTTCAGTTATTTCAATTTTCGAATTTATTCTTACCACATCGACTCTGTTCTGTATTTTGATCCAGAAGGGATCTTAGCCAATATAGAAACTATTCATGTTCTTTTATTACTATTATATAAAAATATTTTAATGTCTCATTGGTTCTATGGATAGTAGTCATTAGTCCTAATAAGAATGATAGTTATTAAGTTTGAAATTGACTGATCGATCCACAGACCAAGCATGTTACCAGATTCGGCCTTCACGCATTACCATGATCCATTGAATTTAGATCAGGCTGAACTGAATATTAATATATATTAACATAATTACAAAAGTTTACAGATGTGGCCACTGGTCAGAGAGACAAGTACTGACAAGATCTTAACTACTTGCAGTTTAAAACCTATTAATGTATTGATAACTCTCAGAATCAACTAGAAAGCAGAGATACTATAAATAGAAATTTAATGTCATAACTTTCAATCTGCAAGTAAATCACTTGTATTAAAAAAGTATTTAGAGAGGAGATGGACTAAATCTGGAGTTGTTTTTACTGTGTTTAAAATCTGGAGTTCAATCGGGTTTTTTTTTGTCATTGGATCACAACGGACCGACCCAATAGCCCAGTATCTTCATACGAAGATTTAGTACCCTCTTACGAAGGGCGGTGGAGTCGAACTCCACACCTCTAGGATGGACGTAGAGGTGGTAAAACCACTAGACCACTTGCTCCTCCCAAGTTCAGTCGGTTTTATTCAGATCTTTTTTCATATTTTAGTTTAGTCGTGATTAATATGATATAGTTTTATTCAAAATATTTATATGTTCAAATAAATTTACAGAATTACTTTAGTAAAAACTTGGAGTGATGGATTTGGCTTTAGTTTTGGCTTTTCGATATTCTTGGCATTTAATTCAATTTTTGAATTCGGTTCCCATCGGTTTATCTAATTGGATTCATCCCAGAATTATTTTTCAAAGTAAATAAAGTTGCTTATTTTTCCTTGACTGTGGTAATGTTTATTGCTAATCACATCCATATATATACATACATAAAAGCGTGGCAAATCTAATGTTAGCAAGGGTGAAAAAAGCAAAATTAAAAGTAAAAGGGTGAAAAGTCAAAAGAAAAAGATACAAGGAGGGGCAAAAAAGAAAGTATTCTCTATAATTCCGCCATGGGACTGTACTCACAGTGAAAATCATGAACAGCAGAAGCAGCCCTTAGCCGTTGATTAAACACTTCTTGCATCTCATCAGGAACAAACGGTGTTCTGCAAAGAGGACAAGTCTTCTGATCATGATCCATCCAACGGTCTAGACAACTTCGATGGAATATATGTCTGCAATTTTTTAGCCATCGGATCTCTTGCTCTCCTTCGAATTCGTAGAGACATACGGCGCATTTTTCCGGCAGATCTTCTTCGGAATTCGTCAGCTCTTTGAATTTGATTACCGGTAAGATCTCTCGGATTAAGAGGGCGGAGAAGGGTGAACGGATTTCGGTTATTCGAATCGAGTAAGGTGTGTAATCGGGCCAGTTTTGATCCATTTCGAGGAAATCGGAGAGTCCCAAGAAGCGGAAGAGAGAGAAGACGATGGTTCTTATGAAACCGAGAATCGAAAGTGTCTGTACGAAGAACTTCGGTAGAAAAACCTCTGTGTAACCTACGGGAAATCCCATTGAAGTTAGGGTTTAAAGAGAGAGAGAGAGCTCTGATTATATCTTTTTTTGTTTGTGTTATTAATAGAAGTTGATTTTTTTTTTAATGACAGAGGGTTTCATTTATAGAGCGCAGATGGAAGAAGAAGAAAAGAAAAAAAGTACACGATCGGTGGATACGACGTCGTGTCATGTTCGATTCTGATAGAGTTATCTGACTGTGACCTTTGTTACGTGAACCTCCTAGTTAGGTTACAAAAGAGTGGATTTATTTCTATCAAATATACGAATTTATACGAATAAAGTTATTTTCATCTGTATTTTTTAGATATTTTATGGGAGAATTGCTAAAAATGACCTAAAACTTGACTTCAAATGCAAGTTTGACAATTTACATTTTTTTTTGCAAAACTAACCTATGAGGGTGGAGAAATTACTGAACACTCCCTTGATCTAAAAAATAATGTTGAAATGTCAATTACGTTTCAGTCCCTGCATGTTTTTTGTTATCAAAGCAGACTTCTCGGAAAAGTCTGCTTTGGTAGGAAAAACAGGTTATTCCGGCTGAAGCAGACTTCTCCGAGAAGTCTGCTTTAGTGAAAAAAACAGTTTATTCCGGTTGAAGCAGACTTCACGAACCTCGCAGACTTCTCGGAGAAGTCTGCTTTGGTGAGAAAAACAGTTTATTCCGGTTGAAACAGACTTCTCCGAGAAGTCTGCTTTGGTGAGAAAAACAGTTTATTCTGGTTGAAGCAGACTTCATGAAGTCTGCTTTGTAAATAAATTACCTAAATCAAATAAAAATTTTGAAATATTTAAAAAAATTAAAATTGTTATTAACATAGTTTATATACATATCAAAAGCACGTAAAAGTTATAATGAATTCAAAAATAAGTAGATTAGATTCGATCTAATGATATAAAATATTTTGCTAGTTTTTGTTGTTATGTGTTGTGGGTTAATAGTTGATGTTTGTGTAGAGAATTCATGCTAGAATTTGAAATATCATGTGATAAATTTGAAAATTTAGATTTACAAATTTTTAAAAGAAATTGTTTGAGTTTTGCATTTACTTAACTATCTTCAACATATTCATCCAATTTTTAACAAAACTTTTGCACATTTAGTGAATCTTATTATTTAGGGTTTAGGGTTACGGAGACTTCTCGAGATGTTGTCGTAGATTTAACAAAGCAGATTTCTCGAGAAGTCTGCACAAACCGGAAATTAAATGTAACTAAACCGGTTTTTTTCAATTTAGAGTTTAGGGTAATGTAAAAATACGAAGCACACTTCGAGAAGTCTGCTTCAGCCGGAATAAACTATTTTTTTCACTAAAGCAGACTTCTCGAGAAGTCTTCAAGATTTATTCCTATTAAAGCAGACTTCTCTGAGAAGTCTGCTTGAGCGGGAATAAACTTCGAAGACTTCGAGAAGTCTGCGCAAACCGGAAATTGACAGTTTTTAACCTAACCAAATTTAACTCTCCATATATAAAGAAGGTAACCCTAAAATTTTATCATAATTTCATTTCCAAAAAAAAAACGTGGGAGCCTCCATCCTCCAAAAATGACTATAAGGTAAATTTTCTCTTCTTCTCGTTTTACCTCCCCTCTTTTCTTTTCTTCTTCTCTTCTCATATTCTTTGTCATATTGTTATTTTGTAGATCTGGAAAAAAATCATGAGATGTGAAAAAGGTAAAATTTTTTTTGTTTATATGGTTTTGGGTTTGTGATTTTAGAATATTTTTATTGTTTAGATCTTTTGTTATTTTTATAACACTCTTTCTCGTCTTATAGTGTTGTAGATCTGGAAAAAGAAGTGAAGAGATCTAAAAACGTAAGCTTATTGCTTTTATTAGTTTTAAATTTTTCGTAGTTTTTGTGATTTTTGTTGTGTTTGTTATTTTCTTAAGTTTTTTCCTATATTCTTATCTCATTTCTCATTTTGTATTTTTGTAGATCTAAAAAAGGAAGTCACGAGATCTAAAGATGTAAGTTTGTTATTTTTACTAGTTGTTACGTTTTTCATTGTTTTGGAGATTTTGTTTTTTGTTGTTTTCTTAATTTTTTCTTATATTTTTATCTTATTTTTCATTTTCTATTGTTGTAGATCTAGAAAAAAGATTTACAAAAACTAATTTTGTTGTTTTACTAGATTTTTAAAGTGATTTTTAATAGTTTTTAAATTTTTATATGGTTTTTTAAGATTTTCAATAGATGTTTGAGATTTATGGTGGTTTTAGAGTTTTTTGTTGTTGTTTTTGAGTTTTCTTCTTACGTTTTGAATTTGACACTCATTTTTGAATTAATGGATTTTCGTGTTGCAGACTTCATTACAGGTTTGCAGATTTCAGTTGCAGACTTCAGTTGCAGACTTCAGTTGCGGAGTTCTTATATTCTTATCTTATTTCTCTTTTTTTTTTGTAGATCTGGAAAAAGATTCACAAAAAGTAATATTGTTGTTTTAGTTGCTTTTAAAGTGATTTTTAATGGTTTTTAAAATTTTAGATGGTTTTTTAAAGATTTTCAATAGATGTTTGAAATTCCCCTTGAAATTTATGGTGGTTTTACTGTTTTTGTGGATGTTTTTGAGTTTTTTTCTTACGTTTTGAATTTGACTTTGGTTTTTGAATCAATAGATTTTCGTGTTGCAGACTTCATTACAGGTTGCAGACTTCAGTTGCAGACTTCAGTTGCAGACTTCACAACACGTTCTCATTACAAATGCAGACTTCACTTGCAGACTTCATTAATAATTGCAGACTTCGTTTGTATTTTTGGTCATATTTTAAATTAATTTTTGTCAACTTTATTATACCTATCACTAGCTCCCATCACTCCACCTTATCAGTCAGTTTTCAATCAACTTTTTCAGAATTATAATAAACTATTAGTTGTATGTCAATCACCTTTCAATCAGCTCAAGTCAAATCATACTTATAAAATTACAAAATGACAACCATTAAAAACACAAATATTAGTATAAATTTTTATACATAGTTAAGGACTTAGTGCATATTTAAGATACTTAATGCATACTTCCTAATAACAAGAAAGAACAAGAACTGAAAGATATGTATAAACAATTCCATCAAAATACTAAGTTAACAGGATAGTGTTGGATTTTTTGTAAAACAACATCGATAACATTGTGTCTTCAAATTAATTGAATTGATTGGTTACATGTTTCAGAAACTACACACTTATATCGGCAAACTTTGTTGTATAAATCTCGCAGACTTCTTTGCAGACTTCTCGGCAGGCTTCTTTGCAGACTTCTCAGCAGACTTTATACTTTGTCCTTACTCGTAACTTAATTTTCTGAGATACTAAACACTAAAACTAAATTTATTCATCTTTTACTTTACCTTAAAGAATGTAATCATGAGCATTCGAGTAAACTTTATTCTCATCTTCATCAACAAAGTAATCAGCATCCTCAATTACAAACATTTTTCCTCCTCCTATATTATCCACAGAAAAATTTCAAGTCTCTGTAATAGTCCACTCCCCACAAACAACAACGATTTGGACCATTATTGCGGTAAAAAATTAATGAATTTGATTAGAATGAATTTGTTTATATCAAAGCAGACTTCTCAGAGAAGTCTGCGACGTTTATTATCTTCGAAGTCTGCTTTGATAGGAATAAAAATTTTTCTCGAAGTAGACTTCTCGCAGTCTGCGACGTTTTTCCTATCAAAGCAGACTTCTTAGAGAAGTCTGCTTTGATAGGAATAAATTGTTTTTGTTTATTCCGATCAAAGCAGACTTCTCCGAGAAGTCTGCTTTAAAAAAATAGTCTTTTTTCCAAAAGCAGACTTCCGAGAAGTCTGCTTTGATAGGAATAAAATATTTTTCTCGCCAAAGCAGACTTCTCGCAGTCTGCGACGATCAAAGCAGACTTCTCGAGAAGTCTGCTTTGATAGGAATAAAATGTTTTTCTCGCCAAAGCAGCATTTTTATTCCTATCAGAGAGAAGTCTGCTTTGATAGAATAAAATGTTTTTCTCGCCAAAGCAATTTTTATTCCTATCAAAGCAGACTTCTCGAGAAGTCTGCTTTGATCGGAATAAACATCGCAGACTTCTACTTTGATAGGAATAAATTATTTTTCTCGCCAAAGCAATTTTTATTCCTATCAAAGCAGACTTCTCCGAGAAGTCTGCTTTGATAGGAATAAAATATTTTTCTCGCCAAAGCAGACTTCTCAGAGAAGTCTGCTTTGATAGGAATAAACTGTTTTTCTCGCCAAAGCAATTTTTATTCCTATCAAAGCAGACTTCTCCGAGAAGTCTGCTTTGATAGGAATAAAATGTTTTTCTCCCAACAACCACGATAATGATTGTTGTATGCATTGAAAAAGATGGCATTTTCGTAATATTTTTAAAAAATTTGTTCATAATGGTCTTTGTGTTGTTTTTGTTTTTTTTTAAGTTAATGGCAAAATTGTAAATAAAGTTATTGTTGAAGGATAAAATAGAGATAGAAAGATAGTTTTGCAAAAAAAAATTTAAATTGTCAAACTTGCAATTGAAGACAAATTTTAGGTCAATTTTGCAAATGCTCCATATTTTATTAGTTACATAAACTGTGTTTTTTTTCCTTAAACTACATAAATTTTATAAATTATTCTAATTATAAAAATTCCGTTAATGTTTACACGTTTTATTAAACTTTTTTTTACTTTAAAAATCTGATTTTAATTTCAAAATAAACCAAATTTTTGAATTAAAATCAGATTTAATAGCTATTTAACGCGTAAACATTAATATAATTTTTACAATTAGAATAATTTATGAAATTTTTATAATTTATGGAAAAAAATATAGTTTATGTAGTTAAAAAAAAATCTAAAAAGTACCACTGAAAATAAATTTAATCGTATAAATTTGTGTAGTTAACGGAAATAAATCCGAAATGCGAAACAAGAAACTGAACGAAGATTGGTCTGTGAGATGCAGTTCTGTCACCCAACATTGTTGGATTTTTTTTTATTAGCTGCGGGCGTCTGTAGTGTATTGCATTATTTTTGGAATATAAAACAACAGCAAGTTGCACGACGATAGGCACACGTGGTACGTTCGGTGAGTTTGATTGAAGAAGTTGAGTTTGATGTGAATGGTGTCTACGTTCACGATATTAGGACATTTTTGTTTTTATATGGAAAAGATAGAACATTAATCATTATCTTTAAAAACAAAGGATAGTAATTCGATCAAGATCACTAACTAATCAATTTAGTAAAGAGAAATATCGAACGGCTGGGCTTATTACGTGAATCACACGTTATATGAGATCTGATGAGTCTCTATTAGCATTTACTGAAAACTTTTTTCCTTTTATCTTACTACATAACAAAGCATGGAATGTTAGAAGAAAAATCTTACAGAAATTTTTTAACAAAATAATTTTATTTAATAACAAAAATATTATGGTGATGTGTTAACACCACATTGAGTTTCATATTAAATATATAAAAAAGTTTAAATTACTAGAATAATTACAATACATGTCACTGATATTAAATTGGTTAGAGAATAAATATATTTTATTTAACTAACAAAAAAATACTATTATATTTGCAAAAATAATAATTTTTATTTCTTTAAATTTTTTATACGTTAATTTATAAATAATTTCAAATAAATAGAAATAGATTTAAGTTACTACCATAATCTCTAATATATTATTTGAGAAACATTTAAAAAAATAACTTTATTCTGACGTGTTATTAAGAAAAATAACATGTTGACGTCATCACCACCGTAAATTTCAAATAAATATATAAATGATCTTCACTTATTACAATAATTATAATATATGTCATTGTTATTAATTGGTTAGAGAATTAATATATTTTATTAAACTAACCAAAAAATACTATTAAATTCGTAAAAATTTATTAATTTTCTTTTCTTAATTTATATATACAAAAATTAATATTAAAAGTAATTTTAAATAAAAATTTTAAAATTATATAAATATTTAATTTATATTTATTAATAAAATATAATTTACGAATATTTTTTCCCACATATGGCGTGGGTATAAATCTAGTATAAGTTATTTCGTAACTACATCTTCTAATCTGAGTAGGTGTACTAAACAGATCAACAACCAAATTTACAATTATAAAAATGAAGTTTAGTTAGGATTTAGGAATCATGTTTGTCCATCTATAAAAACATTAAAATGTGTTTACAACAGAAGCCATTTATATATTACTATTTATACATTACTGTTTGGATTTAATTCTTATTTTGACAATCCTACAATTTGGATTACTAATAATTTTGAAAAATGATGATAATATGTTTTGAAACTATCGATTATAGTCAGGTTCCATCAAATGTGGAATTATATAATCATTTCTATTTGGCTAGTCGAAATAGTGTCATGTTTTATATCCATTGAAAAACTCGATGGATAGGCTATTACACTTACTATAAAAAAAATTAGTCAGATATGTAATAAAAACTAAAATCATCGCATGATTAAAAAACGAACTATGGATTAATATAGAAGGAAAAGCCATTAGGTCGAGTAAAACATGCAAAAGCAAAAGTTCAAAATGAAGAATGACGATCGAGAGAAGGGCATGTGGGTCATGGAGGATTTAAAGAGAGCTAGGGAATCGAGATGATGATTAATAAAGAAGAATCAATCAAACTTATCTATACCCCTCCATTTTCAAAAGGACATGCATATATATAGACTATAGTCATATAATTGTATATAAAAAAAGAAGAAAGTCCATTGTAGTGGGTCGGAGAGATATATATAGGAGACAAGTCGTCGGTGGCAATGATCCTTCCACCAACCGGCAATGGTTCATGGCTCATCTATGATCGGAGATATGTCGTTTTTTCCGGAAAATGATATGAAACTATATAGTTTTGTGATTTTTTAAAACCGTATTTAGAAATCAAATGATTGTAGTGTAATA
Source organism: Pugionium cornutum (assembly GCA_018901935.1). Classification (NCBI taxonomy): domain Eukaryota; kingdom Viridiplantae; phylum Streptophyta; class Magnoliopsida; order Brassicales; family Brassicaceae; genus Pugionium; species Pugionium cornutum. The sequence goes on from CM032157.1 coordinate 791,720, forward strand.
TTGCATGAACAAATTACATACAACTGTATTCAAACCTAGTTTTACAGCTACTAAATGTAGATTTGTTATAGAAGATTCGATTACACATAAAGAACCATAGATGAATAATAAAGTTATTCAAAAAGTGGCTCATGGTAAAAGTATTTGATTAGTTTAAATGAGAAAAGAAAGATGGTATTCACACACTATTATACAATTAATGTCACATTTGTAAACTAATACCAAAACTTCAATGACAACATTTATGTCGCTCAACAAGTCACCGAACATACATGTTTTAATGTATACTAGATATTGACCCACGGGAAAAAATATTTACAGATAATAATTAAATTATTTATTTTGTTAATTTAAATCATATATATATAATTTATCTCATATTTAAAATAATTTTTTAAAATTTTTTAATATTGATTACAAAAATGAAATAGATAATAAAATTGGATTATATAAATAGATTTAAATTATATATATTTTGGATAAAATTATACATATGATAAATATTCAATTAAACTAAACTTTTGTTTTATATTTTGTTTAACTAATTTTTCAAAATTTATATTTTGTTTTATATTATATTTACATTTTATGACAGAATACATTGTATGTCGAAATATCAGGGATTTACATATAATATATTGTATGATGATAATTTTCGTAAATACTCTAGTAAATTATGTCCTAGATAATATTTTTCTTAAATGCTCTAATACTGTGACACATCAGCATGACACACTTGTAAATCACACGTCAACATAAGGTTAGTTTGTTAAAATGATTCTCAATTAATATATATAGATTATACGACAAAAAAACATGTAATTTGTCAATTACCATCAGTCCAAAAACATATTTTGAAAAATGCTCGAAAACGATTTGGAAAAAAACGAAAGAGGTACGAAGAATGGAGTGTTGATTTGGAATTGTTATAATGAGGCCGAGACAGTCACATGGCCCTTATTGCTTCTATGCCTTTCATCTTCTCCCACACTTCTCTTTGTCATGTCATTGTTTAATTTTGGTTACTCGCACCATCTCTTTCTCTGGTCCCATCATACATAATATGAATTTATTTGATTGCCTCTTTCTTGTTTTTTTTTTCTAAGCTAATTTATACGATTAATCCCAATCTGATAATCAAATATTAATTGATCTTAGATTTTAAATGATGTTTCGAAGGAATCTGAGGTTCAATCATTACTTTATTCATAATTTTTTAGTTGATGAAAGTCACGCTAATAGTTTTTTATGATTGTTTTACTGTTTTTAATAAAATTTAATTAGAGTTAGATTTATTTATTTAGTAATGTAAATAACTTTTTAGAATATTTAATGTTAATTATACAAATAAAATAAATAATAAAATCAATTATACAAATAGATTTAAAATATTTTTATTTTAGAAAACTAATATTATTAAATAAATAAAAAAGTTTAGATATGATAAATATTTAATTAAGTTTTTTTGTTTGTCACTGTTTCACAACGGGCCGACCCAATAGCCCAATATGTTTATTTAGCACTCTCCTACGAGGGACGGTGGAGTTGAACTTCACATCTCTGAGATAGACGTAAAGGTGGTACAACCAATAAATCACTTGCTTCTCCCCAAATATTTAATTAAGTTAAATTTTATTTTATTATTAAATATAATAAAATTTTCTTTCCATATTACACAAAGATGTTTATAGAAGTTTAATAATTTTCCTAGTAAGTGAAGTTTATATATATACATATATAGTAATTATTTTAATAACATAATTTTATTTATATATTTATTTGAAATTTATTTTATAAATAATTTGTCTAATATTATATTTTTGTTAATGACATATTAAAATAGATTTATTTTTTAAAATATTATTCGAATAATATATTAGAAATATAGTTTAAGAGGATACTTACCTAAACAATGGGGGAGGGAATGATGATATCATCCATCATTTATTTTATTATTGTTGATTTGTTCGTGTGGTTTCACTGTTTAAATTCCATCACGCAAATAATATATGATTCTTTAGCAATATCAGTTATTATTTATTCCTGTTTGTTTTCATTTTTTTGATTAAATATATAAATATCCATCTATATAGTTTAAGCAAAATTCCAGCATATTTATTGTTGTTGACTTTTTCAATTTTTAAGTAATGTATTATATTACATTATTAATTGTACTTTATTACGTTTGTAACGGTATTCATAATTTTTAATTAATGTATGTATATCTTTCCTAATTGTTATCTTTGACCATCTTCTTCTGTTTCTATTCGTGGTTTAGTTTGTAAGTAATCATTTTTAGTTAATTTATAAATATCTTTCCTTTGTTTCTCACCAATTTGTAGATCTTTCCTATTAATTTCTTTGACCATCACTTACAAGATTTGACCCAATTACATATGTATATATATATATATGATACTGATGAGGACTAGATTATCATATTATACAATCATTGAATTTTATTAAAAATTAACAGTATCATTCGAAGATGACTAAAGCTACAATTCTTGCTATCTTCATGGTCCTTCTCGTCTTAGGTTTGTTTTACACATTTTAAATATATTCAAAGTTTCTTCTCTTTTGATTATTTGATGGGTATTTTGTTTATCATCTTTTATATAATTTAGAAGAAAAATTAATATGAATAAATGTGGTAAATATGAATGTAAGGAATGGAGACGAATGAGACGCAAGGACAAGAAATGTGTCATGAATATATGACAGGAAAAGTGCCCTGTGAACCCAAACAGTGTAACGCTCAATGTATTTGGAAGTGGAATGGAAGGGGCAATTGTATGCCCTCTAGCAACACTTGTCTCTGCACTTTTAAATGCAAAAATTGATCTCTTCTTTCTTTTCTGTAATCTATTTTCAAAGTAATAAAAAAACAGATGTTTATTCCAAAACATGAGCATCCAACTCAAAACCAATTGGCAATGAGTGGAGTAGCTCATATTCCTTATATACATGTGTAGAAAGTCCATAACTTTCAATGTGGGACTTTCACACATTCTAATATGCTTCCTCGAGATGTGGACGGGACACGCACCAACATCTCGAACATACCACGACAATACGGGCCACTTCCAATGTGGAAAATCGTTTTTGTAGAAAATCGCATGTCGGGCTAACCTGAGACTCTGATACCATATTAGAAAACATGGGCATCCAACTCAAAACATTGGATAACCAATTAGCAATGACTGAAGTGGCCCATGTTCTTTATATACATGTGTAGAAAGTCCCCAACTTTCAATGTTGGACTTTCACACATTCTAATAATGTTCTTATAGACATTTCTATTGTTGCCATAATTCATATGTGTCAATCTTAACTAGCAACATAAATTGCAATCTAGTGATGAATGGAGGCATCAATCTTGTCGATAAAAGTTGAAACCATCGATGGCTTCCTTAGCATATGATTGAAACACAATATACTTCTCTTGCAATATCCAACGTTAATTATAGAGTCGACCTTAATCTTGGAATGAACAAAGCTCCAAAGTCCAACCCAATGAACCGATCCATGAAATGTCTTTGGTGATGAAACTGTTGGAGAGAGAAAGAAAGAGATGTTCTGTTTTGGTTTGGTTTTTCTCATGTGACAAAAATTTAGATTGGGCCATAAATAAGACATATATATACAAGGGCCTCTACCTTTGATGGCGGGCCTGTCTTTTTTCTACGTTTACATATAAAATGAATTACAAAAAAGAAATTGAAAAGATTGATTGTGGGGTTTATTTTCCTCGACTACACAAATTTACGTGATTAAACGTATTTCCACACGTACTTTTTGGGTTTTCTTTTAACTACATAAACTGCATTTTTCTTTTATAAACTATATAAACTTCATAAATTATTCTAATTTTAGAAATTCTATTAATGTTTATACATTAAATAACTATTAAATTTGGTTCTAATTCGAAAATCTGGTTTTAATTTGGGTTTATTTTGAAATTAAAACCAGATTTTCGAAGTAAAACAAGATTTAATAATAATTTAACGTATAAACATTAACGAAATTTCTGTAATTGGAATAATTTATGAAGTTTATGTAGTTTATGGAAAAAAAACATAGTTTATGTAACTTATGAAAAACCCAAAAAGTACAGATGTAAATAAGTTTATTTGCATAAATTTGTGTAGTTGACGAAAGTAAACCTATGATTGTGGGCAGCACAGTTGCACGGTCTTAGTCTCGTCGAGCCACACCGACTTCCATCAGTCATCAACTAAACCCTAAGTTTCTATTTCCGCGTTTTAGTTTAACCACTCCATTGATTCTCTTTCTTTCTTTTTTTGCGCGAGAAGTTAACTATTAAACTATTTTCTATTCTTCTCGAATTAGCCATTCTTTCTCTCTCTCTTGCTCTGTTCTGCCGCCGTTCTCATCTCCGTTAGATTCAAATCTTTCCTCCACCGTCGACATTCATTACCTCTTTCTGTTGTAATGTACGTATATTCCTGTATCCATTTCCTGATTCTTTATCGTTCGTATCTCTATGCGTTTACTTTGTTCGATTTTTCTGTTTGGTAATTTGAATGTTTCCTTTTCTCTCTCTCTTTGCGTATTCTCTCTATTTGTTTTCATATTTCAGTTTCCATTTTATTAATTTTAGCTTGGTGCACCTCTGTATCTTATTCTACTTCCATGCTATTCGATTCCGTGTTTCGGTTTGTTTTGAGCTTAGGGTTTTGCCAATTTGTGATCTTTTGATCGTGGAGAGTTTTTTGGGAAGTTACCTTTTTTACATTCCAGGAGAAATTATTTTGCTGAAGAATTGAGAGAATGGAATCAATTCCGATCCCTTGAATTGGAATTGTTAATTTAGACTCGTGTCTGGTGGTGCATGTCCCAAATTAATTTCCCATTTTGTCAATAATCATATTCATCCTTTTTTCCTTTTTACCTGTTTGGTGGTGCATGTCTCAATGCTCATAGGCCTGGAAACTTCTCTACCTAGTGTGCTTTTCTGGGGTGCCAGTTGCAGAGCTGAGAAGCTTCACGAGTCAAGAAAAACAACGACTTTATATTGTGGGGAGTGCCATACTTCTAGGAGCTTGACAGTGTAATAAGCTATTATCTCAAGGACCTAAATATACTCGAAGATTTAGGTGTTGAGATCAATGTCAGAAGGTGATATGGCCATCAATAAACCAGATGTAAGCTTCTTCTTTTTTACTTTAGTTGTATTTATTGACTTTGTTGGCTTATCCTTTTACTAACTTGGATATTTCGTTACCATATGCTAGTTATCTCATGGCTCAACTAGTATTTAGTGAGGGATACGACTGTTAGATATTTTTCTGCAATACACTAGTAAGATTAGTTTTTGGATACATAACAAGTTAACAACTTACTACTTGCGTCTTAGTTCTTTTTTTTCTTAATCGTGATTGGTCTTTATTTGTCATCATATGGGTTTACAAGACCTGGTTGACATCATATATTCTTGTAATACTAATTGTGTTTATGGTTTATGTTTTGTTTTTTTTGTCGTTGTAAGGCGTTTTTGAATGTGTAATTAATTTTTACTTGATGCAAGGCTTAATTACTTTTTTTGTGAAATCAACACAGATGATGAAATCCTATATATGGCTTGAAGCTGCTGATGGATCAATCCAACAAGTGGAACAAGAGGTTGCAATGTTTTGTCCCGTGATATGTCAAGAAGTGTTACAGAAGGGTGTTGGATCGTCTAAGAACTATGCAATATCTCTTCCAAAACGAGTCAATCCAACCATGTTAAGCTTGATTTTTGACTACTGCAGATTTCATCAAGTACCTGGACGTTCAAATAAGGTTTACTCGAGGTCTTTAAATTGGAAAAAAATGGTAACATGTTGAAATAATATGTCATTTTTCATGGGGTTCTTTATTTTTTATTAGGAACGTAAAATTTATGATGAAAAATTCATCCGGATGGATACAAAGAGGCTCTGTGAGCTGACCTCAGCAGCTGACAGTTTGCAGTTGAAGCCTTTGGTTGATCTTACTAGTCGTGCACTTGCACGGATTATTGAGGGGAAAACGCCTGAGGAGATACGTGAAATATTTCATTTACCTGATGACCTTACTGAGGTATGTAGAGCTCAATATCATCTCTTTTAAGGATGTGTCATTCCCATCTGCTTCTTTACTTTTGCTTTTCGTTACGATTTATCAGGAGGAGAAATTAGAGCCTTTGAAGAACACAATGGATGATCCACGTATTCGACTGTTGAATCGATTGTATGCAAAGAAAAGAAAGGAACTGAAAGAAAGAGAGAAACTTAAGGTGTGTTTAGCATCTTTCGTGAAATTAAGTTAGGAATATTTGTTAACTTCTGCATCCGTTTTTTAATTTTTTTGGCTAATTTCCATGTTCCAGTGTATAGACGTTGAACAATGTGTCGATGAGCGTTCTGTGGATGACCTTTTATCGTTTATTAATGGCAGAGGTACTTTCTTTTAATTTGTTCTGTTTTCTATCTTTATCTCCATTTATGGCATGTTCCTTTTCTTTTCTTCTCTGAGTCCAATTCCATGTCGACGGCTCAACATATTGATATATGTGTTGAGTCTATGTTATTTTTTTTAAGACACTTTTCTAGTTGCTAACTGTCTGATATGAGATTCTCAGCGTCTTGTGTTGCAATCTCTGTTGCAACATATTGATCATTTTCCATGTCGATATTCGTCTTGCTTATGCTTTTATGGTCGAGTTGATAGATTATGCTTGATTATGCTTCTATTTTCTCTATTCTTCTTACTTTTGAACCTCTCATTGGAGGTAAAGAAAAAATTGTTTTGCAGATCCCAAGGTGGTAAAGACTTCCAAGAGCAAAAAGAAGAGCAAGAAAAGGAAGGAGCATAAGAATGGTACATCAAATGGAACATGTGAAGCTTCCAGGAAGGTTTAAACTAGTTTCTCTCTGATTGCTCCCGGTTGGTAGTAATCAAGTTGCTGAATTTGTTCCGTGTGGTTAGGATTCACATATTCTTCATTCAAAACAACGAAGTGCTGGTAGTGTTGATGGGAAATCGTCCAGCTTGGGAGTGGTATCTGACTTACTTAGTATCGAAGATGACATTTTTACAACAAAGACTGAGTTTGAAGATGGTTATATAGATGATGAAATTGATCCAGCTTTGAAGGAAATGCTTGATAGGTAAGTATCACTTGCTAAGTTCAAACTCTTGCCAGGAGTAATCATCTTATTGCACACTCCTCCAAATATAAACTTCGCTTCTATTCATCTCCTGTGCCGTGATTATTATCACGCAATTCCTATATCTAGAGCTACATCAAGTTATACATCCATTTGATGAAACAAAATAATAAATGGTAACCTCGTACTATTACAGAGAAGTAGAGGATTTTGCACGGAGATTGAACTCTAGTTGGGTTCTATCTTTAGGGCAAGAAAGACAGCCTGTGCACTTTTGCATAAACGCCAATGGGACTACTAGGCGATTGACAGGTACATGATAACCCTTTTTCCGGCTAATCTTTGCATTTAATGTATCGATGTACCAAAAGATGGCGTTGAATTGAATCACTGGTCTTAGACCTATATATACACCTCATTGAGTCTTGGAAAAAGCTCTAGACGACTTATGAGAGATGGTTTGGTTTACCTCTGTTTTGAACTTTGAAGGTCCAGCTGCAGGACACAAATGAAGCTGAAACCGCTAGCCCAATTTTGGTGAAATTCCCACATGTAGAATGTAAGCAATTAGATAGAGACAGCAAGAGAGTGATGTTCCGGTAACCGGCGTTTGATGTGTGACCTTTACTCTTGTAATATTTTGTTCTGTTTTTACAGCAATCTGCTTTCTTTCTTCTCCCTTAATCCGAGAGGTAGGATGCAGCTTTTTCCGTCTTTACTTTCTTTTATTGATCAATCTTTGTATACTTAATTCAAAACTGGTAATTTGTATACCACGTTTAATTCAGTTCTGGTCATTTGTATACCACTTTTAGTTCAGAAATGGTAAAATCATTTAGTTGGTGGGCGCATTTGTTGGTTATTTTTTTCCTCTTACATACGAATGATATGAAGTAGATGATTCCATTGTCTTTTAGCATCACAAGCTTTAAAAGGTGCGAAGAGAGTAAAGACCTCAAAGCAGCTTCACCTCACACAAATGGGTTTAAAACTATTAAATACATCGTATTTACAGGTGGTTATCAAGATCTTTGCACCTTTACGCTCGCCTCTTCTTCTTCTTCTTCTGTAGTTGTTCAATGATGGTATCAATCACACTGCGCGTGGTTTTGGATGGCAAGTTTATGCCAGAGTTTGGTTGAGTTGATCAGGAAGGTTATCATGCCCAGTCCCATTCCGCTGCACTGGTGGATCATCATCGTAAGACAAGTCATGAGCCAGGTGAAATGCGGAGGAAAGAAAGAAAACAACAAAAGATGCAGGATCTCAGGGCTTACAGGTAAAGAGGGAGGAGGTGAGTTGTTTGATTTCTCTTCCGTTATACTTGATGAAGCCTCAGATCCTCCAAAGTATGACAATGTTCCAGCAGACCGGGATGAGCTGGTACATGATGTTCTCTCCTCCTCTTCTTCCACCCTCTCGCTTTTACCCTTTGAACTTCCATTCAGCATTTCTGAATTGGTGCTACTTTGCGAGGACACAAGCCGCTGAAAGTCAGATAATAGAACTGAGAGAGCTCGGACTTCATCCATTCTAGCTTCCCTACATTGATCGCACAAATATGTCAGCTATAACGCAAGCATCATCTGATGTTTCTATACAGATATGAAAAAGTGGACTCTGGCTTGAACCTCGTAAGGATGAGATGTCCTTTGCAGATAAACCGTATATGACAAGTCGCCGATGCGTGTTGGCAGACGAAGATGGCTTTCTTCGACCTCAAATCCTCCACTTTCCTGCAAATTGATCACCACCATTGTCAAATTCGAGATGGGTAAAAACAGACAAGTGAAGCAGCAGAGCAAGCCTGAAGCCTAAGACACAATACGTTGAATAATGTTTGTCTGCAGCAGCTCCCATTATGAACTTCCTGACTCTGTTCTCAGAAATCATCTGCACGATTCCGTTCTCTATCGAGTCCATCTCAACGCACAGCTTCTCGGCTTGGACCTGCAACGGTGGATGAGGAATTATTGAATATGTATAGACTTGGAAATAAAAATATATACACATACCCCTTTCCTCCGCAGGCAAATACTAAGGTACTCATCAAGAATCTTCTCTGCTTTTGCCTTCTGTTTTTCTCTGTATGCTCTCACTAATTCCTCATCCACCGTTGCAGCATCAAATTTCGTACCCACTGTGAAAGAAAAAGAAAGACTATTTAAAGTCGCAATTTTTAAGCTCTGTTTCTTGTCACAGCCATTGAATATAGAAGTAAAAGAGATTTTTACGAGTTGTTGGGTGAGAGGAAAAAGCTTACAGACTGGAATCATTTGAGGGGGTCGATGAACAAGAACGATACAGATTTTTTTCCCTTCACAGTTATCTATTGCCCAGGTGAGATTTGAATTGTTCTTCGCTGTTTCTCTTCCTACTGCAACGTATATTTTCTCATCCATCAGAGAGGCTTCTTCTTCCTCCATGTTGTTCTCTCTCGCTTCCTGAAACTCCAGATTTTCTTGAGAAAGCTGTCGGGAAATCTTAAGAACGGCTGGTCCGTTTCAGACAAGAAAGTTATAATTTGTCTTCGTCCGAAATGTTTAATATTTGGAATGAAGAAAGAAAAGATCTGGAAGCATGTGTCATCCCTTTCTGTTGTTACTCTGTTCTTTCGAATATTCGATGTGGACTTAGTATATGTATTATTTATTTTTATTATCTTTATGCCCCCTTTGAATGTTTACAACTTAATCAAATACAAGAAGCTAATCAATGTCGATAATACCCTTTGAATTACGAATGTTTCATCGGAAATATATTTCTAACAAAAATAATAAGAGAATAAACCTTAAAATTTGACCGTTAAAAAAACTTTTCAAGAGGTTGAATGAGTAATTCCTAATATATTAATTGAGACTTATTTTAATAAAATAATTTTATGTTAACGTGTGATTTATAAGTGTATTATGGTGATCATATTATTAAAGTATTTTAAAATAAATATTATCTAATACATAATTTATTAAAATATTTACGAAAACTGTTATTAGACAATATATTATATGTAAATTCATAATATTTCGACATAAAATATATTTTGTTATAAAATCAAATATAATATAAAACAAAATATAAATTTTAAAAAATTAGTCAAACAAACTATAAAATAAAATTTTAGTTTAATTAAATATTTATCACATGTACAATTTTATCCAAGATAAATATAATTTAAATTTATTTATATAATTCAATTTTATTATCTATTTTATTTTTTTAATCAATATTAAAAAATTATTTTAAATATAAGATAAATTATATATATATCTTTATTAACAAAATAAATAAATAATTAATATATATAAATATTTTTCCAACAAATGAAAGGAAGAAACAATTAATGTTCCATATCATTGACGTTTATTTGTTTCTTGTCCTTATTTTCTACAAACAATTGTAAACAATCATCGTGTTTAAGTAATATAATTTTTGTGGGCAAAAAAAGAAAATGAAAGGAAGAAACAAAAACGGGCTCAAACGATTCGAACACTCGCCTCTCCTTTAACGTTTTGGGGCTAGATAAGTCTATGGGCTAGGCTGTATTTTTCAGCCCATAATAGTATTTGGGCCGCGTGGGATAGACTATTGGTAGGATTAAGCTTTTTAGTTTGTTTCCCAATAAAAAGGATTAGGTTAAAAAGTCTAAAGTTTATAGTTGGTAAGACTATGAGGACTATAATTAATTAGTTTTGTCTTGTGTAACTATAATGAATTCTTAATCATACTCAACATGTGAATAAATATATTTTAATGTGTACTGCTGATATTTTTTAATTTAATCATGACAATAATAATGTTTTGTGGTACATATACAATTTAATATACTACCAATAGACATTTAATGAGTGCGTCATACCTCTCTTCTTTTTTAGTAAGAGACAAAATGACAAACATCGCACGAACCTAACTCAATCAATTACAGACTTCTATAATATTTCAAAGCTTGTCATTTACAACTGTGAATAAAACAATATAACTTCATTATCCATACAATTTTGAAATATTAATATAGAATTCATTTATTATATTATCTGTTAAGTGCTTATTCCAATTACATTATCTGATGGAGTGTGATTGTTTAATAAAACTAGCTTTGATATATCGTTAATAATGCACCTTTTAGACTAATTCAGAAGATGTGTAAAAAGACAATTTAAAAGGTTTTGGGTTTTGGGGGAATCCTATGAAAATAAAATGATTGGTATCATTCTTTTGTTGACATCAATGATTGGTATCACTCCCATTTCGTCTTCTAATTGTATTGTGGGTACAGATGTAGTAAAGACAAAACGGCGTCGTTACTCACAACACAAATTTCATAATTCTCTCCGGTTTATTTCCGTCAACTACACAAACTTATACGAATAAACCTATTTTCACTCATATTTTGTGGGTCTTTTTTTAACTATACAAACTGTATTTTTCTTTCATAAATTACACAAACTTCATAAATTCTTCTAATTGCACAAATTCTATTAATGTTTATATGTTAAAATAGTTAATAAATTTGGTTATAATTCGAAAATCTGGTTTCAATTTGGGTTTATTTTGAAATCAAAATCAAATTTTCGAAGTAAAACAAGGTTTAATAACAATTTAACGTGTAAACATTAACAAAATTTTTGTAATTAGAATAATTTATAAAGTTTATGTACTTTACGGAAGAAAAAAACAGTTTATGTAACTTATAAAAGACCCAAAAAATATAGGTGGAAATAGGTTTCTTCGCATAAATTTGTGTAGTTGACGGAAATAAACTCAATTCTCTCTAAATATTTTTAGGTTAATACAAAATAAAGCTTCAAATATAATTTTCAAGAATACATATGTAAAATAAAACTGTCGGTGTGTATATTATTTTCACTTTATTATAGCTACATGCAGAAATTTAATTTAAATTTTTTTATATACATGTAACATAAGTAGATGAAATTTCAATTATCTTAATTATCGGAATGAAATTTTGACCAAATTTAAAATAGAAAATATTTTAGATTACAAACGTGAATTAGTCAAACAAGGCTATGTTCTTATCTTTTACCAAACAAGGTTATGTTCTTATCTTTTACCAAACAAGGCTATGTTCTTTTCGATGGGAACAAGTAACATCGTAACGGACGATCTCTAAGTTGTCGTATTCTATAACAGACAAAAAATAAATATACATCTTTATAAACTTGTCTTTTTCGTTTATACCTAATTCTGCTTTTCTCTATTTTTGTGTGTGAATAATTCAATTTTTATTTTTTTTATCAAGCTTTATAAACCATAATTTGGACCTACTGTATGATAATTACAACTAAACAAACCATAAAATCCATAATCCTTACAAAAATAAAATTAATAAATAGTTTTTATTGTCGCATCTTCCCAGCAATCACATAATTTCCTTGTAAAATTGCATAAACCTATGTTTATTATAAAATGGAGCTCTTTGATTTATTGTGTGTATTTCCATTATACATTAAAAATAAAGAAACAGACCAGAACATCTCTAATATATTATTTGACTTTAACCTGACGTGTTAATAATAAAAATGACATGCTGACGTGTTAACACCACAACGAGTTTCAACTTAAATATATAAAAATGTTTAAGTTACTAGAATAATTACAATGCATATCACTGATATTAATTTGGTTAGAGAATCAATATATTTTATTCAACTAACCAAAAAATAGTATTATGGGGTCGCCGCAGGCGGCTGCGGCTGCGGTCAATCCTGCGGTTGCGGCTGCAGCAGATGTTGTTCGTTTGTCTACCGCCAGCGGTTGCGGTTGCGGTTGATCGTAGATTTTTAGTCGCACCGCTATTTTAATCAGCGGTCGAAAAAATTGCGACGCAGGACGCAGCGTCTGACCGATGCGTCTGCCGCAGGTACCTAGGGCAGCTAAACGAATAAAAATATGCCGCAGCCGCAGGTTCCTGCGGCTGCCAAACGAACATGACCTATATTTGCAAAAGTAATAATTTTTATTTCTTTAAAATTTTAATACGTTAATTTATAAATAATTTCAAATAAATATAAATAGATTTAAGTAATTTTAAATAAAAATTAATGTTAAAATAATTTTAACTAAAAATTAAAATTATATAAATATTTAATTTATATTTACTAATAAAATATAATTTAAAAATATTTTTCTCCACGCATAACGTGAATATAAATCTAATATATTGTGATTACACTATCAATAAAATAAAATACAAATAACATATAAAAAAAACTGAAACCTAAATTAGAATGGAGTATTTTTTATCTATCGCCGCCATGTAATTTACTTCTTGTCCTTTTATAGAATTTGACTTCTGAGATTACCAAACGATTTGGATTTTTATTAGTTTATATTTATAAATAATTTACACCACTTTTTAACGTGTTGTGGTCAAAAGTCATTAACCATGCAGTCAAAGCCCGCAATTATCTACGGAGCCTAATGAATTTCAGTCGAAATGAATTTACTATTATAACCCTCCCGACACATTCGCTGTGTACGGGTACACATTTGCAGCTTCACCAAACCCTTTCTCTCCCTATATTATCATTCATTACAGTCTCGTGAAGACACATATATTAAAGTTACAACGACGATGATGTATCACTGTATGTATCTATCAAATACAGTTATGGTTGAGAGTTCCAATGCCTGCTGCATCAAAGAAAGTATAAACCAACAAAAAACTTGCCTTTGTTTTTTTTTCTTCTATTAAGTTATTCCATGGCAAGTAATAAAACTTGATCCAGTGTCTATGCTTTCTTATAATCTAGATTTTCACGTTTTTATCAGTGTAATTTTAGGCCTAATTCTATAAATTTTTCTATCTTTTGTTTTGTTTAAATCAGTGGTTTCACTTTCTGGTGAGAGAAAGTTGGATCTTCTTCTAAATTGAGACACTATGAGTTAAACTGACATCTACCCTCGTGTTTCGAGCTTTCGTAAATTTTTTGGCGAGGATTTTCCGGGAAAATCTGGTGAAAATCAAGTGTTTCCTTTTTGTGGAAAACAGCTAAAAAGGGTTTTAAAATGAATTTTTATTAATCTTCCAGCTGCATTATCGACTTTCCTTTTTATTGGAAGTATCGGATCCGATTCTAAAAGGTATAATCTTTAATCATTGTGCTTTTTTTGCCTTTAAAAAAAGTTCACTTGCTTCCAAAGGAAATATATCAATTGTTACCAGATCACTCAAAACAGTAATTATAACAATGCGTTTGTGTGACTGATGAAAAACTAATCATGAAAAAACATTGTTTTAACAGATCACTGCATGATGAATGAATCAACACAAAAGTAATAGTTTTATTTTATAGAATACTCAGACATGATTTATTCTTTGTTTGTAATGACGGTTTCTTTTATCACTTGTAGTTAAGTTGAACTGTGTTAAATGGAGAAAAGTTGTCGGAGAAATCTAAAGAGAGAAGGAATAAATCGAATAGGATGTATGTGGGTGTTCATCAGTATCTTTGGATCTAACCAGAAGCGTCTTTTGATGGATAAGAAACGTGGAAGCAAAAAATTTCAAGGTTTTGGTTTCATTAAAAATTTGTCGTAAAGATTCTTTACTATCTGCTATGAAGATATACAATTGATCTTTTGATTTATATGACTAACTTATGCAGGTGATAGTGAGATGAAGCAGCTTGGCAGTTATTGCGAGAGCTCTCAGGAGAGTGTTGAGAAACTCATTAATGAGGATATGGATGTTTCGATTGCCGGTGATGAACATGTAGAGACTGAGGTTTGTAAGAATTTAGTTGATGAATCTGGAGAAAACTTCAGTGAGATAATCAGGCGTTTGATAGCTCAGAAAGAAGGGGAGATCCAAACCTGCAAGGACTTGTTGGAGGCGTTTCATGTTTTGGATTCTACAGAAGAGTCACTCCTGAAGAAGATCACACAAGAAGATGCTCAATGCTTGGCAGATTCTAAGAGAGTAGAAGAAGAGAAAGAAATGCCTGTAGCAGTCTCAAAACAAGACGCAGTGATGGTACCGAAGAGAAAACGTAATTTCTTCACCAGGAAATGGAAATCACAAAAGAGGATAAATATTTCTCAAGTTGCAAAACCAATTGTGGTTTTGCAACCTGGTCCAAATAGTTCGGGTGTTGATTCTTCATCTGAACCTCATTCTACAGGCAACAAGTCCAAAACAGGAAGAACATTTTCTCGCTTTCTCATTGGTTTAATCAAGAGAAGACTACAATCTTCTGTTGGAAAGAAGTCATGTGAGGTTCTTGTTGATAAGAGCCAAAACTGTTGTGTGCAAGAAGAGATACAGAGTAAATCCTGGAAACATGTTTCGGATGAAGAAGAACCGTTCTGCAGAAAAAGAATGGGTGAGGCTAATAAAGCGGAAACTGTCCACAAAAGAGAAGATACAAAGGATATGTCCGGTCTATACATTGCAGCCAGGAAGCACTTGTCTGAAATGCTTGCAAATGGGGATATAGATGTGAATTTACCAGATAAGGAAGTACCAAGAATCCTGGGGAAGATTCTTTCTCTCCCTGGGTTTTCTTCACCGGAAAATAGTCCTAGATTGATCCCGGTGCATGATTTGGTTAGCCATCTTAGCCCTTTAAGCCAAACAGCAGTGAAATCAAATATTCTGCACTGTGGCTCAGGTTCAAATGATCTGATTGATGAAAATTCAGATAAACATGATGAGACATTGTTTACCATTGATGTCTCTCTTCCCAAAGGTGATTTTCTTTGTTCCTCTCTTTTAATCTGTTTCTTTCAATGCTCAACAGAATTTAACTGTTCTGAGAAAATGTCACTAAATGTTTTCAGGCCATGGGAAGGAAACAGAGAGTATGGACATGGGAGAGAAGACTGAGACAGATCCACTATCTGAAACTTGCAGCTCTTCTGTTTCCCGAAAAATCGAATATGTTGATGAACATGTGCTTGAATTTCGTGAAAAATACCATAAGGAATCGTTGAATAAGGTTAGACAGCTTGTGTATCTGATAAGTGAATACATTCTCTGTTTTATTGAATGAGGATTCTTATTTCATGGTTTTAGTTTATCTTGTTCCAGGAAACATTCAACCAAGCGCATACTTGTCCTTCAGAACCTCTACCAAATTCTTCAGTTAAGATGACTGAATGCAAAGAATCTGCCACTGATGTGCAAGGAAAGTTAAGTCCCGTGTCTGTGCTCGAGCCTCTATTTACAGATGATGAGAGTAGTCCAACAACAAGTACAAGATTTAATTCAGGTATTTATGCATTGATTAAGAATTTGCAAAAATTAGCTCACGATTGATTCTTCAGAACTTGGCTTCTAACTGTTTCTTGACTTATATTCAGCTGAAATGCGGCGGATTCAACCACTCTGTATAAGATTCGATGAAGCTGATTCTCCAAAACCAGATAAAAGCAACAATGTCAAAACAAGCATGGACGACAAGGGATTGACACTTTCATACATTGAAGCCGTTGTAAAATCCTCAGGATTGAGCTGGGAAGAGCTTTTGACAAGGTCCTTTTACTCAGAACAGCTTCTTGAGCCAGAATTAACAGATGACATAGTGTTCTGTTCTACACAGCTCTGCGACAATCAAAATCTCCTTTACGACTGTATCAATGAAGTTCTAATCGACTTTTGCTGGAACGAGCTCAATCCCGGGCCTTGGATTTCATTTGTGAAACCTAAAGTCCAACTAATCTCAGAAATGGAAATCGCAGCTAAGGCGGCACAAGAAGGGGTTTACTGGCATCTCTTACCTTTGCCTTCCCCTCACACTTTAGATCAGATAGTGAGAAAAGACATGGCTAGAATTGGAAGCTGGATGGATCTCCGGATTGAAATTGGTTGCATTGGTTCCAGCACAAGTGAAATGATCCTTGACGATTTAGTAGAAGAAATCATCAGAAGCTGCAGAGACATGGTTCACGCTGAAACAATGCAGGACCGGGACAACACCAACCTGTTATGAGGCTTTTTATTTAACATTTTGTCTGTCTGTACAGTTTCAATGCCACTGCCATGGTCAAAGCTCTTAGTTGACTTTCATGTGCAGTGGACCAGTGGCATAACCACATCCCTTTAACCTCAACAAAGACTTCAGAATCTTTTTATTTGTTTCTTTCACTGCCATACTCTGTTTTTGCTTTCCATTGGCTTCTATAGCACTTTACTCAGCCAAGAGAGTTTGTATGAGTGTGAACTAATGTGTAATAACACGAGGGTGGAACTTGAATAAGACAAATATGATGCTTTTTCCAAGCATCATGTTCGAATAAAGTTTTAATTATGCGGTTTTACCTTCTCGTCAACAATCAAACCAAATACAAGGCCATGATTTCAACTATATTACATCAGAAATTCTAACGAAACGTACTTGTATTTTTCCTTTTCTTGCCGAAAGCTTGGCTTTTGCTTTCTGATTCATCATCATCTTCACCGTCATCATCGGTGTTCTTACTAGAACCAGCGGATTCTGCTACCGCTCTTGCATATTTTCTTCTTCCTGCATCAAACTTGGCTTGTAGCTTTTGATCAAGAGGGTCGTCTGAAGGTCTACGCTTTGTTTGCCGTGATACTTTAGCACCAAGTCCAAGCCTATGCAGGGGTTAAATGATACTTATATTCAGTTTTAAATTCGCAAATGAAACAGAAATTAACCTTTAAAATACAATTTCGTTCACCTGTGTGGTCGAACTTCTTGTTCAGTCTCAATAGGATCATCCTCTGCAGGCCTCGACATATTGGCAACCCACTTCTCAGCCTGGAAAACAAGCAAACACAAGATAATACATGAATCAGAAGAAGGATCTAAATTATAGCTTCAATGAGGGAAATCTTACAAGTTCCAAAGCTGTGTTTGTTTTAAGAATTTGCGGAATTCCCTTCTTCTTTGCCGTTTCTGTTGTCATCGCAATCAAATTCAGAGTACCACCAGACTTCCTGCAGTCGCAAAAGTGATATGCTCACATTACCCCAGCGCAGCAATAATAGGTCAAAGAAGCAAGAACACAAAATAAACCTGCCTGTTTTTTTTTTTCGGAAAATAATCACATTGAACAACTACTAGTTGTGTAAACAAGTTAACCAAAGAAGTTCTAGTTTCTTCAGAACTTTCAAAGACAATAGCAATGTTCTTACACGTACACCAAACCCTCCGATGGTCGCTGAGCCTATCCCTAATGGGAGAATAATACTAAGGGAAAAACGAGTTAGATACAATACAACTATCCCCATACAACTCTCCCCATACAACTTCCCCCATACCAACTGTGTGTCACAGTTTCATCACAGACGAATCATTAGACTCTCACAGACAAATCATCAAACAACTTTCGTGCAATACCCTAAGTAAAGCAAAATTAAAACTACACAACAATGAGTTAAACGCATAAACGATTAATGATAAATTACCCGTTCAAAAAAAGGAAACTTGAGTCTCCGTCAAAGAAACCTCCTTTTTCCAAAGATTCCGACGAAACAGCTCGCGATTATCTGCTAAGTTAATAGGTATTTATTCGGAACCGTCCCAAAAGTTTTTAAAACTAAAAATAATCCGGAATTTTGGATCAGTTATTTCAATATTAACTTCGGTTCGAATCGGTTAACTAAAATTGAGCACAATGGTTCCCATTTAGGTTTCGAATTTCTTCCAATTTTTCTTGGTCTGAATCTTTTATTTTCTTGGTTGGGAAAAGGCTTAAGAAGTCCTCGTCGGATTCGTTTCGTCTTCTAGCTCCGGTATTTTCAGCATCATCTTTGTCTTCTACATCGCCGTTAAGAAGCATAACAGAGATCGAGCGTTCGAGCGTGTCACGAGGATCATCATTGATCATCCGTTCCCAGATCATCCCATTCAACCCGTTCTCGCAAGCACATCTCTTTATCTGCGCTGTCACCGGACTTCTTATCGGAAGTTCTCGGTCGTCTCTTCGCTGCTCATTGCAATGACCTCAAAGCTCTCGAATTCTTCAACTATTCAATTAAAAGCCCTAAAATTTTCTCCCACCTCCGATTCCTTCGAGAAAACACTTCACATTCTCGCACGGATGCGATATTTTGATCAAGTTTGGGCTTTAATGGCGGATATGGGAAATGACTACCCTAATTTGTTGAGCTTCACTGCATAGCTTGCTGCCTCCTGGAACAGTGTATTCGGTTCTTGTTTGCAAACCATCTATAATGAGAGAATAGTTATGTTGCATACAATATTCAACAGAATACTGATGACTGCAGTAATTTCCAATAGATGTTGCCAAAAGATCAAACTAACTGGATATGGCTCCTACATTGAACAATAAGGAAGCTTTTGAAATTTGGATTTGAGTCTTATTATAAAAACCAGAATGCAAGTACAACGTCTTGTGATTTTACATGAGGAACAGAAACAGCGAATGTTTGTACGGATCAACTTCTTTGGGCCAAGAGCAAAGTAGAGTGTTAGACATTATATAGCCACAGATTTACAGCTAATAACATCAATACAACTATCCCAAGTCTTTGGTATAGAAGAGCACACCATTACTCCAGTCATCCTCTTCTTCCTCATATTCTCAACATCAATCACCACAGTAGAGCAGTCCTTACCAATCACAAAGATACTATTCCCAATAGAAACAAGTCGACATGGCTGCTTCATCACTAACTGAGATAGCCTCCCGATACGAATCCACATTCTTGTTTCCTTGCACCACATGGTTAGCTTAGCTCCAAAACTCTGATCCAAAACATAGAGATCATCTGCTACAACAACTGCTGGACCTCGCCATCCTGATGCCATATCATCATCCATACGTTTCCAAATACGGCTCGATGCGTTATAGACAGCAGCCGAAGATCCGCCACTACCCCGTACATAAACATTTCCGTCCATTACAAATGAATCTTCGATTTCAGAGACAATATTTGTGTCTGAATAAGATTCGCAGGTTTTGGTAAACGGATCATAGATGTCCCAACTCTGTGGAACCTTTGGATTCCCTCCAAACCCACCGATTGCCATAATTTTTCCATCCAGCGTTTCACAAGCAAAGAAGCATCTGCATATGCAATTAGAAGACAGTTGGAAAAAACAATCATCGAGCTTGTGACTAGTGGCAAGATTAAGAATTCTAAGAGAAAATATAAGTACCTTTTAGTTGAAAGCGGAGGTACCACGTCAAGCCATGTGTTCATAGCAGCATCATAGCAATAAACCTCATCAATAGCATCTTCTAACCAACCACATCCACCCAACACAAACAGTCTCTTACCCAATGCTGCAAAACCCATACCTTCTCTCATCGAGATATGTGGATATTCATGGACTCTTTTCCATGATCTTCTGGACGAGAACGGATTCAGCATAAATAAGAAGACACCGCCAGATATGTCACGGCACAACGCGTAAATCCAAGATTCAGCCAAGTTAAACTTCTTTCGATACTCGCACAATTCCTCACTGCACACAAAATCTCTCCATCTCCTGGAAACACATTTCATTGCCATGTGATCTTCTCTCGGAACTCTAGCCAAGCATAAATTCGTGATATCATCAGGAACACCACTTATAAGCGGTATTCGAGTCTCATTTGATTGATCTGCACATTCAGTCTCCTCTACTACCATATGCTCCATTGTGAATGATCCACCAAATGATATTCTAGAACCCTGTTCATGCCAAAAGAAAGAAACATTTTTTCATATATAAATAATCCTATCCTACCTTAAATTTGGAAGTAATGTCATGTATATGGGATAGCAAGAGGGTAATATACATAAGTGATCTTTGTGAATTGTGATCAAGAGCAGCATATACCCAAAACATTTGACAATAAACAAGAGCATTGTTACGATCAAAGAGAACAAAAGAACAATCGAAGAAGAAGAAAAAGAAGAAGAACCAGATCGAGTGGCAACAGTACACATCCAATTTACAAAACGCAATCCAACTACTTAGATCTCAGGGTCCACAAATCAACCTGTCAGAAAGTGAATCAAATTCACTACGCTACAATCCGATATACATCTCCGTAACATTTAAGAATCAGATATAGTAGACGCCACTCAACTTTCAGAAATTGAAACAGCTTACAAGTGGGCCTAGATCTGAGATCGTCCCAGGAAAAAAAAGAGACTGAGGACAACGTAAATAAGATAACCGCAGAAATTTGATGAGTAATGTGGAGAATTCTGTGAGAACTTGCCTTGCGGAGACGTCCTAAGGAATAGCAGAGGTCTCCGTTGGAAATTGCATAGTTAACCGCAAATCTTCCTGGCGAAGGAAATTATGAGAAAGGTCGCTTCTAAAGGCAACCATGACGACGTCGTTCAGCTACAACGACAACGTTTTGACTACCTCTTTCTTTAGACCCTCATATTCTATTAATATTGCACATATAGACCTTTCTTTTATCTTTTTTTTTGTCAAAGAGAGCCACGTTTTAAGCGCTTTGATTCGTCTATAAAAGAAAAACCTGCAATTTAATATAAAAAGGTGTCTTTTAAACTCTTTAGGTTAAACTGGCGGAAAAAGAAGTCTTCATTCATCTTTTCCACCATGATGACACGGAGCAAAACACGATATCGATCTTCTTCGAAATCAAGGAATGAAGTAGAAACATTCGTACGAATCCCTTTCGATGTCATTATCGAGATACTCTTGAGATTGCCGGCGAAGTCTATTGCCAGATTTCGTTGCCTATCAAAGCTCTTTGCTTCAACAATTCGCAATCCAGATTTCACGGAGTCGTTCTTCACCATATCTTCGTCTCGCCCGAAGCTATTGTTCACCTGCCGTAAAAACGGAGAAAGCTTCTTCTTCTCATCACCACATCCTCAAAATCTGTCTCCTATAACCGCCAATAATCATATGAGTTCCTCTGCCTCTAATATGTGTCGTCCTATTCGGGGCTTGGTCTGCGGCTTAAATCAAAGAACATCAAAGGGACATACAGTCACGGTGCCATTGATATGTAACCCTAGCACAGGACGATCCTTCGCCTTACCTAGAGTTAAAACAAGGAGGAAGATAGTGATCAACTATTTAGGCTATGACCCGATCAACAAACAATTCAAAGTATTGTGCTGTATGGCATCATTAAGACTCTCTGGTTCTGAAGACTATCAAGTTCTGACATTAACGACCGGGAAGAAACTGTCATGGAGAATGATCAAATGTGACATTCCACATTGTCCTTATACCAATGGCATTTTCCAATATGATGGGATATGCATCAGTGGTGTTTTGTATTACGTAGCCATAGTCTATGATGTCTATGATGGGTCTCCGGATATCATTTCCTTTGATGTTAGATCTGAGAAATTCAGTTATATCAAGACAGCTGATCAAGACTTTGTATTGGACGTTGGAGGAAAGCTTGAATCGACTATGGTAAACTACAAGGGTAAATTAGCTATGCTTCATCCCAACGATGTTAATCCCCGAGTATGTACCGGTATTCATCTATGGGTTTTAGAAGACGCCGACAAACATGAGTGGTCGAGTTTTATCTTCATTTTGCCTCCTCCGTGGAAGAATGTAATTGAGAAGACCAAGTTATGTTTTGTTGGAATAACCGGTACCGGTGAAATTGTGTTGACACCAAACACTATATCCGACTCTTTCTTCCTTATATACTACAATCCCGAGAGGAACACTATCAAAAGAGTTGAAATCCAAGGAATGGAAGCCTTTAAGCGTCAGAAAGCTTATACCTTTCTAGATCACGTAGAGGATGTGAATCTTGTGTCATGTGTTTAGAAAGCTATTTCTTTTTGTTTTTCCAGGGATGGTGTTCGTCTTTTATCAATGGTTCAAACACTTGAGAGCCATGGTTGTTTTAAGCTTTAGCTTTAGGTTTAAAAAACGCTACCTTTCATGAGCAATCTGACTTTGCAAATTGTTTCTATGTTAGTCAAAATCCTAACATAGCTAAAAAAACACATTACACTAGTAGTAAAGAATTTAGTTTAAGAGATTATACTAGATGTACTATATACAACTCTCTCTCGAGCTCAAGATGGGAAGAATACGAATAAAACATAGAAACAGCCATCAACGGCCACTCAAAACTGACACCGACCCATTCTAAACCGGCTTCGATGTCCCCTTCAACTCTATCCCTCTACACTGTAGTCACTTCCTCACTCGACTTTAACCAAGCTAAATCGCGTGACACTTCTTTCATCCTCTTCCGTTCACTCAAACCGAAAATCTTCTTTACACTTCTCTAATATATTATTTGAGAAATTTTTTTAACAAAATAACCTACTATAACGTGTTAATAACAAAAATGTCACGCTGACATATGAACACGAAAACGAGTTTCAGTTTAAATATATAAAAGGGTTTAAATTACTACAATAATTACAATACATGACACTAATATTCAACCAACCAAAATATAATATTACATTTGCAAAAACAATAATTTTTATTTTTAAAAATTTTTAATACGTTAATTTATAAATAATTTCAAATAAATATAAATAAATTTAAGTTATTACCTAATCCCTAATATATTATTTTAGAAACAATGTAAGAAAATAACTTTACTCTCACGTGTTATTATCAGAAATACCATATTTACGTTTCATCATTACAGTAAATTACAGTAAAATTCAAATAAATATATAAATAGGTTTAACTTATTCGAATAATTACAATATATGTCATTGTTATTAATTTGGTTAGAGTATTAATATATTTTATTAAACTAACTAAAAAATACTATTAAATTCATAAAAATAATTATTTTTCTTTTCTTAATTTCTATATATAATAATTAATATTAAAAGTAATTTTAAATAAAATTTAAAATTATATAAATATTTAATTTATATTTACTAATAAAATATAATTTACGAATATTTTCCCGAATAGCGTGGATATAAATCTAGTATTCTATTATAAGTGGACAGAGGTTGTCGTTTTGGGTTGTATTGCTTCGTTTTATTATTCGCTTTCAGACCAGCATACTATAAATATTGTTATTCACATAGACCCTTATAGTTTTCTTTCTACCTGAAAAGCCCTAGCTGTTGACCAAAACTATGACTTATTTAAAGGTTGAATATTCCATATATACAGCACAAATATATACACAAGGAAGATATACAAACGTTAAGATACAAAGTTTCCCTATCAACTGTTATAAGGTGTGTCTACAATATGTATATATCAAAGCTAACCTAAGCCATCACACATTTCAAAGTTCAAACCCCTCTCAAGGAAGACAAAATGAATCAGAGTGTCATCACTCGCAAACAAGAAATCAAAATCTGTTTCGACCATTTGATGTGGGTTTGAATTCATTGAGCTTTATCTTTGCAATGATGCGGTTACGTATGACTTTCTCAGATTTAAGAGCTTCTTGGATGTTACTATGCACAAGATCACATAATTCGTCTAAGGCCAACATAGGAAAGGGCTCTTCTATAAGAACACCCACCTGCGAAGTTTTATACCAAAAAGAAGGTTTCAATGTTAAGGATTCGAGCAAAAGAGGAGAAAACAATATACGTCGTTGAGGAGGACAAAGTACCTCTTCTATGCAGAACAGAGATGCAGCACTGATGAAAGTAGCAGGAACAACAATCCAATGGCATTCATCCCATAGAATAATTGGGAGAGTTAGATGCCAAAAGACTAAAAACCTCGATGTTAAACGTGTGTAAGAGAGAGGAATCGGAATGCCCATGAGTTGTTCACAGACTCCAATGCCTTCATGTAAATGTAGCATCTTTGATTCCTGCATAACGAAAGGAACATATTTTGGTGTTAAAGACAAGGACATTGCAGACAATAAAAGGCAACGGATGAGACCGTTTCAGGAGTCATAGCAAGAAGTAATTCCTTTTTAACTGAGTTTAGTGGAGAGTTTTTTTTTACGTAAAAACAACAATTTAGTGGAGAGATTTAAGGATTCAAGAATGCTATACCAACAAATCTCTCTTTGTTTCTTCTAGTTTCAGCAGCTGAAGGCTCTGAGATATGAACTCAATTACACACCGCGGACGATGCTTTGATTGAAGAATCAAAGATAAGTCATCTGCTTCTATCAAATTCCGGAGATCTCTAGCTATATCTGAACCATAAATCACATGACACTGCAAATGAAACTTCCAATCAAAAACAATCCCGCAGAACCAATTTTGTGTACCCAAAGTCAACATTAGACACAATTGATTCAAGCAGAGACAAACCTTAAGTGCCACAGGGAAAGCTGCAATGTACCGAAGAAGCAATTCTTTGATGATTAATTCATCACCTGAGCTATCAACGGAACAAATAACTTGCCTCGCTAAGTCATCTGTTCCAGCAATTATCCCAACCCAAGCTTTTCTTCCTTCTTCATACCTAGAATACGAAGCCTCCGTACGAAACACAAGAAGAAGCGCCAAAGCCGGAGCCGTTAGCTGATACGGCAGCGAAGAGGATCGAAGGATGGGGAAGATACCAGGTAGCCAGTCCAAAGCCACGGCGGAATTGTAGCTGGCGATTACAATCGCGACGGATGTAAAGAAGACTACAGGGGGAATAAGAGAGAGTATAACACGGGAAGAAAAGCTCGACACCAGGTGCCGCACATGGCGGAGAGAGCTTCTGTGTTCGACCCATTTCTCGTGAGTATAAAGAGTGCGTTTCTGCTGCATCCCACGCTCCTTAATCTCGTCCGCCCAGTCCGGAACGGCTCTGAGGAGCAAGATAAGCTTCTCAGTTAAGGTTTTCGTACCTGAATCTTCGGATTCAGGGCCGGCTGAGACTCGAGAAGGCTTGAGATGGACGGATTTGCGGACTTCGGTGGAGAATATAGGGAATCGTGATTCAAAAAGGGTTCGGTGAGTGGAATTAGAAGAAGCGGATATATTCATGAACAGATACATTGGCGGGAAAATTAGTTGTTTAGGGTTAGGGTTTTGTATAGACGAAGATGATGCAGATGAATAGTGATGAAAAGGATACATGAGGTGCATAAGGTTAGCAAATCACAATATGAGAGTTGTGAACAAGTGATAGGAAAGGTAGTTGAAACGGTTGTTCAAGGATTGTTTACGTTCCTAACTTAAAACGACACCGTCTTTTCATTACACTATTGGGCCTCAGTGTGTTAAAACAAATGGGCCTTCAAACATAATTCGTCTAAACCTGGTGGAGTATTACCCATTTTAAACACTTCTGTTCAATAGCTGTATGACGTGGCAACGAAAGGGGAACAAGTCTTGACTAGATCACATCACTTTCCTCACTCGCCAATATAAGAGCGTGAGATTCACGCTCTCATTCTCGTGTTTCGTTTCAAACACGCGCATTAATCTATTGCGTTGGAATGCGCCACAAACCTATGAAGTTGCTAGATGCTAGAAAGAAGGCTATAGAGATAGCTTATAGTCAAAGTCAGAGACATGAATTTTCATTTCGAATTTGAATTTCCATTGTGTTATCCACAGTAAATGCTTTCAATTCTTTGGGAGGAGGGATCTGATTGTTAGTTTCCTTTTTCCTGTTTCCCTCGAAGTCGCCCGCCCAGTAAAGCAAAAAGCAACATTACATACACACAAGAACAAAAGAGAGAGAGAGAGAGAGAAAAATCATTTTCTTCACCATTGTTGATGGAGGAGAAAGCTTCATATCTTCTTTTGGTGAGAGAATGAATGAGAGAAAAAGTAGAAAGAAAACAAAGCTTGGTTTCGTTATCCCTTCTGGATCTAATTTCTATACAGCTTGATACTGAAGCTACATAAACCAATTAGGTGAAATCAAAGATAGTGTTTGTTGTGATAAATTTTCGTTTGCATGTTACCTTACTCTCCAGGTTTATATCTTTTAAACTCTTATCGACCCTTTAGGTTCTGATTTTGTTCTTATCCATTTATCCTTTCAGAAGAAAGAAAAATCATATTTCTCTCTTCCCCTTTTGTAGTCATTATCCACAAAGTTCGAACCTTTTAGGGTCTCCAGCGAATATGTATCTTTTTTGTTAGAAAAAAACCAAGTTAAAAGTTAAGAGTTTTTTGGAAGCTATGGATCGAAGAGAAGCAATGGCGTTATCCGGGTCGGGTTCTTACTATATCCAAAGAGGAATACCCGGTTCGGGTCCTCCTCCTCCACATACTCAACCGACGTTTCACGGATCACAAGGGTTTCACCATTTCTCCAATTCCAGCTCTCCTTTCGGGTCAAACCCAGGCGGTGGCTCCACTGGATTCGTGTCTCCTCCTTTACCCGTTGAGTCTTCTCCGGCCGATTCTTCAGCGGCGGTTGCTCCTCCTCCGTCTGGTGAGACGTCTGTGAAGAGGAAGAGAGGACGGCCTCGAAAATACGGACAAGATGGTTCAGTTTCGTTGGCATTGTCTCCTTCAATCTCCACCATGTCTTCAAACTCTAACAAACGTGGCCGAGGAAGACCTCCTGGCTCCGGCAAGAAGCAACGCCTTGCTTCCATTGGTAAAATCCTCTCTCTCTCGTTCTCTCTTCCTCTTCTTGAAATCATGTATGAAGGACTCTGAAAATGGTGGAAACTGGAAAGTTATGAGCTTTAATTGCTTTATATACATTTCGGTCGAAGCACTGGCTCTGAAAATGATGAAAAGTTGTGAGCTTAATTGGATTATATATAGTTTACGAGGGCGTTGGTATCGAAAATGGTGGGAAGTTATGGAGCTAATTCCAGCTGTTATAGTCTCTTTTAAGGACTAATTAAAGCTTTGGAATTTTTTAATCTCAAGTGTGAAATATATATAATTCAAAATATGGGCGCTTCACTTAAACTATTATGTTTACTATATTTATGTCCTAAAGTTGTGATATTTCCCATTACAAAAGATGTGATCTCTCTGAAAACGGGTTTCTATTTTCTTTTTAAGGTGAATTGATGCCTTCATCGTCTGGAATGAGCTTCACTCCGCATGTAATAGTAGTTTCCGTTGGTGAAGTATGTCTTCTCCAGTCTCCTCATGATCAAAATCTGTTTCTTTAGACTTGTTGAAACAATCTTTACTCCACACTTTTTGTGTTGTTTTCAGGACATTGCATCAAAGGTTATATCTTTTTCGCAGCAAGGTCCAAGAGTGATTTGTGTCTTATCTGCTAGTGGGGCAGTCTCTACTGCAACCCTTCTTCAGCCATCACCATCCCATGGAACTATTACATACGAGGTTTAATATTATCTTCACTTGTGTTCTCACATTTTATCATCCTTTAGAATAGAAAAACATTATTCATGTTGGTATATAATTCATAATCTCTAGGGTCGATTCGAGCTCATATCTCTCTCAACTTCTTATCTGAATACAACTGACAATGACTACCAAAACCACACTGGAAGTTTATCAGTCTCACTTGCTAGCCCTGATGGTCGTGTCATTGGAGGGGGAATTGGAGGGCCTCTTATTGCAGCAAGCCCCGTTCAGGTGAATTCAAATTCTTAACATGAATTTTGAGATCAGTTGTGTAAGCTTGTGTTTATCTCCTTTTGGACGGTTCAGGTTATAGTTGGGAGTTTCATTTGGGCGATTCCGAAAGTGAAGATTAGTAAACGAGAAGAAACTTCTGAAGATGTCCAAGATACTGATGCTTTGGTCAATGACAATAACACAGCAGCAACGTCGCCTCCTGTTCAAAGTCAGAACCTTGTTCAGAATCCTGTAGGCATTTGGTCATCTGGTTCAAGATCAATGGATATGCACCATGCCCATATCGACATTGATCTAATGCGTGGGTGATTCATGTATATATAAGCATTGAATCTAGGAGAAGAAGAAAAAGACTTGAGCTAACATCTGAAAAAAGTCTTTTGGTAATGTTTCTAGGAAAGAACAGACTAGTAGTGATTTTGGGAATTCCTGTGTGTACTTAAGCTTTTGACTAAAATCGAATTTGGTTTCTTGACATTTGTGCTGAATCGCAAAAAAAAAGTTTAGTCTTTCTTAAAATGAGTTCGTATTCTACAACATCGAGTCTGTTTTTGCAGGAAGTCGCCGAAAGAAGTTAACTGGAGCAGGAGGTGTCTTTCGCCGGAATCTTGGATGTCTCATGATGTATAATCCGGTGAGAAGAATAATAACTTTAAACGGCACAACATACAAAACCACAGATGAAACCAAACACAGCACCATGAAGATCGAAGTTGCTCTTGGATCTCTCCAGCTTAACAGTGCCTGAACTCTCTCTCCTTGACCCGCTATATCTCCCACAACAGTTTGAGCCCTACTTGCAATACCCCTCAGCCGCTCATACCGTATTTTTACAATCCCTGGGTCCTGAGACGAAAAAGGAAACGTATCGAATTCTTCGTTAAGCTCCTCGGGATGAATATTGTCTGCAAATGAGAGTCTTGTGTCCATGTGTGGAGGTTGTCTCGGACGCAATCTGTAGTTCCATACCCCAAACATGAACAAACAAAGAGATAATACCGGAAGAATCATCTCCGGCACACACACAAACGCTAAGTAGAGTACATGAACCGTTATAGACGCTAAGGGTTTCTTCCACCTGCAGATGTCTTGAAACCATTCTCCTGTACCCAGTAAACCGGAGAAAACTAATCTCAACCTGAAGAGATTCGCTCGGCTTTTCCTCATGCTCCAGAAATGCGAATTTGAATCCGATATGTATTCAATAACTTCTTTTCTCAGCGGTGGCTCGGCTCTGCTTAACCGAGCCGCCACTAAGTTGACTGCGTGGTGCCTGAGAATCTCCAGCTGCACGACTTTCAATGGTCTCGCGTAATGCATTTTGGGAAGAAGCGGTTTCCAGTACTGAAGAAGCATCTGAAACATGGACGTGCAAGAAAACCGGATTGCCAAATGCAATTCACCCATTTTCTTTACACCTGAAGGTCGAAGAGCAAGAAGCGGATACGAATTAGTGTAGATTCTTCCGGATTCAAGAGTCGAGATTCTAACTCGGAGTTTTCCAATTTTCCCATCTTTGTTGTTACCGTTACCACCACTGATTTGATTGTTATCGAAAACGCCAATTGTGATTACAGTTGCTGGTTCATAAACCTCCCATGTGTACTGCTCGTTGAACCGCGGGTTTAAACAGTTCGTAACAGTTCGAGTCCTTATCCATTTAGTTCCATACTTGGCTACACAGTAAGCATCCACAGTCTCTTTTTTCCCATCTTGGCTAGGATTCAAACCTTCAACTCCTATAATCCCTAGTTCAAGAACACCAATCGACGGCTGCCGACTATTCCACAGTTCTTTCATCGACGGTCTGAAATCGCTGCTGTAATAAGTAGATTCGTCAAGAACGTGATATCCTCCTTCTAAACAAACATTCAGAAGAAGCTTCGTCGTTCCGAATCTAACTCTCCTCTGGTTCTCAAACACAAGACTAAACCAGCGGTTAGGCACTGTCCGGTTATCATCAAGCCGCTTATCGATTGTATCGATCGGTATCTTTACCGTTCCAAGCGTTTCCTCTCGGTTAATTTCGATTTGATCTTCGATTGAGATAGTCAGATCTTCAAACGGTTCAGCCGCTACAAGCGTAAACTCTTCGTTCCATCTTGGTTTAAGCGATTGACTCGGTTTGGTTCGAACCATTTGGTTACTTAACTGTATTTTGACATATGGATTTGGAAACCGAGTGCGGTCTGGTACAACAACCAAGTCTTGTGCCTCGATGACGTTAACCCGAAGGTACCAGAGCCTCGGAGAATGATAGATTTTAGAACGCACACTCGATTTGTTAACAGCATTTAAAGCGTCTGAGTATATCGCGTCTGGAAAAGCTTCGTCGGCTTGAGTACCGAACCAAATAGCCAACATAACTTCGCCTCCTTTCTCGCTGTTGACTCTGTACCATTCTGGAGCTAAAGGACTGTCTGACGCTACACGTGTCGGTATCTCATTGAGATCGAATCGGATTAAACCGACAAAATCGTCTTTGATCATGTCTTTGTCCATGATGATGACTTCGAGAAAGTCCGATTGTTGATCGGATTTGGAGAAAGCGAGGACTTCGTTCCAAATCGGGTTTTGATTCTTCTCGAAATGTTTGGTTTTTGCCGTAAAGTTTCCGAGTTTGACTTGGATGTATGGATCTAGACTTCCGGTTGGGTCCATGTTTGGCAGATTCCGAGCTTTCACGATTTTTACGAAGAGAAATTCCATTGGCTCGACGAGATCATGAGCGGTGATGGTTCTCGCTCCTTTTCCTCCTCCCAGAATCGGATTCGTCTCCTTGATTGAATAATTCGGTGGATACGGATTAAATCCCATTGTCGCAGGTATCGGAGAACCAATCCTTCCCGCTTGAAAACGAGAAGCTTCCATAACCGGTGGCGATTGACGTATTTGCCCTTGAGACGGTTGCGGTTGAAGCGGCTGCGGCTGAGAGGGCTGAGACGGTTGCGGTTGAAGCGGCTGCGGCTGAGAGGGCTGAGACGGCTGCGGTTGAGGCGGCTGAGACGGCTGCGGTTGCGGCGGCTGAGACGGCTGCGGATTTTTTCGTAGGCTAGGTTTAATCTTCTCCGTTGTGGGGTTGTTGTGGAATTTGTGCCTTGTGTTAGAAGTAATGGTCTTTGTAGGGCTTAAATTCGGTACCTTGAGAGAAGAGTTATCAGTTACAAACACCTTCAGAGCGAGCTCACCTCTACTGGCGGCTGAGGAAGAGAAGACGTTCCATTTCTCTTTCTCAAGAGGGTACTGCAACCCAACTGCTTCA
Source organism: Pugionium cornutum (assembly GCA_018901935.1). Lineage (NCBI taxonomy): Eukaryota > Viridiplantae > Streptophyta > Magnoliopsida > Brassicales > Brassicaceae > Pugionium > Pugionium cornutum. The sequence continues at coordinate 823,512 of CM032157.1, forward strand.
GAGTAGGGCAAAAATGCAGTTCCGAAGATTTGAATCTTACCCAGACACGATTTTGTTCTATTGCTGGTTTTATTGTAAACGTAAGCCTCAAGAATCAGATTCGATAAATCCTCTGTATCAGATATGTTGAAGAAGAACTTCTCGTTCCAAATCGGACTCGAATCTTCGGGTTTAGTGGAGGTTTTGACTTTCTGACCGTCGAATCGTAGCTCCACGAAGGCGTTAACACCGCCAGAGCCATCTCCGTGAGAACTCTCCTCTCTAGCTTTGAGCTTCGCGCTTATGACTTCAACGCCAAGTTTTAGATTACTCATTTAGTTTTCGTCAAAGAGAAATCGATTAGTTTTCTCAGGAAACACAGAGCAGAGATATTTTGAAAGTTTCTTTGTGAGATCGTGAAGACTTGTCTTACAAGGCAATTAAGCAAATGTTTTTGTCTTACGAGGAACAATGTGTGGTGTAATTAAACGTTGACCGTGTTTAAATTAAGGTTATGCAACGCGCTTATCTGTTATTAATCGTGACGCCAATCATTACTTTTGGTATTAAATAAAAACACTAAGAATCGGACCCACGCAAAACGTGTGAGGTGAAATATTTATTACATATTATGTAAATTTCACATTAATTGAAATTTTAATCTTTAATTAACAAATATATTTTTAGTATAAATATTTCATTAATTAAGAATATATGACAACATTGATTGAAAAATTTCATGCACATATTTAATAAAACGTGAAGAAGTTTTTATGGTTTTATAATATGAAGGTGAACATTGTTATGAAACATAATGGTGAAAGAAAAGAGAATCGCTCATATATTTTTTGATAAACGTTTAAAATTTAGGTGAACAATGGTAAAAATTAATCGAATTTATTATTTTGTTATATCCACAATGAATTTGATCGTATATTAGTTTATTCTTTGTATAACTGAATCAGAAATATGAGTTAAATAAAATATATAATGATGATTATTTTTTTTTTTGAATTGTTTATTGGGTTTACTTCCGTCAACTATATGAATTTATGTGTATAAACCTATTTGCATCCATACTTTTTTGGATCTTTCATAAGTTACATAAACTATGTTTTTCTTTTGTAAACTATATAAACTTCATAAATTATTCAAATTACAGAAATTTTGTTAATATTTACACGTTAAATTGTTATTAAACATTATTTTATTTCAAAAATCTGGTTTGAATTTCAAAATAAACCGAAGTTAAAATTAGATTTTTGAATTATAATCAGATTTAGTAGCTATTTAACGTGTAAATATTTATGTAGTTTAAATAAGACTCAAAAAGTACGGATAAAAATAAGTTTAGTCGCATAAGTTTGTGTAGTTGACGGAAGTAAAACGTTGTTTATTACAGTAATAGTATGCCTGTGCGATCTTCATAACAAAAAAACTTATGTAAAAGTTGGATGTTTAAACAATTAATGATATGCCATCTTAATTTAAAACATTGTTAGTTTTACGACAATCTTTACAAAAATAGTTAAATTTAATTAAACTATATTCATAGTTAACTAAATATTTTAAGGTTTTTTTATATTACGAATTCAAATTGGATTATATTAGATACATATAAAGTAAGTAAACTCCAGGATTGAAGAAACTAAATCTTATTTTCGATTTCTCAAGTTCCAATACTCATCGGTCCACTTCTCAACTTCTCTCTCTACACTTTCTTGTTTCTTAAGAAACCTCTTGAGCTCATGATCTCTATAAGGCTTTGGCAAATCACAAGCCGCCTTAACGCTCGGAGACATAACTAACGAGTCATCCATACACTGCCTGATCAGTCCACCATCAATGATCGGACAAGCCATCGTCTCCGAACACACTTCGGTCGCATTTTCAGGCACAGTTACATCCAACCTCATCAGTTTCCCATAGCCTTGTAAGACATACAACATGTAATCATAGACATACTTCATCTCTAGATTTTTCACCATGTACTCACTTCCTTGTCTCCCTATCACTTGTGCCTATATTATAGATTAATTATACCATGGCTCAATACAAAATGTATTATTGACATAGTGATTATATTATTGCTTACCGTATGGGTGTTGTTGTTACCCCATTCGACTGCGAATTTGAGGTCACCACATTTGTTGTTTGGTCTAATAGGCCAGTAATGCTTCATTGGGACCATACTTCGAATGAAAAAATCGTAATACTCTGGTTTAACTAACAGTGTCATACTATCACACGAAAGTATATATTTTTCACTCACCGACCACGCATTACCTTCTATGTAGATCTTATATCTGAATGCCAAAACTCAACAAATATTTATAATTATCAATATATGTAGCAAACAAACAAAAATAAAACACTATATTGGATGTATTTTGCATATATACAAACCTATGAGTGCATTGATCTTCTAGGTTTGATCCTCGAAACCCTACCTCGATTTCACTTACCCAATCCTGAAATTAACAACACGTGAGACAAGATCACAATGGTTATGTTGAATCCTATAAATGAATACATGGTATCACAATATGATAAAATGAACCTTAAATATCTAGACATTTGATAAAGATAAGTATATGACATCTCTAATATATTATTTGAGAAAATTTTTAACAAAATAATTTTACCATGACGTGTTAATAACAAAAATGTCATACTGACGTGTCAACACCACAACAGTTTCAGTTTAAATATATAAAAAGGTTTAAGTTACTAGAATAATTACAATACATGCCACTGATATTAATTTGGTTAAAGAATTAATATATTTTATTCAATTAACCAAAAAATAATATTATATTTGCAAAAAACAATAATTTTTATTTTTTTAAATTTTTAATACGTTAATTTATAAATAATTTCAAATAAATATAAATAAATTTAAGTTATTACCTAATCCCTAATATATTATTTTAGAAACAATGTAAGAAAATAACTTTACTCTCACGTGTTATTATCAGAAATACCATATTTACGTTTCATCATTACAGTAAATTACAGTAAAATTCAAATAAATATATAAATAGGTTTAACTTATTCGAATAATTACAATATATGTCATTGTTATTAATTTGGTTAGAGTATTAATATATTTTATTAAACTAACAAAAAAATACTATTAAATTTATAAAAAAAAATTATTTTTCTTTTCTTAATTTATATATACAAAAATTAATATTAAAAATAATTTTAAATAAAATTTAAAATTATATAAATATTTAATTTATATTTACTAATAAAATATAATTCACTAATATTTTTTTGATATAAATCTAGTTCAAGTTTATATAGATGGAGAGCGATACATACTTGGACATAGAGACGAACCATAGGATCATACTTGTCGGAGAAGTTACATTTCATAAGATCTCCTCTTATTGGAGAAACATGAGGGTTTCCTTTCCAATAAGCGTAAGGAATTCTATCTTCCCATTTTACCTTTTTGTTCCCTTCTTGTAGTGCCACAGATAACTTCTTCCACTCCTTTATATTCAGCTCCGGCCTAAATTAAAAATCAAATATTTATTAGTTACGGGCCATCTACGTTATTGACCAAAGTTTAATAATTGTTTGTTAGTCAACCATTAACCCAAAAGAAAAGCAAAAATTATTGATTTATAGTCATCATACCAACCCCAGAAGCTCCAATCAGGGAAAACGATGTCGTATGCATCACGGTGTCCACAGTAATGAAACAACGGCGGAGGAGGCCAAGTGCCTTTTCTCTTTTTGTTAAAGTCTCTTTTCCAAATGGCGGGTTTATCATGGCAGAGGAAGAGAAGCTCAAGGTCAGAGATTTGACCTGGATACATTCTTAGAAGTTGAAGTATTCCCCAAATTGTGAACACATCTCTTGTCTGAAATGCTTTATCGTATTGATGAACGTATAGTCTCCCTGATTTTATCACTATCCTGAAATGAGCGTTTGGTCTTGCTTTCTCTAGTGTTTCCCTTGTGATTCCTGTCTTTTGCCATACTTTTAAGTCTTGATTGATCCATCTGAAGTAGTCAGGACATGTCTCTGAGGAAGAGATCACTGGTTCAAACTTGGTTGGATAATTTGAAGGACATGTTTTTGTGTTGTTGCTGTTGAATGATGTGCAGTTTAATGGAATCTTGATGAGGACCTTGGGGATGTTTGTAGTAGTTGCTCTTGTGGTAGTACTTTTGTTGTTGTTTCTTGTGAATATTGATGTTACTTGGAATCTACTCTCACCTAATACAAACTATGAATGATACCCAATAAAAAAAGAGTTAAGATCCAACTTCACTGATAAAGCGTAAAGATAGAGAAGATTTAAGCAGTAAAGATTTTCAAGTTTATACCGTGAACATCCAAGATAGAGAAGCACTAAAGAGGAAGATGAAGAGGACCACGACGTAGATTTTGGTCGAGACCCATGTTTTTGCTAATTCAGAGCTTAAACTCATCGTTATTACGTTTTGTTGACGCTGATCATGATGATGGTCTTCTGTGGATTGGGACACGTGTGTGCTCTCTCTCATCGAACAAAACACAACAAGAACACGAGATCAAGAAAATGGAATTAGGAAAGACTTGTCAAGCAGAGCTTACAGGTCATGAATCTCTTTTGTGGCGTAGAATTTAATTAATTTAAGGGTTTCTGGGTATAAAAGTTTGATACACAACAAAAGTTCCAGCCTTAGTTTTATAGGATAATGAGTGATATTTAGCAAAAGTCTTTAAAAAACATAGCAAAAGTCTAATTAAGTCAAACCACCTAAGTCTTCTTCTGTATTACTTGTTAATTAATTAATTAACTAGATTTATACCGACGCCATGAGTGGAAGAAAATATTGGCAAATTATATTTTATTAGTAAATATAAATTAAATATTTATATAATTTTAACTTTTATTTAAAATTAATTGTAAAATTAATTTTTGTATATATAAATTAAGAAAAGAAAAATAATTATTTTTTATGAATTTAATACTATTTTTTTGTTAGTTTAATAAAAATACATTAATTCTCTAACCAAGATAAAAATGATATAATTGTAATTATTATAATAAGTTAAATTCATTTATATATTTATTTGAAATTTACTGTAGTGATGAGACGTCAGCATGTTATTTCTGTTAATAATACGTCAGAGTAATGTTATTTTTTTAAAATGTTTCTCAAATAATATATTAGGAATTACAATAGTAATTTAAATCTATTATTTATTTGAAATTATTTATAAATTAACGTATAAAAAATCTAAAGAAATAAAAATTATTGTTTTTGCAAATGTAATAATATTTTTTGGTTAATATTAGTGGCATGTATTGTAATTATTCTAGTAACTTAAACTCTTTTATATATTTAAGCTGAAACTCGTTGTGGTGTTGACACGTCAGCATGATATTTTTGTTATTAGCACGTCAGTGTAAAGTTACTTTGTTAAAAAGTTTCTCAAATAATATATTAGGGATTATGGGAATAATAATTCTTATAGATTTTGTTTTTAAGGAAACAGTGACGTGTGGGATCTTAAACAATTAGCATAACGAAATTATCTACAGGGAGTCCAGTATTATTCGAAAGTTATTTTTATGAAATTTTATGTAGATTAATTTTCCTAATTAATATGAGATGAAAAATCGGAAAATGGATAAATGATTAGAGTTGCGGTCAAGATTAGGCCACACGAAACAAACTTTTCGATTGGAGAAAAAGAAAATTCAATTAGTCAAGTCAAAAAAAATTTGGCACATTGGTGGAAAAACTGGAAAAGGGTTTAAAATTGACGTACGGTTATTGTTTCATATATCTTGTATATCATATACGCTGAGGAACATTACACAAATTTATGCTGGCCACAGTTTTTTTATCTGAATTTTAGATATTTGTATTGTACTATATAAACTAATTCATCGTAATTTAATTTTATATAAATTTTATAAATATTTCTAAAATTTCATAAATTAAGATTTTGTTTTAAAATTGTAGTTAATATACGATAATCGCATTTAACACATTGCAATTACATCAATGTAAAACCTAGCTAAATAAATCAATGTAAAACCTAGCTAAATAACAATGTGTTAGTGTTCGGTTAATGTAATCTTGATTTATTATTATTTATGTTAGTTTTCGGTTAATGTAATCGCAATATATTAAATACGATTACAATGTATTGAACGCAATTTCACAATAAATTTATTATTTGTGGAATTTTAGAGAAATTTACAATGTTTGTGTAAAATTAAATTACGATCAATTAATTTGTTTAGTATAGGCCTGTTCGTTTCGTAGCCGTAGGAACCTGCGGCTGCGTCATACGGCCAAACGTTGTTCGTTTGACCGCTACAGGTTCCTGTGGTCAAACGCTACGGTCGACCGCAGAAAGCTGCGATCAAAATTTTTAATCGCTGCGAAATTATAGCGTTTGCGATCAAACAATTGCGATACAACCTGCGGCGACAACCTGCAGCGATCAAACGAATAACAATATTGTTGCGTCTAACCGCAGCGTCTAACCGCAGCATCTGACCGCAGGTCGCTGCCGCAGACGCTGCGGCAGACAAACGAACAGCGCTTATAATAGAGAAATCTAAAATTCAGATGAAAAAACCGTGAAGATTATAAATTTATTTGGTATAATAGTATCGTCCCCGGTTTTAAATGTAAGACGCACTTTACCATCTGGTGAATCTAAAAAATACAAACTAAAACAGAATAACTAAAAATTGGATAATTAAGAATAAACTTTCAACGACTTATAATTAAAATTTTACTGCTGAAGAATCTTGTTTTGGACCTCCCAATACTCATTTGTCCACTTCTCGACCTCTCTCTCTGAACTTTCTTGTTTCTCAAGAAACCTCTTGAGCTCATCCTCATCATAAGGCCGCGGCAAATCACAAGCAGGCTTGACACTCGGAGACATAACCAACGAGTCATCCATGCACTGTCTGACCAATCCACCGTCAGTGATTGGGCAAGCCATCGTCTCTGAACACACTTCAGTCGCATTTTCAGGCACAGTCACATCCAATTTCATCAGTTTTCCATAGCCTTGCAGCACATACAACATGTAATCATACACATACTTCATCTCTAGATTCTTCATCATATACTCACTTCCTTGCCTCCCTATAGCTTGGGCCTATATATGTATTATTTAAGATCGATCATCACAATTAAAATAACCATGATGAGTCAACATACAAATGCAAAATCCACAGAACTGTATAAGATTCAAACTAGATTTTGGATACTAATTTGTTTATTTAATTTACCTTATCGGTGTTGTTGTTGCCCCATTCAACAGCAAACTTGAGATCAACACAATTGTGAGGTCTAATGGGCCAGTAGTGCTCCATTGGTATCATACTTCTTACGAAGAAATCATAAAACTCTGGCTTAATCAGTAGAGTCATGCTATCACAGGCTAGTATGTATTTCTCGCTCACCGACCATGCATTCCCTTCTATATAAATCTTGTACCTTAATTACCAAAATCAAAATCTCAAAAATGTTATAATATAATCATCTAAGATCAGTAGAAGAAAGATAAAATCTGTATTTTAGCACACCTGTGAGTACATTGATCTTCTAAGTTTGATCCTCTAAACCCTGCTCTAGTCTCTCTTCTCCAATCCTGAAATAACATGCGAAGAAAACACCAACGATCATTATTTTTTCGAGTTTTTTTACAAGAAAATCTATAAACCGTTACATGATATCAAAGTCTTTAACAAATCATATAAACGGACTGTCTAAAAATATGTATATCCAACATGTTTGAATAGAAATTCAACGTGAATATGTACATATAGATATACCTGGACATAGAGACGAACCATGGGATCATACTTGTCGGAAAAGTTACATTTCATAAAGTTTCTCCTTGTAATAGAAACCATAGGATTTCCTTTCCAATACGCGTACGGAACCCTATCTTCCCATTTCACCTTTTTGTTCCCTTCTTTTATCGCCTCCGATAACTTGTTCCATTCCTTTATGTTCACCTCCGGCCTATAACATTAATAACTTTACTTTCTTTTATACGTACTGCATGTCTCTTTACGTTGCATGACAAAACTAATATACTCGATATAGCTAATTAAATACGTACGTACCATCCCCAGAAGCTCCAATCAGGAAAAACGATGTCGTATGCATCACGGTGACCACAGTAATGAAACAACGGTGGAGGAGGCCACGTGGCATTGTCGTCTTGTCTAAAGTCTCTTTTCCAGATGCCTGGCTTATCATGGCAAAGGAAAAGAAGCTCAAGATCAGGGATTTGACCAGGATACATTCTTAGAAGTTGAAGTATTCCCCATATTGTGAACACATCTCTTGTCTGATAAGCTTTATCATACTGATGAACATACAATCTCCCTGACTTTATCACTAGCCTGAAATGAGCGTTAGGTTTTGCTCTCTCTAGCGTTTCTCTTGTGATCCCTGTTTCTTGCCATACTTTTAGGTCTTGTTGGATCCACTTGAAGTAGTCAGGACATGTTTCAGAGGAAGATATTGCTGATTCGAACTTTGTAGGGTAGTTTAGAGGACATGTTTGTGTCGTGTTATTGTTATGTAGTGTGCAGTTTAATGGGATCTCGATGATGGGGATAGTTGTCTTGTTGGTGTTTCTTGTGAATATTGATGAAATTTGGATTCTAATCTCACCTAATACAAACTATGTATCAAAACCAAATAAAATATTATCAAGATTCATATGTATATATACCAATACCATATCGAAAAAGAGTTGCAAAAATGTGTACCATATCCAACCAACAAATAGAAGCACCAAGGAGGATGATGAAGAAGACGAATATTACTATTGTGGTAGTGACCCACGTCTTTGCTAGTTTAGAGCGTAAACTCACAACTGTGTTTTGTTGGTTCTGATGGTCAACTCCGGTTGATTGAGCCACGTGTTTGCTCTCTCCCATCGGACAATTAATAACACAAGATCTAGAGAGAGAAAGAGAGCTAGCCAAGAACAGACAAGTATAGGGTCTTGTTAACCATAGCTCACTTCTTGTGAGTCTCTTTATTAGGTAGCTCAAAAATATATAATACTATAAGTTCGATACACAAAAAGAAGTTTAAGCGAATGTTATAGGATCAGGACTGATTCGTGAGGAATTTATGAAGGCTTCAAATTAAGTCAAACTCTTACAGCCTCTACGTTTGCGTCTCAACTAATATTTAATTAAATATTTTAAAAATATAAATATTAAAAAAATAAATTTTTTATTTTTTATTTTAATATTTAAATTAATATTATTAAAAATAATCATACAATTAATAAAAATAATATTATAAATATAAATATTATTAAACATTTATTTTAAATTACAAATTACAAATGAGGAGCAGGAGGAGAAGGAGGAGAAAAAAAGTCATCAGGCAATTTATTTTTTATCATTTCTACAAAGTTTTTGAGATTATTCATCTCTATTTTCATGGACGCCATTTCTTCTTTTAACTGTTCATTTTCCTCGTTTCTAACTGCAGATGTTGCACCACCGGTATCTGCAACTCTCCCGAGTCCTGGATGACGACCCTTTGAAAATGGTACTTCCTGTAAAAATAAAAAATATTATTAAAAAATTTAATAAAAATTATTATAATATTAATTATATATTTTTTTAAAAAAAACTTACATCAAGAACGAGACGGTTAATCTCAGAATGCGGCAATTCAGCGACCGAAGATAAAGAACCAACTTGAAATTGCTGGGTTAGAATATCACTTTTTTTCTTTTTTACTTTTTCGATGATCTCACTAACAAAACCATTTTGGATACGACCAGTCCTTTTATTTTGAAGATATAAGTAATTTTTTTTATATAACAGAAGGGGAACAATGTACGAAGCATTTTTGTATAGATATTTGTTTAAGACTTTTGTTAGTTATTGATACGATCGAGTTAACATAGAAAGCAAAGTTAAAGTCTCACTAAGTTAACAATGCCTAAAAGTGAAGTAAACGACCCATAACATTACTTGTGATTCGTAATTGTAACCTAATAATTGTAGTAGTTTGAAAATAATTTCTGCTTTGTCATGACTAAAGCCGAGGTTGATCACGTGATTAAAGTAGAAGAATCCGTTTTATGAAGCTTAAAAATGTCAACCCCTCGTTACTTACATAATCCGAAAGACTTTATACATTACTTACGCATGCTCGAATTTTTCTTTTTGTATGTGATCTACAAAACTTGTGACCTAAGTTTATGAAATTAATTTTAAAAGACTTTGATAATATATATCTTTAATATTTGTCTTCAATTTATTAATTTTTAATCCTTATACTCATTTTAAAACCAATAATCGATGTTTCAATCTCTTCACATGGCGACGTATAGACTCCGGCCGCCATAAATTCCGTAGCCAGACATCTTATATATATGCTAACCGGTAGAGCCGGCCCTGAATTTAACAGGGCCGCAAGCAAAAAAAAAATTGAGCCGTTCTAATTTTTAAATTTTTTTTGTTGTTATAAGGACTCAAACCGAAGAACTCTAGAAATCAGTTTACTTTTATTTACCATTTGTGCTAAGAGTACTTTTGAAATAAGGGCTGATTTTTTATATTAATAGTGAGGACCGCAAGCACGGGCTTGTTTTGCTTGGATCTAGGTCCGACCCTGACGTGATCTCCACCGATCAGGTTTAAGCTTATTGAAAACGAACTAACAAATTTGCAAAATTATTCCCCAAATTATTCATTAGCAAACTTATTAGTCAATTGTGTGTTGACTACGCAATATATATCGACCTTCCTCTTAGTCAACACTAATTAATTCCATTTGATGTGACGTTAACTTGTTAACACTTGGAATAAGATAATCCCAAATTTATTTGTTTCTTCCAAAAAAATTCCCAAAATGAAGTTAGACGAACAATAAATCGAAGACTCTGGTGTGAGAGGCGGCGATTTCCCGGTCTTCAAGTTGCAAATCATTTTTAAGAAGCCGAACAAACTCAAGCAATCGGAAATATTATGTTATCTCCATCTTTTTCAATAGAAAATCGTCCACGGGAAATTGCCTCCTCTCCCCTCCACTACAAGAAAGCTCTTCGCACGACGAATGTAATATTTTAGAATTTAAATAATCACTTTCAAATAACTAGAATACGAAGATAAAGATGATGTTGTTGAACACAAAAATATATGTGTACAAACTCAAATAAATTTTATTATGAATTACTTAAACAAAATTATTATAATTTGTTTAATCAGTTTTATCCGACGTTATACACGATTCGTCTTTAACCAATTCATAGCTTATTCAAACTCATTTATGAAATGATTGTCGTACACGCTATTTGTTTATTCACCGAATTTTCCTAATTTACGTTTTTCTTTCTACCACTCATAAAATCTAATATAGAAATTTTTATCATATTTCTACTTATATGAATTCATAAATATTCAATATTTATATATTTAATAAATCTCTGATATTCGTTTAATATTTCTTTTTTTATTGTGAAAATTCTTATTTTTCACAATATTTTCGACTGTTTCGTCTATTTGTGATATGTCATGTCATATTTCATGAGCTACATTTAGATTGCAGCATCTGCACACTTTCGTACTATGCCACACTTTCGTACTATACCACACTTTCGTACTATACCACACTTTCGTACTATACCACACTTTCATACTATACCACACTTTCGTACCATACCACACTTTCGTACCATACCACACTTTCGTACCATACCACACTTTCGTACCATACCACATGTGTAGTTGATACTTCTATGCTTAACACACTTGCCCTTATATAAACTTCGTCCACGCTGATATTGCCCCAATGGCGGATATGAGGAAAGTGAAATTTACGAAACCAGAGTATAGAGACGAGTATTCAAGTCTTCATGTTGGATAACATTACACTTGAGAAGATCACTTCATAGACACGAATGTTCAAGTCTCCATGTCCACATAAGGATTGCGTCTCCAATAAACGTACGCCACGGCATCCTTCTATTGTCTCATATTGTTGGTTTCCACGGCCGTGGATCTTCGTTGATCCAACGGAAGTAAGAAGGACATGTGGATTATTGTGAACGGTTGAGTTTTAATAATTTAAGACCAATTCTCAGCTTCCGGTCACTAATTTTCATTCGTCCATTAAAGTCTTTGAAATTACTATTTTTGTTGCCATTAAAGCCATTTAAAACTATTTTCTTCTCTTTTTAAAGAGTACAGCTAAAACACTCTGCTTAGGCCTTTTCTAAAGCTTCTTTCTTTCTCCATTCGTAATATATTGTCTTAAAATGTAACTTTTTGATATGTTTACTAGACGAACGGTAAAACTAAATTGGGCCGAGGAAGAAAAGACATGGAAACGCCCACAAAATTAGAAAAGCAGAATATCAACAAGCAGGGTTTACTATCTATGTTTGTATAACAAATGTATATATTTCCGGAAAGTATATTAGTGTTGTTCGTTTGGTCGCCGCAGATGGATGCGGTTGCGCCTTTGGTCAATCTTGCGGTTGTGGCTGTGATAAATGTTTTTCGTTTGTTTGCTGTCGGCAGTTACGATTACGGTTGATCGCATATTTTTAGTCGCACTGTTGTTTTAATTAGCGGTCGAAAAAATTGTGATGCAAGACGTAGCGTCTGACCGCCGCATCTGCCACAAATACCTGCGATACCTAAACGAATAACAATCTACCACAATTGCAACCGTAAGAAGATGTGTGTGTCAAACGAATATGATCATTATTTCGTTTGGTCAACAAATCTTGTCAGATAGCTTTTTGCTCTCTTATACAAATGTGGAAAATAGGCCCAATAGATAAAAGCCCATCTTATATTTGGAGCGTCTTACACACGCGTTTCCTTTAATAAATCTAAAAGGAAAGGATAAAATCCACGCGCCAATATATTGCGTGGGGTCGCAACAGCTCAGAAAGACATATCCATTTTGTATCTGTCTCCAGCGTGTTCTTTCTTCCTCCACGTCACAGTTTCGTCCAAAATAATATTATTTTAAGTATTTGATTATTCACAACACAGTCTGTATTTATAAAGGTGTTTGAAAAAGTAAATGTTATTTTATTACGTGGCATTATTCAACAGTTTTACCTGTTTGTCGGCAAGCTGTGTTTTATGCTCACCTGCATCGCAGTTCACGTTAACCATAACTGGTAATTGGCTTTGTAGCCGTAAGATTTGATGACTATAAAGATCGACGGATTAGAAAATAATAGAATTTTAAATAAAAAACGCGGTATCAGGAAAGTATAAACCTCTTTTCTGTTGCTTGGAAACATCACGATTAATCCGAATTTGCATTTTTGTTTAATTATTTTTCTCTCACTGTTACTGTTTGTTGTTTATTTGGCTGAGAGACAATGGAAGAGGAAGAGGAACAGAGTATAACGCTAGACACAGAATCTCCGGCATGGGCTCCGTCCCCGGCTCCGTTTCCGGCTGTAGTCACAGGAGGAGTTACGGAGGAGAGAAATCAATACCCACCTCCGGAGAAAAATTCTGATGACTCCAAGGCCCTTGCTATTGTCGAGAGTAAGCTCCCTCTGTTATGCATAATCATGGATTAGTTTATTGAGATTTGCCAGTGATAAAACGGATTCTTCAAAAACGATTAAACATAAGAGTGCACGATGAAATGGTTTTGATTAAAATCGCGAGAGAGTTTTTTCTATCGAGAGTTATCATGACAATTGATGAAATGAAACGCCTTTATATAATTCTACGCTTGTGTGTGTCTGCCTGTTATTTTTTGTAAGAAAGCTTTGGGAATTTCGGTGTTTATGCTGAATGAGTTTTTTACAGAACCTGTAGAGCCTGCAGGGAAGAAGTCTTCGTCTGGTTCGGTCGATAGAGGTGAGCTTAAAACAAAACTATTCGAGTACTTTATGTTTGTAATGTTTACGGAAGTTACTGAGATCCATTTGTTTGGTATTAGATGTTAAGCTAGCTGATTTGTCGAATGAGAAGAGAATGTCTTTTGTCAAAGCATGGGAGGATAGCGAAAAAAGCAAAGCAGAGAACAAGTAAGTGATGGTTATAACTTGTTTTGGGTTCTTAGGTTCTTTGTCTAATGTTGCTAACAATTGATATGCAACAGAGCTGAGAAGAAGATCTCTGATGTTCTTGCTTGGGAAAAGAGCAAGAAAGCAGCTGTCGAAGCCCAACTCAAGAAAAATGAGGTATAATAAACTTCAGCAATAGAGAGAGAGAGAGATGTGAAACTATGTAAATGTGATTGCGAAATGAAATGCTTTTGAATTTGGTTGATTGCAGGAGAAACTTGAGAAGAAGAAAGCAGAGTATGCAGAGAAGATGAAGAATAAGGTTGTGGCTATTCACAAGGAAGCAGAAGAGAGGAGAGCAATGATTGAAGCCAAACGTGGAGAAGAAATTCTTAAAGCTGAAGAAACAGCTGCTAAATACAGAGCCATTGGAACTGTCCCCAAGGCAACCTGTGGATGTTTCTAATCTTTGATTTGCAAGTCATTTTTAAAAGTTCTCAACCGTTAAGTGTAAAAACATTTTTTTCCTCTGTAATGGCTTGTAATCTTGGTTTGTAAATCGTCTTTGTGTGTAAGAACTTCAGAGTGAAAAATTTGTTCATTGTTAAGAATCATCAAATCATAAAGAGAGGATTCATAACTATTACGAATAATTGAGAGGGATTATATCAAGTTCTTAAACTAACCAATGCTGATTTACATAGTTACTATCGCTGCTTCAAGAAGACCAAAATTAAACCCAAAGCTTGAAAACTTTTTCTTGGAATAAGGTTTTCATAACACACTAGAATTTTGACTATGTGTAGCTGCCAATATTCTCTTCCAAGAAGCTCATATCATCATCACTTATAGGGAAATCGAGCAGAAGTTGAAGAGCAGAGTCTGAGGAGTTATCTTCATGATTATTCGAACATGGAGAAGAATCAGAGCCATGAATCCCCATCACAATCTCTTTGCCACCACAAGAATTTGTTGAGCTCTTTAGAAGTGCAGATGAGGAAGATGTTGTTCGAGAGCAAGGGCTTTGACTAGTAGTTGATCCATCAAATGGAGCAAGATTTCTGAAAGATTCACCAATCTCAGAGTTCCAAATCCGTAAGAAGTGATCACACTCAGATTTTCCCCCGTTTCCACCAGAAGGAGAAAAAAGCATTGACTCTCTAGAAAGCCTTGCTTCAGCTTCAAGCCTAGCACTTTCCCATTGAGCCATGTGGCGAGTTGTTGGTGATGCTGGAGTTTGTTTGGCTAACCAAAATGAAGGTAATGGCTCATGGGTTTTCGGATCAAGACCCATACATAAAAGACGTTTCTTCAAGTGAGTGTTCCATAAGTTCTTGATCTCATTGTCTGTTCGCCCTGGGAGCTGTGTTGCTATAGCAGCCCACCTGACAAACAAACAGAATTTAGACAATGTAGAATGTAGAGAGAAACAGAAGAATGTCGAGAGAAGCAAGTAAAAGACCTGTTGCCGAGAATGGCGTGAAGCTGCACAACAAGTTTTTCTTCCTCAGGAGTGAAAGGACCTCGCTTGATGTCTGGTCTTAAATAGTTTGTCCACCTCAGTCTACAACTCTTTCCACAACGAAGTAAACCTAGTAAAAAAAAATCTTTTCTCCATAAGAATTCTAGTTTTGGAGTTTGAAGTACAGATGGAATCTAACTCAAAGAACGGAATTTGAGTTTTTACCAGCCTGCTTAGGAAGTGTTCGCCAGCTTCCATGGCTGTTTTTCTTGATATATTCAACGAGAATCTCATCTTCTTCAGACGTCCACGGACCTTTCTTCAAACCTTTCTTGTCACAACAAGGTGTTCTTCCCATTTCCTCAACTCACTAACAAAAACGTCAAAGCTCTTTAGATATCTTTTTATAAAGAAGTAGAGGAAGAAGAAACACAGAGAGCGAAAACTATTGAACAGCTAGTAAGACTTTCGACTCTAGAAGAGACAGACAAACCCAAAAGTGAAAAGAGAGAAGATTGGATCAAAGAAAGAATTTTTGAAAAGAGTAAATCTATTAATGTTTTGGTCTGGTCTGATTTTAATGTCGTCAAGATGAAATAAAAAGCCAAAGGAAAAGGAAGCAATGAATTATGATCTACAGTATGATTCTCTTATACATATAAATATTAATAAGAAACGAAAAAGAAAACTGAAATAAATAGGGTAGTACTGGGTTTAAATCCGGTCAACTACACGAATTTATACGAATAAATCTATTTTCATACGTACTTTTTAGATTTTTCATAAGTTACATAAACTATGTTTTTCTTCCGTAAACTACATAAACTTCATAATTTATTCCAATTATAGAAATTTCGTTAATATTTACACGTTAAATTGTTATTAAACCTTGTTTTACTTGGTTTTAATTTCAAAATAAACCCAAATTAAAACTAGATTTTCGAATTAGAATTTGATTTAGTAGCTATTTAACGTGTAAATATTAACGGAATTTCTGTAATTAAAATAAATTATGAAATTTATGTAGTTTATGGTAGAAAAAAAATATAGTTTATGTAACTTATGAAAGATCCAAAAAAATATGGGTGAAAATAGGTTTATTCGCGTAAATTCGTGTAAACCTAAATAAATACGATTGTGTGTGCAACAGAGAAACGAAAAAGGACGATCAGCGAGCTTCGAGCCGGCCCTGAGCATTTATTACACGCAAAATTCGTACATTGAATTTAATGTTTATGACAGCAACAACAGGTCGTTCAAATACAAAAAACCATGATTGCAAATATTAGGATATTTTTTTCCTCTATCGTATTCTGCAAATCCTATAAATGATTTGAGATAAAAAATACTGTGGTTGTGAAATGGTGGTTTGAATGTGAGATTGTGAAGGAAATGAACAATGAAGGCAAAGTAAAGAAGTAGGCTAATGGGTCTCTCAGGTTTTGAAATTGCAAGAAAAAGGAAAAAAAGAGCATTAATGGAGGATAATACGTGACATCCTTCTTTAGCCGGAAAATAAAAAAACAGAGAGAAACATTTATTGTTATTTATCTTAGAAAAGAAGTTAATAAAGAAAGGAGCAGAAGTGGAAGTAATGGAAACGACAGTGACTTGTAATAGCTCAAGGAAAAGAAGTTTGATGCGACTAACACGTTTTAATTAAATTATTAATTAAATAGAAACTAGATTTTGACCTATAGCAAAAATATTTATAAATAATAATTAATTATTTATTTTGTTAATTTAAATTAGATATATATAAGATAATAAATTATATAAATATATTTAAATTATATCTATTTTAGATAAAAATATACATATGATAAATATTTAATTAAACTGAATTTTTGTTTTATATTTTGTTTGACTAATTTTTCAAAATTTATATTTTGTATTATATTATATTTATATTTTATGATAGAATATATTGTATGTCGAAATATTAGAGATTTACGTATAATATATTGTATAATGGCAATTTTCATAAATATTCTAGTAAATTATGTCTTAAATAATATTTTTCTTAAATGTTCTAATAGTGTGATACATCAGTGTGGCACACTTGTAAATCACACGTCGATTAGTTTGTTAAAATAATTTTTAATTAATATATATAGATATAGATATATTTATAAATATAAAAGAACAATGACCATTTATACATATATTTTTTTTTCTATTTTGTGAGTTATTTTTGTCCAAAGTTTTCCGTACTAAGCTTTTACTCATAATTTTACTATTAGTAATAAAAATTTACAGCGTCAGAATAAAAAATGCATTAACATGCTTAACAAAGAGTCAAAGAAAGAGAGAATACTGTTTGGGTCATTGCAGACAATAGAATGGGCCCAATTCATATCATAAATATGGTCAGCTATAAGTCAAAGCCGTAGCTATAATATCAACTTCATTTTATAATTAAATGTTTACATATATTTGTTTTCTTTCTTTATTCATATGCTTCTTTTTCTGCTACATATGTTTCATATATGTTTATTTTCATGAAAATGCGACATATCTGGTAATCAGATAAAGATAGAGCTCTACAGAAATCTATCAATGGAGTTTATATTAAAAACCCAAGTAAAGAACAAAAACAAGCTTTTGAACAATTTTTTTTTTTAAACAAGATTGTTAAAATATAAAAGATTAGGGAAAACATATCAAATCATTTCTATGTTATCAAAAATTTTAATTTGACTGAAAATTCACAGCAAAAAATCTTGTATTTAATTTGCTGACAAGATTGGCTAAAGTGAATCTAATAACTAAATAACTCTTTTTGGAAAAAGAAAAAATCAAGAAGTGCAACTTTCATGGTACGGAGATCCAAAAATGTGCCAAAGCCCATAGCCCATAGAAACAGTCTAACAAAGCCCAATTAAAAGTGGAGTCATATGTTCTATATTTATTATTACTAACTAACAGTCAAAGAGAGTCATAAATACAACGTGAAAGGTTTCTTAATACCAAGAAAAAACAAGTCTAGTGAGAGATTAGAAACCAAACGAAACCACTCTGGTTCATGACTTGTAATGAGTGTTTACATGAATCGATGAGTATTAGTTACCTCACCTCCTCGTCACATTGTCAGTCATGGGAGCTTGAGGAACACCTAAAGATGGGGCAAGGCACATCTCTAATATATTATTTCAGAATTTTTTTAATAAATTAATTTTACCATAACGTATTAATAATAAAAATGTCATACTGACATGTCTAACATCACAACGAATTTCATATTAAATATATAAAAAAATTTAAATTACTAGAATAATTACAATACATACTATTGATATTAATTTGGTTAGAGAATCAATATATTGTATTCAACTAACCAAAAAATAGTATTACATTTGTAAAAACAATAATTTTTATTTCTTTAAATTTTTAATACGTTAATTTATAAATAATTTCAAATAAATACAAATATATTTAAGTTATTACATAATCTCTAATATATTATTTGAAAAAAAAATTAAGAAAATAATATTACTCTCGCGTGTTATTAACAGAAATATCATGCTTACATTTCATCGTTACAGTAAATTTCAAATAAATATATAAATATGGTTAATTTATTCGAATAATTACAATATATGTCATTGTTATTAATTTGATTAGAGTATTAATATATTTTATTAAAATAACCAAAAAATAATATTAAATTCATAAAAAATTATTTTTTTTCTTCTTAATTTATATATATAAAAATTATTATTAAAAGTAATTTTAAATAAAATTAAAATTATATAAATATTTATATTTACTAATAAAATATAATTTACGAATATTTTTCTCAAATCTAGTTGGTCTTAAAATGTAATGTACAAGCTATTAGAGGGAGTGAGATTAGTGTTACCATTTTGATGAATCATATTTTAGGAAATCAACGAGATCCAATGATTGAAACTATAGAAATCACATAAATATTTAAAAATTATTTATAATCTATATCTTACACTAAAAAAATTATTATATATTATTTGTATATTAGTTTTTTTTTCTTTCTAACTCTTAGCTTTTAAGTGAAGGGGCTTCCCATTACGGGTAATATAAGAACATACAAACTCTTGTAATCTGATTATTTTTGCAAGATAGTTCGCATGATTATTAGAAAACCATCGAAAAATATAATGAATGATAAAATGAGAAAAAAACCTTTAATATTTATATTAGTTTAGAATGGCAAAATGAAAAAAAAAGAAAACCTAATATTTTTATATAAGGTAGAAAATTAAAATTTTTAACTTTTTATAAACTAGTTTATTGTGTTAATAAGATTTAGTAATATTTTTTCTTAAATATTTATAAATGTAATTGGGTAATTGACAAAATAACATTTTATAAGTTTTTATTCCAAATGTAATATCATTAATTTAAAAATTTTAAAATATCATAAATTTAATATTAAAATAGATTAAAACTTTTTTTAATAAAAAATTAAATCATATATTAGAAAACAAGAACCTAAATATAATAATTTAATTATACTTATAATTCATTCATGATAAAAAAAATATATTTTTTAAATAATTTATAATATTTTGGAATTTTAAATTTAAAACAAAAATTTTAAAAATATTATTTTAAAATATTACTCAATCTAATTGTTCATTACTAATGAGGGCAGCGGTAGGTGTAGAGTAAATACATTGGATTAACAAGAATCTAATAATAATTTTCCTAAATATTTTTGAGTTTAGTTCTTCATCATGTATTACTATCAAGGGCGGCGGTAGGTGCAGGTGTAGAGTAAAATCATTAGCAATTAGAAGAAGCTCAATACAAAAAATTTACTATTACAAAACACGTCTTACAGTGAATCACGACATCATTAATCCCTAAGGAAGATGCTGGAAAATAGAGAGTAATACTTTTTTAGAAGTAATTAACTAATTGGAGTCTTGGTGAGATTCATCTTCTCGTATAGTATCGAATGGAGAGGAGAGAAAGTGAGAGTTTTAACTCATCTTTACCCAATCTGCCATGAGGATTAGGGTTTGAGAGAGGCCAGAGGTAAAGCGAATGAAGTCTTCGGAAGCCACCAAGCGCTAGAACTACAGATCTGAGCTGCTGCTTGCCGCAGCCGATGTTGGCCCAATGACGCGTGCAGATCAGCTCCCAAAGCCGCTCGTCTTGTGCCGTTTTGTGCCAAATCTTGCTGACACAAGAAGACATCGCTAAGGTCCTCGCGTCCACGTGCTTCAATACCTCAAACACTAAATTCTCGTCTAAATTTGTGAACCCAATTATAGATCCTTCTTCTTCCTCTTCGATCTTCATCTTCTTTTCCTCGTCAATCTCCAAAAGAGACTTGGAAGCACTGCGCTTCATGTGGAATCGATTACAGAATCAAATATGAAAAGGTATTGACTTGAAGAAGACGATGAGATATCAGATTGGCTTCTGGAACTTGATTTTCCGTTATTTCAGGCTTTCACTCCTTTTTCTATAATTTAACATATATGACCCCTAAACTTTATATTTATTTATAGAAATAATCAAAATTATATTCATTATCTTTTTGGAGTTTGAGTGTTTTTCTCAAGATCAAAAAATAGTTGAGAAGACACTATTTTACGACATAGATTATGGTTGTCCACAGTTTTTCTACATAAACTTCGTATTTTTCTATTACATCACATAAATTAACAACGCACACCTTAATTTTACACGAATTATTGACATGTCTTCACAATTCCACAAATCGTTATCTTTTGAATAAATCGCGATTAATTGAAATTAACTATATTTACCATATAACCCGAAAATCGACCCATTGAGTAATTGCGGTTGGCGAGTTTACTCCTTTTAACCAATTGAGTAAACATAATTATGAAGATTTAGGTTATGTGAGTTATGTGGTAGACGCAATTAACTTCAATTGATCGCGATTTATCTAAAAAATAGCGATTTGGGGAATTGTGAAGACATGTCAATAGTTCATGTAAAATTAAGGTATGTATTGTTAGTTCATGTAGTATAATAGAGAGGTCCAAAGTTCATGTGAAAAAAACCATGGACAGCCATAACTTGTATAGTAAAACAGTATCGTCCCAAAATAGTTCAATAGCCCAACATTACTGTACCGGTCTTTTGTGTTTCAGAATTTCTCGAAATCAAATAATGGGTTTGGTGTTACCGAATTTACAGAAAGATCTTCTATATATGAAATTAATATATCTCAAAATGCTAACTATATATAAGCTTTGTACCAAATCGTGGTT
Organism: Pugionium cornutum; assembly: GCA_018901935.1. Taxonomy (NCBI): domain Eukaryota; kingdom Viridiplantae; phylum Streptophyta; class Magnoliopsida; order Brassicales; family Brassicaceae; genus Pugionium; species Pugionium cornutum. The sequence goes on from CM032157.1 coordinate 845,194, forward strand.
TTGTAACTTTGTTGTGTGTGTTTGCAAGAAGAGAAAAAAAAACGCACTTTAATAGGACCATTGATTTTTACTCGAGAAAATTCAGAATGCAAAACAAGAAAAAGGAGGTTAGAAAGAAAATGAATTACCCAAAATTAGATTAAAGGGTTCTCCTCATTCGAATCTCAACCATTAGAACCAAAAAGCTCAATTCTAGAGTTTGATATAATAAAGGAAGACTGCTCAAAAGAAGGAGAAAAAAATTAACTTTGATCATTTTTGTGATCTGAAAGCAAAAGAAGAAGAAGAAGAGACAAGAATGGCGTTTACAGGGACATTAGACAAATGCAAGGCGTGTGACAAAACTGTATACGTTATGGATTTGATGACATTGGAAGGGATGCCTTATCACAAGTCATGCTTCAGGTGCAGCCACTGCAATGGCACTCTTGTGGTATCTATCTTCTTCTTCTTCCTTCTTCAATTGTTCCTCTGTTTCTGGGTAACAAACAAAGAAAGAGAATCTTTCTTCTTGTTTTGCAGATCAGTAACTACTCATCCATGGATGGTGTTCTGTATTGCAAGCCTCATTTTGAACAGCTCTTCAAAGAATCTGGAAATTTCAGCAAGAATTTTCAATCAGGTTAAATCCTTGTCTTTTCACATTTATCCTTTTTTTTGCTCTGTTGTTTGTTATTGAATGGCTAATTAACAATATTGGCTACTGTCATGCTATTATGTACAGCAGGAAAGACAGAGAAATCGAATGAAACGGTATGCACATAATTCATCAAAATTCTCCTGTTTGTTTTATTTGTTTTCATCTGATTTTCTATTTGAATCTAGACGAAGGCTCCAAACAAATTATCTTCCTTCTTTAGCGGAACACAAGACAAATGTCCAGCATGTAAGAAAACTGTTTATCCTCTAGAGAAGATAACAATGGAAGGAGAATCTTACCACAAGACATGTTTTAGATGTGCTCACAGTGGTTGTCCATTAACACATTCTTCATATGCTGCTCTCAATGGCATCCTTTACTGTAAAGTCCATTTCAGTCAGCTTTTCCTCGAGAAAGGTAACTACAATCATGTCCTCCAAGCTGCTGCTAACCACCGACGTACACTTGAGGAAGGCAAAATCGAACCCAACGAAAATCAAGCAAACCCCACAGAAGAAGAAACTTCTGATGCAGGCCCTCAAGGTGACGAACATGAGTCCTAAGAAAATCCAGATCCTCCTATACGAGGAAAAAATTACTTTTTTGTTGTCAAGTATATATTCATAAATTGTTGAAAGAAGACAAAAATTACCCATCAAAACACTTACTTTTTTTATAAGTAAAGCAATGAATTAGACCCCAAATTTTACAAGTATTTATTCAAGATTTTGAGTAATGTTTAGATGCAATTTTCGTTTATCACTACCTGAAGATCATGACAAAGCAGGAACCTTTTTTCTAACTGTACTGCACATCTCTCAAAATCATTCTGTAATTACATTAGTGAACTTTGGCTTATCATATTATTTCTAACACACAGAAGACTTTCACGATTCTGAAACTTGCTTGCATTCAAAGAAACAACCAAAGGAGTTTCGTGATGTCGAAGCAAATCCAATCTCACAGGATTTGACGCTCCTTCTTCCACAGTCAAAAGTCCGATCTTGAAGTTCATATCCGTCTTAAACAAATCCAGGACAAACCCAGTTTACACGAAACTCCGGATGTTGCTTTGCTAGGATCCTCGTGTTAACGGTTCAACCTGGCCTTTTGAAACCACGTATGCGGACATATCTCTAGTCCACACTTTCGGTTGTAACCTCACCCTCTTTGAATTCGTTGAGAAGTTGGTTCATTACTTGGTCGATTCTTTCCTCCGTTAGATTCTCTGCGTCGCTCAGAATTCCTTTTGCCCATTTGTTTATTAAATTCTGGTAAACACATCAATTTTAAGATAAAATACAATTTTTCTGCCAACAATTATACTTTAAATACTAGATTCATACTCACGCCAAGCGTGGAGAAAAATATTTATAAATTATATTTTATTAGTAAATATAAATTAAATATTTATATAATTTAAAATTTTATTTAAAATTAATTTTAAAATTAATTTTTGCAAATTAAAAAAAGAAAAATCATTTTTTACGAATTTAATAGTATTTTTTTATCAGTTTAATAAAATATATTAATTATATAACCAAATTAATAACAATGATATACTTGTAATTATTCTAATAAGTTAAAATTATTTATATATTTATTTAAAATTTACTTTAGTGATGACACGTCAGCATGATATTTCTGTTAATAACACGTCAGAGTAAAATTATTTTATTAAAATGTTTCTCAAATAATGTATTAGAGATTATGGTAGTAACTTAAATCTATTTATATTTATTTGAAATTATTTATAAATTAACATATAAAAATTTAAAGAAATAAAAATTATTATTTTTACAAATGTAATAGTATTTTTGGTTAGTTAAATAAATTATATTTATTCTCTAACCAAATTAATATTAGTGACATGTATTGTAATTATTCTAGTAAGTTAAACCCTTTTATATATTTAAGGTGAAATTCGATGTGGTGTTGACACGTCAGCATGCTATTTTTGTTATTAACACGTCAGGATAAGATTACTTTGTTAAAAAAGTTTTTCAAATAATATATTAGGGATTTCATATAATTATTTGATTATAGGTTCGATATTTTCCATATTTTATCTCGAATTCGATTTCTAGTAATAAAAAAAAAAGCTCCTAAACTTGTGACCTGCTTCCATGGTTGTTATTTTAAATCTATGCCAACAAATTTTAATAAATCTTCAGATATTTCTCTAGTAAATGCGCAAAAAAGTGGTCCGAAACAAAATTAGGACCGTAGAATTTCAACCTTAATTTTTAATAGGGAAAACTAGGTCTGTCAAGCGGGTCAGGCCCGCCCCGCCTGACCCGCCCCGCGGCGGGTTACAGATTTTTTTGCACAAAATTTTTTTACCCGCAAAACCCGCGAATCAATTTTTTTAGACCTGCACCCGCCCCGCATTAATTAAGCGGGTCCCGCGGGTGACCCGCGGGTAACCCGCTTCATTTTTCAAAAAATTTTAAACAAATTTTAAAAATTTAATTAAACTAAAATATTTAATAAATTTAATTAAAAATATTATTTAATATATTTAATTAAAATTTTTAAAAATATTTAATAAATTTAATTAAACTAAAATATTTAATAAATTTATTTAAATTAAAACATTTAATAAATTTAATTAAAGTTTCTAAAAATATTTAAATAATTTAATTAAAATATTTAATAATTTCATTTGTTTGGGTTTAAATTAGTTTGGGCCTAAATTAGTTGGGCCTGAATTTGATTAAATTGATTAAAATTTGTGAAAAAAATATTTTCACTCGACCCGCACCCGCCCCGCAGCGGGTCAAACGGGGCAGGACCCGTGGGTAAAGAATCATATTGACAGGCCTACCGGAAAACGATCAAATAATAAAACTACTCAACATTTTAGAACAAACATTGAATCAGATTAGGTTAAAATCACACAAATTTGGGAAATTCCTTGAAACTTGGAATAGGACAACAGAAACCAACAAATCAACAATGTCCTCTTCTTCTCCGATTTCGTCCGAGACGACGACGATATCGAAAGAATTAGATCCCAATAATGTATTGATGGTCTCAAATTTCCTTAAAGCTATCACTTACCCAGACTCATCGCTCGATGATTTCACTTCCTTCGACTCTTTCTCCACCTTATTTCAAAGCAATATCAGAGCTCTCTCCATCGCACGCGGCCGTATCTCGTGTTCCGTCATTGTCACGCCAGCATTAGCCGTAAATCTTCTCCTTGTTTTTATTCAAATCAAAAGGGTGTCTTTAAAGTTTCGATCTCTAATTAAGATGAAGTTCCTGATTCCATGAATTTTACTGGTTTTTGCGAATAGAATTACTTTAATGGGTTACATGGAGGATCGGTCGCATCAATTGCAGAGAGATTGTCGATGGCTTCCGCGAAAACCGTCGTGAATGATGACAAACAGTTGTTCCTTGGTGAATTGAGTATGTCTTATCTCTCTGCTGCTCCTACTTGGGTAAGCCACAACATTCTCATCTCTCTTAGACTCTTGGAGATAATAATAGTTGATAATTCGGATCATCAAATCAGAGAAGCTCAATTTGTGTGAAATTTGCAGAGTGAATTGGTGGTGGAAGGATCAGTGGTGAGGAGTGGGAGAAATCTGACGTTTGTGAATGTTGAGTTCAAGATGAAGGACACCATGAAAGTCACTTACCTAGCTCGTGCTACTTTTTACCATTCTCTCATCTCCAAGCTTTAAGCTTCGGTCACTCAAAAAGATCTCAAAAATCTTTTCTTAATTCTTCATATTCAAGATTCTATATACAGACTACTCTTGACTCTTATCATATATAATAAGCATTACTATGTGACATGCTGAGATTTTTCGATTCAGATCGATCTAAGGGGGCCTATAATACGCCTTACGAAAATATTGCTTTGAAAATTGGATTCTCTAGCTCGTGGAAGCATCAAGGACACAAGTAGGAATCTATATTGAAATGGAGACTTGCATGAGTGTGTCTCATATGTTATAAACACATACATTAGGTGCAATGAAGGAACAGAATGGACAAAATCGCATTGGTTGAACTAGTGAAAACCTAACCCACATCTCAAAATTCCACATCTCAAACCTAACCCACATCTCAAGATTCCATGGAGAGATACAGGGAAATGCTTACAAAATTTGGATAAACCAGTTGAGCGTAAATACACATGTCTGTTAGTTGAACCAAGAGAACATTTGACTCGGTTCATAAGCCCATTAAGGGTCCAATAATCCAAACTGTCGTACGATTTCCTTGTTAGTACAACGGTAATATTACAAACAAACAAAATTGAGCTGTTAAGAACAGCAAGAGCTTTTTAAACTATACAAATTCTCACCGATTAATAATACTTTTGCCCATCTCTCAAATCTTCGCCATATAACTCTCAAATCTTCGCCATATATCTCTCAAATCTTTGCGAAATACGCTTCCAATTTCACCTTAAGCCACCGACATCGGAGAGTCGCCCGTCGGAGTGGATCTAGCCGTGGATGGGTAGCTTATTCTCTCCTTTCTCTATTTTGCATTGTGAAAAACCCGAAATTGCGATCTGATTAATAGGTCTACACCGTTTCGTTTTGGAAATTGATTATGAGATTTGTATTTACTATCTCTTTCCTTTCTTTTTTCGTTTGAATGGGCAAGTTTCGTGATTAGAATTGCGATTTGTTCGAATTTCGTCTTATAAACTGTAATTTCGTAAGCTTTATAATACGTTTCCTATTTCTGGTGATTTATTCAGATACTTTGATCCCAAATTTCTCAATTGATCTCTAATTGCTACTGCTTTAACAGAAGAAATTTGCTAGTGTTTTAGTATGCGTTTACAATGCTGCTATATTTGCCCCCAAGATTCTATATGTTCAATAAGATTGATGGCTTAGAGAGTTGATGTTGCGCTTCACATGGCTCAATTGAATACCGTTTTACATTGCTTTGTCTTGTTGTTAATCTAGTTTGTGGTTATATAGTAAGTTTCAGAGCAACAATTAAGAGAAAATCCGAGGAGAAGAAACGTCAAATTATGGAGAAAAAAAAAGGAATTTCAGTTTTCTTTTTGAAACGTTACGTTTTCATTTTAGAAACTTTTGATTGATCTGATTACATATTTAGATGTAGTTGTTTTATATGGGCTTTAAGATCATTCGTTTGTGGTTAATTAAGTTAAGTAAATATGTAGTTAAACTGTTTGCTTATCTGTTTCTGCTGAAACTGTAACTTTTATTCAATGGAGTTTCATTGTTCTGTTCAATTTGTCAAGTTGTGTGATTGGGTGTGACATCATTTTGTGTTCGGTGCTTATATTTCTCCGATGATATGCAGTTTTCTCGTGAAACATCATTGAAGCAGTCACAGATTTGTGGGATCAGTTGCACTCTCAAAAGTCATCAACATTTCTGGTTAGGTATGACTTCGCATCTAATTAAGTAATCAAAGTTTCTTGGATGAAAACACTAAAACACGTATTTAAATTTTTTTGGAAAAATGACCATGCTAGAAACAAACTTGAATGTTAAATTAATTTCTAACCATAGAGAAAAATGGAACATGATATTAGAGATATTATAACCTCTAATATCTATAAATTTAGCTTGTTATTAATTCGCCAAATCAATTTTTTTTATTTTCTAACAAACAAATATAGTTTTTTATATTGTCAAATTAATAAAAAAAATTTGAGTGTTAAACTATATGGATAAACGAATATAGCATCTTGTCTTTGACCGTTAGAGGTGTCATGTTTAACTTATTTTCATTCCGTTTTCTAACATTAATTCGACACTAAAAATATTTGTTTTCAAAAACAACACCTGAAAACAACACCAACACTAATATATTTAAATTGTAAAGACATATTTTACATGGAATCTGTATTTTTAAACGGTTAGAAATAGCATAAGTGTTTTACTGAAACTTAGAAGCTACATTTTTACGTTAATTTCTTGGTTCCAAACAAACTTAACCACAATTGTTTGATTTGATTATTCATTAGTTGTGCACATCTCCAATTTTGCACAAGTTTAACCCTAATTTAAACTAATTTGTTATATAAAATATGGATAAATGACTAATAGAATTTGCATAAACCATAACTAATCATAAACTTTAAACTTTATCAATAAATCATATTAAAAAATAGTGCATCTATAATCCATTTGTCTAAATTTTTTATATGAACTTTTGTTATTTATGTATCATATTATTGCTATAAATAACTAATAAACGATCATAATATAAATTTTAGTTTCTTTTTAACAAGCTTAAATTATCTTATTGAGACTTACGGACTATAAAGTTTGAAATTTAAATTACGATATAATATATTTGATGTTTTGCAAATTATTTATGGAAAAAATAGAGTAATACCCTAAAATAACACCATTTTAAGTTTATCTTCCAAATTTACCACACTAAAATTAAAATTCTAAAAATAGCATAAATTATTATGTGAAAATAATTATTTACCTTATGTAAACTATATATAAAATTAAAACATAATGTTTGGATTCACTTTTTCCAATTTAGGGTTTAAATATTTTTTATTAGGAATAAGTTTTTAATTATTTTAGTATTAAATTTGTGTTAGTTTTGGAAATTTAAATTACTAGTGTTATATTTAGAACAAAAACTTGATTTAATGCTATTTTAGTCAATTGCTCAAAAAAATAGTGTGATAAGCTTTTTCACATAATGGATCTCAAAAAAAAAGAATTGAACTTCCTGGAATTTCCAAAAAATAGACGGGTTTAGAATTGGTTTATGTAAATATTTCTCCAATAAACCAATTAAAAGCAATCTAATATGATTAATAACAAAAAATTTGCATATTCTGTTATTTATATGTTATAATGCAAACCAAAATGTTATCAATAAAAAAATCACTTGTAAGATGATAGAGAGAAACGTAGGAAAGAAATGATAGAGAAGAATGGTGATGTGGAAAATTAATCAGATAAACTTTCGGATTAGGTTAAATGTAAAGGTGATGTTTTTTCGGATATATATGCAACGTCAGTCACAACTTTCGACACATAATTACTAATAATATCTGTTCATCTGATCTCTACTTCCATTACCAATATTTTAAGAGAAATCTAAACAATGATTTGTTTAAGTTTCACTGTCTTAGTGGAATAATTGGCTTCTCCAACCACCGATGTTATTTTTTATTTTTATTAATTCAAAATCTTTTAAAATATATTTTAATTTATATATAAGCGTTGTTCGTTTTTCTGCCGCAGTGTCTGCGGCAGCGACTTGCGGTTAGACGCTGCGGTTAGACGTTGTAATATTGTTGTTCGTTTGATCGCATGTATCGTTGTGATGTCGATTAAAATTTTGCGCGATCGCAGTTGACTGCAGGAATCGCGTTTGTAAAATTCAACGAACAACGCATATAGTAAAGTTTTGTTTTGATGGAATCTTATGCATTATTTTGTTAGTAAAATTACACGTGATAATTTTTAATTGAAGTATATATAAAAACAATTATTTAAGAAACAAGTGTAAGTGTATTTCAATGACTGACTTGATTTATATTACTCAAAAATGATACACACTAGATTATTAAAACAAGAGTAATACCCTAAAATAGCATCTTTTAAAGTTTTTCTTCCAAATCTAGCATCATAAAATTAAATTCTGAAAATAGCACAAATACTTATGTGAAAATACTTATTTATTCTAAATAAATTATACATAAACTTAAAGTATTGTATTTAAGTTCATTATTTCCAATTTAAGATTTAATTTTTTTTCTATTAAAATATAGTTTTAATGCATTTTAATCTTAAATTTGTACTATTATTGGAAATTTAAAATAATGATGCTATTTTTAGAACAAAAACTTAAAAATGTGGTATTTTAGACATTTGAACTATTAACAAAGCCAATCCTAAATTTTGGAAGACCATAAAATAAAAATAAAAAGAACTGTTTTAAAAAAATGAGTTGGTTTAAATTAAATCAATTTTTTAAAATTAGGCCACAAGGTCATAGCAATGAAATTAAATATGTTGTATTACAAACCTAACAAAGATTATAATTGTCAAATTTTTAAAAATTATACATAATTTCAGTCAAAATCATTTACACGTAAGTATTATAGTTGATACATCGCACTATGATGACGTCCCTCAATGTGACGCATGCATGCATGATTAAGGATACAAGTAGAGAAAATACATAGTGTACGCCACGCTCCAAGTCAACAACTCATACAATACGATTTTTCCATGAGTTGTCGTCTCATTCCTTAGTCTATGCTTATTTTGAGGACTCGAGAATTTGATAATTCAACCTAAAAAAACAATTCATTATCCTATGGATTGTGTAATAGATATCCATAACTTATTAAATTTAATGGATTAAATATTTAACAACGAGTCTGGTTTATTTATCAATGAAATAAATTAGCATAACATAGTATTATTTTAGGGCAAATGTCTAAAATAGCATTTTTCTAAGTTTTTGTTTCAAAAATAGCATTATTAGTTTAAATTTCCAATAATAGTATAAATTTAAGATTAAAATGCACTAAAACTATATTTTAATAAAAAAATTAAACTCTAAATTGGAAATAATAAACTCAACCACAATACTTTAAGTTTATGTATAATTTATTTAGAATAAATCAGTATTTTCACATAAATATTTGTGTTATTTTTGAGAATTTAATTTTATGATGCTAGATTTAGAAGAAAATTTTTAAAATATGCTATTTTAGGGTATTACTCATTATTTTAAGCATAAATCACGTTTTTAGCAAAACAGAAAATGTGATTTTGAGGGGAAATAATATAAATTACGTTTTCAAAGTAAAAATTATGATATTGTGTGAAATCAAGAAATTATTTTTATGGGAAAATTGTACTCTTTGGTAAGAAATGAAGGAATGTAGTTTTTGGCAAAAAAATAGAATAATGTTTTTTTGTGGAAAAATCAGAAATTGAGATAGAAAAGAGTGGAATTAGGTGTGTTTAGTAGGTAATGAGAGCTACATATTTCGTGTAATTGGATGTAATGCTATTAATAGTTGGTGTAGAAAATCACAATCGTCATACATGTCACTATATAAGCATCAATAGTTGCTATAGAGCAATTTTTTAAAATAGCATATTTTTATCTTTTATTCTATATATAATATTATTAGTTTTAATTTCTAAAACTAGCAGGAATATAATATTAAAATATTTGCAGGAATATAATATTAAAATATTTTTATTCAAAATAAAAATTTAAATTTTAAGTTAGAAAAATAAATTTAAATATAATATTTTATTTTATTTATAATTTTTAGATAAATAATTATTTTTACATAATAATTTATGTTATTTTAAAATTTTTATTTATTATATTATATTTGAAATAAAACTTAAAAATACTATTTTTAAATATTATTCTAATTTTTTAATTATTCAATATTCTATTAACAATATATATATATATTATGACCAATGATGTTATCTTTCTATATTTTTTTTTGTCAGTTTGCTACAATGAACCGAATCTAATAACTCATCATATTTATTCGAAAATTTAACATTGTTATACGAATATTTAATACTATCATACGAAAATTTAACACTGTCATACGAATATTTAATACCATCATACGAAAATTTAACATTATGATACGAGAGAAGATATAATCGAATTCTATATTTTTGGGATAGCCGTAAAAATAATACAATTACTAGTGCATTTAGTCTTTCGAGTCTCTCTATATATAATCGTGGCTTCTGGTTAATGGTTAGACCAACACACAAAATAACATATGATATATTTGTGTAGAATTGATCATTTGTATACCACAATGACAAAAACACTGGCGATTGATATAAGATCTGCAGAGGGGCTCAAGGTTAACCGGCGACTGGTTAAGAGAAAGACTTTCGCCGTTGCAAGAATCGGTGACAAATCTCGAGAGACCGATCTTGACGAATTTGGAGGTAACAGTCCTATATGGAACTATAAGGGGGAGATGCCCATAAATGCGAATTTACAGTTTATCTCCATTGAGGTATTTTATCGAACAGGTTCTGGGCGTGCCAAAAAGATAGGGGAAGCTAAAATCCCAGCAACGGATTTCATGGGAAGGTATTCACCTGAAGGCCATTTGAATTTTTTGAGCTATAGATTGAGAGATGAATATGGGGATAAGTGTGGAATCGTGGATGTTTCGATCATGGTTAAACCCAATTCCACAGAGACGACGACGTTCAAGTCTTCTTCTTCTTCGGAAAGTAATCACACGGCAATCACGGATTACGTCGCGTGTTCGTCACAAGCGGCGGAGACTGGTTTGTGGAGATCGAGAACGGAGACGCCGTCGATTGATGGATACGGTGATCGTGTTGTTACCGGAATTCCGATATGGTGTGTGATTCAACGGCCATCTTAATTACTTGCCTGCACAAATTATTCTTCGTCTGTTCCAAAGATTTTCCCAATTCGGAATTGAGGAACAGAAAATATGTAAAATCACCTTTTTAATACTACAAAATTGGAAACAAATTTGATTACGTAATAATAATGATGATTGATGATTTCTTCTTTTCCACGTCACCACGATGACTTCACACACACGGCAATATAATTTGATTGTTCAGTTAATAATTTTATCCATTGATTTATAAACCCAAATGGTTATCATTAAACCTAACTCACTGGAAAACATTTTTCAACCGAACTATATACGTATTTGCATTACATTCTTTTTAAAGAAAAAGAGACAAAAACAAGAAAAGCAATTTCGTTTACATAACAAATCTCAAGGTCTTCTTTCTTGTCCTTTTTTCCTCTGTCGTGGTCAGAGAATGAACGAGTTTTAGTGATGATGATGATGATGATGAATTCCTCCCATACACAGTCAGAGAGCAACGGCTCGTCTTCCTCCTCAAACTTGTTCACTGCCACTATGTTCATCATTTTTGAGAATATTGAATTTGCAGAGAGGGCAAGTTGCGTTGATTCTTAGCCATTTGTCTACACATAAACTGTGGAAATGGTGTCTACAAGGAAGTTCCCTTAGTTCTACTCCATCTTCATATGCACATAGACAAATGCTGCATTCCTGCAACGGTTTTTGTTTTTGTTTTCATCTTTTGCTCAAATCATTTAAGTGTCTTTATCCAAAAAAGAGGCTTTGATTTTGGTTACTCACAGCATCTTCGCTAGATATGACGCGTTTAGTTTGACAATCAACACCTATTTCAGTCATTATCCCTCCTTGAGTTTCCGGGACTTCACCATTTACCGTGACAAAACTGAATTTTGAAAGCCTTTCTATCTCTTCCTCAGGCGCACCTTCCTGAAATTGTAATAACAAAGACATTTGAAACCAAGTGGAGTTTAGAAATCGCTTATTAGGAAAACATGTGATTCATTAACCTCAATTACCTGATCTGCTAATGCATACAAGATCGCGATGATGCAAGGTAAACAACAACAAACAGCAATACCAACTAGACTAGCTACCGCAACACAAATGACAACAAAGATAACATCAAAGGCAAGGAATGCCACACAGAGCCTACAAAATCCAAGAAACAAATATTTGATTAAAGTCTATTGAGTGAATAAAAGCAAAAGTGGAAGAACAACAGAGAACTGTTATTTTTCGGCAACAACAAACCAGTAGAGTTGAGGCGATGACTGAGCCAGTGCCTCGGTATCACCTGTGACCCAGTAAAACCCGATGATCCACCAGACAAAAGAGAACATCGTATTCGCGGATTCAAGGTGCTTGACGAAACTGGATTAGAGAGAAACAAAAACAGAGTAAAAACCAATGGAAAAACAGTACATTCACTTCAACATTTGTATACAATCCTAGTGATTCCTTCATCCTAAAATGGCTCTGAAACTAAGCGAATAATAAAGTCTACCACTTAAACTTAAGCATCAGTGATACACTGATACTGATGCCAATACGAAAAGCTGCGAAATTGAAGTTCCAGAGATCAAAGAATATGAGGGAAAATAGAAAGTTAGAAACTTTGACCTAGCTCGATGGTCATCATCAGCCTCGTCCATGCCATAACCATCAGATTCGTCTTCGCTTCCGCTGAGAGAACCGTGATTCGAGGAAACTTCTTCACCCGGAGAATTAGCTTCTCGGCGTCGTTTATACTCAGCAATTACACATCCAACGTGAAACAAACATTGAAAATTATACCCAATTATCCATAGCCTTAGAGGAACCTGGGGATTTTCTTCAGAACTAAACCCTAGAATCGCGATTGACACAATCACAAAGACAAAATTCCACAGTATGTCTAGGGCTATAATCGGTTTCGAGTAAGCCCATTCACTCTGCCGCTCCTCAAGCTGCTCAGCCGCCACCTCACGGACACGAACGGATGGCTCACGGAGCATCATCCGGCGGTTACTAGCGCGGCGGACAAGCCTCGACGCTGCACCTCGAAGCGGCTGAGAATAACGCGGGATGTTACGCCTGTTCCGGCTTAGAAGCGGCGAAACGTCCATCGCCGGAGAAGAAGAGGCTGGGACAGAAACCGGTGGATTCATCAAACAAAACCCAAAATCTGATTTAGGAACCTACCAACTTTTCTAAATTTCGAAGAAATCCTGGGTAATCGGGTTCGTTCGGAATGATCCGAATCTCGATGAGCCAAGGTTTGAAAAATCGCTGGAAATCTGCCGACTGTTGACTGGACAATTCTCCCACGAAAATATGGATTAGAAAGATTACACCGATGTTTTTAAATGATAGAAACAGATATCCAGAGCTGCGTGCCGTTTAGAAACAAAACATGTATGCTGTTTGTAGTGTCCGTAATAACCAAATGAAGCGTTTTTCATTTTCTAATGAAACCAAAATAAAAAGTTGCTTAAAAAAGATTTTCCGCTGCCGGGCTTCGAACCCGGAATATGTTCTTAGAAAGAATATTTAACCAGTGTGCTACAGCAGAACTTTGTTATAATCTCTCATCTATTTTTTAAGATGTTTTTGTGTTGACTTTTTAAAATATCAGTTCAATTAATTGTTGTTGACTTTTTAAAATTTTAATTAATGAGTTACATTACTACGTTTGTAAGGGTATTCATAATTTTTAATTAATGTATGTATATCTTTCCTAATTATATCTTTGACCATCTTCTTCTGTTTTATTTTGTAAGTAATCATTTTTAGTTAATTTGTTAATATCTTTCCTTTGTTTGTCACCAATGGTGTAGATCTTTCCTAAATAATTTCTTTGACCATCATTTACGGTATTTGACTCAATTACATATATATATGATACTGATGAGGAGTAGATTATCATATTATACAATCATTGAATTTTATTAAAAATTAACAGTATCATTCGAAGATGACTAAAGCTACAATTCTTGCTATCTTCATGGTCCTTCTCGTCTTAGGTTTGTTTTACACATTTTGAATATATTCAACGTTTCTTCTCTTTTGATTATTTGATGGGTATTTTGTTTATCATCTTTTTATATGTTTTAGAAGAAAAATTAATATGAATAAATGTGGGAAATGTGAATGTAAGGAATGGAGACGAATGAGACGCAAGGACAAGAAATGTGTCATGAATATATGACAGGAAAAGTGCCCTGTGAACCCAAACAGTGTAACGCTCAATGTATTTGGAAGTGGAATGGAAGGGGCAATTGTATGCCCTCTAGCAACACTTGTCTCTGCACTTTTAAATGCAAAAATTGATCTCTTCTTTCTTTTCTGTAATCTATTTTCAAAGTAATAATAAAAAAAAGCAGATGTTCTTACAGACATCTCTATAGTTTTTAATGTGAAAATGATATATATGCCATAATTCGTATTTGTCAATCTTAACTAGCAACAGAAAATCGCAATCTAGTTGTTGTTCAGTGTACTAAGATGTCGATTATTCACTTCGGAGTATTGAAAAAAGACGAGGAAGCTGTGTGAAGTTGTTAAATTCGTTGAACCGAATAATTGCTGGTTTAATCTTTTAACGGTTTAATTGTAAAATCCGGTTTAATGTCTATATAAACTAAACGGGTTTCTTCGGTTTGCAACTTGGTTTTCGTCTTTCTTTTATTTTTCGGAGTGCTCTGTTTCTTGTTCATAGAACAGAAGTTTTTTTCGAAGCTTTTTTCTTCTTGATGAATATTTCGGTTTGTGAGTGTTCGGGTATTGTGTGTAATTAGTGGATTTGCTGGACAGAGATCTGGCCCCTGAGACGTAACCTTTATTCCGAAAGTGAACTCAGGGTAAACAAAGTTTCGTGTATTTTTTTCTGTTTTCGATTAATTAATCGGTTAGCCACATTATTGAGCTCAGTTGATGAATGTAATCATTGATGAATGTAAATGATGAAAAATATATCATTAATAGTTTAATTTATGATAGATATCTTTAAATTATAAATTTTTAAAATCTTTACGAGACATCTACAAACTAAAAGACCTAATCAAGTAATCATGACATCAAAGCAAAATATAGGCATAATATTAATTATAACTAATGCTATGAGAATTATTGAATGTTCTTATGTTCATTTCTCTTCCAAAATACCATCTTCTGTTTCTTTCCCACTAGCATTTTATCTCATGATGTGAGGAATCTGATGATTCAATTCATCATTGTGAAAAAAATTATTTGTCGAAGTAAATACCAAAACGAAAATATAGATTCATGAAGATGTAAAAACATGATTGAGACCATATCGTTTTAACTATATTTATATTCACGTCATGCGTGGGAAAACATATTCATAAATTATTTAATATTATTTATTAGTAAATGTAAATTAGATATTTATTTTTTTATTTTTTATTTTAAATTATTTTTAATATTATTTTTGTATGTGTAAATTAAGAAAATTAAAAATTTGTTTTTACTAAATTAATAGTATTTTTTTTGTTAGTTTAAATAAAATATATTAATTTTTAACCAAATTAATAATAATGATATATATTGTAATTATTCTAATAATTTTAATCTATTTCTATATTTATTTAAAACTCATTGTAGTAATAACACGTTAATATAATATTTTTGTTAATAATACATTAGCATGAGATTATTTTATTAAAATGTTTCTGAAATAAAATATTAAAGATTTAGAAATAATTATTTGATATCATGCTATTGAGGCCAAGTAGATTCTTTTTTTGTATTTGATCTTTGTTGTTATAGTTAGAGAAGCAACATGATATCACATCACTAATAGTTTGGGATGATGAATTTATTGTAGATGCACCTACTTATAAAGGAGTGGAAATTTTTTATAAGTTACACAATATCGTTTGATCTTAAAACGCATTTTTTTTGTCATTGGGTCACAACGGACTGACCCAATAGTCCAATATTTTTATACGAAGATTTAGCACTTTCCACACCTCTGAAATGGACGTAGAGGTGATACAACCACTAGACCACTTGCTCCTCCCATCTTAAAACGCATTTATAAGTTTAGCATTTCAAAAGACTCTACCAAAAAAAACGTAGGTTGGTAATGATAGTGATAAAATGATATCTTTCCACATTTATTTAATTTTTATATATTTATTTCATGAGATCTTCTTCCGTTTCTAGTTGATTACAAGTTGATTTTTACCTATTTTAATATTTTGTGATATTTTATCATTTCATATATATTCACATTCACATTCACATTCACATTCACATTCACATTCACATTCCTACTGTATCATCAAAAAATGACTAAAGCCATAGTTCTTGCTATCTTCATGGTCATCCTCATTCTAGGTTTGCTTTACACATGAAACATATTACTTTTCCACTTTTGTTCACTTTTATTCATATTAGTGTTATTCGTTTGTCTGCCACATACGTTGCGGCAACGACTTACGGTCAGACACTTCGGTTAGACGTTATAATATTGTTGTTCGTTTGATCATCGCAAGTTGTCGCCGCAGGTTGTATCGCAATTGTTTAATCGCAAACGTTACAATTTTGCAACGGTTAAAATTTTTTACCGTAGTTTTCTGCGGTCGATCGCATCGATTGACCGCATGAATCTACGGTGGTCAAACGAAAAACGTTTGACCGCATGACGCAGACACATGTTTCTACGACTACGAAACTAACAACACTATTATCTTTTTATTCTCTATATATGTGTAAACTGAGGTTACGATTACAATATTTGGAATTAGGGATGGCGACGAAGGAAACACAAGGAGAAAAATTGTGTCGTGCAAATATAATAGAAGAAGAAAACTGTGAGTCACTGGTGTGTGCAGCAGAGTGTGGTATGAAATGGATCAATGCTACAGGCGAGTGTTTGGGTATAAGAGACAAAATCTGCACTTGCATTTTCCCATGCTAAACTCTATCTTTTCTTTTTCTTTTTTTTTGGTATGAAAATTGATATGTTTTTGTTATCCATAAACTATCATTAGTTACAGTAATAAATTCATGTATTGGTTGAATAAAAAATATAATAATGCAGCATTTTTTAGGTTTTATTTGAATGTGAAATCTGATATTGTTTATGGGCAATTCTCAAAAATATTACAAATTATATTAGTTTCAGAAATAACAACAATAATTTTAGTTTTTATTATTATTTTTTTTATAAATACCACGAAACTAATTAAGATTTAAATCATAAAATCTAAACTATAAATCAAATACTAAATCAAATAAAATATTTTTCTTCAATTAAAAATAAACGAAAGAATTACTATCATAACTCATTTTTCACAACGTTTTTATTGAACATATTGGTAATCTAATATTATGTATATGTTGCTAAAATTTTACATAATAATTTTTGTAATACTTTTGGAAAAACATTTAATAGTCGTTCTGAAAAAGGTAAAATTATTCATGATATGTTAAAAAAAATCTTTCTTGTAATATTTTTGAAAATTATCATTGCCTTTCACTTTATATTTATTATATTTCAAACATGACCATCTATAAAGAAGATTTTGAAAGAAGATTAATTTAGTATATTCCAAATGTAAAACTAGTATTCAATATTTTCTTACCTTTTTTTAGCTTATGTGCTATATTTTTAATTTTGTTGTGGTTTTTGGTTATTTGATTAATTATCCCAAAATTCAAATGATTTATCAGATTCGAAATGGTGACTTTTATATGTCAATCTCAAATCAAATTACACTATGATGACAATTAATACTATTTAGACAATCTTAATTAGTCAAAATCAACAATCCAAAATATAATGCTATCAAATCTTATGAAGTTTTAATTCGAATTCAGTTGCCTTATTCTTCTACCTTACCATAAATTCTATCACACTTACTAAATAGAATTTTAACAATATTAGTTATCATTTCAAAGTTTTTTTTTTTATTAAATTCTAAAAATCTTTCATGTTTTGTGCTTTTATACTTCTTCAGCATCTATTTCATAGTTTTAAAAAAAAATTAATTTCATGAATACATATAATATTAATAATTATGAACTAAAACGTTCGCATCTTTTCACATTTAAATAATTTCTAAATTTATTTGTTGTTTGTTTATGGCTTTTTCCATTTCAGGAGTCTAATTAATTGGTAGTTAGTTATTTTCATTCTAAACTCGTAACAGTTTTGGAAATATAATAGATGCATGCATCCAATTTATCACATATATACACATAGTTACATCCATCACTTAAATATTTTAATAGTATCAACATAAAAGATGATTAAAAACACCATTCTTGCAATTTTTATGGTTGTCTTCGTTTTAGGTTTGGTTTACATTTACTTCTTAATCATTTTTATTATTTGATGGGTTTTAAATGTGTATGATTAGGAATGGCGATGAAGGAGACGCAAGGACATAAAATATGTCATGACTATCTTGATGGAGACCACTGTGAGATTAAACAGTGCAGGTCTTTGTGTGCTGCCAAGTGGAAAGGAACAGGAACCTGTGTTATTCCTGGCGACATACCATTAAACCAAACTTGCCTTTGCAGTTTTAGTTGTCTTGATTGATTTTTCTTTATTACCTATAAACTATTATCAAATGTCTATTTTAGTAAAATAAAAATAATATTTCAATCTTTTTAATTTTTTATGTGAATGTGAATTCTGATTTCAGTTTCATCAACTATAAAAACTGCTAATTTTGTATCAGCATATGGTGAGTTATTGATCATTATCAATACTAGCAATAAAAAATGCAATGAATAGAGAGAATCAATTTTATACAATTTTGGATTCTCCAAGAGCAAATGTCTTTGGCGGAAATTATTTTCTCGCACTAGTATTGGAGGTGGGCTACGTCCTACAAAAAACCCGAGATTGGGCTAACGCATATTCGGCCCATTACAACAGACTCAATATCAAAAGAGTGGGTGCACCCTTATCGAGAAGACGTCGGGCAGTTCATAGATACGTCCGGTCTCACCAACTATCGAGTACGGGGGCGAGTTTCCCAAATATCAGCATTAAATAATATTTAGAAACATTTATTGCAATAAATGATTACTGCGTTGAAAATTAAGCGAACTGCGAATATAAAAAGAGAAGTTTGCGGCATAATTAAGAAAAAAGATTTTAATAGCTCGAACACAATAAAACACTAAGAATTATAACCGATCTCAATAATAAAACACTCAAAACCTTTCACTATTTACTCATTCCTTTTTGTTTTTCTCCGATTCTAACAAATACCTAAAGTTAGTGTTCTACGTTCCCATCTAAGAACTTGAGATCCAACAACTGATAAAGTCGAAACCACGATGATTTTAACACAGGGCTTATTGGCATTGATTGGTTAAGCATAGCCAAAGAAATAACTTTTATGCGTTATTAGAAGACATCTCCAATGGTTTATTCTGTTTTTGTTTCTTAATTTTTAATTTTAAAATAGCGAAGAAGTTTGCTCCAACAGTTTACTCTTGTAAAAATGGTATTTTATTTTATATTATTATTAATTTCTTACAAACCGTTTTACTTTTCAAATATACAAATTTTGTCCTTTTAATTTATATTTTCAACAATAATATAATAAAATTATAATTTGATTAAAATTAAATGTTTACTATGAAGTGAACTTTGATTTCACCACATAAATAGAAAAAATGATTAGCTAATACATTTGTAAACATCATTAATGCTTTTCAGAGTTGATCGAGTCAATACAAGAAAAGGATACAAAAAAATTACATAAAGATTTCAACAACATAAACCAAAAGAAAACCAATCCAAATTACAAATTTTTGTATGTTTTGTTTGTTTGGTTTTAAAATTTGTATCGAGTCAATACCCGAACCATCACAAAACGGGTTCCCCACAAAATGAGGTTCGTTCTTGACTCAATCCACACCGTACGATCTAATTCAGGTGCTATCACATTGAAGAGCAGCTTTAATCTTTTGTACGGTGCATGATATCAGATTATTAACCGTCTCTACAGATTCCACCGTCAGCTTAGCGGTCGGCAAACTATTCACTAGAATCTGAAACGCCACCGTTAGTAACGATCCTCCTTCCTCCATGCACCCACCGTTACCGTTACCGTTACCGTTACCGTTACGTTCCTCTGCGGCGGAGAGCTGCTGAGCGTTAGGGAGAATCGCGAATCCTGAGGGAAGCAATGCCACGTAAGCTGAATCCCCACCGTTCATGACAGCTTGCATTGCTGGGATATCAACGGGCGCGTACACCACAACCGCTCCTGCAGCGTCTATGCTTGTCTCTTGTAGTATCAGCATACTACTCTGATTTGCATTTATTGTCTGCACAAATAGTAATCAATTAAGGGGTAAAATCGGAAGATAACAAATACAAGCCCATAAGGAAAACAATAAATAAATCACATATATGACCGATGTGTCGTTTCGATGCTGTCACCGTCACAAAGCCAGAAGTCAGGGGTAAAATAGAGAAACGAGACCAATAACGCAAAAACATAAAAGTAAAAAAGAAGGTTTTCGAAACGTCAGCCAAAAAGGAAAGAAAAAAGGTCAACATGTCTTATTAATTTTGACTTTACTACTCCATACTTCCAAATTCTAGATTTGTCCGTTTTCAATCACACGCGACAAGATTCATATGACCACATCAGCCTGGGGTCACGCAACACAAGTCATTTCACACACAGCTAATATATAAATATAATAATTTTAGGTTTCAAGTGATTTTTAAAACCGGTGATTCTGAAATTACGTATTTTTAGCAAACCGTAAACGTTAAATAGAAAGAAAATATTCTAAACCGACTAAATTTCAAGCAAAACCGAAATTTGAAAATTAGCGTAGTATAAATGTAAGTGTGAAAATAGATATGCTTACGGTGGCACGGAGGAGAGAGACGGAGTTAGAATGGTCATGGCCTTTAGCGATATGGGCCATCTCTTGCATGGGCCCACCGTTTGATAAGATATCCCATTCTGATCTCAGTCGTTCATTTCCAAGGAAATCAAACAGACGCCGTGGAGAAACCGGCATCAATACAGAAGTAGCAGCGTTTAGAATGATGCCAGGAGGTTCACCAGGATTGTTTACACTTTTCCTTGTCATGATCCTAACATCCTCGTCTACGTTACCGACGTTTAATACACTCCATTTCTGTAAGGATAATGCACAAACGCCGCCGCAGAAATTATCAGTCATCCGCTTTGCTAACTTCAACATGCTTTTCCTCCCGCTGCAGCTAATGGCTGTCACCCACAATTATAACACAAGTTCAACAATTTAACACAAGATAAACATTTCTATAACGAGATATAAAACGCAGCGTTTTAGGGAGGTTACGAGTAGGGCTACGTGAAGGGGACACAGTGGAGGACATGAGAATGGTGAGGCATTCGCATTGACGTTGTAACGCAGCCATCCATCGCTGTGCGCCAAACGCTAGGCCGCATCTGAGTAACGGGCGGTATAAACGGTGGATGCGGTTTTCATCGTACTCTGTATGCTCGATCCACGTTACCTGCAATTTGTTTAAACTATGTATAAGTGTTTAATGTGAGCCTTAGAGAAAAATGAAAAGAATGTTAAATTTCACGTTGAAACTGTCAAATATGTATATATTATGATCGTGTGTATTCGTAAATCTTGACGTTGTAAAAGTTAAAATTGATATGGAAAAATGGTAAAGAAAAATGGATTTTATAAGCGTTGGGTTTGATGCACGATCCAAGGGCACATAACTCGGAGAGATTTAGATGCTTCTGATCAATAAAATATTGAATTTTTTTACCTGCATAATATATTAGTTAAGTAATGTCATAAACCCAATGCATAAGAAACTTTTTATTATATTAGTATAGTTTATAATCAATCTCTCGGACAAACCAAAGACCCCACCACCTGTGGCACCTAGAGAAGTGTGAAACCAATGCAAGAGTATATTACGGTAAATCAGTATATGAAAATATAGGTGAAAACTTTACCATATGGTATACAAATAATCAGTACTTATCTACTTATGCTCTTTTAACGTTAAATTTTGAGACAAAAAAGTAAAATATTTTGTGTTAGTGTTACCTTAGAGTAGCCATTGGCCAAGTCTTGAACGAGGCAACCGGACGGTAACCTTCTACAGCTGGGAGAAGAACCATCTCTTATGAAATCAATTGAGACATCCACGACCGCCCAAACACCTTCAGCGTGCTGTTTACAGAACCGTAGGAACGATACTTGTCGAACAGGCACGAGTGGTGACAACAATTGAAGCTCGGCGTGCATCTAATTAACCAAAAAAATTAAAAGAGAGAGAAAGAGTAAAATACCCAGTTGATCAATTAAGAGATTTGTGAATGTAAATGGTGGTAACGCATTTACCAGGTGGAGTGCACCGTTTCGTGTCCCTCCCATGCCATTAGAGAGGATTTCAGTTGTTGAAGTTCTTGAGATCATACACGGAAACATCTCCGCCCATCGTTCCTATCAAAAACAATCATTAATGAATTTGTTCGAGTAAATATTGTGTTTAATTAGTTACTAACCGAGTCCATCAAGGTTTCAACGAGGGCTAAGCTATTGATGATAACCGTTCCAGATTCTTTAGAAGCTTCTGTGACAAACGCATCT
Source organism: Pugionium cornutum (assembly GCA_018901935.1). NCBI lineage: Eukaryota > Viridiplantae > Streptophyta > Magnoliopsida > Brassicales > Brassicaceae > Pugionium > Pugionium cornutum. Next base: position 867,804 of record CM032157.1, read on the forward strand.
TGTTTTGGTCCAACACACCGACTGAAACTTGTGTCGTACTCTTCCTTGTTAAGCATTTCAAACCCAGTATCCGAGCTTCGAACCCAGAGCGGCTCGCGTGTCTGAGCCATCTTCACAAGCTCATCCATAGCCGCAAGAGCTAAGTCCAGATATCTTGATCTCTGATCAACATCGCTAACGCTAACCGGTGGTTGACGGTTAACCGGGGCCAAGCAAGAACCGATACCATTGTAAATCTCAAACCCTGGAGAAGGTTGAGGCATCGACTGAGAGGAGAGTGTGAAACCACCCCCATTACAGCCACCAGAGCCGACGCCGAGGACGAGTGCTGCGTCGGGTATATGATGTGAACCGGTTGGTAATGGAATCGAATGGCCAAGGAATTTACCGGTTAAGGCGCGGATTCGGTCTAATTCGTCTTTGAGGCGTGCGTTTTCGATTCTGAGGTGTTGCTCTTCCATGGAGATCTCGCCGAGGACGGCGGGTCCGCCGCAGTTGCCGCACATAGGATTTCTCATAGCTTCGCGTACTGACATATTTTCCGCTCGGAGCTTATCGTTCTCTTGCCTCAACAAAGCATTCTCATGGCGTTCGATTTGAGTCTGCAAACAAAACAAAAATAAACAAAAGCAGAAAACGAAGATGATGACGGCTTTTCGAAGACTAACCTTCATCTGAGTACGGCGATTCTGGAACCAGAATTTGACTTGACGTGGATCTAAGTTAAGTCGACGGCTGAGATCGAGACGCTGCTTCTCATCAGGATGTGCACACTCTTTAAAAACCCTAAAAAATTCCAGGATTTAGATCGATATCAAATCATCGAAGAACGAAGAATTACATAGGGGATTGTTGGGGGGTAATGAGTGTTACGATTCGAGGTCTTGTATTTGTTTTGGAGTGTGACGATGGTAACGTTTCTTCTTTCTCGGCGGTTTATCGCCACTTTCTAAATCATCACCAGAGACTGCTTCAGCGTTGTCGCTCTCAGATCTGCTTTCTGCATCTTCTCCTCTACTCTTACGAGTTACATTCGACTCGAACATTTCTCCGTTTCTACTGATTACTCCGTTATTTTCCACATTTGTTTGCTGCTTGAAGAAGAAACCCAAATCCAGAGATTACAAGTAAGCTAAGAAGAAGAAGAAGAAGAAATCAAATATGTAAAGAGTGCGTGCAAACTTACGATTCCGAGGGAGAGACTGTGAGGGGAGAAGGGGCGAGAATGATGTATAAGGCTATGATGAGGCGTAGCAATGGCATTTCCAAGCATGGTAGCTGCGTCGGAGAAAGATATATGGTCACTGTATGGAACATCGGAGATAAGCTTGGCGTCTTTATCTCCGGAAGAACCGTCGCGGAGAAAATCGTCAAAATTCATGAGAATGAAGAAGGAAAATACTTAATCAGAGGAAATCCGCAATAGATGGAATAGAGAAAAGCCCTAACTGATAGAAAGCTTTGTCGCTTCAGTGCATGTCCATGAAAAAGAGAGAGAGAGCCATAAATGAAAAAGGAAAAAGACGACAGAAAAGACGAAGAAGGAAGATAGACAAGTTTTTTTAGGTCTTAAAATAATTATTTAAAAAGGTAAAAAGAAAAGAAAAAAAAGAGATGTGGAGTCATTGGAAGCCTTACAACGATTGAAAAGTTGGGTTTGACTCTTTACATTAAAATCCTTTTTGCTATTTTAAGTCCACTTCAAATGGTAAATAAAATAAGGATGAGTTTTTTGAAATTACTATTTTACCCCTTCTCTTGGCTACTCTAAAAGATTATTTTGGTATCTTAAGCTGTTTTTTTGGGTTAATTAATTTATTTCGAACATATTTCTTCACGATGAGTGTTAATGCATGGTAAATAGTACTAACTGGATTTATATTTTTAAAAAAATGATAAAGAGTATTTAAAATTTTATCTTTGAGTTGAAGTACTAACTACTTTAATTAGTTATATTTTTCATTTTATTCTAGAAAAAAAAATTAAAATACAAAAAATGAATTAAAATAATTTAAACTAACTAAGATAAAAAAGGATCTTAATTTAATTTAAACTTTAAATACCTATTTAAACAAATTTTTATTTATATGAAAAAAAATATTTACAAATTATATAATATTGTTTATTACTAAATATAAATTAAATATTTATATATTCTTAACTTTTATTTAAAATTATTTTTAATAATAATTTTAGTATATATAAATTAAGAAAATAAAAATATGTTTTTTATGAATTTAATATTATTTTTTAGTTAGTTTAATAAGATATATTAATTTTCTAATCAAATTAATAACAATGACATATATCGTAATTATTGTAATATTTAAATCTATTTATATATTTATTAGATCAACATGATATTTATATTAATAACATATTAAAATAAAATTATTTTATTAAAATATTGTTAAAATAATATATTAAAAATGTATATCTATTAGTATAAGTCTTTGTATCTCAGTGTAGAAAAGATGGTTATTAGTATTTGAAATATAATTAATGTTGTTAACAATATATATAGTATTTTTAGTAGTACACTTGACAGACTAGCAAATGTTTGATATAATGTTTCTCATATATCATTTCTGAGTTTCGTTAACTCCTTAAGAGATTCAGGTGTTATTGTCATTCAAAATATCTACAAATATTCAATAATCAAAATATCAAAACTATGAGAGGAATTTATAGACGAAGCGATTTGGTCGATGGTCTATAAGCAACCACATGAAAGATTAAATAATCCTTTTTTATATTCTAAAACTAGTTTGATAGAACACTAAAGAAACAAGGGTTTAGGGAAGTCAACTACATGAATTTATGCGAATAAATATATTTTTATCTGTACTTTTTAGATCTTTTCTAAGTTACATAAACTGTGTTTTTCTTCCGTAAACTACATAAACTTCATAAATTATTCATATTACAGAAATTTAGTTAATGTTTACACGTGAAATAACTACTAAATCTGGTTATAATTCGAAAATCTAGTTTTATTATCAAAATAAACTCAAATTAAAACCAGATTTTCGAATTAAAATAAGATTTAGTAGCTATTTAACGCATAAACATTAATAGAATTTCTGCAATTAGAATAATTTATGAAGTTTGTGTAATTTATGAAAGAAAAATACAATTTATGAGATCCAAAAAGTACGGGTGAAAATAGGTTTAATCGCATAAGTTTATGTAGTTGACGGAAGTAAAACCAAGAAACAAACATGTAAGTAAAGAATACATATGTTGTTGTTGGAATGGTGGAGTGAGTAAATTTAATGATCCATCTTCCAAAATTGGTGGATCATAAAACTCTTATGGTTTGTGAGTTTTTTTTAGAGTAAAAATGGAGTTATTGCGATTCTAACATAAGACCACCATTAAAAAGGCAAAATCATTCGATAGTTGATTTGTATTAGACCGTCTCATCTTAGAATAATACCTTTACTTACATAAATTATTATCGACAAATAAAAAAACCAATTAGGTTCTTACATAAAGTAAACTGCCCAATTTTCTCTTTTTGTCTGAATCTTGAAAGAAAGAGAATAGTTTATAGAAATATAAAGTGAAGAACTACTTACGAGTTATGTAATGATATTGTATACGAAGAGAATTGGTACAAAAAAATTATTAGAGATTTACATAACTTTAGTACACCCTGAAGCAATGACCAAACTATCATTACGTGTTCAATGATACAAATTATGAATTCAAACTAGTGAAAATGAAACGTAGCTATCGAAATTAAATATCAAAAGTTCTTTGAGACTAGAAAATCAAAAGTTCACACTTAGCCCACATGATTCGTTTTGCCGACATCAAATATTGGTTTTGCAGTTTTCAAGATTGTACTTGTTAAAAAAGAAAGGCATTGCCGTTTCGATTATTATCTTTGAAAATTATAAGAGCTTTGAATTGTAGTGTGACATATGTACACAAAATCATATAATATATAAAAGTTTGGTTGACAAAATGAAATTGGTATTAGTTGGGAGATGATATTTGAGCCCCACCATGCACAATCACTCTTAATTCATAGTGGCCCATGAAACCAAGTGTGTACTTATGTCTCTGCATTTTGACCATTTCACTTTCAATGTGAGATTCTTGCAATTATAGATTCACACGCTTAGAATTCGATTCAAAGTCCAAAGATGATACTTTAAAGAACACTAAACTAAAATTAAAGAAAACAAATGAATAACAAGAGAGCAGAGAGGATTAGACATAAATCTAAGAAATAACTAAACCCGACCAATCTTTCATAACCTTTATATGAACTTGTATTAGCCAACAGATGGAGTCCAATTCAAAGTCTTCTGGCAGCTCTCTCATGATACTCATGTTTAAGAAGGTCGGCTCTCAACAGCATTGCCCTGACATCTCTATCGAATTCGTTTCCCATCTGAAGTACCTTTTGGAAAGTTGCATTCCTCTGATCTGCGTGTCCTGCGTAAAGGATTTTGTTGTGTGAATCAATCCGTGCCTGCCCGGGATGAAAAAAAAGTTTTTAAGGTTTGAAATGACAGTAATAAAACAAAGTTTGCTCTGGAAAGAGAACGGACGTGTATTTGGTTTTCTGTGATCAAGTCTTCGAGCTCCTTCTCTAGACCAGAGATACTGGTCATGAATGCATCAGCCATCCTGCTCAAATCAACAGACACAAATGGGAATGTGTATTGGATCAGTGCTTTCTTCCTTATCTGATCATACAGCGTGATAATGAAGATGGATGTCCAGCAGCAAATTCGCTTTGATACTTTTGGATTTTTGATCTCTGCTCACATTTTTGTTTTCAATGTTGAATGTTCATCTTCCTTCTGATTATTCCATCCTCCCGCTCTCACGGAGGACCGTTTGTAAGTTTATGTTAGAAATAATATGCATTTTAAGCCCATCTCACATAGTTGTTGGGTTTTAATATCTTCCTTTTGCATTGAATTGGGTTTCTGATAGAAATAGTGTAATTTCTTCAGTGAGATCCATAATGTTAACATTCTGTTTTATATAAAAAAACTGAAGTTTTCTATGCATTTTTTATGGATCAACTGGCAATATTTGTATAGCAAATAGGTACACCACAATGCTTCTTTTTTTTTTTTTTTTCTCACAGGTCCTTTTAACAGAATCTTCATTAAACATTTTATCGGAAACAAAAAACTCAAGACATAACAAAAAAAAAAGAATGACTAAACAAAAATATGAATAAACAATTAACAATGAGTGGAATAAAGAAGAATGTGATACAAAGAAGCGTTTACGAGTAAGTAATTACCTCAAATGCTCTAACAAAGATTTATTCATGAAAGTTGCATCGACGAAGATATGGATGATCAAACTTGATGTACTTGGTCCAATACGGTCGATACTTGGACATTGCTAGCTCCAGCCATGGTTTCATGTTCCCATTATAGTGAACCACTGCTGCATTCTCAATGTCTTTTTTATCGATACTCGGGTTATATCCAAGTCCCAAAACATGCCACGCCTTGTTCAAGGGATGTGTTAATCCGTAGAATGTTATTAGTCCTGGTGGTAATGTTCCTAGCTTCCATAGTGTCCTGTTCTCATTCTATACAACAATAACCATAATCAGCATAACTTGATGGTACTCATTATTTTTTTTTATGCTAAAGAGTTATTTTACCATGTTTTGCCACTTATGGTATATACCAGTGATGTCTCTCTTCTTCCACTCCTTTAGGTCGAACATGTTCATCCCATAAGCCCAACCACAAGCGTTTGGATTGAAGTTCCTTGCTATGTGAGGATTCGAAAAGTTGAGATACTTATCGAACCTGTGGAAACTCTCCCCACAGGTTTCTACTGCACCATTGACTTTGCCGTTCAGGTTGACTTCCCAGAGTGGAGTCAAGTCTTTCTGAACAATGATGTCGTCGTCCAGGAACAGGATCTTGTTCAGCTTGGGATAAACCTCAGGGAGGTAGAATCTCAAGTGATTCAACATGGATAGATACTTTGGGTTTCTGTATTTGAGATTCGAAGATCCTGAAGTTGGGTGATCTGCTTTGAAATAGTATTCTCTCATTGCTGCAGATTCAAGCTGACGAAGGACAGGGCAGTAAGATGAATTGAGCCACTTAAACTCATCGACGTTTTCCACATGTATGGTTGCTTTTCCAGGTGGGTTTAGGAGGAACCACATGTTCATTGCTCCAAAATTGAGTTTATCTGTCACAAGGTGAAAAACATGCTTCGAAGGATCCTGCACCAACAGGAAACAACAATTTTAACTCTGCAATTCATGTATGAAGTTAAACATACATATATGAGCAAGACGATAATAGATAATTGTTATACCTTGGCATTCATGATGGTCGAGTTAACAACCACTGACGCAGCTAATACATTGTCAGAAAAGAGGGCATAATGATAGAGATTTGGGTTTTCTAGGTTTTCACTGCGAGGGAACTTTCTTTTCTCCGGAGATAGAAGATAGTAATCAATTGTCAAGCGCATAGATAGGCAATGGATAGGATTCGGAATTGTTTTTGCTGCTAACTGAGCTAGAAAAGTACTCTGTTTCTTTAAGCTTCTGACTTGTTCATCAGCGGTTTGAAGCATTGCTCTAAGCTTTCCAGTAACCAACTTGCAGTCATATAACTGCATCTTGGCTTTAGACAAAGCTTGACCCATGGCTCTGAGTTTATCATGTGCACTATATGAAAATAAATTAATTGAAAATGTTGCTTTAAGAAGTGCACACGGTGAAAAAAAGACAAGTAATAGAAGCAACACTGGGAGAATAACAGAAGCAGAAAGACCAGCTTACCCCCGAGGAAGATCAGCATCAGATGATGCTTCACCCAAAACACGTTGGCTGTCTTTAAGTCGGGCCTGGAGTTCTTGTAACAAATCAGTCTTGTTCTTCAAGGTTGCGATACCGCTATAGACTCTAGCCATGATTACTTGATCCCGCATCAACCGTATATTTGAATCGGAGTTGTCGTTCTCATTTTCTCTTCTCCAAATACTGTATTTTCCAAGGACTGCAGAATCAACAGACTTAGAGCGTTCGATGGCCGCATTTTCGAGTTTCAAAATTGTATCATCATTGTGCTGGACTAACTCATTTGCTCGCATCTCACGTCTTTTCTCTCTTAGTTGCTGAAAAATTAAATATGGTAAGAAAATACTCAGGCATGATAATTTCCAAAATAATAAACGACGCATCCAGATTTTGAACTAAAGTAAAAAATAATAATTACCCTTCTGTAAAACTTTGCAGGTGTCTCAACTTTCTGATGGCTACCATCTGCATCAGAGATATATAGTAGAATCAGGGGTGCAAAACGGTTAATTAGAACAGAATGAACTGAAATAAAAGTCAGTACCTTTTGAATTACTGTCACGTTTTGCATTCATGATACTAGGTGGTTGATTCTGCTTCAAGTAGAACACAAGATGAAAACTATGAGCCAATATAATCGAGGATAGAAATTTTGAAAAGAAAAAAAGCAAATCAGGTTACAAACAAAACCACACCTCGGAATTTCTAAAGGAGGTGTCTAGTCCGACTCCCCGCCATGATGCTGACAAATTGTTTTTCTTGAAAGAATCAAGGCTAAAAGGACCCAAATCAGCTGTGCTAGTTGAGATAACATCTAGTACCTGGAAGGAAAAAAACTAGTAAGAAACGAGCAAAGGATCCAAATCAGTTTGTGCTAGTTCTCACTGATTTACACTTGCCTCTTTTGAGAAAAGAGATCTAACAGACTGCATTGCTAAGCGTTCTCTCCAGCCAAGAGTCTGCAACAACCAATTCAATTAAACAACATCCTTAATTATGTTGAAACATACAAACAGATATCTGAAAAAGAGTTTCAGGCTTTCAGCCCACCTGTTTCACAGAAGCCTTTGAATAATCTGCAGTAATGGAGGAGTAAGCTCATCAGATGAACAGATCATATATAATGATATATATATATATATATGTGTGTGTGTGTATATCAGAAACTCAAAATTCACAAGAGACCATGGAAGCCAGTTCATCTATACGGTAATAGTTGAGATCAGAGTTCAACAATTTGGATACCAAATATCTCTAACTGTACAAACAAGGGCAAATTTTATCAGTCTAGAAAACAGCAATTGTCGAAAGATCAATAGTTTAACGGCAAAGTGACTCGAATGCAGAGAGTGAATGCGGAACAAAATAGTGGTAAATTATTCTATCTTCTCAAGCCTTATAGCCATATATTACTAGATCTGTACATGAATCCAAATAATTTTAAACAAGATATGTAATATTCATACCGTTTGAAGAATCAATGTATACTCCTCGACCAACAAAGAAGACAAGAGGTGCAAAAACACAGAAAAAGACGAAGAGCACAAGGACGGATCGAGATCCACCACCACCTCCTCTAATCCGGTGAACTCCCGATAACCCTCGCTTCAGCGCCATTTCTGTTAAACAAAAACCTAAATCAACCAACGAACCGCAGAAGGAACCGCATAATGATGGGGTGAGAGAGAGACAAAGAAATAATACTCGAAATCTATAAGAGATGTGGTTAGATTTGAGAAGAATCCAGCGTCAGAAGGCGTCACAGGTAATGGACTAAAACGCCATTACCAACTAACAGTTCATAGGCGAGATCTGACAACTAAAGCACGAAGAAAGAACTCGGAACTGAAAGCGAGAAGATGTGCGAGAGTGATAGATAATGGCTGCAAAGAGAAGAAGAAGAAGATTGAAGAAGATGATTGCTATCTAACAGAAAATGTTGATTCACCGGCAATTAACCAATCGCTATCAACGCCAGGATTTGTGGCTTTTTTATGCAGAGAACCTCACGCGTAACTCGATAATACAGATCGCTTTATCAATCTCCTATCCGGTTTGATCGATGAAAGTTCTAACCGAAATCATATATTACGAAAAATAGCGAATATCACCTTCCAAGTTTCAACCCATTAGGAACTTTCTGGGCTTTGTGCATATTTTAAGGCCTAACCAAAAGTACATAATCTAAGTTATTGGGTTTCAGTCTTCACTGAAAAGAAAGTGCATATGTATATGTTAAAGGTTAATTCTCCAAAATATCATTTTAAGATTTAAAATATTTATAAAAAATAGAGTAATATCCTAAAATACCATATTTTCAAAAAAAATTTCAAAATTTAGTATCTCAAAATTAAACTCCCAAAAATAGCACAAATACTTATGAAAAAATATTTATTTATTTTAAATAAATTATATATAAACTTAAAGTATTATATTTAGGTTCATTTTTTCTAATTTAGGGTTTAGTTTTTTCTTTTAAAATATAGTTTTAATGCACTTTAATCTTAAATTTGTGCTATTATTGGAAATTTAAACTAACGATGCTATTTTTAGAATAAAAATTTAGAAAAATGCTATTTTAGACATTTGCCTAAAAAAATATTTTACAGTAAAATTTTTAATTTTAAATTAGGAAGAGAAACTTAAAAATAATATTTTAGTTTTATTTATAATATATTTAGGGTGAATAAGTATTTTATATAATATTTTTAAAATTTTAATTTTAACATGATAGATTTGAAAGAGTATTACTTTATACTACTGTTTTTTAAAATTGTAGTTATTTATAACTAATGTATAATATAATTTTAATAAATTGGTATTCAATATATTAATAAATTTGTAGATCCCGATCAGGATACAAATATATGTGGACGAAATATATTCTCTAATTTGACACTACTGTTTTTTTAAAAAATCGATGGCTATTTCTGTTTTAATAAATAAAATAAAAGGTAAGCCTCTAACTCATCCCGAAGGTCCGAAAAGTTAGCAAGGTCAGATTGTACTGTTTATATATAAGGTCATTCTGTAGTAACCCTAGAAACCTCTCTCGCCTATTGTTGCCGTTGCTGCTCATCTTTGCCGTCGCTTCAGATTCTTCCAAAGATGGTTAGATTCTGCACTTAATTCTCGTCTTGGTCTCTCAATTCTGTTTCCTGGTTAGATTTTCTTATGAATATTTGGGGATTTCGAGTCTCACGGGAGAATATCTTTCTCCAGTTTGTAAATTTTTGTTTGATCTCTTCTTCCTTCAGGTAAGGCTATGAAAATCGTGATTCTTAGGCTTTAATCACGTATACGAATTCGAAGTTAGCGTATTAGAAGTTTTATTTCGTGATTTGATCGGTCTAAGGAAAATTAATATTGAATCTTATTACTTTTGATGTGGAAAAGGTTCTTCAAAACGATATCGATCTGCTTAACCCACCAGCAGAGCTTGAGAAGAGGAAGCACAAGCTCAAACGTCTTGTTCAATCTCCAAATTCCTTTTTCATGGTAATGATTTAATACCTGTGGATTCTGATTATTGTTTCTGATTACTCTGACTTAAATACCTGTGGACTCTGATTAGTGTTTCTTGTTGTTTTTAACCTTATTGTAGGATGTGAAGTGCCAAGGCTGCTTCAACATGTAAGATCTCATAACAATTATTCAATATTTTCCCTTTGGACATTGCATCGATGAAGAAACATTAACTCATGGGTCTTTTGGTTTTGCAGCACTACTGTTTTCAGTCACTCGCAAACCGTCGTGGTATGCGGAAACTGCCAGACAGTTCTTTGCCAGCCTACAGGAGGAAAGGCGAGGCTCACCGAAGGATGCTCTTTCAGGAGAAAGGGAGATTGATTTGATTTGAAGCAATCGTAAAATCAGATCAATTCTGGTTTCTGTTTTTTTTTTTGTTTTATGAATTTTGTTCTTTCTTTTAAAAGTGGAGTTTAGAAGAAACCTTTATGTGTTTGGATTCTAAAGTTATTACTACGTCAATGTCTGGATTTTAAATTAGTTTGGGTTTTGATATCTGGATTTTTAAAACAGTTCTTCAACCAAAAGTTGATTCCTTTGCTGTATTGGAATGTCCCCAAGTCTTGAAAGGTTTCGTAATAATCCAACTTTCAATCTTTGAACCAAATACGCTGAAAATTACATAGAGGCTAATAACTAAACAGGATTTAGGGTTGTTCGTTTGGTAGCCGTAAGAAGATTTAGGGTTGTTCGTTTGGTAGTCGTAAGAATTTGTGGCTGCGTCATACGGTCAAACGTTGTTCGTTTGATCGCCGTAGGTTTCTGCACCGTATGATGCAGCCGTAGGTTTCTGTGGTCAAATGCTGCGGTCAAAAAATTTAATCGCTGCGAAATTATAGCGTTTGTGATCAAACAATTGCGATATAATTTGCGGCGACAACTTGCGGCGACAACCTGTGGTGATCAAATGAACAATAATATTGCAGCGTCTAACCGTAACCTCTAACCGCAGCGTCTGACTGCAAGTCGTTGCTGCAGACACTACGGCAGACAAACGAATAAAGTTGTTGTTCATCTTTGTAGTCTGTGACAATCTTTGAGATTTCATTTAGAAGTACTAATATCTTGAGATCCTTAGGTTTTTCCACCTGTTGGCAATGCCTAAACCTGTTAATTGTGTAAACATGAATCCTTTGGACCCTCAAGGCTATTTTCGTCCGTGTCTTAGAAAGAAAGGCTTTTTAAAGACCTGGCCCATTTAGATCGGGGAAAACTGACCCGGCTCATTTACTTCCTCTCCACATTTGCCACGTGTGTTAATTAGGAATGTGTGGTGTCCACGGGGGACGTTTGAACACTATGTAGGTCCCACGGATTTAATTTCAACAGATGGACGGTTTAATAGTTAAAACATTATGAGATTAAATCGTTAACTGAAACGGTGCGTTCTGTTTGTTTAAATAAAGGAAAAAAAGGAAATAGAAAGAGAAGACCAAAAACGGTTTTCTCATAAGTTCTACCCCCGATGACATAAACCAGGAAGAAAATGATTTCATCGGTAAATAGAATCCCAAATTATGGAAGCTTTTAGAGTAATATTTTAAAATAGTACAATTTTAAGTTTATTTTTCAAATTTAGAACACTAAAAATAAAATTTTTAAATAGCACAAATAATTACGTAAAAATAATTATTTATTTTAAATATAATATATATATATATATATAATTAAGAGTAATACCCTAAAATAGCACTATTTTAAGTTTATCTTCCAAATTTAGCACAATAAAACTAAAATTCCCAAATTAGTATAAATTATTATGTAAAAATAATTATTTACCTTAAATAAAATATATATAAAATTGAAACATAATGTTTGGATTCACTTTTTCCAATTTAGGGTTTAAATTTTTTTCATTAGGAATAAGTTTTCAATTATTTTAGTATTAAATTTGTGTTATTTTTGGAAATTTAAATGACTAGTGCTATATTTGGAACAAAAACTTGAAATAATGCTATTTTAGTCAATTACCCTATAATTAAAATATAATATTTGGATTTATTTTTTCCAATTTAGGATTTATTTTTTTTTTATTAGGAAATTTTTTTTAATTATTTTAGTATTAAATTTGTGCTACTTTTAGAAATTTAAATGATTAGTGCTATATTTGGAATCAAAACTTGAAATAGTGTTATTTTAGTCATTTGTCCAAGCTTTTAATAACCCGAATGTTATTGTAAGTTTCAAATGTCTTAGATTTGACGTTCTTTTCATTTCTTAACTTTGCGGAATTGCTTTTCTTTCTTCTTGTCTTTTGGTTGCTGATGAAGTTAATATTTTGGGTTAATTTCATAAAGGTAACATTTTTCAAGGCTTCTTATGAATCAAATGTTGCCTTGAATGCTTTTTTGTTTACGAGACTTGAAAGGGTGAATCTTGAATATAGCTCTCTAACTTTTTCTGAGTTTTATTTAGAGGACAAGTAAAAAAGGAGGAAAAGACAAGTCTCTCTTATGGAATCTGTTTCTGACTTTTGTTGAATGTTAGGTTCTATGTTGTTGTGTTGGTGTTTTTAATGCAGGAGTACATAATTACATTAGATTTGTCCAGAGCCGAGCTTGCTCATATAGTCTATACTTGAACAAAGCTGGGGCTAGAGATAAGATATACAGAGCTATACTGTATGGTTCAAAATTCTTGAGTGGTGAGCCAGACTAGTATTGCTCAAAATGTCGACAAAGTCACAAAAACACCAGCTTGGCTAGAAAAGTATTCCGTCTATTCAAGGTCAATCCTGGTTGTTCGATTTCTATCTTTATGTTGGATTTGGTGTTGGCTTCATTTACTGCGTCACTTCTTATTTTGGATCTAAACTGTTTTGATTTCTGGCTAATGGCTTCAGTCTGCAGTTTGTCAGTCTTATCAGCCCAGAGCCTAAAGGGACTCTGCTTCCTCTTGTCTTACTCGGGAAGGTGCCAAAGAGATGACAAATTCTTTCAAAGGAGCAACATATAGACCTGTTGTGTTCAGGTAATCTCAGGAGTGTATGTTGCTCCCTTGAAAGAATTTGCTACTTTTTTGCTTTTTTTTTTAACAGGAATGATGATAAAATAGTATAATAAGATTCAAAATGTAATAAGATACGATATGATACTTCCTCGAGATTAGAAATTTCGTCTGAGTTCTCACTCGAGCAAGATTACATATAAGTGCTGTTCGTTTGGTCGTCGCAGGCAGCTGCGGCTGCGGTCAATCCTGCGGCTGCGGCAGATGTTATTCGTTTGTCTGCCGCCGGCGGTTGCGGTTGCGGTTGATCGCAGATTTTTAGTCGCACCGCTGTTTTAATCAGCGGTCGAAAAAATTGCGACGCATGACACAGCGTCTGACCGCTGCGTGTACCTGCGACAGCTAAACGAACAAAAATCTGCCGCATTCCTACGGCTGCCAAACGAACATGACCATAGTCGAAAGGAAAGCGTTCATGTTTGGAGATTGGAGTAGCTTCCGCAAAAACAATGTGTTAAGTCTCTAAATGGAGAAAAACTGTATTTACAATCACATCTAGCTTATAATTACAGACAAAACTAGAGACAACCAACAATACGTACAAGTTTCTGAAAATGCAGCCATATCAAGAAAAAGCCTGTATAGTGAATGTTTCACATAAAAAAATTCTCTTACCATTTACAGCAACCTCACTCCATATCTACATAATTATTCTGTTCCATTGGCATCTTTTATACCTTTTTTAGGTAATATAATGACAGAGTCTATGCATAACCCACCCTTCGTGTGAGTGCAATCGATTTGAGTCATGGAGAATTTGATTCCTGTAAATATATCTGGATTTTCCACTTTGAAATCTCCGACGTGATAGTGATTCCAGTTTCCAGGGTTGTTGTTTAAATAACACAGTGAAACAGCATGTTGGTTGTCTGAAGTGGCAAGCTGGAACCTCACAGGTTTTATGTCCCATCCGTGGATGTGTTCGGTGTTGCAGATTCGCCGTCCAAGTCTCTTGGATGTTTTCCCTAGATGGATACGGAAGAAGAGACTGTATGTTCCAGATGGAAACTGGATCTCAAACTCTCCTCCTACTTCAAACCACCATATCTGTTGAACATAGGCAACAGACTTGAACCTGCATATTCAATATTGCAAGAGATTTACTCATCGGTGACAAGAAGATGCAAAACCACACCTTTGATGGTTAAGTTGGGATTACCTGGATTCATCGGTTGGGATCTGACTCCAGTATCTCCGATCATCAATTCCAGTAATTCTTAGTGCCTTTGAAGAAATTGATACACAAAGACGACCCGTGTTCTTATCTATCCACAATTCCTGCTCAAGAAGACAAGTTTGAAATTAATAAATTGATAAAGATTTCAAGAGAGATAGAGAGAGAGATGCAACCGGAACAAAGTTGCCAACCTTTGTGCCACCGTCAAAGAGATTGCGCCGGCTAAGCTTGGCATAAACTTCCTTTTTTATCAATTTACTCAGAGTAATTTCATCAAACACCTTCCGTGCAATAACCTGATAATTCGAAGGCAACTTTGATTCCCATATAAAATCAGCTGATGATGCGCGACGAAATACCCTGTTAAGACGAGCAAGCCGGCAAATCTCAGGTGGATCAAGTCGCATCATAATTAACGCTACACAGTTCTCCGGTAAATCGACCAGTCTGGGTTTCCTCGAGTAACCTTCGCCGTACCCATCAAATTCCGGCAAACCGCCTGAGATATTTGCGCCCATAATCACACCAGCAAATGGATAAAGCCTCTCCTATCAGACAAAAACCTCAAATTCGAATCTCAATTGCATGGCCGCGGAGAATCGAGAAAAATAAAAACAAATTATATGACACGACTTTAACCAATAGATCAATAGAAACTCAAAACCCAAAAAGGAAGCTTTTTATTTTCCATGGAGTTGTGTTATTATTATTATCTTCTATGGCTTTGAAAATTCAAAATACGCAAACCAACTTTATATAGAATAACCCTTCTTTCACCGTATTGTTTCTGGAAATATCAACTCTCCTGAGCCTAACAATCATACAAAACAAGCAGTGTGCTATACGTATGTTGTACATATCTCGAGTAGGGTCGGGTTGGGTTCACACGGGTCTGGTCGGCTAGAGGTTGAGTTTAGAATGGGTCGGGTCGGGTCGGGTTTGGCCACTAGGCCTAATTTTCAACAATAATAAGTGGGGTTGAGACGATTCTAAGGAAAACAACTGGCAAATGGCGTGAGGTGAATTTTTGATTGGGCAAACGTCTAATATAGCATATTTCTTACAAAATAACATCATTAGTTTAAATTTTCAATAATAACATAAATTTAAAATTAAAATGCATTAAAATTATATTTTAATAGAAAAAAATTAAACTCTAAATTGGAAATAATAAACTCAAATACAATACTTTAAGTTTATGTATAATTTATTTAGAATAAATAAATATTTTCACATAAGTATTTGTGCTATTTTTAGGAATTTAATTTTATGATGTTAGATTTGGAAGAAAAACTTAAAAATGTGTTATTTTAGGGTATTACTCTTTTTTATTTGTTTTAAAATGGTTATAGCTAATAACTATTTCAGTTTTTGTTTGAAATTGAATGGAATAAACAGCAATATTTTAATTTAGTGAATCTTATTCATTCGTTGTCGAGGCCATTTTATCCAGTTATGGATATGGTGCGTTTGGCAGTGATGATCGAGCAAAAATATAACAGTGTACATGAAGGTTTAGATTTATAAATGTATTAATTAATGGATTAAAAATATCGTCCACAGAAATAAATTTCGATTTGGAGAATGAATGATTGTAATTAGCTAAGTAATCGTATCAAACATTAACTGGTGTAATTATTGAGTAACGTTCTACATATCACATGCAATACAATTTTTTTTTTTTGCCAAAAATTTGTATTTTATTTGTGTTCATTTTAAAAATGGAACTTTTGTGTTGAACATTTCATTGCATTAATGCTTAGCTGATTATAGAACTTCGACTTTTATGGTTATATACGAAACGCCACTATTATTGTATTTGATGTGAGATGGTTGGAATTCGGTTTTACGGAAGTGATTGTCGATCACTTTCCGGTAAGTTTTCTAAAGAAGACGTTAAACCGAAGTTCATTTGAATGAGAAATGAATATTTAAAGTGGGTTGCTTGATAAGCATAAAATGAACAAATGTAATTTGTCCCACATTATAATTTAGAGGTGAAATCTCTCTTGTATATCAAGCAGAGAAACTGTTACAAAACTCAAAATTTTGGATACACTTTGGTGTATTAGTGGAAGGAGATAACCGAACTCGAGTTTCGAGTTTTCGGAATTTAGCAAATGAACCAATGGTCGGTACAATTTTTATTGTGGTTTGGTTCAAACCTCATTTGTTATTTGTTGACTAAGTCAAATTCAACATCTCTTTTATTGAGTTAAGTTATAAATTACAACCAAATTAATTTGGTATTGTTTTGTAACATTTGTAACATAAAAATCATAATGATTTTTAGTGGAGAATAATTCTTATTAAAAATGGAGTAACCTCTTTATAAATTCAGATATTGATCATTAAAAAAAATGGTTGAGAAAGATGAAAATGAATGATGGAAAATAAAAATAGAAAAAAAGAAAATAAACATTTGGTTTTCTCATTTTAAGAATGTACAAAATACACATAAAAATCTCTCACATGTTGAGTCTGAAAGTACAACATATAAAAGCGTTCGTTGGATTCTGTTATTGGATTGTGCAAGACATAATAGTTGCAGTTGTATCATGAGATTCAGAATGTCATGCAACCGTCACACTACGAGGCGTTTTCAGAATTAAAGAAAGAGTGTCTCGCCTCTGCAAATCTAGTCTTTCCAAAATTGTTGTATCGATATTTTATATTTTATTATATGTAATTTTATTCATAATTATCAGTTGCTCAAAAAATAGCGTTCTATCATAGATTGCCTTAGCCGACTATTATCGTTTTGACTTAAATCGCTCAATTCAACAAAAAGCAAATTGCCTTAAATAGTCTTTCGCATAGTGATAATATTCTCATAATCATTCGCAATTGTTTACGAATAAAATGAATAGATCGTGTCGGTCTTCGGGTGGGGACACTTTATCCACTTGGCTTACGTATCAACCAATCAATTTAGAATTCAGAACTTCCCACAGTGCAGGCTTACGTATCAACCAATCAATTTAGAATTCAGAACTTCCCACAGTGCAGGCTTACGTGTATCCAGGTCACAGTCTCGTGTTAACACGTCATCCCAACGTTCTCGTCCACTCTCCACATATTGTTATGATCTTACGATTTTAATAAAATCATTAACATCGATACAAACTACAATTTATTATGTAGTGTAATCATTCAAAGTTCTACAAAAAGTGCTTTTACGTCAACATAAAAGTACTTAGATATTCGTGTATAGACGAAAAAACTTAATTTTTATTGTAAAACATAAACTTGTGCGTGACGTTTTTTTGGGTAATTCTTTTTTGTATGAGATTATCTTGAAAAATATTAGTCTTGCAAGTTGCAAACTACTAAGGGTGGAGGAGACACTAATCGATTGAAAGCCACATATTTGAATAATACATTAAACAATAATAGTAGTTTGAAAAACGGGTCCAAGATAAATAAATTATTGTTGTAATTGAGTGTATATATTTCTCGTCGTGATTTTATGGTATTTTGAATTTATATATGACAAAGAGAGCTACGAGAGCGACGTTATATCTGAAAGTATGATGGTGAAAGACATTTGCCTATAGCTATTTATAAGAAATTTACTTCCAATCAGTCAGTAACAATTGCGTTGACAAAAAAAAACATAACAAAATATGTTAGTATGTTTAAAATATACTAAACCTGAAAAAAGTGGTAAGATCCCAAAAGGTTAAAACCACCGAAACATTGACAAGAAATCTATTGTTTATGCCTTGTGGAACGATTAAACAATATGACTTTTGTACAAGGTACAAGTTTTAAGCTCACAACGTAAACAAATTACTCCAATGAATCCAGAAATCAAATTTAGAGAGTAAAACGATAAAATCACAGATGTTGCTTTACTTACTGTTGTTTCGAACCATCGTTCTCCTGAACAGTGTTCACGGGTGTGGAGGAGCCGCTACGTTTACTGGACTGACCTGTAATTGTTCTACCCATGAATCTCCCTGCTTTGCTCAGTCCGCTACCCACAGCTCCAAAGCCACTACCAACCATCCCAACACCCGAGCTCACTCCGGTCCCAACCAGCCCGACTCCTGCACCAATCCCGGTCCCAACCATTCCTACACCTGCACCAAGCCCATTTCCCACCATCCCAACTGCATCCCTTGTGCTACCTATCACACCTGCATCCTTCAGTCTCTTTCTTTCTTCCATGATTTTCTTCTCGGCTTCTAATGCAGCCATTTGCTCCTCTTTGTTAAACTCATGATATTGTACCTTCCACAAATTAAAGAGAGAAAAAACAAGTCAATTCAGGAAACCCTCAAAATGGAAAAGTTACGGGTTTATACTAGGGATGATATACCTTGAGGGTTATACTTCCTCTATCTTTCTTATCTTTTACTTTCAAAGTATCAAGTGAAGACAACAGATTTAGCTCCATTTCCTTCATAACCCCGACTTCCAAACTGCTTAGAGGAAGTTTCACAAGTCCTAGACGCTCATCTTGGCCTACGTCTTTATCAAACACCTGTCAAAAGTTTTCATAGAACGAAGAGACTAGTTAATGTTTGAAATGTCAAAGTTGAACAAGTATGAAGCATAACTGTTTCATATTGTAAACCTCTATAGTGAGCGACTGGGTTTCTTTGTCCTCTGCAATCAATTCAAAGGTTTGATCCCAAACAGGATTCAGGTTGTTCTCGATTGCCTTTGTTTTATACTTGAATACAGGACGAATGTGGATGGTGGCATAAGGGTCAGATTTTCCAATCAATTCCTTATTCTTCAAGTTAGTTGCTTTCACTACTGTTACTATAAGCTTTCCCTGCGGCTTAAGCTCTAAATCACTGTGAAACAGAAAAGATAAGAGACAATCGTCAAACTATTAAATGCTTCACTAATACACAAAATGGCAGACTGAATATTCAGAAGTGAAAAATATAGTGCACAATGATAAACAAGCAGAACACAGGAGTGTACCTAATATCAACAGGAATACCACCAATTGGAACAACAATTCTATGAGGCCACTGAAGCATGTCTTTGACAATAGTATCAACAGTGTCCTAACAAGAAAACCATAAATCTGTGCATAAGGGCGAATGAGAAAACAAATCAAACCTCTGGAAATTTCTTGACCTACCATGAGAAAAACTTACATCAATCATATCAGATAGTCCAGGAATTGCCGTCAAGCTTCCGCCGACAGCCTTCAGAGTATAATCAATTCTCGGTTTTGGCTGGTTGAGATCAAAAAATTTGGTCATCGTCAAATAGGAGGTGATAAGTAAAAATGCATCCGATTCTGGATCTTTAAAAGAAAACATGTGTACCTCAGCAAGAAGTGCAACAACAACAGCAGATATGCAAGGAATCTCATCAGCAAGTTGAAAAATAACACGTGCAACAGTAAAAACTTGAAGATCCTTCAACTGTTTCAGCCAGAAACAAATGTGGGTAAAAATAATCAATCCATATTGGGAAGGAATGTTCAAGGTACAAACAGATATATTAATCTTATATTATAGACAATCCACACAAGCAGTACTCAGAGTCTATCTCTAGTAACCTGAATGGGTATAGAAGCAACAAGTGCTGTGACACCTAAAACGATATTTGGATCGCCACCCCATCGAAGATCAACGTCCATTGTTATTTGACCTTCCTTGAAACTTTGAACACGAATACCTGCAGAAACAATTAATTATGCATATGCTAAGGCTTACGGCAAAATTATCTATAAGACAAATGCATGATGTTCTTCCAAGTACAAGGACTCATTAGCATTTGGCAGGCAACTCATCCAAGATAGATAGTAGGAGTGTCTGACAATGCAAGTTAAACAAGGTGGAAGAGAGAAAAAAATAGCAGTACAAAAGATGATGTTGTCCACCATACTTTACCTTCAATCTTTGGTGCTACGTTACCCAGAGTCAGTTTGCTGAACTTCAGGGAAGTAATTCCTGGTGGTCTGTAATCTTCAAGCAGAGGTTCAACAGAATCTTTTATTACCATAGTTGCTGCCTGGAATTTAGACAACAAAACACGGAAACTTAAGACTCTTTGATAGCCAGGTGCATAGTGTTTCTTGCATTCCAACAATTTGGAGCTATCTTAGGTGTCGAATAACACTAGACTTGTGTACCAGCCAAAGAGTTAGCTGTCTACGACTCCATTCAGGATAAAATATATCCCAACAGATTCAAATTTCGAGTAGAACATGACAATATAATGACTGTCCTCTTCCTAGGATCTCTTTAGCTACCATTATTCATGGTATAATGCTAGTAATTGATAGGCAAATTCCAACCATCTACAAATTTAATAAGGTATCAAAATAAATTAGAATCTCACCTCAGCAATAAATGGCCACATCTTACTCAGTAGTTTGTTCAGCCATTTGACCTGAAAAAACAAAGTAAAAGAAGTTTTCAGTTTGAAAAATTTGGTTCATTTTCTGAAAAGCCGAGAGTTTAAACTGTACACCACTTGTTCCAAAACCAGAGATAAATAATACGTACGTAAAACCAAGCATTGTTGAATTAAAGGGAAAATAAACCAGAGCTAGATTCCTCGAATGGAAATATTAAGGAAATTAACCTTCCAATTAAGTTAAAACTAAGCTCAACAACTAGCAGAAATCATGTTGAACAACCCAGTAAAATGCAAGATAAACATTGACTAGAAGAGATAACCACGGAAAATGATGATAAGTACCTGTTCAAAGGCTGGAAACGATATCCATTGTGGAAAGTTATCACCACAAATTTTCTTCAAATCTTCTCTGCTAAGAGAGCCTAGAAGTTTCATATCAACTGCCTGTCAGAAGAAAAGAATATAAGTGGTGAATACAGTATTGGAGGCCAGGAAACCCCTCTGATTGTGTCAAGATACACGTATGAAGGATTCTGCTCCTCAAACTAAACAAGCCAAGCAGGCCATGCCACCTTTCAAACCGATGAAGCGAAGAAAAAAAGGCACTAACATGCACAGAGACGCATGGTTAAACAGAGTGGTGGTTAAGTGGAAGCCTATCAATTTAGATTAATCACGAAGAATTTTAATTAATCAACCTGAGAATAAGCAGATTGATTTCATACATCCTAGCCAAACGAAAAAAAAAAAATGAATCGACCTTGGCGACTCGCTTGGACGTGCGGTGCGTCATCATACGACTCCAGCCAGCCATTAGAGCTACGCCAAAGATAATCCCAAACAGAATTCCAGAAATCAAACCCATTTTCCTGAAACCAAAACAAAGGTTACCGAATAAACTCAGACGACCGATCGGGAACACGAAGAAACCCTAGAAATGAGGCCAGAAAACGAGAAAGAAAAAAAGCGCAATCGAGAATCTTACCGCCACGCCAAGATCGAAAGTTCGGATTGTCGGGAAGAAGCGCCGGCGGTTTATCTTCGTGGGATGGGTCAAGTGGAGAATCAGAACAAATTAAGAGCGCATTGAAGTCTTTTTGCTAGGCCAGAAAGAGAGAGAGAGAGAGAGTGAGATCATGGGGAAGAGAATGCGAGGCGAGAGAAACGGTTGTTTTCGAATCGAAGTTGTATTTAATTCATCTTCCGAACAGCGCACTATTAGTCCCTTATATTTTAGCATTTTCTCAAATGTGCCCCTTAAGTTTCCTGTACATCGATTTAAGTATGGAGCAAGTAATCTCATAAAATCATAAAGCCATGGAAGCAGTTAGAGAGCATCTGCAAAGACTCGATGAGAGGATTATATGTGTTTTGAATGCATTCGTTATTGTATGATACGGTCCAATAACAATAATTTGGTCGTTTCGTTTGGGTTTCTTGATCTGCAAGCTAAAGAGATGAAATTATGCTCAGATAGGTTGTTTCAAGTTTTTTCAAGGGTTCATTGATGCTCGGAGCAATGAGAACTCGTCGCGCTGACTGAAAAGCTATTTCTTTGATTCGCTTATGCGTTTAGTTAAAAAAACGGAGTGAGCTAAACGTGAGCGATATCCAACGCTTTTCGCTTGTGATTAAGTTTTGCTTTTATGGTTACGTTTATTTTCAAAAAAGATAACACAGCATGTCAGCATTTTATTGTTTTAATCAAGTATCATTTGAAAACTATAAACGCAAACGCTAAAACATTTAGAGCAAATTTGTGTGTGATGATCAGTTTGTATACTTTGACCATTTCTAGCAAAAAAAATTATAATAGAAAATGTGTTAGAAATTTATGTATTTGTTTGTGTCAGGACTTGTTTCTTGGAGGGGCAAACAAGAACGTCACCACGGTGAATGGGCAATGGCTGAGCTGCTTCGACATTCTAAGACAATGGCTAAAGCTCTCAAGCCGAGATTGAGAATGTGGTAGCTCCAAACGATGTCGTTCTGGAGTCGGATTACTTCAAATCTTCCTCATGTACAAGCATTAGTGAAAGAGACTCGGCCACCCACCGGATCCCCTTTTGGCCCCACACGAAGCCGACTCAGACGCAAAGGTTTTGGTAAACGCTTGGGCTACAGGGCGAGACTCGAGCTTTTGGGAAAATGCAGAGCGGTTCAGGATGGAAAGATTTTTAATGTGACGAGAAATGGATTTGAAAGGTAGAGATTTTGAGCTGTTACTGTTTGGGACTGGACGAAGAATATGTTCTGGAATGTCTTTGGCTACGAAGACAGTGCCTCTCATTAATTCTTGCTTCTCTTCTTCATTCCTTATGGAAGATTGAAACGTATATGGACATGGAAGAGACCGACCTTTGGTCTTAGGTTGGACAAGACCAACCCCACTCTTTGCCGTCCCTGTCAAGAAACGTGCGAATGGGTAACGTTCTATAATTACACATTAATGAATAATTGAGGGCAAATGTCTAAAACAGCACATTTTTAAGTTTTTGTTTCAAAAATAGCATCATTAGTTTAAATTTCCAATAATAGCATAAATTTAAAATTAAAATGTATTAAAACTATATTTTAATAAAAAAAATTAAACCATAAATTGGAAAAAATGAACCCAAATACAATACTTTAAGTTTATGTATAATTTATTTAGAATAAATAAGTATTTTCACATAAGTATTTGTGCTATTTTTGGAAATTTAATTTTATGATGCTAGATTTGGAAGAAAAACTTTAAAAATTGTTATTTTAGAGTATTACTCAATAATTTACTCTGGTAAATCTTGTTTCGTTTTGCAAAATAATTAATGAGAATTTTTTTATATTTCAACTGTGGGGGCCCCACTTCAAAACGGTGTCGTTAGGAATTTCAATTTAACCACTCACCCAGAGTGCTGATTCAATTTACTGGTCAAGAGCAGAGGCAGGAAGAAGGAGGATTTACCATCGTAATTTTCTTAACTAATATATATATTTTTTTGCTGGGGTCATTCTAATTTGATTTATGGGTGCGAAATTGCTAAATCAAATATCAGTCCCTCTTTCTCGCGCGCGCTGAACTCGCTTTTCTTCGATCATCTCTGCTCCTCTCACGTCGCCGTTGCTTCCAATCGCCGTTTAGATCCGTTCTTTCTCCTATAACACAAGGAGGGCGCCGAGAGTAAGGGAATACCGTCTAGATACGTGAGCCGGATAATCTCAGGTGTTTCCCTTTCGTTTTTTTGTTTAGACATTTTCTCCGACTAGTATCCCCGATTCGTGCTTATTTCGCACCCTAAATCAATGTTTTTTTCGTTTCCGATCATTGCCGTGTATGTACGGGGGAACGAGTTTATACGTAGGAATTCTGAAATCTTCCTCATCAATCCTCTTTAAGATCTGCATTTCTGGGCTAGATCTCGTGTTTAATTTCTCTGAAAGCTTTCTTGTGGTCACACGTTGCGTTTGATCTGTCATGTGTACCATAATATTTTGATTTACTTCCCGTAATCGTTACTACCATTATATTCAATTTGATTTCCGTGTTCGGTGTTCCCAACGTTCCATTACTTGTTAATATGTTTGGTCTTAAGAGCTAAAATCTGTGATTTGTTTGTGAATGTTAATAGGTGGTGGAAGAGAAAACTGCGCTAATGACTGTTCCGTAGATTCTCTATAAGCTCTTAAAATGGAAGAGGACGAAGAAAGGAAGTTCTCCAAAGCTTTGGATGGATACCTCGATGTTGCCGATAAGCCCGTCGTAGAAAATAGAATAGATGCACGGGATATAAGGAATCCTAGTGGCGCAGTCCTCAAGGATGGCCATTTTGAACGAGTTTCTCTAGGAGATCAAGATAAGCCTATAACTAAATCACAGGGTGACCATAGAGTACTCGGCACCACTTTGTGTTCTGACCATGGAATGTCCTCATCTGGTGGCGCCAAAGAAGTTCCTCATCTTTTACCTGAGACCCTAGAGATGCATAACAGGGGACCCTTGGATGATTTGCATAGTGGTCGGCTATCTAAATCTGGGCCAGAAAGAGAGGAAGCTTACCCCCTGAAGCAGCCCCTTTCAGCAGCAAGTCTAGATTCTTTCTGCCATTCAGAACCTGGATATCCTCTGGTTCAGTCCCCACAGAGACCAAAGCCAAAGGCTACACTGCCAAACGTTTCTCCAGAGTTATTACATTTAGTTGATTCTGCCATCATGGGTAAGATTGAAAGCTTAGAAAAACTGAAGAATATTGTTCTTGGTGTTGAGAAATTTGGGTCTGGAGAGGATTCAGAGACTACTGCTTTCGTCGTCATCGATTCACTTCTCGCGACCATGGGTGGAGTCGAGAGTTTTGAGGAGGATGAAGATAGCAACCCTCCTAGCGTGATGTTGAACTCTCGTGCTGCCATCGTTTCTGGCGAGCTTATTCCTAGCCTTCCTTGTTTGGGTGACAGTGTTAGTTTTATGTCCCCCAGGACCCGCATGGTTCGAGGATTGCTTGCAATTCTACGTTCTTGCACAAGAAACAGAGCTATGTGTTCGATGGCGGGATTATTAGGTGTTCTCTTGAGATCAGTTGAGGTGGTGCTTTCCAATGACGTCAATATGGTGTGGAATGCAGCAGCTTTGTTTCACTGTATTCAACATCTAGCTGGCCACTCCCTTAGTGTCGAAGATTTGCATAGTTGGCTTCAGGTTATTAAAAAATCACTTCCAACAGTGTGGTCAAGTCCGTTGATGGGTGCTTTGGAGAAGGCAATGAGTGGAAAGGAATCTAGAGGACCTGCATGTAGTTTTGAATTTGTTGGTGAACGCTCAGGCTTACTTGGTCCGGGAGAAAGCCGTTGGCCTTTTACTAATGGGTATGCATTTGCAACTTGGATTTATATTGAATCATTTGCTGACACACTAAATGCTTCAACCGCGGCAGCGGCAATTGCTGCTGCAACAGCGGCCAAATCAGGAAAAACGTCTGCAATGTCTGCCGCAGCGGCGGCAAATGTACATGCTGGTGCGGGTACTGCTCATATGCCACGTCTATTCAGCTTTTTGACTCCTGATAATCAGGGAATTGAAGCTTTTTTCTATGCACAGTTTTTGGTGGTTGAGAGTGGTAGTGGGAAAGGAAGTAAAACTTCACTGCATTTCACTCATGCATTTAAGCCTCAGTGTTGGTACTTTATTGGGCTTGAGCATACCTGCAATCAGGGACTTTTGGGGAATTCAGAGAGTGAATTGAGGTTATATATTGATGGGTCCTTGTATGAAACTCGGCCATTTGAATATCCTCGTATATCCAAGCCGCTTTCTTTATGTTGCATTGGATCAAATCCTCCTGCTACCGCTGCTGGTCTACAACGCCGTCGTGAATGTGCTTTGTTTGCTGAGATGGGACCAGTTTATATATTTAAAGAACCGATTGGTCCTGAAAGAATGGCACGATTGGCATCTAGAGGAGGGGATGTTTTGCCTTGTTTTGGCAATGGGGCTGGTCTTCCATGGTTAGCTACAAATGACCATGTCTGTAATAGGGCAGAGGAAAGTAGTCTTTTGGATGCAGAGCTTGGAATATACATTCATGTACTTTACCACCCTCGTCTACTAAGTGGGCGGTTTTGTCCAGATGCTTCGTTTTCTGGAGCAGCAGGTGCCTATGATTATCCTCTCGAATTTTTATTTTTATTTTTGAGAAATCTTTGTTCCCTAGTATGATGTGATTTATTTCTTGTTCTCAGACTCTCATCTGATTGATCTTGTCTACTTATTCGTTCTTGTTCTATCTATATGTTTTCAAACGGTCTCGCTATTCTATCTTTACGTGTTCACACTCTGTTATTTCCTTTCCCCTTACTTTGTGAATCCTTTATTTTTTCTTGGTTAAGGCACTCTAAGACGACCAGCTGAAGTAATTGGACAAGTCCATGTTGCAACAAGAATGAAGTCAGTGGAGTCCTTCTGGGCCTTAGCTTATGGAGGACCCATGTCTTTGCTTCCTCTAACCATAAGCAATGTGCATAAAGATAGCCTGGAGCCCTCTTCTGGAAATCTTCCATTGTCTTTGACAACATATTCCCTTGCTGCACCTATATTTAGAGTTATCTCAGTTGCTATTCAACATCCTGGGAACAATGAAGAGTTGTATCGTACTGGGGGGCCTGAAATTCTGGCCACAATTCTGGGTCATCTTCTTCACTCACGTGCATCCCTTGATCGAAAGCATGATAGGTCTGAAGATGAGGAACTGGTTGCTGCCGTTGTTTCGGTTTGTCAATCTCAAAAGATCAATCATGCTCTCAAAATGCAGCTCTTCCGTACACTATTGTTGGATCTGAAGATATGGAGCGTGTGCACTTACAAACTTCAAAAGAAGCTGTTATCATCTCTTCAAGATATGGTTTTCACTGAAGCAACAGCTATGAGGAATGCTGATGCTATTCAGATACTTCTGCATGGATGTCGGAGATGTTACTGGACGATTCAAGAGAAAGATTCTGTGAACATTTTTTCTCTAGATGGGGGTGCACGTCAAGTGGGGGAAATTAATGCCTTGGTTGATGAACTTTTGGTGATTATTGAACTTCTAATGGGATCAGCATCTCCTTCCTTTGCTGCTGCTGATGTTCATCGGTTACTTGGCTTTATAATTGACAGTCCACAGCCAAATCAGGTAACGTATTTGTAGGATATATTTTTGTCAGGAAGAACGGCACCTATTCTACTACGTTTAAAAACCAAACCTGTGTCATTTTTTGATCTTTTAATATTTTGCTCTGACATCAATTAGTTGTTACCTCCATTTAGGTTGCAAGGGTATTGCATCTCATGTTTAGGCTTGTTATACAGCCAAATGCTGCAAGAGCTCAGACATTTGCAGAGGCATTTATCGCATCTGGTGGGATAGAAACACTTCTTGTTCTGCTGCAGAGAGAAGTTAAAACGGGTGAGGACAACGTCACAGAATCTGCGGCTAAGGGTGGAACAATCATGCCGACTGATCATAGTGAACAGAGTCTGCACAATGGTCCTGGTTTGTTAAAGCAGTTGGATTCAGATCCACAAGAGCCTCATTCTCATGGTAATAATGTAGGATCCTTGAGGGAGACAGAATCAGTCCAACAAGAAAAAGTGCATGGATCTGCCACTGTCATTTGTGATAGTGATTCAGTTACAATCTCCAAATCCATAAATGCTGACAGAATATCCTCTGTTTCTGAAACCCGATTCAGTAATAACACAAGGAATAATGTAAGAAACAATGTTGAGGATAGTGATTACGTCGTGGTTGGGATCATTAGATTGATTGGTGCTTTGATTTCGAAAGGCCACTTAAAATTTTCTCCTGGCGCTGATTCTGATGTAATAAGTAACCTCATGGGTAGTGGGCTCCATGAAAGTGGTGGAACAATGTTTGACGATAAAGTCGCATTGCTTCTATTTGCTCTGTTGAAAGCATTTCAGGCAGCTCCAAACAGGCTGATGACCGACAATGTCTACACAACTTTGCTTGGGACCTCGGTATGACATGTTTTTTTGGATATTTTCTGTTTGATCTATCTTTAAGCATGGCTTGCTTAAAATCAAGTATGTGCATTAAAAAGAGAGAACACATGCTGTTTCTAAGGTGAAACTTTTGTTGTACCTTGTTACGAAGGTCTATGACACCTGAAGGTAAATGGTTTGGAGAGGAAATGCTCGCTAGTTATCTGTTTAACCTATAATGAACATCATAAAACACGACTATTTGAATGTGATTATCATAATCAAATGTCAGAAAAAGATTGGGATATTCCCTTCATGGTGCTACACTTACTGTTAGATTTTGGATGAGGTTAAATTTTATTGCATCCTGGGCTGTTTCTTGCAGATTAATGCGTCATCAACTGAGGATGGCCTGAACTTTTATGATTCAGGTCATCGCTTTGAACACCCTCAGCTTCTGTTAATCCTCCTGCGTTCTCTACCATTTGCATCTAAGGCTCTACAAAATCGAGCACTTCAGGTATAAATGCCATAGTTTAAGATGTGACTGTCCATTACTACTTTTAAAAAGGAAATGCATTTATGAAAATGCTTCAAATCGTCTTAACCCAGATTTAGTATCATTGGTGATCTCTTGTGTAAGGTTATGAGCAGTACTGATTCTCTAGGTAGCTATCGTGAAGGCTGAGTAAAGTCTCGCACTAGTGGCCTGCAGCCCTATTTAGTTGGTTTATAATATTTTCCTTGCCACCAATATCTCTTTCTTAACTCACTCTTTCTACGTCAGGATCTTCTATTTTTGGCTTGTAGCCATCCGGAAAATAGGAGCAGTCTGACAAAAATGGAAGAGTGGCCTGAGTGGATATTGGAGATTCTGATCTCAAACTACGAGGTATGATTCCAAATAATTTCATCTAAGATTTTCATATAATTAATGAGCCAAGGTGTATTGTTTGTATGCTAGCTTGATAGGGTGAACTACGTTTTTTTTATCTGGAAAGTTATTGAACTAAGCTCTCTAAATATGCTAATTACTGTGCGTACATGCAGAAGGATGCAGGGAAACAGTCTGCTTCACCCGGTTCTGCTGAGGTAGAAGATCTGATTCATAACTTCTTGATCATAATGTTGGAACATTCAATGCGCCAGAAGGATGGCTGGAAGGTAATTTTGTTTGTTTGTATGGTCTACGGGATTAATTCATTTTCACCTTTTTTCAAGCTCAATTGTTTTTGTTTACATATCTCGCGACATCTCATTCCTTTTACAGGATATTGAGGCTACAATTCATTGTGCAGAGTGGCTTTCTATTGTTGGTGGGTCTAGCACCGGGGAAAAACGAATTAGGTATTTTCAGGCGCCACTGCACCATATTTTTTGCCTTTTTTGGTGATGACAATAACTTTTGCATGTCATCTCTTTTTGTTGTGACATTTGTTAGCTTGTGAAGGTCCCTTCTATATCATCGTGTTGTACTGCGTTGGTTCTTCCCATACATTTTAAGCGATGCATGTTTTCTGTTCAGTTGTTTTTACACTTTTTTTCTCCTACCTTTTGAAGGCGTGAGGAATCACTGCCAGTTTTCAAAAGAAGGCTTCTAGGTGGATTGCTAGATTTTGCTGCCAGAGAACTACAAGCTCAGGTAACTCCTGTTTTATATTATCGCATATGAGAAGAATAAACTTGAGATGCCTTTATGCCTTACATATTCCCAGACCCCTTTCTGAGAAATACCTCTTTCATTAAGTTATCTATGGCTGTTATACATAACTCAGTTGCAAACTTTTTCTTTTCTTTTCTTTATATTAGTTATAATACTTTACCTTATAGATAGTAAGCTTTTGAAGCCTTGTGTTTTCACCTGTCTTGTTATACTGTTCAACTGCTATAGTCTGACCTACACATTGTTCTTTCACCCTGCAGACTCAAGTTATCGCTGCCGCATCTGCTGGTCTTGCGGCAGAGAGTCTAGCACCAAAAGATGCAAAGGCTGGAGTGGAAAATGCTGCTCAGCTTTCCGTGTTTCTTGTGGAAAATACAATTGTGATTTTGATGCTTGTCGAAGACCATCTGCGATTACAAAGCAAACAAAATTGTGCTGCAAGCACAATTGATGTTTCTCCATCTCCTCTTTCTCTTGTTTATCCCATAAACAACCGTTCACGCACATTGACAACGGTAGGAGAATCATCAGAGGTTTCTAGTAGCCGTGCTTCAGTGTCCAGTGATTCAGGAGGGGTCCATTTAGATGTAAGTGGAAATTAGTCTTGATCACTCTTTTGGTATATTGTTATTGTACACCATGTGATCTGTGCATGCTTCTCTTATCTCCCGAGTGATTATGTCTCCTTGTTTATTGGCTTAGTTTCTCTTTGCTTACATAACATCACTTACGAAAAGAAGTTTCTCCTCATTTTTTAACCTCTTCATGTTTTTCTCTGTTGAGAACGCTCAAGTTATTTTATTTTTCTTCAGGTACTTGCTTCAATGGCCGATGCAACTGGCCAGATTTCTACAGCTGTAATGGAGCGTCTTGCTGCTGCTGCTGCAGCGGAGCCCTACGAATCTGTCTCATGCGCTTTTGTTTCATATGGAAGCTGTACCATGGATTTGGCTGAGGGTTGGAAGTACAGGAGTCGATTGTGGTATGGTGTTGGGCTTCCTTCGAAAACTACTTGTTTTGGTGGTGGTGGAAGTGGTTGGGACTCTTGGAAATGTGCTTTACAAAAAGATTCTCAGGGAAACTGGATTGAACTTCCTTTGGTTAAAAAATCAGTATCCATGCTTCAAGCCTTGCTGCTCGATGAGTCTGGACTCGGAGGTGGACTAGGAATTGGTGGAGGATCTGGTACTGGGATGGGAGGGATGACAGCCCTCTACCAATTGCTGGATAGTGACCAGCCTTTCTTATGCATGCTTCGAATGGTGCTCTTGTCTTTGAGGGAAGAAGATCATGGTGAAGATAGTTTGTTGATGAAAAATTTAAGTTCTGAAGATGGGTTTTCTGGTGGCCTCCACTGCCCCTTAGGGAATTCTGTCTCATTAGATGTCAGTTCTCAGATGTCTATGCGACAGTCACCATCTGCTTTATTGTGGAGGTAAAGTAATGAAATAGATTGGGGATGTCAATATGTCGTAAACATTTTTTAGAGCAGATTTTGTCGCTGAATTAGAATGCATGCCACACTTTTAAATGGTTGTTTGCTCTTACTCTGTTGTTTTTAGAGAAGTAAAGTGATTTTTTATTTCCAGCGTGCTCTCTCCTATTCTAAACTTGCCAATATCTGATTCAAAGAGGCAAAGAGTATTGGTTACGACATGCGTTCTATATTCTGAGGTTAGTTCGCCCCCATATAAGGTTCCTATGCTTATTTATGGCCTGGTCTCACATTTTCATGTTGATTTGGGAGAACGACATTGGACCTTCATGCTCACTTTGTATCATTTTGTGGTTTTCACTTTCTGATTCCAAGTCTTTTGCAGGTATGGCATGCTGTTAGCAGAGACAAAAGACCACTACGTAAGCAGTATCTAGAGGCTATTTTACCACCATTTGTTGCAATTTTGCGGAGATGGCGACCTCTTTTGGCTGGCATTCATGAACTTGCCACTGTTGATGGTTTGAATCCTCTTGTTGTTGATGATCGTGCTTTGGCTGCTGATGCACTCCCTATTGAGGTTCCACTATTCTGTTCACATTCCCTGTAGTTCATAAACTATTTATCACAAAATCGCCCACTGTTTTTTATTTTTTATTAATGTCTATCAATGCTGCTTCATCCCTTAGAATTTATGTGATTTTTTCACCTTAGGTTTATTTCAAGTTTGTTGTGGGTTATTAAATTGTGGTATATTGTTACTTTTTATTCTAGGCGGCTCTTTCTATGATTTCTCCGGAGTGGGCAGCTGCTTTTGCATCGCCTCCCTCTGCAATGGCACTGGCGATGATAGCCGCAGGAGCTGCTGGTTGGGAAGCACCCGCACCTCCAGCAACTCCAGCACCTCCACATCTTAGGCGAGACTCTTCATTGCTCGAGCGTAAGACTACCAAACTGCAGACCTTTTCCAGCTTCCAGAAACCTTTGGAGGCTCCAAACCATGATACACCAGGTCGACCAAGAGATAAGGCTGCTGCAAAAGCGGCAGCTCTAGCAGCTGCACGTGATCTTGAACGGAATGCCAAGATTGGTTCTGGGAGAGGTCTAAGTGCTGTTGCAATGGCCACATCTACGCAGCGAAGAAATATCAGTGATACGGAGCGTTTACAGAGATGGAATACCTCTGAAGCTATGGGAGTAGCATGGATGGAATGTCTACATCCAGTGGATACAAAATCAGTTTATGGAAAAGATTTTAATGCTTTGTCTTACAAATTTATTGCTGTACTTGTTGCAAGCTTTGCTTTAGCACGTAACATGCAGAGATCTGAGGTTTGCTCTCTACCTTTGTCACACTTTTTTATTTTCTTGGAGGGGTGTGTATACTCGAATCCACACTTATTGGTTCAACTACTCACTAGATTGACAGGCGTATACGAGATGATAATTTAGTGAGAAATCGCTTATGCATGGGAATCCGTGGTTGGCGCAAACTCATACATTACTTGGTTGAGATGAGATGCTTCTTTGGACCATTTGGAGACCATTTATGCAGTCCCAAACACGTAAGCCACAATGTTCGGGTTTAGATGTGAAACATGTTGAGAACTTTTCCGGTGATGTAACATCATCATATATGCAGGTGTTCTGGAAACTGGATTCTATGGAAAGTTCTTCGAGGATGAGACAGTGTTTAAGGCGAAATTACTCTGGTACTGATCATCTTGTAGTAACAAAAAATTATGATGATCAGACAGATTTGAAGAACAATCAGGATAAGTTTTGTTCTCCATCAAATGCACATGTTCTTGCTGCTGTAACAATATCAAATGAAGATGAGGAACATGGAGATGCTGATGATCTTGAGATAGAGGGTAATGTTGGAGAACACAGAGGGAAAAATGAAGAGAGGATGTCTGGCTCATTTGAGGATGCAATACAACTGTCAACTGGAATCAACGATCCTCCACCTTTGAGTGACCAAGATGTGGTTCAGAATTCTACAGAAGTAGTTCTCAAGGATTTTGATGAAAGGATTGTTCTTGAAGTTTCCTCTTCTATGGTCCGGCCTCTAAGGGTTGTGAAAGGAACCTTTCAGGTATGCCCGACTAACATTACCTATTTCTCTTTTGAACAAGTAGCTGACACCAGTGAATTTTAATTGTATTGATGACCTAGAACTAATCACAGCATAACCAGATGTTATAGTTATTATGTAGAGCTGAAAATGATACATGAATTCTCAAATAATTTTCTTGTATGACTCACGAGTTTCTGATGGTTTGTCTTCTACCTATCTCAGATTACAACACGGAGAATAAATTTTATTGTTCACATCAAAGAAGGCCAACATTTGGATGGTAAGTTGGATGGTTCGGAATCAGGAGACCAAGAAAGAGATCATAGTTGGCTGATGTCTTCTCTTCATCGGATTTATAGCCGGCGGTAAAGTTTCATCATGAATGTTGTCTCTAGCTCACTATCTATTCCGTTTTATGTTGTGAGGATAGTTCGGTAGATCTAATCAAAGTATGATCTTTCCACGTAAAAAAGCCGGAACATTTTTACTCCCTCTGCTTCGTGACTGTACGGCCTGGGCAGTTAAAACCAATACAAGCTTAACTTGAGTAGAATATTTTTTTTAGTTTTGTCTTTTTGTTATTTATTCAAATGTTGTTTCTTGTTGTTAGATTTTATTGTTTGAGTTAGTTTTTCGTCTTTCCTTAGTTGCATTTCATATTGATTTAGCTAGGGTTAGAATTGATGATGGAGATCTATATATTCGTTAATATTTCCCCTTTCACAGATATCTACTGAGAAAGAGTGCTCTGGAAATATTTTTGGTTGATCGCTCAAACTTCTTCTTTGATTTTGAGGTGTTTGAAAAACTTTCGCTTTTATATTATATTAATCTGCTTTTTTCTTACCTTGGAAAGTTCAAGTTCCTGCCTCCTCTAACCAATTACTTTTCTGAATTCTGATGAACATGATAGAACACTGAGGGACGAAGAAATGCCTATCGGACTATTCTTCAAGCAAGGCCTCCTCTTTTGAACAATATTTACTTGGAAACTCAGGTTTGTGTTCTGTCCTCCGGATGCTCATTTTTTAATGCAAGGAACCAAGCTGAGTAAATTCTCTCTCTGTGCTGCAAAACTTGCATAAATGATTTCTTTTTTTTAGATGCCAGAACAACTTTTGAGAAGAAGTCAGTTAATGGAACAATGGGCTAGATGGGAGGTACCCGAAAATATCCTTCATTCTCATCATGTTTTTTTCATTTCCCCCTGGTAGAAGTAACCCTAGCTGGACAATATTCATCCTTTCTGCAGATCAGCAACTTTGAGTACTTAATGCATCTCAACACATTGGCTGGGCGTAGTTATAATGACATTACTCAGGTAGGTCTTGTGCTAGTAAGAATGTTTTTCTTATGTGAAAGTTTTAATATCATCTTCTTTTTGGTTATCTAGATCTATTTTATATATCCTTGCAGTATCCTGTTTTCCCATGGATTCTGTCCAACTATATATCCGAAGTTCTGGACCTTTCAAATCCATCTAACTACAGAGATCTTTCCAAGGTGGTATTACTTGTAGTTTTTCTCTATTCCTGCATATTAAACTAGATAACTGGTTTTAATGTGGGTCTGTATATGTTCTCAGCCAGTTGGTGCATTGAACCCAGAGCGGCTGAAAAAATTTCAAGAACAATATTTAAGCTTTGAAGATCCAGTCATCCCCAAATTCCACTATGGCTCACATTACTCAAGTGCTGGAGCAGTAGGTTATCTTTTCTAAATTATCTGCCACAATTTCTGCCATTTCTTCTATCTATTTCTCTTTACCATTTTGATTTGCAAGAGGATAGAGTTTGGAGTT
Source organism: Pugionium cornutum (assembly GCA_018901935.1). NCBI lineage: Eukaryota > Viridiplantae > Streptophyta > Magnoliopsida > Brassicales > Brassicaceae > Pugionium > Pugionium cornutum. The sequence continues at coordinate 903,097 of CM032157.1, forward strand.
ATGATGGTCCATGCAGATGGTTTTCACTCCTTTTCTTTTAATCTCATGTGGTAGGTGTTGCAATATCTAGCCAGACTCGAACCTTTTAGAAGACTCTCAATTCAACTACAAAATGGAAAGTTCGATCGTGAAAACAACATGTTTTCAGACATTGCAGCCACATGGAAAGGAATCCTCCAGGATATGAATAATGTGAAGGAGTTGGTAAGAGTTGGTTCTTCTCGAAAGAACCAACCCAAATATCGTTAATCATCTTCCTCTTCTTTACAAGTGAAAGAGTGTAGTCATATCATGCCATCTCATTTTGTTTTGTAGGTTCCAGAGTTATTTTACCTTCCTGAGGTGTTGACCAGCGAGAACTTGATCAACTTTGGTGGAACACAGTTAGAAGAAAAGCTTGGTATGAGTTTTTTTGGGGGTTCCCTTACTTGTCCAACTAAAATGGTACTCCTGAAACTAGAAACCATTTTTTTCTGATATTGTTCTTGACCCATCAGATTCTGTAAAACTTCCTCCTTGGGCTAAAAGCCCGATCGATTTTGTACACAAGCAACGATTGGCTCTTGAGAGCGAGCATGTCTCTGCACATTTGCATGAATGGATTGATCTCATTTTCGGGTAAATTTTCTTCTTGAGCTTGACATCTTGTTGGCACATTTTTCCACAGCTTGGTTTCCTCATTTTGCTGTGTTTCAAATAAAAAAAATTGTAGACAAATTTTCTGTGAAACATTAGGATTGCTTTTTTCACACTTATCTTTTTCTTATGAACTTTTTTTATTTAGGTATAAGCAGCGTGGTAAGGAAGCTATATTGGCGAATAATGTTTTCTTTTATACTACATACGAAGGGACTATTGATATTGATAAGATCACGGATCCTGTAAGTTATCTTAGTCGCAGTGTTGAATTTGTTCTGTTTTGATACTATTCTGTTTCGTGACTTGACTGTGGATATTTGATGAAGGTACAACAGCGAGCTATTCAGGACCAGATAGCTTATTTTGGGCAAACGCCATCCCAGCTATTGACTGTGCCTCACATCAAAAGAATGCCTCTGAAAGATGTCCTTCATATGCAGGTAAATGTGTATATATGAGTTTCTGAGATACAGTTTGGCAAGAAAAGAGGGTTTTTGTGTGGTATATTTGACGAACACTTTAAATTCTTGTTCAGACCATCTTTCAGAATCCAAAAGAGATAAAACCATATCCTGTTCCAGCTCCAGAACATTGCAACTTACCTGCTGCAGCCATCAAGGCATCTTCTGATAGTGTTGTGATTGTTGACATGAATGTGCCAGCAGCACATATTGCACAGCATAAGTGGAAACCTAACACTCCTGATGGCCAGAACGCTCCTTTCACCTTTCATCACGGTAAGGCGGCTTCAACTGGCGGAACATTGAAACGCATGTTCAAGGGTGATTGGGAATATCCCCAAGCACAGGCATTTGCCTCATCAGGAGTCAGAAGTTCATCGGTCACTGCTATTACAAGCGACGGAGAAATTATCACTGGTAAGCAGTTTTGAAGGCTCTGATCTCTGTGAAGGTTTGGTGATTGATAATATCCATTCATTGTTTACGCTAAAACTTCATGTATGTTAATTAGGCGGACATGCGGATAATAGCATAAAGCTAGTCTCATCTGATGGAGCGAAAACATTGGAAACAGCTTTTGGTCACTGTGCTCCTGTAACATGTCTGGCTCTGTCTCCAGATAGCAACTTCCTTGTGACAGGTTCACGGGACACAACTGTTTTGCTATGGAGATTTCACAAGGGATTCACTTCTCAGACAAGCGAGTCTGAGCAAACAAAAAGTTCTGAGACACATTCCTTGGCGAGCAAGACTGAGACGAACAAAGCCAAAAAGTGTCGTATTGAAGGGCCCATACAAGTGCTCCATGGCCACCGAAGAGAAATAGTTTGTTGCTGTGTTAGCTCAGATCAAGGAATCGTTGTTTCGTCCTCTGAGTCATCAGATGTTGTATTGCATTCCATAAGAAAAGGTCGACTAATAAGACGGCTTTTTGGCGTCAAGGCCGATGCACTCTGCATATCTTCTGATGGAGTTATAGTGGTCTGGAGTAGATCGGAAAATTCTATCAGTACGTTCACCATTAATGGGATTCTCATTTCCAAAACGAAACTTCCCTTCTCTTGTACCATAAGTTGCATGGAACTATCGATGGATGGCCAAAATGTTGTGATTGGTGTGAACTCATTTTACGACATTGATGGATCCAAGAGTTTAAGTACCACTAGTGATGAAGAAGATTCATTAAGTAGAGCCAAGGACATTGACAAATTGGATATTCCATCTCCTTCAGTTTGCTTCCTCAACTTATACAATCTTAAGGTATATTACTCGAACGCCTAAGATACATGAATTTAACCACAAGATATTTCTCGGCAGGCATTGCTGATATATTCGCTTAACAAACCAAAAATTCTTCTTCTGTAGGTATTCCATGTGCTGAAGCTTGGTGAAGGGCAGGATATTACCGCTATGGCTCTTAACACAGACAACACTAACCTCTTAGTTTCCACAAAAGATAAACAGTTGATAATCTTCACCAATCCAGCGGTAAGTTTTGTTACCCTTTTCGCATTTTTGAGCTCTTTACTTGAGAGCTTCTTCTTCGTTATTATTTACTAGTAGGATGGTATATAAATCAGCGTTACTCCAGTTAGAAAAATCCCTGATAGTTTTGATGATTTCTTCATAGTCTATGCAATCTTTCATGTAACCCGTAAGAAACAGAACTCCTGTTTCAATTTGCTTGCAGTTAAGATCGAAGGTGGTGGATCAGACGCTGAAGCTTGGCCCCGAATGAAAGATGGATTCTACCCTTTGGGGATAAAATCAACAGCAATAAAGCCAGGTGATTCCTAATTGTGTTTGTGTTAATAACATAAGAGTATGAGTATGTACATATATACCGCCACAGATTCTGCGCGCATTCTCCATAGTGTCTTTAACCATCCACAAGCAGTCGATGTAGTCAGGTTTTGTGATTCTTGTTCGGGAAAATCCTCGGAACAAAAGGTGTAGAGAGATTCGTGAGCTAGACCAAGCTTGACCTTTACGATTATGTACGTCTTAGCTGCCTTTTGTTGGTTGCTTAAATGCATATTTCTTTCTTCTTGGTGCAACAAACACACACTGTCTTGATGTTGAAGTCATTTCTTTTATTCTTGAAACCAGATTTTTGGGTGCAAAGTAAAGAAACTACGATTTGCTTTGAAAGGTTATTGTGCCTAAAGAAGGTCATTTTAGGCTCCATATTAATGTATTTACCCTTCCCTTTTTGATTAAAAATCATCAAAAGATAATAAGAATGGAATGATTAATAATAAGAGAAATCCAAATCTAAAATTCAAATAGAAAAATCCAAATATAATGTTTATATAAATCATTATTTATCGGACAATTATAACCTTCTTTCTACTAAAAAAAAGATGATGCCATCTTTTGACCAAGTATCTAAAGTTGATCCTGTTACTTTTTACACGTCCATGAAAAACTTATGAATGAAAGAGAGATGTAACATACGAACGGTAAACATGTTAGGCAGAGACCGATGGTAAAATAAGATATCTTCATCCTTTTCAACCTCAAAATGCCTTTCCTAATTTTGGAGATATCTCAAATTCTAATAAGCACTAACAAATCAACTCAAAATTGAAAAGCGATATTAGTTTACTTGTAGATGATCAATTAACTTTCAAAACAGCACTAGTAATAGTATTGTCATGACTTTAGCTCATAGCCGTTAACGTTATAGCGTTAATTAACCGTCAAATCGTTAATAAATAAATGATAATGATGACGTGGTAATGACATAACGGATGCTTTTGGAAGACGAACCAAAGTAAAGAAGCCCAAAGCCCAAAGCCCAAAGCCCAACGCCCAAAGCCCAAAGCCCATTTTCGTGATTTCAGGTTTTTTTAGCAAAAGGACGTGCTTTCAATCCAACCGTAGTTAAGTGATAACAATGGTTAACATTTAACATTTAATATCCTTCTTCTCGTTAACTTCATTCACATCTCTCTGACGCTTTTCGCATTCCTCACTTTCACTTAACAGTCAACATCCAATGATGTCAATGTCATCACGAGTTTTCTCTCTCTTTGCACTCACTCTATCTCTCCTCACCGTCACTTCTACCGTCTCCGGCCATAATATCACCCAAATACTCGCTGATTCCCCGGAATATTCCTCCTTCAACAGCTACCTTTCCCAAACGAAGCTCGCCGACGAAATCAACAGCCGCACTACCATCACCCTCCTTGTCCTCAACAATGGTGCAATGTCTTCCCTCGCCGGAAAACATCCACTCTCCGTCATCAAAAATGCTCTCAGCCTTCTCGTCCTCCTCGATTACTACGATCCTCAAAAACTTCACAAGATCTCTGAAGGCACAACTCTCATCACCACGCTTTACCAAACCACCGGAAACGCTCCCGGAAACCTTGGATTCGTCAACGTCACCGATCTCAAAGGTGGCAAAGTCGGATTTGGCTCCGCCGCTCCTGGATCCAAGCTCGATTCCTCCTACACCAAATCCGTTAAACAAATTCCTTACAACATCTCCGTACTCGAAATCGACGCTCCGATCATAGCTCCCGGAATTCTAACCGCCTCTGCTCCCTCCGCCGGCGGAATCAACAACATAACCGGACTTCTGGAGAAAGCTGGTTGTAAAACTTTCGCGAATTTGCTCGTCTCGAGCGGTGTCCTTAAAACCTACGAATCTACCGTCGAGAAAGGCTTGACGGTTTTCGCACCGTCCGATGAAGCTTTCAAAGCCGAAGGCGTACCAGATCTGACGAAGCTCACGCAAGCTGAGGTAGTCTCGCTCCTAGAATATCACGCCCTCGCTGAATACAAACCCAAAGGCTCATTGAAGACTAACAAAGACTCGATCTCCACATTAGCCACTAATGGAGCCGGAAAATACGATTTAACGACGTCGACTTCGGGCGATGAGGTTATCCTCCATACCGGCGTTGGTCCATCGAGACTCGCCGATACGGTTGTCGATGAAACACCTGTAGTGATATTCACGGTGGATAAAGTCCTCCTTCCCACTGAGCTCTTCGGAAAATCTCCGGCGCAGGCACCGGTACCGGAGCCAGTGAGCGCACCGACACCGTCTCCGGCTAATTCACCGTCTCCAGCGGAAGCTCCGTCACCTATTGCAGCTTCTCCACCGGCACCTCCAGTGGATGATTCGCCGGAAGGAGCACCGTCAGATTCACCGACAAGTTCAGAGAACAGTAAGGCGAAAAACGCGGCGTTTCACGTGAAGGCTCCTGCGTTTGTCACCGTATTGGTTAGTCTTGCCGCCACATTTCTGTTGCTATGAAAAACCCTTGCAAGTTTTCGTAATTACGCAGGCTGCCACTCCCTTTTGGTCATTTTTTTAAATTTTCTCGTCAGTTTTTTTAAATGCATGTCATTCTGTTTGTTAAGACTACACTGTGATTAGAGAGTGAGGTTTAAAAGTTGATCTTTTTATTTAATTTAGACTTCCTTTTTTGGTTAACATTTATGCAATTAATTTAGACTTGTATGAATACTTTTTGTTTTTGTGTGGTGTGTAAGACTGTAGTACTATGGAAAGTTGAAGATCTTCTAGTTAGATAGTTTCGAGTTTGACCTAAAAAATTAATAATTCAGGTTTGACCTAAATAAATAGATATAATAAATAAAATAAAAATCATAAGCTTCTTTTTTTGGCTTCTCTAAGCTTTTCATAAACCAAGAATCAGATCAGGCAGTATACTGTCCTTGGGTAAGCCAATTTATTATTTTTCAACAGCCCAATGGGCTATGTTACCATTAATCATGGTCCATGATACACGTTTAGGTCCAAGTTTAATAGAAAAAAAATCTATGATTCGGTAGGAAAAAAATAAAATGCATGGGGAATACCACACCCTGGCGTTTTGTACCTGATAAGACGACACACAGTTTAGACGTTTAGGGCTTTAAAAGTGCTCCGCCTTTTCTCCAACGGATCATAATTGATAAAATTTGCGGTGCAAGGTACAATATTTCTTTGCTAATACAATTTTTATTTTATTTTAATTATAGCTAAGTGCACATGTGTTAAAAATAGCTTGAATTAGATGTTAATGTATAATATATTTACTTACCATACAAGCTTTTAAGTAAATGTTTAACAATTGCATGCAAGCTTAATGGTTAACAATTACATACAAGCTTTAAGCACATGTTTAAAAATGTTCTTGACTTTTCACCATCTCCATGATTTTCTCAGCTAACGGTCTTCAGTCTGTCCTTGTACGTACGGGAACAGGACACTCCAAAATGTTTAGGAACGAACAGATCCATCCAAGCATTAAACAAGTTTGGATGGTCTCAGAAGCTTTAGCTGTATAGAACATATTCAAAACAAAAACTCGTTACAAGAAGTATGGAAACCACCTAAAGTAAATTATGCTTGTTGATCTTAATATTTGTCAATCTAATCAGTTTCCTCACTTGCTGTCTCCAACTTATGCGAAGAATCTTTAATTTGAATAAGATCAACACGCACACTTCAATAGTTTAGAGGTGTGTCAATATATCTCATGCGTAAGATAAAATACAAGCAAGCAAACTTGCTTATATTTGGGCCTAGGAGAATTTAAGCCCATTAAAAGACCGTTAAACGAGTATTATATAAAGCCGATGATGAATTAAGGAGAGAAGAACTCTATAAAGACCAGAACAAACTAAAATGAAAGTTAAAAGCACAAACTCAGCACAATTGGAGTAAAACCGGGCCAGCTGATAAGCCGAGCATGTCAGAAAGAGCAATCTGAACCTCGTTCGAGCCGTGTTCGCAGCAAATCAAGCTAGCCAGAAGCAGAAACAGACATTTCAGGTTCCTCTCAAATGATGCCTCTTCCAATGTACATACTGCTTGAAGCGTTGCAACTATAAGAGGAGCTCTTGCAGCCAACTCCCTTCGTTTTCCTGATCCCAGAGGTATTCTCCATCGGTATTTGCTGGCTAGTGATGATTCTGATTCTTGTTTTTTGGCAGAAGAAGAAGAAGAAGTCTCGATGTAGAAGTTGAGAACTTCTTGGCAGAATTTGACTAGAAGTGATTCAATTTCCTCTTCTTCTCCCGCTTCTTTGTTTTCATCAGTAACGAGATTCTGTAAGAACGTGAGGCAGATTTGGAAAGACTCGTTTTCGAGACGAAGAAGTGGAGGATCCTGCATCTGTGTCATGGGTCCTACCTCTTGGAGCCTTGAACGGAGTATTGAGTTGCTGTTTACACTGTGAGCATGTAATGCTACACCATGCAATGCATCAAAGAGAACTAATGTGCTTTTCGCTGAAAGCTGAGGTCTGTACATGTTGTAAATCTCCATCACAGCCTGAAAAAAGAAACATCACCACAAAAGAAAATAATTACAATCACAATAATTCATGTTTAAGTAAGAGTTTATCCATATACTGATACCCAATTTGTAAGCCAGAGTGTTATGAATTAGGCGTGGATTGTTTCAAAACGCAAATAGCGTTTACGCTTACATGTGAAAATATGTTTATAAAATGACTTACCAATTTTCGAAAACAGAACATAATTCATAATTTTCTTTTGTTTACTTGTAAACAGAAAAACCAAATGCAAAAAAGGAATTCCTCCTTCCGTTTGCGTTTGGCTATTGAGTTTACAACTTACAAACGATTTTGATTACAAATTCTAAAGGTTGTGGGTTCATTTAAAGGAACATGCAGTATAATAGTAACATTTAAACATAAAAAGAAAATAAAAGGCCTGAAGAGAAACTTACCTGAATCAACAAAAGCTGAACAGCGGCTCGGCATTTAGCATCAGAGATAGCAGCATAAAGATGGATTGCTGTTCTTTGACTCTCTTCATTACCATCCGACCCAATTGGAGCAACAAACTCTGCATTACTGTTCTGAATGTTGTGAGCAGTTCTTTGGCTTCTCTCCACATATTCTTCACTGAGGAAATAAGAAAAATCTGGGCAAGTCGATTTCGCCGATTCTTTTAAAGACGATACTACTTCTAACCATTTTTCTTCAGAAAACAAGCCACCAGCATCGCTCATAAGACGAACAAATGCAGCGATACCAATTCCTGCAAGGCTCTGGTGAGGTCTCTTTATGAAGCTCACAAGAAGCATTAGTACTTTCTTTAGAAGTGGATTGACTGTAGTGTAAAATTTTACAAAGAGATCCACTACAAGCTGTAATGCTAATGTGCAGGTTTCATAGAGCCAAGCATCATGGTCTAGCTCGTCCACATCACCATAACTTCCTTGATCTGCAGACTCGTCTTCACCAGATGGATCAATAGAATGTCGTACATAGTCAAATATAGGAAATAGCACAGATTCAAATACTTTTTCCCATAATGGTAGAGAAAATAAGTGGCCGTGGTTGCGCAAGGTATCAAACAGAATCTGTAGTGCACTTTTCCTGATTTCTGGTCTTGGATCGAAACTAAGCTCTGACAAGCCTGAAAATTAGACATAAGAACGTGAAACACATCAATAAGAATTTTTATCTTAGATAGCACATGCGAAAAAGGTAGTTTGAAAATGCCTAACGTAGAGACTATTCAACTTAATGTTATACCTGCTAGTAAGGGAAACCAAAAGTATAGCTGATTATTGCTGTTTACAATCTCTCCGTTCTCTTGTTTCCAGCTTTTTCCTGTGTGGGGAGATGACTGAGGGATCTTTCCAGAAGTTTCCTTGTCTTTGTTCGTTGATGGTGATTTAAGATCTCCTTCGGCAAGCTTTGTTGCACAATACCGGAGGAAAGCAATGGAGCTTAGACTGATATCCTTGCTAAATCTGTTATTGGTGAATGCAACAAGGCAATTTACACAATCTGTAAAAGTGGTGGTTTCTGTCTCAGTGATGTATGGGAAATATTCTCGAATAATCTTCTCGATAATCTCAAAGGACAAAAGCACAATATTTTTGTGGTCGTCATATGCAGCCGTGGTAAAAACCTGCAAAGAAAGAAAAAACACACTATGAGGCTACATAGGTAAACCAAAACTTCTTGAATAAATGTGATTACCAGAGAAATAGAAATATAATGCCCTACCATGAACATGCTTTTCCATCCCGACTTAACATTATTTACACGGGACAATACCATCTGAGAAACACATCGGATGATAAGTTCTCTGATCTCAACATCATTACTTCTACGCATAACAATGACAAAAGGTGTCATAAATTCGTTCTGGAAGTTGTAATTAGCCAACTCCTCCCGTTCCAGAAATTTCATTGACAACTGGCGCAAAGAATCCATCGCAAAAATTGCAATAGAAAGATTCTCTGAGCACCCAATGGTCACAAAGAAACCTGATAGCACTTGCCAGATGCTCGACCAAACAAGCCTTATGCGATTCATGTTATAATGCCTGAAACCAGTTAGGAATAGAAGATGTCACACTATCTACTTAAAATTACTAAGAACAGAGTACATCTCTTATATATGAAGTATATGAGAGAAAAGAAAGGAAGGAAACTAGGCGATTCTTACGCTATCTCAACAATCTTTGTGAGGCTAAAAACGCGTGGATTAGAAGGAGATCGCAATTCATCAATAGAAACTTTGCAGAGAGCTTTAACAAAGTCTATTATAGCTTCACTGTTCAGATTCTGACTCTGTGCGAATATTAGATTCATTTCACCAACCTGCTCCAACAAGTTTAAATTAGAGATTATATTGCTCATATGTTCTTGTCTCACGTTCCTAGAACCTTTTCCGCCAAAACTCATGCTGTCATATGAACCCCTCAAGACACCTGTACCCGCATATTGACTTTTCCCAGGACCTTTCGTTTTAAGAACAGGAAGTACATTTTGTTTGGGTTGCTTTGAGTTCTCTGACTCACTTTGCTTGGAGGCAAAAAAAGCAGCATCTGGAGGAGCACCTTCTCCCAAGAGATGTAGTTGCTCGAAACGGGAAACACAAGTTAGTATATGCTCCCAGGCTTCTTGCAAATAGTTGCCCTCTTCATCAGCAAGCCTAAGAATCGCCTGGAAAACAACCAATATTGTTTGGGATCCAGACAAATTTTATAGGGGAAAGGCGACAGTGAGAGCAGGAAGGAGATATTATCGACATTAAAGTAACACAAGGAATAGACAGAGAACAAGGTGCGATGGGGAAAAGATATCCAAGATACTAGCATTTTCTTCGTTACAGCGAGGTAAGGGGACTATTAAAAAATTTAAAACAACAGTACATACAACTTAATGAAATAATACTAACCTTAATGGCTTCTATATTTTTCTGCTTGATATCAGCTGGGGAGTGAAGTGAAGTGAATTTCGCTAGTGAAGTCACAAAAGCATCTCTATGGGTCTTCATTGACGTTAAAGAAGTGGCATGGATTGCATGGTGGAAGCCTTCAAGACATAAGTTGATCACTATCAAATCATCACTCTGGTCTAGCGGCACACTGAATGCAGCAAGCATAGGAGCCCAACAAGCCTCAATCATAAATCTGAGAATAACCACATCTGTTGCAGCATAGTAGGTTGACCTGCAAACTCAAAGTAAATTCAAATACTGTATCAGAGATGCCTAAAAGATACAGACAGTTCAGGAGCGTAGATCCGAGTTGAAGTGAATATGATTTGTTAGATATAACTGGTTGTCATGATGAAAAAGGTTGTTAACAACTCTTAATGCAAAGAATATTGGGTGATCTTACTCTGATTTGCGAGCTTTTTCTTTAAATTGCTGTTGCATATGCTTCATCAGATCATCACTTGTTTCCACATATGAATCTCCCCCCTGCTTACGGATCACTATGTTTAATATACCATCCAAACCAAGCATTCTGTTTGGGTTTGTGGATTGTTTTTGTTGCAAAGGTAAACCATCTTCTTTCATCTTTATCTCTTTTTTTGTTATCCTTTCATACAGCGATCTCATGTAGTCTGCAGGTAAATCTTTTCCATCGTCTATTCCCCGATTATTTCTAATAAAGTCATCGGCAGACATCTATATGTTTCAAAGAAGAAAAAAATGCACAAAGTACTTCATCAACATTCTACCTCAAACTTCCAGAATATGTGTGTTTATCCAAGATAATGAATGAAACAAACCTTGTTCTTCACCATGGGGTTGTGTGCATCAGTATTGAGCATGATCACAGAATATGCAAGAACATAAGCTGTGTCTGCGCTAGTAAATACTTTAGGATTACATTTGCAGTAACGTTCAGCAAACTTTTCCATGATACGGTCAATTTTTTGTGCTTCTCCTGGCATCCTAAAACCTTCAAGAAAGGTTCTTATTGCCTCATCAAATTCCATGTCTTGGAAATCAAAAGAATCCACATATGCATGCATCACCTTGAGATGCAACTCTTCTCTTTCTCCAAGATAATCGCCTATCAAAGTTTTATTTAACCCTGACGCATCTTTGAGAAAAGCTGCTATTTCTTCAGGAGACTCACCCACCTTACCCGCATTGATGAGAAATTCAATGCCTTTTGTTGGCTTCCGATTAAAAAGAGAAATACCTTCCTGGGACAAACATTTAAATTAGAATTAACGACTACAGAGCAATTACAGGATGTCACTCTTCTGCATTATCTGCCAAATACCCAAACATCTTTGTATTCTTACCTGAAGTTCGAGCTTGTAAGCCCGGCGCTGCTCGATGGCCAAAGCATCAGATGTACCTCCTGAAGATTCAGAATAGGTATCTGATCCGTCCGCAGGCTCATTGACGTTTCCATTTTCCAACTGAGGACTTCCAGATCCCAGATCGATTTCAAGTGCTTCAGATTTATTCAACGAATTAAAAACTGGGAGGCGCAACTGCTTGTTCAACCAATCTCCCATTGATTTCAAAATGGCTACTAAGCATTTCATGGCTTCAAGTTTCATAGCTGCCTCTTGAGGTGGCAACAGTGTTGAAGCTGTAGCAGGAGGAGCCCCTTGAGCCGTTTTAAGGAGACCATTTACCATCCTAAACATAATCATACAAAGGAAACATAAATTACGTAACAAACTTTCACCTCACCAAAACTAAAACTCTGAACAGCAAAGCATCAAGGGACATAACAAACCTCTCAAAAATGTTTGTTGAGTTGACATCACAATCGTAGTTCAAGAATATATCAACTAAGATTTGTGAATCTAAACAAAGCTTGTCAAGAAACCGAAGAACAATCATCTTCTGTTGAAAATTAGGTTGAGCAACATTCTCCACGACTCTAAGAACAATCATGGGGAAAAATACTCCAATTTCCGCTTTTAAACCAGCCCGAAATCTTGTAACCAGACTGATAAAAATAGAGCAAGAAAGCTGGAAGATGATCATAAGAGTAGAAGCACTGTTCTTCAACAACGACAAACACATATATTGTTTGATAGCACCTAAAAACCTGTTCAACAGAGATGGCAATTCATCAGTAGAATAAAAATCTGACTTCTCTTCATATGGTAGATTCGCTCTTACATTCTCAAACAAGAGTAAATGAGGTATGCCAACATTTTAGTTACAGGAAGTTACCTTTCGCTTGTCCTAAATACAGCTCCAGCATTTTCTAACAAGATCTTCAACAGCTCAAGAGCCAGAATCTTCCCTCTCATTGACTGCAGATCTGTCGAAGACTCCTTTGGAGCTGTCTTCATGGAGAGCTTACAAAGCGCTCTGAAAACCAAGAAGGCATCTCTCCGCAGCTTATTCTCTATCTGAACCTCTAAATCCTCATCCCTCTCAGCTTCCCCGTCAGCTAACTCCCCCTTCCTTCCCTCTAGAGCCGACTTGTACATACTGATCTCCCAATACTTTGCGTCCAACATATCCTTATCAGTGGAGTCCAGCAAATCTGTTGGATTCGTAGTCTCCACTGTGGTAGTCCCCAATGCCCCTTCTTGGCCTCCTGATCCTGACATAGTCGGGTTCAAAACGCCGTCGATATCCTGCATGATTTTGGTGATGAAGCCCTGAACAAACTGCGTCATAGTCCCATCCGCATCTGATTTTTCGATCGGCTGCATGAGCTCAGCCACTACGATCGGCTGAATTGGGACGGTTGACGAATCCGCTTCCATTCTCCGGAACACAATCACAAGTATCTGGATCAGCGAAGCCTTGGCAGTCGTCTGATTCACCACGTTTTTGCTTCCCAAGTGAATGTCGTAGCAAGTACGTACAATGAGGAGCAAACAATCCCCATGGATTCTCAGCGAGATGGAGTTAATGGCGGATAACAGCGTCTTAAGCACAGGTAATTCAATGGCTTCGTCTCCCATATCATGGCATTTACAAACGGACTCGATCAATTTAAAAAGGAGGAGGGACTCTGCTCCACCGGAGGGGTCCGATTCACCACGAATGTAGCCATGCGCGATAAGTTTCTGAATGCAGTCGATAGCAGGTTCGACGATCTTCGCGAGGCCAGTGCCACAGGCATTGATCAGGGGGCTGAATATGTATTCACAATCGGCGAGCGAATACTCGACCGAACCACCGTCGTTAAGTGGACCCGGAACAGAGGAATCAGGCTCGGAGTCAGCAGAGGTAGACGGAGGCGATGATTTCTGTGGCGAATTTAGCCGTTCGATAACAGCTTTGCATTCGGTAGCGAGCTTCGAGTGTTTCCGCCACGACGCGTTCTTGACGATTTTCTCTAAAGCTGGTGTTACGACTCGACTCAATCGGGAATCGGCTTCCGAGGAAGCCATTCCCAGTTTCACGGCGAGCTCAACGACGCAACCTTAGACAGATCTGAAACCACGAAAGGTATATACCAACAGGAATAAAACGCCTCTTCACTGAATTGCCTCGGAGTTCTGCGTCCGATCCACAGCAACGAGTTGTGTCACGAATCAGACTCAAACCTCTGCAAATGGAAATTGCAGGGTACAGAGAGAGCTAAGAGATAGATGGGACGAAACTTCAGATCGCGTCGCAGTTTGATTTTTCTGCCATCAAAATGAAAATTTGCGTATTTACATGACCGAAATACCCTTCAGTTGACACTGGACTTTGAGGGCCACTTGTAAGTTGAAGGAAGTTCACACACCAATTTGGATATTTAACAATTCGGCGTTTGCAAGGTGTTGACCGCCGGGATATTCGTAGCCTGTTCCCGGTCTGGTGTACTTATACTTCCAATTCGGCACAAAACCATATGTAAATCCGTATTATACTACTACAATCCAAATTCTTAAAACTAAGAGGATGGCTAATTATAGAAGGTTAAATTAATTCATAACTACATGAATACCATGCATACAGTTCTTAACTATGTTTCTAATTTATGATAAAACAGTTTTTGTTGATACGTAACTTGTATCAAAATAAATATGCATAAAATTTCTATGTTGTCTATTTTAGGATGAATTTCTTGACTCGTTTCGTATTTTCGAAATTTACATATTGATTTCCGCATAAATAATTATCCGTTACAAAAAAGATGTATAACATACAAATGATTTGGAAGCAAAAGATTATCACTTTACAATAATTTAGAAGCGAGAAACCTTGAAAGTTACAAAGCTTGGTTAAATAAGCTAACAATGTTATATATATGCAAAGAAACATTCTAAAGGGTTTCACTTTACATAACCACACAACAAAGAGACTCCCCTACAACTTACAAACAAACAAAAAACCCCTGAAATTGGTGTTATCGAATACATAAATATACAATCTGATCCCCATTTATGATTTGGGGATTGAAATGCATAGCAGTGATGTGTGAAATTGAGTTAGAAATTGGTTATTATGAGAATCTTACCGTGTTCCTACAAAATCTCCCCGTGTCTGAATCCATTTTCATCACAGTCCGTGGTTGAATCCAAACAAGGAGAATCATACCATTTGGTGTTTTCTTGATAGAAGCTATCGACTTGTATACCAACTAAACCTACATCTGTAACTATACCTTCGTTGTGCCTCATCGGTTTTGTTAATTTAGAATCTTCACAATTCAGAATGCTCTTCTCATCAAAATCATTGCACTTTAACCATTTCTCAGGCTTACATCTATCAGACAAGAGATCCTTTGGAGTTCTACACCCTGATGGTGGCCTTATCTGTTCCCAAGGAACAACATCATCAAGGCTCCTCCCAAAACTGTCCTCATCATCTTCAATAAGTTCTGCATCCTTCGCATCTCCATATAAATGCTCATGGTGATGGCCACTCCAATGTGCTAAATCGTTATCACCAACAAGTATTTCATCTGAGTGTGCCTTGTTATCAGAAAGCAAGCCCATTGTTGCCTTAACACCCTCATCACTAATATTCCTGATCTTGTTGAGCATCTCAAACAATTCTCTGGACACTGAACTCAACATCTCTTGCGGAATCTTCCCAATCTTTCCTTCTAGAGCGCCAAGTTCATTCTTTAATTCCTGCACCTGATGCAATACAGTACAATGCATATCTCCACCATCATCCTTCCCAAACAATCCAATCCCTTCAGTTTCTAAATCTTCCCTCACTCCATAGACTGTATCCTGATCCATCAGAAAACCCTTATGACCAACAACCCGATGCATGATTCTCGCATTTCCATCCATTGCCCCGGGTTCATGTCCTGAATGGACAGCGTATAGCTTAAAAATAGCTGTTCCTTCTTCCTGATATACAAAAGTTTTGTCCTTTTCATTGTAGTTAGCAATGGGCACAATAGCTCTAATCCTAAAACCACAACCGCATCTCTTTGATTGATAAGGCTCCCTCTTCAAAATCCTAGACTTCTTTGAGGCAGGTTCTCCAGCTCTATGACAAGCATAATCTTTCACCTCTGCCATAAATGGCTTATACCTAATATACTTCTGCCTAATGCAGAGCACAACCTTATGCTTAGCAGCCAGTTGCTGCAACCTATCGGGAACATCCTTGGCAGGCACATCAAAAGACTCTGTATACTCAAATCGACGGCGTTTGTTCCTTGAACCAGAACCAGAGACAGCATTGCAGATAGCGCATGCAGCTACACAAACCCTAATAAAACTCTCGGGAATTCCATAGAACTTAGCACCCACAGTCCAAACTTGCTTAATTCTCTCAACAGTCTCTTTAGGCCCTAGGTGTTTTAAATCACCATCACCGTGAAATCCCATGACTATATCTTGCCACTGATTAATGTGGGAGACGAATTGCTGCGGATTGTTTTTAAAGCAGAGAAATTCGTTACCGGAGGCTGGATCGAGGCGTGCAGTGAGCTTGTCCTGGATCCGTTTCCAGGCCGTGAGGTACGCCGTGTCCTCGTTTCGATCCTTCCATACGGAGCGCCATGACTTGAGGACCGACCTTGGCGTGGCGATGCGGATCTCTGCGGGCGTAGCGAGACGGCCTTCGCGGAGGCAGCGGATCATGAGAGAGTGAGAATCAGCGTTGAATGTGTAGAACTGAGCTGAGATATGAGGCTCGGGACTGATAAAAGCATCATCTCTTCCTTCACTCGAAATTCTAGGGTTTGACGAAGCAACAATTTTGGGGGTTCCGGAACGGGGATGAGACGCATCGTCTTGTTCGTCAGAAGAATGACCCGGGGAACCTCCGGAAGTAGAGGAACGGAAGAGAACGAATTCCGGTAGAGAAAACGCGGGATCGTCTTCGGGATTGTGGTGGTGGTGGTGAATGGACGGTTGTGAATGAACGATAGTGTCTGTCGGGCCAAGATCATGATGGTGGAACAGATCTTCTTCAGTTTTGTGAGGATTCATCAGGAGGATGAAGTAGAAGCAAAGGAAGAAAATGGGAGAAGAAGACGACGACGATGAAGAGAAAGAGAGAGAAGAGGAAAGGATTTTTGAGTAATTTATTGTTTTGTTTTGTTTTATTTAATTTCTTTCAACTATTCGGTATTTTGAGAAGCTCAGGCTCGGTCTGACAATACCGATAAGTCCGAGGGACACTATTTTTATTTTATCCTCTCGTCTTTTTTTCTCTCTCCAGCTCTTTCTTCTTCTTTTCTCATAAAAATTACAAAAGTTCGGTTCGTCTTTCTTTCCAGAACTCTTCTCGTTTTTCTTTTGTATATCCACACTTCTAATATTTCATTGAGAATATGGTTTGTAAGTTTCCACAATATTCATACAATAATAATTTTCATAAAATAATATTTCTAATATATTATTTAAAAAACTTTTTAACAAAATAACCTTAATATGACATATTAATAACAAAAATGGCATGCTAACGTGTCAACACCACAACGAGTTTTAGTTTAAATATATAAAAAGATTTAATTTACTAAAATAATTACAATACATGTCATTGATATTAATTTGGTTATAAAATCAATATATTTTATTCAACTAACCAAAAAATAATATTATATTTGCAAAAACAATAATTTTTATTTCTTTAAATTTTTAATACGTTAATTTATAAATAATTTCAAATAAATATAAATAAATTTAAGTTATTACATAATCTCTAATATATTATTTGAAAAAAATAATAATAATATTATCCTCACGTGTTATTGACAAAAATACCATGCTTATATTTCTAAATTTCAAATAAATATATAAATAGAATTAACTTATTCGAATAATTACAATATATGTCATTGTTATTAATTTGGTTAGAGTATTAATATATTTTATTAAACTAACAAAAAAATACTATTAAATTCATAAAAAATAATTATTTTTTCTTTGTTAATTTATATATACAAAAATTAATATTAAAAGTAATTTTAAATTAAAATTAAAATTATATAAATATTTAATTTATATTTTCTAGTAAAATATAATTTACGAATATTTTCTCGGTGTGGATATAAATCTAGTATGACTATTAGTTTTGAATAATATAGGCAAGTGATAAAAAATATACCACTTTTTGTTTTATGATATGCCGACTGCCAAGTGGATTTAAAAATTAAATCTCGTGGTTCCAAACCTATATTCATAAACACAACTGACAAACAGTTGAAAATGCATATTTACAAATTACAACAACGAAAAAGAGAGTAAATCTAGTTTGTTGCTGGAAACAAAAATGAATCTACCATCTGTTATTCTTAATCCAAATCATTTACTTTATTATACTTTTATCAACCAAAAATCATGCTAATCACGAAATAGTTTTTAACTATGTAGTGGAACATCCACAGTAATGACATTAGGGTTAAGGATAACCAATTAGATAGTACTATAAAATTCCAAACATTATTTCTTGTAGGGTTAGACTTTAGGTAATACATTACATAACACGAATGCATAGAGAGCTATACAACCCCCACAACCCCCACAATATTTAATTATCCATCTGATTCTTAAATCTTATCTCAATCATATCGTTTATATTTTATGTTCGAATGCTTTTGTATGGAGTTAAATAGTCAATTCGGAAAATAGTAAGTGATATATTGGTTGCACCACCTGTACGTCTATTTCAAAAATATGAAATTCGACTATAACTTTAATCGTAGGAAGATATTAAATCTCCGTACAAAAATGTTGAATTATTAGATCGGACCGTCGTAGAACAATGACAAAAAAAACTGTTAACTCATGTGTATCCTAGCACAATTTAATCTTGATTATGAGTTTCGTAGGTAGTTGACGTCGTATATTAAAAAAGTATGTCAAATATCGTATTTGCTCGATCGCAAAAATATTAAAGTATATATATATATATAAGACAATAACATTATCATTTCATAAACAAATAAATATTGTCATATTGTGTCTATTCTTTAGAGGTATAGATTTTTTTTATCATGAAATATAAGTAAGTGGTGTATTGATTGTATTAGTTCTACATGTATGTCAAATTTGTAGAGTTCAACTCCATTTTTTATAATATCAAAATATTAAATTTTCGTATAAAAATGTTGAATTATGGTACCGATAATTGTGGCCACGAAAAAAAAAACTCCCTTATCATACATCGACTAGCACCGATTCAAGATCGTCGTATAACTGGACAAAGACTATATTAACTAATGATGAGAATATGTGATAGACTATATATGAAGAGATTTGATCATTTATATGAGCTTTAATAGATTTTTTTTATTGTTTATACGGTTACCATTTTTTTACTTTTGGTATCAATTATGGAGCCAATTATATTTCAAAATAAATCGGAACAGACCCTTTTCAAATTTGATGGCTTTATTACTCACTTACGAAATCCGGTCCGTTGAAAAGAGGAAGAAAAGCACAAATGGAAAGAGGATTTTCATACAACGGCTAAGATAATGCCACGTCATAAAATATCACGACCCTCGGATCGTAACGGACCCTCGTCCCGCTCCCTCTTCAAATTTTGATTTTACATCCGTTACCCTCAAGAATTCCCAAACACTTATAAGCCCTAATTTTGCTCTCTCCAACGTTTGATATTCTCTTCTTCAACTTCACAACTCTTATTCTTCGCGCTGATTTCTTTGATCGAGGTAGGTTCCATTTCTCACTTTTCTCTTGGAAATGTTAAAGATCTTGAATTTTACAGGACTGGAGTCATTGCGATTTTGTGGTCCATTATGCGGAAGAAAACAGAGAAAAACTTAAAAAAATTCTATAAACTTCGGAACGCATGCCATGTTTCTAAATTATCTGGTTTTTGTATAATCTAGTTTTGGAGTTTACACGACGCAGAGACATACGAAACTCGTTTTTGCGTGTTCTATCACACCATGATGCGGAATTCAACGGAGCAGTTTTCGCGAATCGAGACTACATGTGGATTGCTGCTTCGCCAATTGCAGGTTTTTTTTAAGGATAAGTTGCCAGAATTTGTTTCTTTTTTGGCTTTTTTGATTTGTGAATTTACGATTACTGATATCAGGAGATATGGAATGAAATGGGAGAGACTGAGGATGAAAAGGATGCTGCTTTGGCTGATATTGAGAAGGAATGTCTCTCGGTTTATAAGCGAAAAGTTGATGAGGCTAGTAGGTGTAAAGCGAATTTGCTTAAAGAAATCGCTATCGGAAGAGCGGAAATTGCAGCCATTGGCTCTTCTATGGGTGGACAAGAAATTCACGTGAGTGTTTTGATAACTGTTCTTCTTTCTGTGTGATGGCACATAATGATAAGTTTTTCCCTTCTTGTGTTTGTTTTTTCTTGCAGTCTAACAGCAGGGTGGGAGAAAATTTGAAGGAGGAGCTTGAGAACGTTAATGTGCAATTAGAGGCACTGCGGAAAAAGAAAACTGAGAGAATGAATCAGTTTAAGGAAGTCATTGATCAGTTACTGAAGTTGTCATTTCAACTTGGAAATCCAACAGATTATCTGAAAAAGTTTGCTGCGGAAGAGACCAATCTTTCGCTTCAGAAGTTGGAGGAATTACGTAGGCAATTGGCTGAACTCCAGAATGAAAAGGTTGGTTTTTTACTTCTTATGTTATATAGTTAAATATCCAAAATTCACTAAAAATGTTGAGATCAAGATATGGGACTTACAATATTCTCTGCATTCATCTTCATGATGATATTATGTATACTCTTTTCCAAACTGTAGAGCAAAAGATTAGAAGAGGTAGAACGTTTGCTGGAAACGTTGAACTTGTTGTGCTCTGTGCTTGGTGAAGATTTCAAGGACTTGATAAGAGGGATACATTCATCTCTGGTCGATTCCACCACCAGAGATGTGAGCAGAAGTACTCTTGATAAGCTGGGTATGATGATTGAGAATTTACGAGAGGTCAAGTTACAGCGAAACCAGAAGGTAAGAAGTCTGAGCTCGTTTTGAAATGTAGTGCAAAAATTTCTGCATGCTTACTGTTCCCGACTCTTATTACTTGTGTTTTCAGGTTCAAGATCTAGCAGTCTCCCTATTGGAGCTTTGGAATTTGCTGGACACGCCTGTGGAAGAGCAAAATACATTTCACAACGTCACCTGCAGCATTGCTCTGTCCGAGTCTGAAATTACCGAGGCCAACATACTTTCTGTTGCTTCCATTAAACGCGTGAGTGCACAGAAAATAATCTTGCTGCGTTTTCTCCCTCTATTATTTGTGTATCCGTTATAACAGTATAGGGACCATCTTTTTAAATAACAGTATAGGGACCAACTTTTTGATGATATGGGTTTGTTTTACAGGTTGAGGATGAAGTCATTAGGCTTAGCAAGCTAAAGACAATTAAGATCAAAGAGGTGATCCTTAAAAAGAAACTTGAGCTTGAGGAAATATCAAGGAAGATGCACATGGTCCCCCAAGTTTTGAAAGCTGAAAACTTTTCAGTTGAATCTCTAGAATCTGGTAATTAGAAATGTATGAATTGTGAAATGACATTATCAAATACGTCATTTGAGAATGTGATTGCTTCTTTTATAACTAACCAAAAGTGCTGAATAATCAATCAATCACTTTGACGAGCACCTCAAGAAATGTATGCTTATTATAACGATAGATGGACACATGCTCTTTTTCTTGTTACTGGAAATTCATTCTTTAAAAAGAAACATAGGTTTCTTTTTATCTTTCAGGTGTCAAGGATCCTGAACAGTTGTTAGAGCAAATTGACTCCGAGATTGCAAAGGTCAAAGAGGAAGCTTCAAGCAGGAAAGAAATTCTAGAAAAAGTGGAGAAATGGATGTCAGCATGTGAAGAAGAATCTTGGCTCGAAGAGTACAATCGGGTAAGACAGTTTTAAAATTAAGCTCTTTCTCTGTTTCATCTCTTGTTTTGTCTTCTCACATTATTGGATTCTCAGGATGATAATAGGTACAATGCTGGAAGAGGAGCTCATCTTACATTGAAGCGTGCAGAAAAAGCTCGTATTCTTGTCAATAAACTTCCTGGTAACATTCTATTGTACTCTAGATTATATCCAAAACTAGTTTGAGATTATGATCTTTACCTCACTGCTTTCTGCTGCTATTGATGCAGGGATGGTAGAGGCTTTGACCACCAAAGTCACTGCTTGGGAGGATGAAAGAGGAAATGAATTCTTATATGATGGTGTAAGTGTCTTTACTGATCAAGAACTCTGTGTACATACTTATCAAATCAACATCTTTATACGGAAGCATGTCCCTTGAAAATTTTCCAGGTCGGAGTTTTATCGATGCTTGAGCAGTACAAGGCTCTATGGGAAGTGAAAGAGACTGAAAAACAGAGACAAAGAGTAAGGGAAACTAATTATACCAGTAACCAATTTTTAAGCATTTGAGCAAAAAAAAATTCATTGACATTGTTGTTCGCATCTCAGGATCTGAAGAAACTCCATGGACAACTCATAACAGAACAAGAAGCTCTTTACGGGTCAAAACCGAGCCCAAGTAAAAGCGGAAAGAAACCACTGAGAACTCCCGTATCTGCTGCCATGAACAGAAAACTCTCTCTTGGTGGTGCCATGCTCCAAGGCTTGAAGCCTGACAAGGCAACATTCAATAGCAAAAAGACTAATTACTATGACCAGAACGCTACTGGTAGAAGAGATTCAACTCTTCCAAATCCTTCAGGTACATAGTAATAAGACAAGAGACCAAGGGAAAGAGATAGATGTTAAGAGAATTGTGTCAACATGTGTAGGGAGGAGAAACTCAGAGCTTCCTGGTCGTCACAGAACAAAGAACCTTACGGTTGCAGGAAAAGCTGTGACGAGCAAAGGGAGAGCTCCAATGCTTAGGAAGCCTCTTTCACCTGTTACTTCCAATATCTTGAATTCCCCAGAAGATCACAAGGATGCTTACACAACAAAGTCATCTTCTTTAGAGGATAGAATCTTGACCCCTAAAACCAACGAAGAGAAGAGAAAAACGGCGGCACCTATGACTCCAGCCGCTTCAGTCGCCATGACGGAGGCGACAACGCCTTTTACTCCTGCGTTCGCGGCGGTGAATGAAGAAGCTGTTGAGTACTCGTTTGAAGAGGTTCGGGCCGGTTTTTGCTAACAGTGAAATACCCGTTTGAAAATGGATCCGGTTGATTGCTTTTGTAGTAATTCAGATCATCAGATACTTCGTTTGATGAGAAATGCAACTAAACACATTTTGCTTGTTCTTCAATTAAATAGTTTCACACGGGGTTAATTCGTGTACAACCTTTGCTTTTAGTATAGAACTGGATTTATGGTTTGCGGGTGCTGTACTTGTTATGTTTATAAAACGTATTAGTGTCAACAATCGTTTGCTTTTTTTCTTAAAAGATTTAAGAGTTGCTTACAAAGAAATTAGTATTTAATTTGGTCCAAATCTTCAACAACTCCAAACGTTTTGTTCTTGTCGGAATCAGAAACATTTCCGGTGAACCACCGATGGTCCAGACTCCTCGTAGTCAGCTACTATCAATCAATGGGAGTGAAACGTAAATGGAAGACGCTTTACGAGTGAGAGAGAGAGGAAGCACAAACGACGTAAAAAAAAAAGTTTTTTTGGTTCATAGGAATCAATAGGGTCCACTAGAAAGCCCAAAATGATATTGTTACAACCGTTCTCTCCCAGAATAAGACGACATCGTTTGGTCTCTGTCTGCATTTCCCTTTTCTTGTCTACAAAGCCGAAGCTAAGATCCAAACTTTCTTAGACATCAAAAACAAACCCGGAAATCTCTTCAGCCATTTTTAGGGGCCCTAGCTCAAAGTGATTTTTGCTTCTCTTTCAAATCCGCCATGACTAAGCAGCACGCCAACTGGTCTCCATACGATAACAATGGAGGGTACGGATCGTGTTCAAACGCTGGGTTTCTTCGCCTTGTGTCTTCTTATTTACTATTTCAGCGCTTGTATTGCGATATAATGCTCTGTATTGATCGGAATTTTTTTTTTTCAGGACATGTGTGGCCATCGCTGGATCGGATTACTGCGTTATTGCCGCCGATACTCGAATGTCTACCGGTTACAGTATTCTTAGTCGCGATTACTCAAAAATCCATAAACTGTAAGTATTCTCTTGTTCTGTCGAATTCCTCATTTTTGATCCTTGGGGACAATAAGTCAGTGCTGGAAATAGTTCAGTTTCAGGCTAATTAGGTTTTTTTATTCTATTTCTCCGGGTTCTTGCAATCGATGGTTCGTAGATGATGTCTCTATAGGTCAAGAATCGAGTTTAGTTGGATGGAAATGTAGTTGTTTTCTGCTCTCATATCCTAATTCTTTAAAGAACCCTGATCAAGACATATGAAAATGATACTTGTCATCTTCGAGTACATGGACCATGGTATCTCGTATACACTTAATAATTACATTGATCATTCTTTGGATTCTGTAGCTCATTTTTCTTACTTATAACGTTTTATTTGCATAATGTTTAGTTCTTTGAATTTTCGAGTTTGCACTCTTTATAAAAGAGTGATGAGACAGAATTCTGATGTGTTTTCGTATGTCGTATCTTGTAAGACCCTACTTTGAAGTTGTTATCTTTTTTTTTTTAATCCTCCAGAGCTGACAAAGCGGTGCTTTCTTCTTCGGGCTTTCAAGCTGATGTGAAAGCATTGCAGAAAGTTCTAAAATCCAGACACATGGTGAGGTTTCCTTTGATTGTTTGATCAAATCTGTTTCTTCCCCTTGCATATATCAATTTTTTTTGAAAAGATAAACGACTTGTGTAATAGTTTCTCTATGTGTTTGGGTCCTGCAGATTTATCAGCATCAGCATAACAAGCAAATGAGCTGTCCTGCAATGGCTCAGCTTCTCTCCAACACGCTTTATTTCAAGCGGTTTTTCCCCTACTATGCCTTTAATGTTCTGGGAGGGCTTGACGAGGAAGGTAAAATGCTCATTTTTCCTGGCTTGCCACTATATATTTTGACTATAGAAAGAGGTAAAGGTTTCATCTTCTTCTTGAAAATATTCAGGAAAGGGGTGTGTTTTCACTTATGATGCTGTTGGTTCCTATGAGAAGGTTGGATACAGTGCTCAAGGTTCTGGTTCCACACTCATCATGCCATTCCTTGACAACCAGCTTAAGTCTCCAAGTCCTCTTCTACTACCTGCGCAGGTTTTGTTAATATTCTTCGTTATTTGACTTTACGCATTGTTAGAAACGTTCATTTGCTTAATTTTCCGTCTTCCACCTATGTAGGATGCTATTACACCCCTTTCAGAACTTGAAGCAGTTGACTTGGTGAAAACTGTTTTCGCATCTGCCACAGAGAGGGATATCTACACTGTAAGTTTTCCCATTCGTGTCTTCGTGCGCATATCATTTGCATCTAGTTAAAAATATTTACCAAATCTAGCCTTGATACTAAGATTACGTTAACGTCTTCACGAATCGTTTGTCTGGATTCTTTGCTTGTAATAGTGAGACAAGCTCGAGATTATGATTCTTAAGACCGATAGTATTAGGTCTGACTTGCTGGATTTGCTTCACGAATCGTTTGTCTGACTTGTGCTTTCTGGATTCTTTGCTTGTAACAGGGAGACAAGCTCGAGATTATGATTCTTAAGACCGATAGTATTAGGACAGAAATGATGGAACTGAGGAAAGACTAAGCTACTTCGGTGCGCATATGACTGTGGGGAACACACGTTTTACCTCTGGTTTTCTTAATTTTATCTCAACGCTAGGCCCCCTCAGAAAACTGCTTTATGGGTTTTATGTTTTGCAGTTAATCATCACTCATGTTCGTAATTTCTGCAAAACTGTTTCCTTACGTATGGTTCACTAAAGTCCTTGTCTCAATGCAAACACTTTTTCTCTCAATTTATGACTGCTTTTGACATATGGAATTTGACAGATTCTATCAGAGTTTAGCAACCTTTTCCTAATCATAATCAGAAGCTGTTCTCCGATTCCCATCCCTTTTTCTCCAGCTCCTGTCGCAATGCCTCCATTGATAAAAAAAAAAAGAACGAAAGCAGATTAACATTTAGCCAGTGGCGGTAACAGAGATATTTCAGAATTCAAGTTCTTACCTTTATTCGCTTTCTGTTTACGTCAAAGTCGAAATTCCCTTTACGGGATGCAGATCGATATTCCACTCTCGAGTTTTTCCCGGGAAGAAACAAGAATTCAACATCATCTACTAACTGTGGAGGCAAAACCACAAAGACAAAAACGTTTTGTCCAAAATCTTTATCTATAGTGATTGAGAGGGGCAGCAGAAAGCATGATTTGCTTACCCCTAAGATTGGACTTTCATATTCAACATGAACATAGTCATCCTTCTTCTCCACAATCCGAGGAGTAAATTTGTCTGGTTTCGTCGATTTAATCTGCAACAATGGTGACAAATCACCGTAACTACAGTTCTTGAGACAAAATTCAAAAGCCAGTTTGAATCGTAAATTGATATTGCAGTTTGCTGTTTTAGGGTTCTAACCACATTGAGAAGCTCCTTCATTGCAACTTCTCTGTTTACTGGTGTTTTCCTTCCACCATTATAGTTCCTAAGCCACCACCAGAAAATAAAAAGTGTTTGATGATCAAATATTTCAAAGCAGGAGACCAAAATCTGAACACAATGCTCTTGATTTACCATGGTGGAGCATAATGCACTCGGTCACTTATATTCTCCGAAGTGGATATGCAGTTATTTGTTGCCGGACATAGAGCCAATCTCTCGTTCTTCTGTACTCCAAGATAATCTGGTTTTTTTCCACTGAAACAATCACAAACATATCATCATCATTATCTTCGTTGTTGTTTTACCATTACAACACCTGAGCCATGGATTTCCGTTGAAATAAACGTACCTTAGCTGGAAAATGGCTCCGATCATAGCTAGTTCACTGCTCCTCAGAATAATCTCTCTTCCAATTTCATAAAATTTTACAATTACATATCGAGAACGAGGGGAGAGAGAGATTAGAGAAAGCATGAGAAGGACATAGAGTACCTTCGACCAATTAGTTTCAAATGTTTGTCATCTGATGTCTCTGGTTTCGAAGCGATGATATGTCGACCCGTGGAACAAACCTTATTCCGGAATTTATGGCGATTCATGCGGTACAAGCAAGTTGTCGGTGACACCATGGAAGCCATTTTCAGGTCGGAGTCTTCTTTACTCTTTGAAATATGAGCTAAAAAAGAGGAGCAACAAATTTGTTACAAGGCTTCATGGCGGCCTTTTTAATCACAGTCTACGCAATGGGCCAATTATGTTATAGTCATTTTTCGGATCTCAATAGGCAGTAAAAACATTAAAACGTCACGTAGTTTGAATATATCATTAGGCAAATCAGTTTAGACCTGATGTCTATTAATTTAATCTTTAGACGTACTACCAACAAGCCCGTCTAGCTCAGTTGGTAGAGCGCAAGGCTCTTAACCTTGTGGTCGTGGGTTCGAGCCCCACGGTGGGCGTTTCGTTTTTATTTTCTTTATAAAACTTTTCCGTATTCTTTAATTAATCTCCTTCTGTTTTAACAACTATCGTTTGTGACTTTTACTTCTGGAAGAAATGAGCGAATTCATATTTTGAGCCGTAAGTGCATACGCAAAAATAAAAGTAAACATCAATTTATCATACAATTTGGGATCCTGAACGACTACTTGACTCAAAGTCATTAAATTGCAAATTTTTTGTTTCTTCTGAAAGTTCTTATTAGTTCCAAAAGTGGAAAACAGATCCAAGAAGGAGAAAAGTCTCATTCTTCAGGCTCCATCATCTTCATAGTCCTTTCCTCGTTCATGGGGTCTGCATCTGGAAACCATCACTCTCACTTCATTCCTTAAACCCCTTAAATTTTCGTCCCCAGATAAAAATCCTAGCAAGCTTAAGCTCTCTTACAATTTTCCCCATAAACACCTCTCATTTCGTGGCCTTGGATTATCTTTCAACTCCACGCCTCTATCTTCTGCCTCCATTAGAAAGAAATCGACCCTGAAGGAGAGAGTCTCTTAGAAATCGAAGAAAAGGTTTCTTTTTTCAAATTCTGTAATCAATCGGTGCTTTGACTATGCATAGATCTGGTTTTACAATGGCTTGGAACGTATTCAAATTCTGTACGGCCTTACGAGGTCTCGGATCGATCATGATCCTTTTGGTTTTCGGTGTCGTCGGTGTTACGTATTACACCGTCGTTTTGACTTATTATGGACCAGCTTTATCTCAAGGCGGGCTTGATTCTCTTGCTGCTCTTAGTATCTTAATCCTCTTCCATTTACTCGTAAGTAAATCTTTAATCAAGCTTTCGATCATTGATTTCGTTGTTTGGTAAAGCTTCGTGCTTTTAGTCATTTCGATCATTAAAGTTTTTGGTTTTTGTGTTAAATGCGAACTCTTGTTCTCTTTTAGATGTGGTTTTTGTGAATTTAGCCAAGAATGTGCTTTATTTGCTGCAGCTGGCAATGCTTCTGTGGAGCTACTTCTCAGTTGTTTTTACTGATCCTGGTGTTGTACCTCCTAACTGGAGACCAACTACTGATGAAGAAAGAGGTGAATCTGGTCCGCTAAACAGTTTGGAGTTTGTCTGTTTACAGCCCGATTCTTTAAATCCAAGAAGAACTCGGTTCTGTAGAAAATGCAATCAACCAAAACCTTCCCGCTGTCATCATTGTTCTGTTTGTAAGTTTTCTCAGATTTTATGATCTTTACCATACATATATAGTCCTGAAAATTAATAGTGAGGTTGATTGTGTTGCATCGATTCAGGTGGACGCTGCGTGTTGAAGATGGATCACCATTGCGTTTGGGTTGTTAACTGCGTAGGAGCACATAATTATAAATATTTTCTTCTTTTCTTGGTAAGTTTGTTTTGCACTTATGTTATTGAATGTTCAGCTTGTAATCCGGTCATGTTGTCACAACTTTTGTAGTTTGAAATGTTTAAATGCAGTTGTACACATTTTTAGAGACGACTCTTGTGACTTTGGTTCTTATGCCGCACTTCATAGCCTTTTTTAGTGATGAAGAAATACCTGGAACCCCTGGCACTCTTGCTACTACTTTTCTTGCATTCGGTATGTTCCAACTTTCCTTATACTTATTATGGCATTTTGTGTATTTGGTTTCACTACTCTCACCTTGTTTCATCATACAACAGTTTTGAACTTGGCATTTGCTTTAAGCGTAAT
The DNA here is from genome assembly GCA_018901935.1 of Pugionium cornutum. NCBI lineage: Eukaryota > Viridiplantae > Streptophyta > Magnoliopsida > Brassicales > Brassicaceae > Pugionium > Pugionium cornutum. The sequence continues at coordinate 932,027 of CM032157.1, forward strand.
GGGTTTCATAATCATGCACATGTCCTTGGTGGCTGGCAATACTACAACTATAGAGGTAAATTCGTTTTCTTTCCTCTCAAAATGAATCTTTAAGGCTACAGTATGTCCCATGGCCAAAGCTCGAAGGTCTTTAAAGTTTCGGAGCTTCCCATTGCATACATAGAAATTTGAGTCTTTAGAGTTATAGGATCTTCCCTTTGCTAAAGCTTTGCGTTTCCTATTGCTCAAATTAGAATTTGGATCTTTCAACTCCCTACACTTTGGGTGCATAATCAAGCTTGTTCTTCTTTCCTTTGCTTAAAATGAGTTTTGGGGTTTTTAGACTCTTTACAGTTTGTGGTGCATTCGGAGGCCTAAAGCTTCGAGCTTTCTCTTGCTCTACTGAGAATTTGGATCTGTAGAGTCTGTACAGTTTCTCGATGTATCCCAGGAAAGTTTCTTTCTAATGAAAACGTATTTTTGGTGTTGAGCAGGCATATGAAAAGAAAACCAGTACAAAATGGCGGTATGACCTTGGTAGAAAGAAAAACTTTGAACAGGTTAGTGTTATGGCTTAATTTCTTCTTCCATGTTAGTATATCACTTCAAAGTTATTAAGTCTCATCTTTTAGGTATTTGGAATGGATAAGAGATATTGGTTCATCCCAGGATACACAGAAGAAGATCTAAGACGAATGCCGGAGCTTCAGGGTCTCGAATACCCTTTGAAACCTGACTTTGATTCACAGTAAAATTCCGAAGAAGATGACTTTGGTCTTAATTATCATTCCCAATCCCACGTAGACACAACAATACGTAGAAAACAGAGAAGACCCCGGTAATGACATTTGAAGGAGACATCATCTAACTTGAAGAATGAATGATCCTTACACTTTGTTATCCTAACGATGAATATGTTGGAACCAAATTTATCCATTAAAGGAAAACGACGATGCTTGTTTTAATCAACGCTTGAACAAATGCTCCTCTCCAGATCGATGCTCTATGTGTTTAATCCAACGGCTACGAAACATCTTCATATCACCACCACCACTGGCTCCCACGTGTGCGATTTCTAATCCTTTCCCAACAGGTAAAAACACTGATCTTACGACACGTGTGCCTCGTCTCAAAACACCGTGCCATTTAAATCCAGGGATAGATTTCTGTGTGGCGTTTTTACATACCAAAACCGCACCCATTTTGCTCGTGTTAGCTAATTCCAACGCTTTCACGAACTCACGGCGTTTCGAATCCACCACCATGAAATCCACGCCGGAGAGTCTCTCCACCACTTCCTCTGCTGATTCTCCGACCACCACCTCCGTAGCTTCGCTCGTAATGGCTCCTTTCATTACTTCCTCGTACTCCGACCTCGACTCCTCGTCGGGAACTATACACACGTGTCTTCCGCACGTGTGAATAGCCGCAACGGCGAGTCCGACGCTAGTGGCGATCGGATCCCCACGTGTCCAAGTCTCGACGATCAGCCTCGTGTTCCATCCCGCCGCCGTAGCCGATAAATACTCGGCCACACTCGATTCTTTGTAGCTTTTACACTTCAAGAAACACATATTAGTAATTAAAGATCAAGATTCCAATTTATATACATCGAGAGTGTCTAAACGACATTCGATACACATTTTACGCAAAAAAAAGACATTCAAATATATATAAAAAACCCGTTTCAAACAACAACAAAATATGTAATATAAATATCGAATTCTACTTCATATACAAATTCCAGAAATTCTAAAAGTAAGTTAGAAATAGAAGATGATATAACACATCTGCACCATGTGAAGTATTCTTACAGCTCTAACTGTGTGGATATAAGCGTTAGAAGCAGTTTCTGGCGACCAGATGAGCCTCATGATCGTATTTTTTTCTCTAAAATCTTTCTCTCTCTGTGGATGAAATAATAAATGTGTTATCTTTGAGGAGAAGAAAAGTTTATACATAAAAGGAAATTGATGAAGGAAGAAGGTGATGACAAGACTGTTAGGCAGTTAGGTTAATAAATGGGTGAGGATTTGGCTTTAAGGATGGACTTAGCGTTGACATTTGTTTAACCCAATCATCACGTGTCCTTTATTCTCCTTTTCTCTGATTTAGTACTTCTCTTTTGGGATCCGTCAAAGATAACACTTATATGTGTTAAATAGTCGCTTGTGATGTAATGTGTGCATGTTGAAATTGGATCATCGATTATCGCTATATTGTGTGTCTACATATATTGCCGGGTTTTTGTCGTTGTTGTTTAAGAAACCGGTTTGCTCCAAGTCACTTTGTATAAAACCAACTAGATTTATAAGCATGGCACATGGGTAAAAATATTTGTAAATTATATTTTATTAATAAATATAAATTAAATGTTTATATAATTTTAATTTTCATTTAAAATTACTTTTAACATTAATTTTTGTATATATAAATTAAGAAAGAAAAAAATTATTTTTTTATAAATTTAATAGTATTTTTGGGTTAGTTTAATAAAATATATTAATACTCTAACCAAATTAATAACAATGACATATATTGTAATTATTTGAATAAGTTAACCCTATTTATATATTTATTTGAAATGTACTATAATGATGAAATGTAAGCATGATATTTCTGTTAATAACACGTGAGAGTAATATTATTTTCTTAATTTTTTCTCAAATAATATATTAGGGATTATGTAATAACTTAAATCTATTTATATTTATTTGAAATTATTTATAAATTAACGTATTAAAAATTTAAAAAAATAAAAATTATTGGTTTTGCAAATGTAATACTATTATTTAGTTAGTTGAATAAAATATATTGATTCTCTAACCAAATTAATATCAATGGCATGTATTGTAATTATTCTAGTAACTTAAACCCTTTTATATATTTAAGTTGAAACTCGTTGTGGTGTTGACACGTCAGCATGACATTTTTGTTATTAACACGTCATGGTAAGGTTACTTTGTTAAAAAGTTTCTCAAATAATATATTAGGGATTCATGTAATTATAATGAATAAAAATAATAAAGAGAGATTAGTTTTCAATGAAATATTAAGACACAAGTTTTTATTTAAAGACTGAGGCTTATGTTCTCTATAAACTCTTGATAAATACCATTTCTATCTCAGGCAAGTCAATCATTTCGCAACGCTGTCGTTTTATTGTGGGTATATAATGGGCCTCAATGCGTCCTTGATTGCAGGATTTTGTTTCGTAATGGGCCTGTTATAAAGAAGACCTGCTAGGGCTTTTGGAACTTAAATGACCATAAGAGACTATATAAACAAAGAGCAATTAGGTTTTGGATACTTATTTTAGCGCAGTTGCAGCCGGCGTAGACCGAAGCTATCTCAGAGAAAGGAGAGTTCCGTTCACCGTCGTCATCATGGGTCGTATGCACAGTAGAGGGTTCGTGTGCTTTGTTTCTTCCTCGTATTCGATTGAGTATTGTTTGAAAACTGGTTCTCTTATATTCTTTGTATCTGTGTTGTGTTCTGCAGTAAGGGAATCTCGGCATCTGCTTTGCCGTATAAGAGGTCACCCCCTAGCTGGCTCAAGACAACCTCCCAGGATGTAAGACTCGTTGACATAATCTAGATTTCTGTTTGATTTTCATATTTCGATTTGTTTGGAATTAGATGCTACCTCTAGCAAGTGTAATGATATGTATTTGGAATGCCTTTAGTAGACGTAATCTATTCGTGGTGAACCTCGTTTACTAGTCATGAACATACACATCATTCATTATCGTTGGAGAGATTTACCAACTTTGCTAGTAGGAAATATCTATCATGAAGTTATCGTCTATGATGTAACTAATAGCTCGATGTGATAGCTCCTTTGAGTATTTGTTCTCTTAGTTAATATATTGTCTATGATGTTCTCTAGTAGCTCGTTATGGTTTTTCCTTTTGACGATTTTGATCTCATAATTAATATATTGCATATGATGTAACTAATAGTAATTTTGTTTGCTGGTCTTCTCCATGTAAGATTACGTTATGCTGCTTTGAAAGGAATGTGTTTAACTGTGCTTGATCCTTCCGTTTTTTTTTATGAACAATAGGTTGATGAGTCCATTTGCAAGTTTGCAAAGAAGGGTTTGACTCCATCTCAGATTGGTGTGATTCTTCGTGACTCTCACGGTATTCCACAGGTGAAGAGTGTTACCGGAAACAAGATTTTGAGAATTTTGAAAGCTCATGGTACTTTTCAATCCCGTCTGAGCCTTCTTTAGTGTTTGTTGCCAGACTAAACATTCAAAGAAACTAAGTGATCTTTGCAATTTTCTTAAGGTCTTGCACCTGAGATCCCTGAGGATCTGTATCACCTGATTAAGAAAGCAGTTGCTATCCGCAAGCATCTTGAGAGGAACAGGAAGGACAAGGATTCTAAATTTAGGTTGATTCTAGTGGAGAGCAGAATCCACCGTCTTGCTCGTTACTACAAGAAGACCAAGAAGCTCCCTCCTGTCTGGAAGTAGTAAGTAGTTAAACAACAAGTGTTTCTCAACATCATACATGAATTTTGTTTTCATTTCTGTTTTTTTGCTTTTGCAGCGAGTCTACTACAGCGAGCACCCTTGTGGCTTAAGCAGTCCTTCATGAACGGCCGACCATTTAATTGCATGCATTGCAATTCAAGTTCTTTGACATTTGGACCTTTTACATTTATTTTCGCTAGTTTTTGATGGGTTACTAAAACTCGCAGTGAGATTTTGAATTTAGTGGACACACTCTTGTTTATGTAACCTTTCGGATTGTTTAATGTTTCGTTTTTCAATGAGTCTCCATATTCTCTTTTAAACTTTCAGAATAATTAAATCGTTCGCAGATTAAAATCATGCTATTTTTGTTTAAACGACGTCGCCTTCTTGGCTTTAGATCTCTTTTTTAATTTGTAAACGCGGTTTGCTCGTTTACGAAAAAACTAAGGTATGTGTTAGAACAAGTTGTCGGAAATCAAACGCCGTCAAGGGAGCTTCGTGCATCATCGCCATGCGTCGTATCCGAGTTATCACAATTCTCGAATTGCGTACCAAACTCTTCTCGAATTGCGTACCAAACCATTCTCGAATTGCGTACCAAACCATTCTCGAATTGCGTACCAAACCATTCTCGAATTGCGTACCAAACCATTCTCGAATTGCGTACCAAACCATTCTCGAATTGCGTACCATAACCGATATCAGGGGATTACATTTCCCTCGGACTACAAAGTAAATACTCTGTCTGAAAATGCTACAAATGGAAACATCGAAAGGAACAAAAAATGACACATTTGGGTTTTAAATTTTTAGTGCTTTGTGACTCTCTCAAGGACTTCAAAGTAGTCAGGAAAAGTTTTTCTGGTGCATGAAGGATCTTTTATTGTGATAGGAACATCTGCAGATGCAGCTAGAGAAAATGCCATTGCCATTCGATGATCATCGTATGTTTCAATCTCAGCTGTTTTCAGTTTTTCTGGTGGAGTTATCACACAATAGTCTGGTCCTTCCTCAACAATAGCTCCAAGCTGCAGAGAGCGAGCGAAAGAAAGGGTTTTAAAACAGTTAAAAAGAGTAGAATCAAAGACGAATCTTTTACCTTTCTAAGTTCTGTGCAAATTGCTATCATTCGTTCCGTTTCCTTTACTCTCCAGCTAGCCACTATATATACAAACAGAAACATGAAAAGTGACAATGAATCGCGAAACTAATTAACTAAAATTATCATACACAAAAGAAAAGAAGGAAAATTAAGCTTTTTACCATCTCTAATGGCAGTTGACCCATCAGCAAAGAGAGCAACAACAGCAAGAGTCATTGCAACATCAGGCATTTTGTTCATGTTTACATCAACAGCGTGAAGATGTCTCATCCCAAAATCATCTCTAGATGGTCCTGTAACAGTCACACTATTCTCTGTCCAAGTGACTTTACACCCCATTTTCTCAAGAACCTCAGCGAATTTCACATCTCCCTGGATTGAATCACAAAAATGAAACCCAATTCCAGTGAGAGAATTTTCTTCAAAATTTCGCCAATAGAGTCCACTCAAATCATATTCACATTTACCTGCAAGCTGCTTGTTCCACAACCTTCAACAGTGACTGTTCCACCAGTAATGGCAGCACCAGCTAAGAAATAACTAGCACTAGAAGCATCCCCTTCTACATAAGCGTTACCAGGTGACCTAAATCATTTTACCATTTCGTTATTCTTCTTCGAAGTATGCAATTTGATCGAGAAAAAAGGATATAGTTAATGATAAAATACAAAGAAACATCACTTGTATTTTTGACCTCCCTTGACGAAGAAACGATCCCAGCTTTCACTGTGCTCTGCTTTAACACCAAAACGCTCCATCAACTTCAGTGTCATTTCAACATATGGAACTGAAATTAACTTATCGACGATCTCAATCTCCACGTCTCCAAGTGCTAAAGGAGCTGACATGAGTAGAGCTGTTAAATATTGACTACTGATGGATCCAGAGAGCTTCACCTGCAAAATACACAACCATGTCAAAACTCTGAAGCAAACATAAGGAAATAACATCTTTAAAGTTTAGGTCACAACCTTTCCACCGGGAAGCCCACCATTGGCGTTAACTCGAACAGGAGGACAATTGGTGCCTAAAGTACATTCAACATCTGCTCCAAGCTGCTTAAGGCCGATAACCAAATCTCCTATAGGTCTTTCTCTCATCCGAGGCACCCCATCAAGCACATAACTGAAACATAAATTTGAAAACTAGTAAGATACTAAACACTGTTCGACGAAACCATCATAAAATATTGAATCTTCCTTTCATTCAGACCTTGCGTTTCCACCTGCAGCGGTAACTGCAGCTGTAAGTGGACGCATTGCTGTTCCTGCATTTCCTAGGAAAAGTTCAATTGTGCCATTGGAATCTTTAGAAACTGGGAATACTCCACTACATCCTTGGACAATTGCTCGGTTGTTTTCACTGTCGTGTTCCACATTTAGCCCTAATTGCTTTAAAGCACCAAGCATATAAGTTATATCGTCACTGTTCAACAGATTATCCACCACAGTGGTTCCCTGTAAAGCAAAGCCAAAAGAAAAGCCTCTTCAGTATCAATTCGCAAAAGCAGAAAAGCAAAAACAAAAAAAGATCAAGCGAAAGTTATAGACTTTGACTAATTAAAAAATAAAGAGATTGAAGTAAATACCTCGGAAAGGGCAGCGAGAAGCAAAATCCGATTGGAGAGGGATTTCGAGCCAGGCAACTTAACAAGGCCCGAGATTTCTCTAATTGGTTGAAGCACAATCTCTGATGCAGTGGATACGGAGGAAGCCATGATCCTAACCGGGATACTTCCTCTCTTCTTCAAGCCAGACGACGAAGTTGGGTAAATTCTGAGCTGTTGTTGCGTCTTCATCGAGACCGAGAATGGCGAGTAGTGTTCGTGGGATTTCGAGAAATTGGAGAAAAGACGTGGGTTCTGCACGCCATAGCAGATTCGACTGGCCTGTGCCATTGGCTCTAGTACTTGAGAGAATTTCGATCCAAGCTAAAGGAAGTGGGTTTGAGAAGTGCGAAGGTGGTGGCTTTTGGTGAAATAGACCTTTTTCTCCTTTACCTACCACTCTGCCTTCCTAATTTAATATCATATAACAAAAAGTATTTGACTTAGTGTCTTTAGAGTTGGCCTGAAGAGAGACTTAATCGTGTTTCTTTTGTTTTTTGGGTCAACAATACGGAATTTTGGTTGATATAGCAGCAAACCCCACTACAAATTATTGAGCTATTTTTGTCATTTAATTTTATTAATTGTTACATTTTGGTGATAGGGAAAGGCTGTTGCATGACCGATTTCTCTTTGCCGTCAATCAAGTTCATATCAAAGGACAAAGGTGGTCCAGCTTTCGTGAATTCGAGACGTGTTAGTTACATATGCGTGTGGAAGCTCTGGCAAGTGCGTACGAGCTACTAATTAATTGGGCCATTGCTGTGATATACTGGGCTTATAGCCCATCAACTATAATTAGAAGAAAAAAGTGTAAACCGAAGCCCATCAACAATAATTAGAAGAAAAAATGGAATCCGAATATGCTTATTCTTGCTCTTGAAATGAGTGGGCCTCACCACTTGTGTCATTGTCGACAAATTGACAACATAGCTTTCTTCTCTTGTTAGTTAGGCTTCGGAGGATATGGATATATATCAACGGTGGAAATTTCACCATTCCTTCGATATCTCCTTTTTGACAAACATGGATAGAAGAACCAAACCTTTTAAATCATTCCTGTCCACGAATGTTGACATGTACTAGTGACCAATGCTTGTGTCTGTTTATGTTCGTCATTTTTGTCTTTTACCCACCAAGATATTGCAGGCGAAGTTGGCTGAAATTCAAGCAATTTAACAATACACGAATAATAATAATGAGTTTTTACACTGTCTTCTACTTCTCTTCCCAAACCCAAAACCTAAGTCGACCAGAATTACAAGAAACAAAATACAAGGTAAAAAGTCTTAGCGTCTTGTTGCACTTTATTTTGAGATAATGAGACAATGTTGTGAATAGCTTTGCCTCCAAATCATGTTCAGACATCCCAGGGGGGATGGTCTGGTCTTATGTTTCTTAGAAGAGTGACTTAGCAGCATCAACAACAGCTTCAACGGTGATACCAAACTCCTTGTAGAGTAAAGGTGCTGGTGCACTGGCCCCGAACGAATTAATACCAATGGACTTTCCTTTACCTCCAACAATCTTTCCCCATCCAAAAGTCGAAGCTGCTTCGATACTAACTCTAGCTGATACATCGGATGGCAATACACTTTCCTTGTATTCATCCGACTGCTCATCAAAGAGCTCCCAACACACGAAAGAAACAACTCTAACTGTTTTGCCTTCTTTCCTAAGCACCTCTGCAGCCTGTGCAGCAATCTCTAGCTCAGATCCAGTTCCAATCAAGATCACATCGGGTTTGTTTCCTGAAGAGTTGTCAGAAATTGTATATCCACCCTTTTCGACTCCTTCAATGGATGTACCTGGAAGTTGAGGAAGCTTTTGCCTAGACAGAGCTAAGATTGATGGTGTCTTGCGCTTGGTGACAGCGATCTTGTATGCACCGGCTGTTTCGTTTCCATCCGCAGGACGGAACATGAGAGTGTTGGGCATTGCGCGGAAACTGGCAATGTGCTCAATGGGCTGATGGGTTGGTCCATCTTCTCCAAGACCAATGGAATCATGGGTCATAACATAGATAACACCAGCTTCAGACAAAGATGAGATTCTCATGGCACCTCTCATGTAGTCAGTGAAAACAAAGAAAGTTGCACAGTAAGGGATAAGACCGGGGCTGTGAAGGGCAATGCCATTGCAGATGGCTCCCATTCCATGCTCCCTAACACCAAACCTAAGATTTCTTCCTTCAGGTGTGGCCTTTTGGAAGTCACCAAATGCTTTCAGCAATGTCATGTTGGAAGATGCAAGGTCAGCACTTCCACCAAGGAAACCAGGAACAACTTTAGCAAGGGCGTTAAGACATTGCTGTGACAGGTTTCTGGTGGCATCACCTGGAGACTCTGGTGTATATGTCTAAAAATAGAAAAACAAAGATGTTGCAGAACTCCATATCTAGAATACCAATTGGATTGTACGGTCTACAAAGACAGTTTAACTTACTGGTAGTGCCTTCTCCCAACCAGCAGGTAATTCACCAGTGATGATAGATTTCAACTCGGCAGCTTCCTCTGGGTACTTCTTCTCATACGCTGCAAACGTTGCATTCCAGTTAGATTCAAGGGCAGTGCCTTCAGGTGTATGGCGACTCCAGTGGCTAGAAAAGTGCAAAGCAGACCGTGAGTCATCAAAGCAAATTCCGCACCACAAAAGTAAACAGATGCTTTTGTTTTACTTACCTTTTGACTTCCTCAGGTACCTGGAATGGCTCATATGGCCATCCAAGGTTTTTTCTGGTAGCCTCAACTTCCTTCTCACCAAGTGCAGCTCCATGGACACTGTATGAGTTCGCCTTGTTGGGAGACCCATAACCAATTGTCGTGGTGACCTGCAGATTCATTTGGATACAAGCAAAATGGTATATCAATACCAAAGGTCTTTTGGATCGAGTGTTTGATGGCTAAATTTTTTTGGGTATGGATACCTTAATTAACGTAGGCTTATCTGTAACAGTTTTAGCTTCCTTAATGGCAGCACGGATCTCGTCATACCCAGTGTTTCCATTCTTCACCCAGATAACATGCCATCCAAGGGCTTCAAAGCGCTGGTCCACATTCTCGGTAAATGCAATTTCAGTGTCTCCATCAATGGAAATGTGATTGTCATCGTAAAAAGCAATGAGCTTTCCAAGTCCCCAGTGGCCAGCTAGAGAGCAAGCTTCATTTGAAATACCCTCCATCTGACAACCATCTCCGAGGATCACATATCTAGACAATCGATCCAAAACAGTATTCTAACATCAGAGGTGTATAAAAACCAATAATGATAAGTATATGGGCGCAAACAGATTTATAATATATTACGTGTAGTGGTCAACAACTTCAGCATCAGGCTTGTTGAATCTAGCAGCCAAATGTTTCTCAGCAAGAGCTAAACCAACAGCATTTGCAATTCCTTGTCCAAGAGGACCTGCATAGGAGTAAAAGCAGAGAGCTCGTAAACAAAGAAAGCTTTGTAATTTACATGAACCACAAGAAAAAGAAGTAATATCTCAGACCAGTAGTGACTTCAATTCCAGGAGTCTCGAAATTCTCAGGATGTCCTGGTGTTTTGCTTCCCCATTGACGGAAGCTCTTCAAATCCTCCTCCTAATAAACAAATCTAGAACTTTTTCAGAAAACTAGAATGACTTTCAACTTTCAGTATCAGATAAACATCAAAATGGATTGAATCTGTGAGCTTTAGAGGCATATCTATCCGATAAAGTAACAGCATTCTTCAATTAAGATAAGATCGACATTGAGTTAGTTATTTTAGTAATCTAGAGGGATAAGGATCTATAATTAGCACAAACAAAGAGGAGTTCACAGACCAAGACGCTGTCGTAGCCGGCGAGATGAAGCAGCGCGTATAGCAACATACATCCATGTCCAGCAGATAGAACGAAGCGGTCACGGTTGAACCAGTAAGGGTTCTTCGGATTATACCTCATGACCTCATCGTACAAAATGTGAGCCATCGGAGCACAACCCATGGGAAGACCCGGATGACCTGATTTCGCCTTCTCCACCGCATCGATGGCCAAAAACCTGATCGTGTTGACCGATTTGTCCACAATAGACGAATCGGTGGTCGGCTCGATTGTCTCGACAGCTGCGGCGCGAACGAGAGGGCGGAGAGAGCGGATTTTGCTCATGGATGCGGCGCTGCGTCGCCGAGACGAAGCGGAGGCGCGTGAACCGGTGGATTTGAGTCCGGAGAAAGCTGGTATGGAGACACGCTGGTCAGAGCCATGGTGAGAGATAGCACGAGCAAGGAGAGCTTGAGAGAGAGCGAGGGAGGAAGTTGAAGCCATGGATTTTTCGCTCTCTTGTTGTACAGAGAATGAAGCTACTGGTGAAATGAATGAGAGACTCCCTGCGGCTTATTTTATGAGTGATTAGAGGGTTTTTTTAGCCAATCAAACAAAATTTCGCTATCTCTTCGTCTTCACTAAGGGACAATTTGGATCAATTATGACCGTTGGATCTCACTGAAGGGTGTCATCGTGACCGCTGATTGAGGCTAAGAGTTCAGTGATCCTCTATGCCTTTCGCAATGTCATCACTACATTTTCCTATTTAGTATTATCTTTGGGTTTTCCGCCAATAATAAAAAAAAAAGTTTATAGATAAATAAATTTGTAGTGAATATTTGAGTGGAAAAATCCAACAAATGCTTCCTATGGAAAATTTGTTTATTTTAGAATTTATAAATTCAGAAAGTGATAAAACTAGTAATGAATCCAGTACAAAGGTAATATATAATCCACGCCTACCAACTCTGGTTAAAGTCCTGTAATTGATTGGTTAAGCCGGATTAAGAAATCCGGTTTAGTAAAATAAACAACTCTACACGGTTTCATTTGTGGAGAAATGAATGGGTCATATAGGCCCAAAATGAGCTTAAGGGCCTTAAATAGCCGCCCGAAACTCATCGTCTTTTGTATTCTCGCTCGCTCTTAACGCCTGATTTCCAGTTCCATTCTGATAGTCATTTGATTTGTCGGCGAACGAATTTCGTAGGGCGGGAATTTATTGAAGTCTCCTTCAGTGAGATCCGTTTCTCTTTCAGATTTCAACTAGACAGTGACAGTAATGGCACTTAGAGAAGAGGAGGTAAGGTTGCCGGAGAGAATGGAAGCGGCCGTGAATGTAGAAGAGGAAGAAGACGATGAGCATGATTCGAAGGAGAGAGTTCTACAGAGATACTTTTTGCAAGAGTGGAAGCTTGTCAAATCCCTTCTCGACGATATTGTTTCAAATGGCCGTGTCGTTGATCCTTCTTCTGTTCAGAAAATCCAATCCATCGTATGCTTTTTACTGTTTCAGTTCATCTACTTGATCGAACTGTTTATGGGACTTTTTTACAGTATCATGTTGATTCCTCTTCCGAATGATTCTTGTTGTATTGTAGATGGATAAATACCAGGAGCAGGGTCAACTAGTGGAACCGTATTTAGAGAGCATAGTTTCTCCGCTAATGTTAATCATTCGCTCTAAAGCAGCTGAATTGGATGCGAGATCCCATGAGATTCTCAAAGTAATCAAGCCCATATGCATCATCATCTATACTTTAGTTACTGTCTGTGGGTACAAAGCTATTATCAAATTCTTTCCGCATCAAGTATCCGATCTAGAACTTGCTGTCTCGCTCCTGGAGAAGTGCCATAGCACGACTTCCGTCTCTTCCTTGAGGCAAGAAAGCACCGGAGAAATGGAGGCCAAATGTGTTACTCTTTTGTGGCTTTCAATTCTTGTGTTGGTCCCGTTTGATATATCTTCTGTTGATACAAGCATTGCAAACGACAAGACTTTTGCTGTGGACGATCTTGCTCCTTTGGTATTGAAGATTTTAGGTTTCTGTAAGGACTATCTGTGCAATGCTGGGCCAATGCGCAGGATATCGGGATTGCTCCTCTCTAAGCTTTTAACGCGTCCGGATATGGGAAAGGCGTTCACAAGGTCCATCACCCTCAGTGCTTCATTTTTGATTCTCTTATTAGCTTTGAACGTTTGAATTCACCATAAGATTGTTTTTAAACTGCTTTTTGTCTTTTTAACCTGTACAAAGTATTCAGCTTGAATGGACGAGGTAATTTTTCTTTGTTAACTTGTCGAATTGTGGCTTTTCCCTTTCAGTTTTATTGAGTGGACACATGAAGTTTTATCTTCTAAGGAAGATAGTGTCATGAACCACTTTCGCTTACTTGGTGTCATGGAGGCTCTGGCTGCCATTTTTAAGGTTTGTTTTTGTAACCGGGAGTTGTTCACTCTGTTTTCAATAATGGTCCATACCGAGCACGTTAGACAGATATAGATAGATGTCATTAAAGTAAACTTTTCGATTTATTTGCATTTTTTTTTCCAGTCGGAAATATTGGTGGTTTTGATTACTTTTTTCATATTTTACATCTTGATCTTATATGTCTACTATCATTGACAGACTGCTAGTCGGAAAATGCTGCTGGATGTGCTTCCTACTGTTTTGAACGATGTGACTGTGCTAAGCAAATCAAATGCAGCAGCTAAAAGTCCCCTGCTTCGCAAATATTTGATCAAGTTAACTCAGAGGATAGGGCTTGTTTGTCTTCCTCATCGCTCACCTTCCTGGCGCTATGTGGTACATACCTTTTACCATGTATAATAATGGTGCAAATAGCAACTTCCTCTTCATGGGATTTAATATTTCAGAATTTCTGGTTTATGCCTGTAATTGACATAATTTGATCTTCAGTTAGTCATCTGAAACATGATTACTAAATTACAATGCAGGCTCGAACCGCCTCACTTTCTGAAAATATATCTACGATTTCGACCAATAGATTGGCACCTGATCATGCTGTCACTGCCGCCTTAGAGCCAGAAATTTCGGATGACCAAGAGGATGAAGATATGGATGTTCCTGAAATCTTAGAAGAGATAATTGAAATGCTACTCTCTGGTTTGAGAGACACGGTATGTTTAGTGGGTGAGATACTACTATTAGGCGCATAACCACACGATAATTTGAGTAAAAATACGCTGTTATGCTGCTATGCACCAAGCTATAGACTGGAGTAGTCAACATTCAAAATCAAACAGATCTTTATTCTTGAGTGCTATTAATATTAGTGTGCCATTGTGATGGGCCGCACTGATGTCTGATGCAAAAATATTTGCCTTGAAACTTTCAGCTGCCAACCAGACAATCTCACATGTTACTAGTATTTGCAAGCATTGTGCATCCAAATTTACTATTTATTGAACCATATAGGACACCGTGGTTCGTTGGTCTGCTGCAAAAGGTATAGGTCGTGTCACTTCACGACTAACATCTGTTCTTTCTGAAGAGGTGCTGTCATCTGTATTGGAGTTGTTTTCACCAGGAGAGGTACTCATAATGGATATCTGGCAGCATGACATGCTTTGCCAAAATCCAATTAAAACAGGCATAGTCGAGCTGGCACTTATTTTGATTTTCATGATATTTAGGGAGATGGCTCATGGCATGGGGGTTGTTTGGCTTTAGCTGAACTGGCTCGTAGAGGGTTACTGTTGCCTAGAAGTTTCCCACAAGTCGTCCCAGTGATTGTGAAGGTTGTACTATATCCAATTCATAGGATTACTTATTTCTTTAAACAGCAACTCAATGCATAGCGATGGCATCTCTCGCCCAAATTGTGCAGAGCTCTATGAATTTACATCTAAATATCATTTATAGGCACTCCATTATGATGTCCGTAGAGGTCCGCACAGTGTTGGTTCACATGTGCGTGATGCAGCTGCCTATGTTTGTTGGGCATTTGGGCGTGCCTATTACCACAAAGATATGAAAAACGTGCTGGATCAGCTTGCTCCAGATTTATTGATAGTGGGTTCCTTTGATAGAGAGGTAGTAATCGCTCTTTTGACTATAATTTATTTGCCGTTTCCTGCTAGATTCGAAGAATTGTGTTTTGTAGATCTCTTCATGGCCTAACGTTTATTGATTTCTTTTACCAGGTAAACTGTAGAAGGGCTGCTGCCGCTGCTTTCCAAGAGAATGTTGGAAGGCAAGGAAATTACCCTCATGGGATTGACATAGTGAACATAGCTGACTATTTTTCCCTTTCTTCTCGGGTGAACTCTTACCTTCAGGTTGCTGTTTCCATTGCCCAGTATGAAGGCTATCTATATCCTTTTGTGGATGAATTGCTTTACAACAAGATTTGCCACTGGGTATGCTCTGTTTGATATTGGTTCCCCTCTGATTTTTAATGTCTTATTTTTTATCTAATGTGGAACGGTTTCTTAAATGCTCGAAAAAATAGCAAAATTCAAACTAGAGCCAATAGTTTGATTGGAAACTGTATCAAATCGTCGTTCCTGGTTGTAACTTTCATAATATGTTAATCATTCCATCTTATGATTTCAGGATAAAAGTTTGAGAGAACTTGCTGCAGAAGCTCTTGCTGCTCTTGTTAAATACGAGCCTAAGCACTTTGCCAACTATGTGCTGGACAAACTAATTCCCTGTACCCTTTCAACTGATTTGTGCATGCGCCATGGTTCAACATTGGCAGCTGGAGAGGTTGTGTTAGCTCTGCACCATTGTGGCCATGTCCTCTCTGCTGGTTGGTACCATCAATTTTCAGCTTTGACTTATTGTTGTGTCTTTGCATATGCAAGTACAAATCATTTTGAGTATGGTAAACCAAAAATATGGGAATTGTCTTGGAATCTAGACCTTATCATAATAGATGGACTGAGACTGTCATCACCTCCATTCGTGGTTGATTTTCTATTAAATTAACAAGTTCTATGATTGGATCATTATCCGTTATATTAACTGTTCCTGATGCCCTTAATTTTTACAGATAGCCAGAAGTGTATGGCTGGTATCGTCCCTGCCATTGAGAAAGCACGCCTCTACCGTGGAAAAGGTGGAGAAATAATGCGACTGGCTGTCTCACGATTTATCGAGTGTATCTCGTTATCGCATGTGACATTATCTGAGAGAACGGAAAGGATCATTCTTGATACTCTCACTGAGAATTTAAGACATCCCAATTCTCAGATACAGGTACCGATCTACCGATCTTTCTAAGTGTCATGAAGTTATTATTTTCATCCTGTTGGCATCATTCCTTAGTTGACAATTTTCACTTATTAATTCAGAATGCAGCTGTGAACGCTGTTAAACAGTTTGTGCAATCCTATCTCATTGGCAATGATAAGAAAGCTGTTGATTTAATATCAAAACACCTGAAACATCTAACGGACGCAAACGTAGCTGTTCGAAGAGGTTCTGCACTTGCACTAGGTGTTTTGCCATATGAACTGTTAACTGCAAAATGGAAAGATGTAGTCTTGAAGCTCTGCAGTGCGTGTAAGATAGAGGTAGAGAAGACAACATGTGACTTCAGTACATTACTCTTGAATCTTCGAAAAAACAAGAAATTATGAATTTGATGGATGCTTTTTTTCTCAAGCAGGCGAATCCTGAAGATAGAGATGCTGAGGCACGTATGAATGCTGTAAAGGGACTCACATCCGTCTGTGAGACTCTTACTCAGAAAATTGCTAGTGATCCTGAGAACGATGACCTGTCTCTTTTTCTTCTTATCAAGACTGAAGTGATGGATACTTTACTGGAAGCTCTTGATGACTATTCAGTTGATAATAGAGGTGATGTAGGTTCTTGGGTTCGTGAAGCTGCAATACATGGACTTGAGAAATGTACATATATCCTCTGTAAGAAAATTGGCACGAATTCAGCTGGCGATCACAACAATGATGCATCCTTACTTTTCGATTCATATCTGGCAACCCGTCTAATTGGAGGTATTGTGAAGCAAGGAGTTGAGAAAATGGATAAGTTAAGAGAAACAGCTGCAAAAGTTCTTCAAAGGATTTTGTATCACAAAACTGTTACCGTCCCTTTCATACCTTATAGAGAAAAACTGGAAGAAATTATTCTCAACAAAGCAAATTTACAATGGGCGGTAAGCAGCACCTGAACCCTTGGTTGCCTCTTCGGTTTCAATGGGTTTGTCTAACTATAATTTATTATATTCTTTTGTAGGTAGCGACTTTCTCTTTCCCACGTTTCGTTCAGTTATTAGAATTCCGTTGTTACAGCAAAGAGGTGATGTCTGGATTAGTGATTTCAATTGGAGGATTGCAAGATTCACTTAAAAAGGCTTCGCTCTCTGCATTTCTGGAGTATATGAGGGAAGGTGAAGCTAAAGAATATCAATCCAGAGAATCTGCGATGTGCGACGACATCCTGTGGATACTTCAAAAGTACAAGAAATGTGACAGAGTTATCATACCCTGTCTAAAGGTAAATAAGCCACCTTAGCTATTATGTGTGTATTTCTTAACACTTTTCTTTGTACACAGACAATTGGGGACCTCTTCGGCAGCAAGATTTTTCTGAATCAAGAGGTTGGTTTTAGAGTTTTACATGTTTGAATAGATATTGCCAAAGCTTGTAAATTATTTTTACATAACACTAATCTGTCATTTTATTTCAGGTTTATACGTTGAGTTTCTACGCGGGAGTCATGGATTCGTTAGCCATTGAACTAAGAACCTCAAAGGAATTCTCAAAGTTAACGGCAGGCCTAATAATCCTTGGGTATATCGCTTCAGTCTCGGAGCCCATTAGCAAACAAGCTTTCTCTCAGCTTCTAGCATTCCTTGCCCACCGATACCCAAAGGTTCATGTCACTTCTCTGTCTCTCAAACTCTATTTAGAAAATCTATGTTATTTATATCATCTTTTTATTGTTTTCGCTTTTGATCTAGATCCGAAAGGAGGCAGCTGTACAAGTCTATCTTGCGCTCCTTCAAAACGACATCTTAGTAACAGAGGACAAGATTGAGAAAGTGAAAGAAATAATATCCGAGTCTTGCTGGGAAGCTGACATGGAATCAACCCAATCTCAGAGGTTAGAATTGTGTGAATTGACTGGTTTAGATCATGGACTAGTGTTCAAGACCAGAAACAGAAGGGTGACTAGGGATATGGCCTCGGCTTCGGACGAAAATGCAACTTACTCAGCTCTGGTCGATTCATCTGGTTTCTGATTGGTAAGCTGATACATTCTTAATCTTTGAGTCGATTTTTATTATTTATGTTTTGGTTTATTTTGTTTTGTTTTGTTTTTACAATTATTTTAATGCAATATTCAATTGTATGAAAAAAGGAAAGATTATGTAATTTCATTAATAATGATGAAACGATATTTGGAGTATATTAAAAGATAACATTCAGATTGTTAATCTACTCAAGTAGAACAATATGAAAAACATAAATATTCTCTTTTTAACGTCTTAAATATTCACTTTGATAATAGCCTGACTCAAACCCCGGCCACAAACGGCACACCGGTGATAGGTATCCAAGAATCTCCTTGTATAAATCGGCTGACGGTGAACGGAGAAGCCTCTTCCTCGCCGTGAAGGAGGTGAAATCCCGGCCAGTTAACCCTTCTACTAGTGCCCGCACCAGCTCCGGTGTTCATAAACTCGCCGTAATACAACGTTGACAGAGCGAAACCGCCACTCCATTCTCTCCACCCTCTCGGATCAATCATTCCATCAAGATCCGTCTTGAGAAACACCGTTCGAGAGTACTTTTTCCACGGCCGCCCCAAGTAGCTCTTAAATCGGCCTTTAGCCGCCTCGAATCCTGGGGCGGGCCTGACCCGTGAGTGTTGAATCGAAATGCCTATAATATTCAGATATCACAAAACAAAGGCAAACCGGTTAACATTAACCTCGAATATAATACAGTACCGATAGTAAGGGGTTCAAACCCGGTTCAGGTTAAGATTTCATGCTATATGTTTCCGTTTTAATATGAATTGGCTTCTAGTTTTGGCTCCAAGTTTGGTTTCTAATCATTCAAATCTTCACTATGAAAATTGATTTCTTTTTAGTATTTCCGGTTCAACTCACATTCACCTTCGTTAGTATCAAATTGATCCGGTTGCTATGGTTATTGACAAGAATAATTTATGGTCAAACAAAAAGATATATATACCTGTATTTTCATGTGGGTCTTCTCTTCCTTGAGCTGTGATCATATTGCCTTGGTGATCCATAGGCCGTCTCACAAATATATCACAGTTTTGGAAAACAGCAGCCGCATCTCCAAATATAAAATCAATCGTACCTATCAAATATCTCCCCAAATTACTTATTAATCCATGCATATATATGATCACACATATATAACATGCTACGTTTTCTTGTATGTATAAATTTCGTTACCAAATAGTAATCATGTATATAGAATACCATAAATATGGCAATCGCGATAGAATTGACGGAGGGAGTGCGTGAAAAGAGTGTCTTGATATCCTTTGAAACTACATCGATAGAATACAGACAAATCCGAGCTCACTCTCAATGCCACGGCTTGATGTTTATGTGGTCCTGCCGTGTTCTCAAACGTCATGTCCCTTGCCCAAAATCCATCTCCCGACACCCCTATATATATAATTTAAAAACAACACATGCAAACATTTTATTATATAATTTATGAAGATTAATAAAATGTTTTTATATTTTATACCGAATGTGGCTGATCCATAAGTCGTGGAACCATCAGGGACATTTCGGTTATTGGTGATTATTGTACGGTCCATACCATCACCAACTAGCATTATATTCTTCATGTCTCTGTCTATTTCGACCTTTTCGTTATAAACACCCGCTTTTATGTAGATTGTCACTCTATGTGACCGGCTTTTACCCATTCTTGAAACCGCGGCTAATGCCTTGTTTATCGACCGATGAGTCGCCGAACCGTCCTTAGCAACCACGAAATCCGCCTTTGACCTTATCGGATTCCATGACACTAACATTCCTCCGCTCTGGATTGGTCTTTCTGGTCCATGGTATGGTCTCGCTGGTCCATGATTTGGTCTCGTCGGTCCATGGTGTGGTCTCGCTGGTCTATGGTTTGGTCCATGCATCTCTACCCAATATTAATACAGAAATTTCTAGCAAATCGTGAGACACGTTTCCAAAAATCAAACGAATATCAAGTGATAGATAGCCAATACGTACCTCACTATATTGTTCTTTTTAAATTAACGACATGCATATATCTACTCTATCTACTTGACTTGGATTTAGGTCATAATGGAGCGAGATACCAATTGATCAAACTACTACTAGATGTAATTTGACTCTACTTTATTAGTTGTTTTAATTACGTAGACATGATCTTACTTTTCTTAATATGACCTCTAGATTTTTTGTAGAGAGCCAAAGCTTCGCGGAGCAGGAAAGTGACGTTACTATGGACCAAACGGTTGTGACCTTTACGTGACTGTTCCAAGCTGTCTAAACAAGTGTGATGGTTCGCAAGCACGCTACTTAGCCACGTTGTCACATCCTCAACGGTAAAATTCTCACGAGCCACGACCAGTTGCGATAGTCTAGCCTCACTCTCACCGTAGAGCTTCTCACAGTCACTTAACCCCGAATTACAATAACCGCTAGCAACTTCATTTGTTGCCTCAACCGTTGCTACTGACCCAAACCTTGTTCTTGCTTCAACCACTGCTGTTCGAACCGTCTCAAGCACATCTAACTCAGATGT
This sequence comes from Pugionium cornutum, assembly GCA_018901935.1. NCBI lineage: Eukaryota > Viridiplantae > Streptophyta > Magnoliopsida > Brassicales > Brassicaceae > Pugionium > Pugionium cornutum. The sequence goes on from CM032157.1 coordinate 952,763, forward strand.
GTTTGACGCGACTGCGACAGTTGTAGTTGCTAGAAAAAGCATTATGTTGAAGAAGTCGGTGGTTTTAACAAACGTGTACATTATTTAAGGTAAAGTTTACTGCTATCGATCGTTTTGTGTTTTGGTGATCTTCTTTGAATGTGTTTTATAAACTGATTCTTATCGTTATTGTGTATTTAATAGCAAACGAGGAATGGAACTTGTCGTATAACGTAGAGGAAGATGGTGGCAAAGAATTTAACACATGGAGAAGGAAATAAGACACGTGGGAGACTATGTGTAAGCTTTTGTTTCTATAATGGTTAATGGCCATGCATGCATATGGGACTAATTTCATTAATTACGTCTACATTTCAGGTTGTGAATTAATGCGACACAATCACAGTGAACTTATACGTGTATCTATCGAGTAAATCTAAATTCTTTCTGTAATATAATAAAAAAAAACTTTCTGAGAGAAATCATAATGTCATAATTATATGTTCGCTAATATCGGTCCACCACATCGGAATCTTAAAAAAAAAATCAAAATAATATGTGAATGTTTTGTGATACATTAACTAAATAATTTGATATATCATCACATCAAATTATATACTTTAGTTAATGTATTATACAGCACTCATAGATTTTTTTTTTAAAAAAAAATAGTGAGAGTTATTATATTATTTTAATAACCTTATTTGATATAGTATACAATCATATGAAATCACATTAGTATGTAAAATCATAAATTTATGCTCTAGCTTTTATATTTCCATGAAAATTGTTTTAGAGAATTAAGACATCATAATCCTCTGCTCAGAAGCCTAGTGGGCCATAGCCCAGCCCATAAAAGAGTGATCCAATTGAATATGTGGTGCGATCCATGTGAACCACATATGTTGAATAAACCTCTTCAAAACCTTTAAACTCTAAAGATTCTCAAATCGAATCATGTTGTTCTCTCAAATTTCTAATATATTATATTCAGAAACTTTTTAATAAAATAATCTTACATGACGTATTAATAATAAAAATATCATGCTGACATCTCAACACCACAATAAATTTCAATTTAAATATATAAAAGGTTTAATTTACTAGAATAATTACAATATATGTCACTAATATTAATTTGGTTAGAGAATAAATACAATTTATTTAACTAACCAAAAAATACTATTACATTTGCAAAAACAATAATTTTTATTTCTTTAAATTTTCTATACGTTAATTTATAAAAAAATTGCAAATAAATATAAATAGATTTAAGTTAATACCGTAATCCGTAATATATTATTTGAAAAATATTTTAAGAAAATAATCTTATTTTGACGTGTTATTAATAGAAATATCATGCTGACATATCATCATTACAAATAAATATATAAATGAGTTTAAGTTATTAGAATAATTACAATTATATCATTGTTATTAATTTGGTTAGAGAATTATTATATTTTATTAAACTAACAAAAAATACTATTAAATTTTTTTAAAATAATGATTTTTCTTTTTTTAATTGTATATACAAAAATTAATGTTAAAAATAATTTTAAATAAAAATTAAATATTTAATTTATATTAACTAATAAATTATAATTTGTGAATATTTTTCTCTACGTATCCCGTGGATATAAATCTAGTTAATATATATGTCCTAAGCATTGTTCGATCTAAGTATGAGTATCGAATAATTGCACCTGCTAAGGAAAGTGGGAATAAGCCTATACCTATTTAGTGGAATAAAGTTATCATCTTTTAAGGCAAACAATACGTGTCACTATTCAAATATTTAATTATACCCTAATATATAACTAAACACAAAGCTAAATCATATATTATAAGTAATTTCGAGTTTTTCCTTTGGATATACCAAAAATAATCAATAACGAACGGTACGTAACGGATGTGTTTATACAAGATGAGAAGATTCAAACAAAACAAAACAAAAAACAAGTCTTCAGACTCTTTTGTATCCCGAATGATCATGTTCTCTTTATATCAATCTGCAAAACAGCACAGTAATATACAAGATTATGATAATTCTTAAAGACTTAAAAAATCCGAATTGGGTGAGTTAATTTAATATACTTACGCATGGAGTTTTTGCAGAGGGAAAGCAGAACAACAAGAATTGCGAATCCAGCAATGACTCCTACGATGATCGCAATTGATTTCCCCACGTGATCTCCGTTCGTTGGATCTTAATTACGAAAGTAAGATTAATTTAGAATCATCTTATAGTATGTGACAAAGTATACATAAGATAAGAGTCCACAGTATCAAGCTAAGAATTGGAATTTCTAAGATGTTGTGACTTTTGTATTGTGTGATATTGATCAAGCTATAAAGAATATATATAAAATAAAGCTGGAATTGGGGACATGAGTGGCTATGCCTATAAAGAAAAGAATATTTTATAATATAATTCAAATAACATTTTTCTGACCAATCATATTATAATCATGATGCTCGAATTTTCTAACGAATTATTCAAAAGATAATTTTTTTATTTTATTCAATTACTTAATGGTGTCTTTTATGATAATTTTTATGATTTCTTCAGCTTTCTCGTGCAACCAAGAAGCAACTAGACTTGTGATTTTCTCAATTACTAGCGGCGGAAATTTAAACTAGGTCAAATTCTTACACATTTCTATCAAATTTATTACACTTTAAATAACGTAATTAATATCGTTATTATGTAATAATTAAAGTCTAAATTAGTGTGCATGTATGAATATTATGATATCTCGATCTATAATATACTAATTGAGAATTATTTTAACAAAATAATCTAATGTTGATGTGTGATTTACAAATATACCACGCTGATGTGTCACAATATTAAAGTATAATATTATAAGACATAATTTACTAGAGTATTTACGAAAATTGCCATTAAACAATACATTATATGTAAATCACTAATATTTCGATATGAAATATAATTTGTCATAAAATACAAATACAATATAAAACAAAATATTATAAATTTTGAAAAATTAGTCAAAAAAATATAAAACAAAATTTTAGTTCAATTGAATATTTATCATATTTATAATTTTATCTAATATAGATACAATTTAAATCTATTTGTATAATCCGATTTTATTATATATTTTATTTTTGTAATCAATATAAAAACATTTAGAAAAATTATTTTAAATATAAAATAAATTATATATATATTTGATTTATATTAACAAAATAAATAACTAATTATAATGTGTGAATATTTTTGTCCATGTGCCTAGATCAAAATCTTGTTAGTGTGATTTGTAGACAATGATTGTTATGTAATTGATGAAGTAAAGAATTTGAATTAATGGACGGACCTGAAGAGAAGTCGTAGTAACCAGAACCCCAATAACGAACATAGCACTGAGCCAAGTAAACCTCAGCTGCAACCGCCGAGCCACAAAGATTCTTTAGTTTCCCAACAGATTCCGTAAGACAAGCCGTACAGTCACTAGGACTCAAGTCACCAACACACTGAGCATAACCCTCGACTAAACCGGACCGGCTAACTTTGTAACCGAGTTGAGTTGACTCAAGATCCGACAAAACATCGTCTCTTCGTTTAAAGAAATCATAATCATTCTCGACGCTCTTGGAACTACACTTCTTGTACCTAAGACTCGTGTCTGGTTTCCCAAGAAAATCGTTGGTCTCATAGCGTAAGAAGCATCCTTCAAGCTGGAGAGAAGCACCGTATGAGTAAGGACAAATGAGAGTGATTTGATCGACTGAGTTTTGGATACATTTTGAACAATCTGATGATCGGAGATCTTCTCGGCATTGGTAAAGGCCAAAGATAGCGGCGGAAGAGGAAGACTCGTTGCCAACGGCGAAGCTATTGAAAGAGGCGTCGGTGGAAGAAGTGACAACAGAGGAGAGGAAAGTGTCGCGGTTTGATTCGAAAGGACTGTTTGGTGTGTATTTTTCCGGTGAACAGCCACCGTAGATGAAGATATGAGATTCTGTTGAGGATCTTGAGGAGGAGGATGAGTGGAAGAAGAGGAAAACAAAGAGAGAGAAGAGAAGGAGTCTTCTCATATTTTTGTTCTTTTTGGTGTTCTTTGGGATTGTTTTCAAATGGTTTTGGGTTTTGATTTTATCATAATGTTTTATTTCATTTTTATTTTTTTGGGGGAGTGATCATTATACGGTTTGGTCCACGAGATATGTGGATATATCCAGAACGAATTTATATTATGACTAAAAAAGTTTCACTTGTAACGAATCAATACCAAAAAAAAAACTCGACAAATTGGATGATAACATTGGTTTATTATTTGAATAGACAATAGAGTGCGTAAATAATTTAGACATAATTAAAGAAGATTTGGTTTTTTAATTATAAGCTATTTTCTTGTCTTCTTTTGTGGAAAAGAGGGTCCCATTTTAATAAGTTCTTTTGATTAGTATATGTTCGCTAAATCGATTCCATGACACATATTCTAGTCAAGTTAGTGGAGAATTTGAAGTGGTTGAAACAATTATTTTTAAATCCTGACCCCACGACCAATGGAATTTCTCTACAAAAACATAGGGTTGTTTGTTTGGTTGCGGCAGTCGGCTGCGGCTGTGTTTAATATTATGGATGTGGTTGCGATAAATATTGTTCGTTTATATATTATTGACGGTTATAGTTACGGTTGATCGCAGATTTTTAATCGCACTATTGTTTTAATCAACAATTGAAAAAATTACAACGTAAAACGTATTGTTTAAACGCTTCGTATGACGCATGTAAGTATAGCAGTGAACAACAATCTGTCGTATCAGCAAACATAGGAAGTTGTGGCTACCAAACGAACATGACCACTAATAAATATTAGTTCACATAACGTCGTAAACTTCAATCGGATCAATAATATGAAGTAAACTTTGAGACGTCGATGGAAGGAAGAAGAATTTTGATTTTGTACTTTAACGTTCAAAGAGTCTTTATGAAACAGTCTTTTCACAGGTCGGTTAGAAATAGGAAGTATATATGGACCGGTTCAAATCGGATAGCATTGATCCGGTCAGATTAGGAAAGACATTGGAGGGAAGTATATATGATTTCATCAAAATGATAATATTAGTGATATTGTTCCAAACTAATCTCGCAAAATTTATACCTTAGTTAGTTGTGTTAAACTGTTTATACAGTTGGAAGGAAAAAAATATCAGTTAACAATGATGCTCAAGGGAGATATGCCCATTAGGCTATTGAGCTGTGAATGAGCTAAAGCCCATAATGATAGCCTTTGTTTTAATAAATACTCAAGGGGAATAGGCCCATTAAGCTATTGAGCTCTGAATGAGTTAAAGCCCATAGTCATGGCCTTTGTTTTAAAATAAGTTCAAAGGAAATAGGCCCATTAGACTATTGAGTTGGGAATGAGTCATAACCATGGCTTTAGTTTAGAAAACGTAAAACATTATTATTATTATTATTTATTTTTTATTTTTTTTTGTCAACGGACAGATCTAATATTTTCATATTTTCATACAAAAATTTAATATTTTAGGAATGATGGTAGAGTTAAATTCCACAGTTTTAGCATAGATGTAAAAGTGATGCAACCACTATCCAATTTATTCATCCCACGTTGTTATTCTTTTATATGGAAAACTAGATTTAGACCCACACCTTGTGTGGGAAAAAATATTCACATATTATAATTATTTATTTATTTATAATTGATTTTTTATTTAAAATATTTTCTAAAAGTTTAATATTGATTATACAAATAAAATATAAAATAAAAATCAGATTATACAAATAAATTAAATTATCAATATCTTGGAAAGATAATATTATTAAATAGGTAAAAATTGTATATGTGATAAATATTGAATTATTCTAAAATTTGGTTTTATATTTTGTTTGACTAATTTTTTAAAAAATTAATATTTTTATTTCATGTTATGTTTGTCTTTTAGGTTAAAATATTAGTTATATACATATAGTATAGTAATAAATATTGGTCTAATGCCATTTTCGTAAATACTCTACTAAATTATGTCTTATATAATATTTGCTTTAAAAAACTTTCATGGTTTGACACGTCAGCATGACATACTTGTAAATCACACGTAAAGGTAAGGTTTCTTTGTTAAAATGTTTCTCAAATAATATATTATGGATTATTGTCTTAGACATAAATGCAATTACTTGTACAAATAGTTAAATGACTGAAGATAATTTATCCGGTTTGGTTATAAAGTAACAAATTTTTGTAAATATTACATTTTATATTTTGTTAACTATCACTACAATATTTTTGTTCTACAATAACATACCATAGTGTAAAACATTTATTTAACCTAGATAACTTACATTAAAAACTAAAACATGGTATTTGAATTTCTATATTCTAATCTAAAGTTTATATTTACCTATTAGAAGAGGTTTTTTAACTATTTTATATAAAAATTGTGTTATTCTTGATGAAATAATAGGTATAAAATATTGGGAGAAGAATTTTAAATGATGTTATCTTAAAATATTGCCTAGAAAAGATTAGGTTAAAGGGTCGTATGTCCAACTTTGTGTTCTCAAGTTGGTATATGCATTTAGAGAAGAACAATCATTGGTTGTTACAGCAACTACTTATCCACATTAATTTCAACTCCATAGACTTTGGACCAGTCTATGAATCAACTTGGCACTTCAAAACCAATCTAACCCCAACGGAAATATGAAATATCCCACTTATTTGAATATAATTTTATATTAATTATTTCACATGAGTATTAAATCAATAGTTTCAAACACTGAACAAATATATATTTAATTATATAAAAGTTCATAAATTTCCAAAATATTTAAGTCTGCAGACATAATATCCCTAATATATTATTTGAGAAACTTTTTAACAAAATAACCTTAACCTGACGTGTTAATAACAAAAATACCATGCTGACGTGTCAACACCAGAGCGAATTTCAAATTAAATATAGAAAAGGGTTTAAGTTACTAGAATAATTACAATACATGTCATTGATATTATATTGGTTAGAGAATAAATATATTTGATTCAACTAACCAAAAATAGTATTACATTTACAAAAACAATAATTTTTATTTCTTTAAACTTTTTATACGTTAATTTATAAATAATTTCAAATAAATATAAATAGATTTAAGTTAGTACCGTAATCCCTAATATATTATTTAAGAAATATTTTAAGAAAATAACATTACTTTGATGTGTTATTAAGAGAAATATCATTTTGACGTGTTACCACTACAGTAAATTTTAAATAAATATATAAATAAGCTTAATTTATTATAATAATTATAATATATGTCATTGTATTAATTTGGTTAGAGAATTAATATATTTTATTAAACTAAAAAATATTATTAAATTTATAAAAAATAATTATTTTTCTTTTCTTAATTTATATATACAAAAATTAATGTTAAAATTAATTTCAAATAAAAATTAAAATTATACAAATATTTAATTTATATTTACTAATAAAATATAATTTTACGAATATTTTTCCCCACGCATAGCGTGGGTATAAATCTAGTTGTTTGTTAATAAGCATAATTAATTTGGTCCATTTATTGATCCAATCTATAAACTGGAAAAGTACGAACTTCCAGAGAAAAGAACATGTGATATTATTCTTCTCTTGTTCCATATTGAATTGTACTAAACTAAAACCTAAACTTGAGATTCATGGGTTTTTTATTTTTAGTATAATGCTAAGTTTTATAATTTATAATTTTTTTTATTTTTTGGTGTTACATAGATACACCAGAAATAGAAAATATAGAAAGAAAAAAATAACTACAAAAGAAGAGGCGCAAATTGAAAATTATGCATTAGATGCGTTTTTAATATATGAATAGGCTTTCTATTCGAAAAAAGTAAATAATATATTGGTTGTACCACCTATAGATGTATTTTAGAAGTGTAAATTCCGATTTTATCGTTACTCGTAGGAAAATACTAAATATTTATATGAAAATATTATGTTATTGTGTCGATTCGTTGTAATCAAATGATAAAAAAAAGCTTTCTGCTAAGTCTTTGTTTTTTCAACAGTCTTTTTCTAAATTTTTCTTTTATTGCTGGCCATGAAAATAATTGATTCTGAATGTATATTCCACAGAAAAAAAAATCATGGCTACGTAAAGAGATATCGAAAGGGACTCTAATGGCTTTTATGTAGTAGTATCATATCATCTTTGCTTGTATACTTATTTGTAGTCCATGGACTTTTTATGTTGGGACATTTCCGATCTAAAAAATCTGTTATTTTTCAATATTTGTACTGATTAAAAAACAATGATGAATAATTGTGGTATAGCAAAATCTTGTGTAGGTCCAGAAAGAACAGAATCGTGTTAAACTTTTCTTTGGGGTTTATCATTTTCATAATTCACCTATAAAATCACTATCTTAATCTTACATAATCATATATAGTCTTACCAAAAGCACTCATGTAATTACGACAAAAGGAAAAAACTTTAAATTATTTACAATGTCGTCTTAGCTCGAAACTAAAAGAAAATCTTATCTGATAAATCTCACTTTTACATTTAACAAAAGAGTAAATAAAGTGACAAAAGTTAAAAGTTCACAAAAGATAGAAAATAGAAATGCTTTGTTTCATCATCATCAATCGTCTTATTCGGTCGTCGTTATTGCCGGCGCCAGTTCCAGGAAAGTTTACCGAAACTCGATCCGGATTCAATTCGGGTTTGGACACGTTTGAAATCAGAGTAAGGACAAGGGATAGTGATTCCACCTTCTTGACAAAACCCAAACTCTTCTTCTGCTTCTCTCAGAAGCTCACCGAACAAAGGATGGTTAAAGTAAACGATGGGCACCAAAACTCTTTGAAAGTCGCTGTCTTTCTTACCAACGTAAACCACCGAGTGGCCTTTCGGAATCGGGTCGGGTTTGTCTAGTTTCGGATTCTGACCAATTGGTATGTACCCGGAAAGTGATCTTTTAGACCCGAGAAACCTAGCGCTGTGAGATGTGATACTACGACCCCAACTTATGAGTTTTGTGATGGCTCGTGGCTTGCAAACCGGTGGAGTCGGGCTTAACTGGATGTATCTCGAACGATGGATACGGGTTTTCCGAAAGATCCATCTTGAGATTCTTTGAATCGGTCGTCTAAGTTTGATCCCTCTTAACCTCCTCATCGTATCGAAAACAAAACAGACAAGACAACTGAACAGAGCTAGTTTCAGACCGGAGACAGACCAGACACGGTTAAGACAAGACGAATAAAGAGGAACGATAAGATCGAAAAATGTTTGACGACATAAATTAATCCCGTTTGATTGATCAATTTAGATAATCAACGGCGAATAATGAAGAAAGGAAATAGAAAGATAGATTTTGTGGCTGTCTAAAAAGCTAAAGAGGAAGCAGAAAGTAGAAAGGTAGAGAGAGTTATATATATAGAGAAGAAATGAAGAAGCCAAGAAAGAAAGATGCGGAAGACTCAAAGTCAGATATATGGACGGTATGGATGAGGAGAAAGCATATCAACCGTTGGATTAGATATTGGACAAAAACTTTCCGTTTTGCATTTCTCACCTAAAGAATTCTTCATTAACTCCACACTTTCAATGTAGCACCAATCACAAATTCTTGAGCATGCATGCACCTCTAATTCATTTTCTTCCCGTAATGTTTAACTTGCGAATTAAATCTTATAACTCGTTTTTGGTCTAAATGCATATAGGTGCTGTTCGTTTGGTCGCCACAGGCGGCTACGACTGCGGCTGCGGTCAATCTTACGGCTACGGCTATGGCATATGTTGTTCGTTTGTATGCCGTCGATAGTTACGGTTGCGGTTGATCGTAGATTTTTAATCGCACCGCTGTTTTATTCAGCGGTCAAAAAAATTGCGATGTAGAACGCATCGTCTGACCGCTATATCTGCCGCATACATCTGCGGTAGCTAAACGAATAAAAATCTGCAACAGCCGCAGGTTCCTGCCAAACTAACATGACCCTAGAAAACAATGAGTCACGGTGGCTGGTACATAAATATGTTGTTTGATGACAATTATGTTGCAACCACACGTGTGATCTCCAAGTTGCAAACATTTTTTTGTCCCGATTAAGTATTCATATTTTGTTTTCTTTTTCAAAAATATGACATTGATTAGTGTACATAGCTGCACGTTATGTTGGCAACAAGGTTTATTAAAAAAAAAGGTTGTGTACGATGTCTTCATATAAAGACAAGAAATGCACACAAAAAGATAACTGAAACACAGATCTGAGATTGGGCTCTAACTTATGTTTCTGCCAACTTAAAACCAACGTACGTTTAAACTAACCAAACAAGTTTTTGGACTAAACAATTAACAACTTTGATTGTCTGTATCTCTTACTCCTTGTCCTTAGAGTAAACTACTATTATCGTTACTAGCAAGAGTAGATTCTTCAGATGAAGGTGAGATGATGCCAACAAATATATTATTTTCAATAACCAAATGCAATTAGTCTTTATCGATCTAGGCTAATAATTATTGCATATCTCTAATATATTATTTGACAAACATTTTATCAAACAAATCTTATCTTGTGATTTATAAATATGATATAATTATGTGTCAAACCATGAAAACTTTTTAAAACAAATATTATATAACACATAATTTAGTATAATATTTACGAAAATAATATTAAACCAATATTTATTACTATATTATATGTAAATACTTAATATTTCAACATAAAAAACAAACATAATATAAAATAAAATATTAATTTTTTAAAAAATTAGCCAAACAAAAGATAAAACCAAATTTTAAAATAATTCAATATTTATGACATGTACAATTTTTATCTATTTAATAATATTATTTTTCCAAGATATTGATAATTTAATTTATTTGTATAATCTGATTTTTATTATATACTTTATTTGTATAATCAAGATTAATTTTTTTAAAAATATTTTAAATAAAAAATCAATTATATATATATTTACTAGATAAATAATTAATTCTACTATGTGAATATTTTTTTCGAGAACCGTGCCTATAAATTTAATATATATATATATAATTGAATTTTCGAAATGACGCGTAATCACACAATTGAATGTTGTTTATTACGTGTGAGAAAAATATATGTTTTTCCATTTTGAAACGACACTCTATAATACTATTCAACTATTCATCGCTTCATGAATCCGTACAAGTCCATTAAGTACACCCACGTGTCCAAACTCCAATCAATTTAAATCATTATGACACACATATATGTTAAACAATTAATTGAAGAAAATGTTAAAGTTCTACTAGATCGAGTGGGAGTACATATTCGAATTCAATTTTATAGAAAACCAATTTCAAAGAAAAAAACCAATTTTATATTATTTGATTATCGCATTGTTTATGCGACAAACCACAGTAAAATATTGTCAACTGACCTTATTCGTCGAACAACCGAACAATGGCCATGCGATGACTTTTGAACAACGCTTTGATTTTCAACGTTTCGGGCAAGAACAAAACTTTGTCCTCAATTATCTTTCTTAATTAGGAAAATCAAATTAAAACTCAACGAAAGAAAGACAGAGACATCTAAAAAGTCATACATACATAACGTTTTACGTTAACATTTAACCGATGTCGAAATAGATTATTCAATTTGTGGACACCAAAATAAATAAATTTCAATTTGATGTTTTCTCTCTCCGGTTGAAAATTGTATAATACCTATTTAAAATGGCAAAAAACACTAATAGGAGTTGACAAAAGAGAAAGGAAGTCAACTCAAAATAGAACATACAATAATACTATATCATATAGAAATTATATCACTCAATTTTTTTTGTTTTCAAACAATCAATATATTTACAAATAAAATTTTATATTATATAATTTATTTATAATATTAAATTTGAATAAGTAATAATTATTTTTAGTATGACTATTCTATATATAAGTAGATTTTATAACATAACAAAATTAATTAAAACTATTAATTTTATTAATTTAATTTAAAACATGTTTCATACTAAAAAATTTATAAATGTATTTTTGATTAACGTATCGCAAAAATAACGATAAAATAATGTCTCGAATAGCAATTCAACAGATAATCGTAACGCTTAATTGTCCTCGAATAAACCAAAGATAAGCGTTGCTCTGGTTTCTTAAAACGTTAGTACTTTTTATTAATTTGAAAATTTCGTCTAAACCACTTTCTTCTATAAAAAAGGTCAGTGAAGGAAAAAAACATACAATTAGGTACCAGTAAGGCAGTAATCGACGATCACATATCCCTCATTCGTTGTTTATGGTAGTATGTGAAAATGACGTCGTATCGAATTGTACAGCGTGGTCAAGTCAATCTTGCCGACCAAAATTTGAAGCTACGAAAGAGAAATGTTGTCTATTAATGCCACGTGGGGTTCTCTACGTACGGTGCACTACATTTCCATCTAATCGATCATTAACGGGCCCAAGGTTAGTACCTACAAGGCAGAAAATGGGCTTGCGTTAAGCCCAACAATATATGAAACGAAAATCGACACGTGGAACTACTAAAAAATGAGAAACAACAAGTCACAAGAAAGCCCAAAACACACGTTTTATTTGTTCGAAATCTGATCAAACAGAAACACTTTGGGGAAACTTACATTAAATGATCGATATGTTATAGCTTACTAAGAAGAAACAATTTAACTCTTTGCAATCCAAGCTTAGTTCTGATCCCAAGGAAGAAAAAATCAACAAAGCTTTCTATACACTTTAAACGCAAACAAGAAATCGAAGCAAACTTAAAGAACACACAGTTAATCACAGAAGTAAGAAGGTAAAAAAGTTATAAACCTTGTAGTCTTGGAGCCTCCAAGTCCCAGTGGATGTTCCATGGTCAGAAACTTGAGCTTCGGTTTAACCATCGGTCTCTTTCATTTACATTTGAAGCCATTAAGATAAACTTGAGACTGGATCACCGTGCAACCTACTTTAAACCCAGGAACTACTGTGAATCCTACTTTGGCTCGAGTAGGACTCATGAACAACTTCTTATCTTGTTTCTTTCTTAAGACATTCTCCATGAAAACAATCGAAAAATCAACCCCACTTTCAACTTGGAAAATCTCAACCGCAGGATCAAAGGACAATGCTAACTTGTGAAGGGTCCAAATGGAGCTACCCATTGTGACAAAAGACTCATAGAATGTGCTCAACGATCTCCAAGAACTCAACACAGCTTCGGTTTGATCCATGTTGCTGAATATCGAAGATTCCATGTTCGGGTGAATGAGCTCGTGATACTTCTTATCGCAAAATCTAGAGAATGCACAATCTTTATCTCTATCAAGAAGCTCCATCGGATTACTTGATATATGCTGCATCAATTCTCTCAACAAAAAATCTGGAGAACACGTCTCAGATTTTTCTTCATCATTCTCATTTAGATCAAATCCTGGTCCATCAAAACCTCGAAACATTCTCAAACAAACATATGACAACAATGCATACCGGTTATGTCCTTTCTTAGCATAATCTATCTCAGGATGAACAGAATTTGCTGCTAAATCCAAATCCCACCCAGCTTTTTCCATCAATTCAATCAGAATCTTAGTGAACTTTTGTGTAGCTTTAAAGGCATCATGCAATAGAGACTCATAAACTCTTACTGATAACAGAACATCAGTGGATAATGATTTCGAATTTGCAGACAGTCTCTTTGATAGCTTGGAATTGGACTCTTGAATCTCACCTAATTTGTTCCTCAGACTCCAAACCTGCAAATCTTTTGCGTCCATCTCAGCTTGTAATCGGTTTGACACCGATTCCAAAGCCCTAAGCTTGCTCTGATTCTCCTGCACCCGAGATTCTAAGCATGACCCAAAAGCTAAATCAGACACAAAATCCAAATTTTGGCGATAATTCCTATAAAAATTCTTAATATCAGACAATTTCTGGAGGTTAGAGACAAGAGCCCTATCAGCAGCCTTCACCCTTTCTTCCACGAGCGGCGCGTGTGCAGCTTGCAATTGAAGATACGAAGCTTCGAAAGACGATACCGTCGCGAAAACCGAAGAAATCAAACTCAATCCCATCTGGGTATCCAATTTCCTAACCTGAGAAAGCTTAACTTGATTAGGTTTAACCAAAACACTCGTCGGAGCATCATTCACCGGAGATCCTGGAGAAGGGGTTTTAGCACTAATAGACCTATCGGGTTTAAGGACGACGACTTTCTGATCGGTGATGAAATCCTCGGAGGAGTCAAGGAGTGCGAAACCCTCGGCATCGGAATCAACGCCGACCCTTTCGCCGTCCTCGGTGAAGAACTCGTAGGTCTTGGTTTTGACCGCCATGGCTAGTTTCTGAAACATTGCAGAGAATTGTGGAGGAGCGGTGATTGTAGATGTTTCCACTTCCCGCATCGCTGAAATGCAAAACCAAAAGAAGAAGAAAGCAAAAATTTCTCCTTTTCCACAAAATCGAAATCGATTTCAGAAGCGGAAGGGACTTGCTTTTGATTCCCCACCCTGAGACAGAGTTACAAGTTAAAACTTAAGTTCTTTTGCTTGACGGATTAATGGTTCTTTGGATGCATTGGAAGAAAGGAATGCACAAAGCCTTTCCCTTTCCGCTGTATATTTTTTTATTATAATTTTTATTTTATTTTTCCACGCGCATCTCTATTTCCGCTGACTTTTTATTCTCATGATTTGGTTAACGGTAACTTGTGAAAATTCGCTGAAACGACTAACTGCGTAACAGACAATTGCAAAGTAATCATAACACTAAATAAATTTAATTTTTACTTGTTTAGTTTATTACTACAAACGTAAATCAATATGTTTTTGGTGTTGATTTAATTGATTAAATGAAAGTCGGTAACGGTAATTTGTTGACAATAAATGTTTCATTTTTATGTATTTACTTTCGTTAACTACACAAACTTATGCGACTAAACCTATTTCTATTCGTATTTTTTGTATTTTTATTTAAATACATAAACTATATTTTTCTTTCATAAATTACACATACTTCATAAATTTTTCTAATTGTAAAAATTCTATTAATGTTTTTACGTTAAATAACTATTAAATCTAGTTATAATTTGAAAATCTGGTTTTAACTTTGGTTTATTTTGAAATTAAAACTAGATTTTTGAAATAAAACTAGGTTTAATAACAATTTAACGTCTAAATTTTAACAAAATTTCTATAATCCGAATAATTTATGAAGTTTATGTAGTTTACAAAAGAAAAACACAGTTTATATGATGAAAATAGATTTATTTGTATAAATTCGTATATTTCATGTAATTAAACTCTGAGAATTGGTCTTTAGATTTAAATAAATAAACAATTGAGAATGAGTTTAAACCTGCTTCTACGTTAACTGGCATCACACGTATATCTATAAATGTGAACGGCACGAAAATTAAGTGTTGGTATCTACTTTTCTACTATATTCATTGATATTAAATACTCAGGTAACTAAAATAATTAAAGATTTTAACGACCCGGTTATGTGTCATTATTGTAACATAATACTGATGGTTTTGCTATAAGGAGAAAGATGAACATTCGTCTATACAAATTATTTAGATAAAACTTTGATTTATTGACCACCGAGACAAATCATAGCTTTGAAGACACCTTTACGAAGACATGTCTTCCGAAATTCATTTTCCCTTTTCTTCACGTCTTTGTGATGCTTTTAGCAAACATTTTTAGTGCTAATTCTTTATAGTTATGTTTGTAATATTCGAGGTATAGTCTCTTTATGTGTCTTAATCATTTCCCAAATTCTGGCTTTATATTTTTCACATCTGCTGCTAGGAAGAAAACACTGAAATATATCAATGCTTTTAATATTTCAACATTTTTTTGTATGTTCTTTATACACAAATTTTTTTTATCAATTTTTGTTTTAACAAGTTGTAGTCCAGCATAGGGCTGTTAAAATATTCCTAATATATTATTTGAGAATCTTTTTAACAAAGTAATTTTACCATGACGTGTTAATAACAAAAATGTCATGCTGACATGTCAACACCACAACGAGTTTCAACTTAAATATATAAAAATGTTTAAGTGTAGAATAATCACAATACATGCCATTGATATTAATTTAGTTAGAGAAACAATATATTTTATTCGACTAACTAAAAAATAGTATTATATTTGCAAAAATAATAATTTTTATTTATTTAAAATTTTAATACGTTGATTTATAAATAATTTCAAATAAATATAAATAGATTTAAGTTATTATCTAATCTCTAATATATTATTTGAGAAACAATTTAAGAAAATACTTTACTCTCACGTGTTATTAACAGAAATACTATACTTACGTTTCATCATTATAGTAAATTTCAAATAAATATATAAATAGGCTTAAGTTATTCGAATAATTATATATATGTCATTGTTATTAATTTAGTTAGAGTATTAATATATTTTATTAAACTAACCAAAATTACTATTAAATTCATAAAAATAATTTTTTTCTAAATTTATATATACAAAAAATAATATTAAAAATAATTTTAAATATATAAATATGTTCTGTATGTATATACAAAAACTTTTACATCATCACAAAAAGTAGCCCAACGGAAATATAAAAGCCCAAGCCCATGAATTAGTAAATGACGAAAGTACCCCTGATCTGTAACTAAAAGCATTAACGAGAAAAAGAAGAGCCGAATCGAATCGGATCAGATCAAAAAAGCAATGGTCTTCTGCCACTGCTCCTCCGTACCATACTCTGCTCCACCTCTCTCTCTCTCTCTTGCTATATTCACAAATTTTGTTTTTGTTTTTACGTTGTTAAATTTAAAAATCTTAGTATTAAAAATGATAATTGAGATCATTAGGAAACATGAGCATCCAACTTAAAACCAATTGATAATGAGTGGAGTAGCCTATGTATATAGATGTTTAGAAAAGTTTCAACTTCTAATATGAGATTTTACACACTCTAATAGGCCTCTTCGAGATGTGGGCGGGACACGCACTAACATCTCGAACATACCACGATAATATGAACCACTTATACGAGTCACTTCTAATGTGAGAAGCCATTTTATACCTCTTCTTATAATATAAACAATAATACTATAGGTGGCCTAGTGAGGTGTGTAGGTATTTTAAGTATATAAGCAAACACTAATAAAAGCCTTATGCTATCAACTTCACACTGTCGAGAAGAGTCTACAGCTGTGACAAGATGTCTTAGGCCATCTTTCTTCTTGGAATTTGCTCTCTATTTCCTAATATTCAATACTAATAAAATGATTAAAACATTTATGTTTCTAGTTAACTTAACTTAATCTTTTGTTTTTGAAAAAGTTTTATGTACAGAAATTTAGTATGTAAACTAGGTAATGTCCGGTTTTTCGAAATCGCAACTGAGATATGAAAGACTGTTGGAGAGAGTCTTGTCATTTAGCTCTTTTGTACAGTTAATCCGACAGAAACCAACGCAGAAAAATATGTATTTTTTAAAAAATATTGTTTAACTTAACCAATATTAAAGGGAAGTGTAGAAAATAATTTTTCGTAGATTATGAATAAAATATTAATTGTTGTAATGTTATTTTTAAATTTTTGTAAGTAATCGAAAGATAAAAACCCGATTTGTTTCATGTAAAATTGTGCTCCAAATTGAACAGCTATTTTGGTTCGACGGTTTTCTAAGCTAATGAGCTAATAATGA
Organism: Pugionium cornutum; assembly: GCA_018901935.1. Taxonomy (NCBI): domain Eukaryota; kingdom Viridiplantae; phylum Streptophyta; class Magnoliopsida; order Brassicales; family Brassicaceae; genus Pugionium; species Pugionium cornutum. The sequence goes on from CM032157.1 coordinate 970,444, forward strand.
CAATTACTCTAATTATCATTTTTCTTCATCGGATTTTCTCATCTAAAACTGAAACAATTTAATCAAAACACATTAGTTAACGAAGAGATTAAATTGCAAATAAGAGGCTTGAAGAAAAGGACGAGAGGAATCTACGTTTACTTATTTAAATTCAAGCTTGTGTGTTCACTCTCCAGGCGCCGCTCACACACTCTCTCTCCTCTTTTTCTTGGAATGGTGTGTAAATTTTACCACTGAGAGCTCTAATTCGCCTGACCTTCTTACTTATCTCTTCCCTGAGAAAACAACACCCAAACAGACAAGACGACGAAGAGGGAGAAAATAAAGCCATGGTGTGTTATGCTCTTATCTTCACTCATTTTTCGTTCTGGGTCTAGAAAAAATATCATCTTTTTGCCGAAAATCTGAAATTGAAATTTGGGGTCTCGATTCAATTTTGCAGAAGGAGACTGGGGAATTTCCTGCATGGCTTGAGGTTTTGTTAAAGGAGAAATTTTTCAACGCGTGTTTAAAGCATGAAGATGTTAAGAAGAACGAGAAGAATATTTTGTGTATCGACTGTTGTCTTAGCATTTGCCCTCACTGTCTCTCTTCACATACCTCACATCGTCTTCTTCAGGTCTTTTTTTGTTGGAAATTTCGTCTATCGGAAAAATATAAACTTTACATATGTTCCTGGGAATCTTTTGCAGATAAGAAGATATGTGTATAACGACGTATTGAGGGTAGAAGATGGTTCAAAGCTAATGGATTGCTCATTAATTCAGGTTTGTTGGTGTGGTCTAACAGCCTGTAGTTAATTTTCCTAACCATTACCCTTTCATAATCTTATAACTCATCATAATTTTCATGGGTTCTTGTGCCTTAAATTGACAGCGCTATTATTAACTTTCAATTAATACACTTTTTCCCCTTCGTTTTGTGTGTTTATGTTGATGATTTAAAGCCATACACAACGAACAGTTCAAAAGTTGTGTTCATCAATGAAAGACCTCACTCTCGACAGTTTCGTGGTTCCGGTAACTTTTGCACCAGCTGTGACCGGAGTCTCCAGTCTCCTTTCACCTTCTGCTCTCTCTCCTGCAAGGTCTGCTTCTAACTTATAAAGATACATCTTTTTACGTTTTCAAATTCTATCCAACACCTAAATCGATCTACCCGGCTTTTTCTTCAACTCGATCAATGTCAAGAGAAAAGAAAAAAACTTCTTTCAATTCACATTAGTGATGTTTCCATTTTAAATTCTTTCTAATACACCAATTCATTTCACAGCTTTTCTTTGTCTGGGTCGATATTTTTTGTTCCTTTTCGATGCACCGGTGCGCGTACGATCATAATTGCACGTAATTGTCTCTTTGTTTGTTTGTGTAGATTAGTGACGTCATAATGAGACAAAGAGGACTCTCTGGGTTTCTTCGCATCTGCAAATTTCTGCATTTAACCGACGAGGGTACGACAACGACGCCGAGCTCCACACTTGAACCAACCGGGTCGACCCGAACGTCTTCTGGATCAGGAGGTAACGGAGTAGACACGTTCTGGTGTCAGGCGCTCGCTTGCACCGCCACAACTGAAATCGTTAGGAAGAAGAGAAGCAGCTTGACAACGACTTGCCAGAGAATCACAACCGCGGTTTCTCCAACTAACAAGAAAGCTCCGGCGAACTTTTTAAATCGACGAAAGAATACGCAGCCGCAACGAGCTCCTCTCTATTAGGTCGTATGGATATGGGAATTTGGTCGAAAGTGGTAAGTAAAATGAATACACGTAACAATAATCTAATATTGCTTTTTAAAACAATATCTGAATATCGAATCGAATTTTTAGGTGTAAAAATTTGAATTGAAAATTGATACCGGGGAAAAAGAGAAAAAGGAGCTCTCCTGATTTTGTCTGGTCTGTGTACCGTGTAAAGGGAGAATTCTATGTTTTTATTTTCAAACAATATAATTTACTTTTGGAAAAAATGAAACATATTTTCTTATCGTCCGTTTTATTGCCTGTCCTTTTATTTTAAAAATACAAAGATTATTCAAGGAGGCATTCTTTTTACTTTCATGATTGCATTTATCATACGGCGGCCTATATTTATTATTTACTACGGCAATGTAAATTCTCAATTCAAGGTTCTCAAATTTTAATCATTAAATGCATTAGCCGACCATATCTTTCTCAGCTGAGTTAAATCAAACGAGGCATAAGGGTTGCAGAAGTGTCGAGTTATTGGAGTCTGTAAAGTTTCACATTGAAAGTTAGGAATTAGGAGTTTTCTACACATATATAAGATGTATGGGCTATTCTATTCATTGCCAATTGATTTTGAGTTGGATGTTCATATTTTCTAATATGGTATCAGAGTCACAAGTTAGTCCGACATGCGATTTCCCACAAAAACGGTTTCTCACATTAGTAGTAGTCCGTATAAGTGGCATGTATTGTCGTGGTATGTTCGAGATGTTGGTACGTGTCCCGTCCACATTTCGAGGAGACCTATTAGAGTGTATAAAGTTTCACATTGGAAGTTAGGGAACTTTCTACACATATAAAGATAATTCTACTCACTCATCAATTAATTTTACCAACCAGCATGTAATGCAATATGTATAGTATAATACAGTGACGGCATTAGCACAAATCATTAGATTAAACCTTTTAGTCATGATTGTTATATTACATAAATATGATTGTTTCTCTCATGTAAATTTTAAACATAAGTTACATTACATAAATATAAACTATTTGATATTAGAAGTAGGTTTGTAATAAATAACATATCTGATATAAAAATGTATCAGCTAAGAGTGTTTGTGGTACGTGTTTTGTCTTTTTTGTGTGTCACGTATGTGTTTTGTCTTTATGCATAATGTTTGTTGTGTGGTTGCACGAACGAACGATGACTAACATTGATTAATTGGTTTATATGAAAAAGAAGACAAGAAAATGTCGGGACAGACATTATGGATAAACGGGAAACTGTTTGAAGCAAATAGAAATAGTCTTTGCTCTCCAGTTTTCGTGGACCACCTTCTCCATTCTATTTCTTGCTTTCTCGTTCAGGAGTTATGAATAATATAATGTTTTGTTCTCGCAGGTAAATTATTTTCAGCAAAATCAATAGTCAACAAATAAAAACAGAAACCGAGTTTTGCTATTTCGTATATTTGAATGGGACAGACCATTTCATATATTTGAATGGGACAGACCATTTCATATATTTGAATGAGGCAGACCATTATTTGAAAATAATTTCCACAATGCTTAGAGAATTTACATCTAAAATATTCAGAAACGGAGTCTTTCTACAAAAACAAATGAGTTAGTGTTATTCGTTTGTTCACCGTAGGCGGCTATGGCTATGGCTGCGGTCAACCCTGCGGCTGCGGCTGCGGTAGATCTTGTTCATTTATCTGTCGCTGGTGATTGTGGTTGCGGTTGATCGCATATTTTTAGTCACAACGCTGTTTTAATCAGCGGTCGAAAATACGATCACGTGGAAAATTTCCAGCGAGAAAGTTAAAGCGAGATAGGTTTTTTTTTTTTTTGTTGAACATATTATGAGCTTATGGGCCAAAATAAGTTAGGGCCCACTTCGTATAAATGGGCCTTGTAAACAAGTAGTTTATAATAACAAATTATTAATCTATATTAGTATTTGATTTTTAATGAGCTAAAAATATTTATTTTACTTTAATCGGAAAAAGGACATTGGGTTGGGCTAATTGCATTGGAACCGAACGCGGGATCTTCGTCTTTTTTGGACATCGTTAACTGTGACTGTGCACGCGGACTCATCTATTCATAATATAGAAATAAGACATTTGACTTACGGTAGTAATGCTTTTCTTTTTTCTCTAAATCGGATAAAAAATGCTGTACTATTTTAAGTTCCACCAAGTTCGATACCATTCATACAATATATATACGTATAAGTTAATTCTGTTCAGTTCTGATGACATTATATATAAATGAAGTAAAATTAACGAAAAAATTATAAAAATATAGGGTTTACTTCCGTCAATTACACAAACTTATGCGACTAAACTTATTTTCATCCGTACTTTTTGGATCTTCCTTTAACTACATAAATTGTAGTTTTCTTTCATAAATTACAAAAATTTCATAAATTTTTCTAATTGCAGAAATTCTATTAATGTTTATGCGTTAAATAGCTATTAAATCTGGTTCCAATTCGAAAATTTGGTTTTAACTTGGGTTTATTTTGAAATTAAAACCAGATTTTCGAAATAAATCAAGGTTTAATAACAATTTAGCATGTAAACATTAACGAACTTTTTGTAATTGGAATAATTTATGAAGTTTATGTAGTTTACAGAAGAAAATTATAATTTATGTAACTTATAAAAGACCCAAAAAGTACGGTGGAAATAAGTTTATTTGCATAAATTCGTATAGTTGACAGAAGTAAACCCAAAAATATATACCGAAGAATATATCTAATTTACTGTAAACCATTAGGTTGAGATTCTTTTTATATGGTTTTTGGCACTTTACTAACAATTTTGTTTTGGGTTTTACCTCACTTTATGTAGTTTTAATGCCATCATATTTTGTGGTTAATAGAAAACTACACGACCACCACGTCTTTCAAAAGTTTTCAAATCATCAATCCAACTCCCATGAATTACTCTATCGCATTTCGTATCCTTTTTGGCACCTTAATAACAGAAATTGTAAACAATAGCAAAAACACATACTTATATACATACAAATATGACAACAAATGAACCCATGCATGTGCATATAAAGACGAGTAAATAGAGTGCATCATGATAAATGCGAATGAAAGCGTGATATACTCACAAAATCAAGACAATGCAACTATTTTAAGAAACAAGACAAACGCTTTTTTATTATTGAAGAAACTGTTTTACTAACTTAAGATATTAGATATGTATTTTACTTGTAAGGCTTTAAACCAGATCGTTTCTGACCATATACTAAACGTGTCAAAATGAGAAAATTCTTCCTGTCTTTAGTGATTATATATGAAAATTTGATGGAGTTATATAATATGATAGTTTAAGTGTTAATTATGATGAGGAGGGTGCGTTGTTGGCTGCATATAATCGAGATTGAATCCAGGATGTTCTTGATCTGATCTTGGCTGCTTCTTTGAGTATTTGGGAACCTTCCAAGTTCTTGACACTCTTTTAGACGACACTCTTCCCATTGACCTGACTACTACGGTTAACTATGTCTTGTTCTATCTGTGCTTCGCTCGATAAGGTTTTCTTTCCGGTTGCTGACGGAACTTCTAGTTTTGTAATCTCTTCGTTGTTCTGTGCCATGGAAAAAATATATAAATATCTTTATCAATGAAAGGAAAATAAATCTGTTTACACTACAAGAAAACTATCTATTTGCGACTGTAATTTGCGACTACATACGTGATCGCAATTTTTGCGACCACATTTGTCACGGTTTAGCGACCAATTTGCGACCACGGCGTCGTAGTCGCAAATTAGTCGCAAAACTGTGACAAATAAGTGTGATCGCAAATCAGTCGCAATATGCAACCAATTAGTGATTATATTTGAATTTGTTGTACCTTAGAAAAATGAATTTTTCCATGTTAATTAGCTATATATGCTTATGCACATGTGAATCATTCGAAAAGAATTTCCAAGAAAAATACTAAATATTATTTCCCTACACAAAATAACCCTAACATCATTCAAAATATCCGAAACTCTATAACACAAGAATGTAAAGGACTAAAGGAGTGTACCTTAGCGATTAAGAGATCACGATTCACACCAAGTTTCTTCTCCATGAGTCCAAGACGACGAGAATCACATAAGCAAGTACGAGAAAGGAAGAAAACAACGATCAAAAGGAATTTAAAGCATGAAGTCCTGATCAACATATTCCTCCGAATTATAGCGATCAAAGAGATGACTTCGATTATAATCCACCGTTGCAGACCAATATGCAAACACACACATACATCTATATATAGATAGATAGAGAAAGAGATCAGAGAGAGATGGCGTTCTGAAGTTATATATCGTGATTGTTATAAATGCTTAAGGCAGAGAGATTGTGTAATAAATGCAGATATAGAGAGAGGGAGAAAGAGAAAGAGTCGATGATGGTAGAAGCAAAGGAGAGAACGTGCATGTGTATGGGTTGAGAAGAAAAACAGAGTAGTGAAGGTCAGATATGGTGTGTGTGGACCCTCCTTCTGTTTTTCTGATAAATCCACCGACCCAAACCAGAGTAACCTAGCGAAAGAGAAAAGACCAAACCTTTGTCTTTCTCTCTCGTAGTTATAGCATCCTCACATTTGACCGCTTACTGAATTTATGTATATTTATACATTGAAACTAGTAAAAAGGAAAATTAGGGTTTTTGATGCATATGCTTCGTTGTTTATACCAAGAAGAGGTTTTAAATCTCCTACCTCTTTGTCTCTACGTTGAGACCTTTAAACACTTTGCATGGTTTTACGCAACCTTTCTAACTTTGTCTCCCAACTCAAATTTTCAATTCAATTTATATATATCTTCATGTGTGCGTTCTTGGGAAGCTTAACACATCCGCGTAAAGATCGATATTTGTAATGGCGACAGCAAAAAAGTAAGCAGTCTTTTTAGCCAAACATTCTTCAAACTGATTGTTCCATTTCTGACAGGTGAAAAAACCTACGTACGTTTTTCTTCCGTATATTCATTATTAATTGTGAGTCATATATATTTTATGATAATGTAAATATCATTTAAAGTAAATCTTTTAGGTTTTAAAATTTGAATAACCTATTTAATTACTCTCATGCCTAAAAGAAATTATAAACATAGAAATAAAATACGGTGTATACAATAATAATGCTGTGAAAACTCGGAAAGCTGTAACATAACCGACAGTAAAAGCAGATTACTGATCTTATCAATGGTTGTGTGTATTACGTTTATTTCGTTCTATATGCATGGGTTGTTCATTAAGTTACCCATTATTCGAAGCTTGCAATTAAATTGTTGATAAGAACTACCAAATGTGCTACTGTACTTGTGTATATATGATTAAATTATGTCGTTACTAAAGAGTCATTAGATGTACAATTTGAATAATATTTTAAAAAAATAATTTTACTTTGATTTATTATTAACAAAAATAAAATACTAACGTGTCATCACTATAGTGAATTTAAAATAAATATATAAATAAATTTAATTTACTAGAATAATTATAATATATGTTATTGTTTTAATTTGATTAAAAAATTAATATATTTTATTAAAATAACTAAAAAATACTATAAAATTTGTAAAAATTGATTATTTGATATAAATTTAGTATATATATTTAAAACTAATATATAATACTCATTTCAGTTACCCATTATTCGAAGCAATTAAATTGTTGATAAGAACTACCAAATGTTACTGTACTTGTGTATATATGATTAAATTACTAGAATAATTACAATACATGTCATTGATATTAATTTGGTTACATAATCAATATATTTTATTTAACTAATTAAAAAATAGTATTACATTTGCAAAAACAATAATTTTTATTTCTTTAAAATTTTAATACGTTAATTTATAAATAATTTCAAATAAATAGAAATAAATTTAAGTTATTACATAATCCCTAATATATTATTTGAAAAAAAATTAAGAAAATAATATTATCACTAATATATAATACAAAATTTCATTCTAATAAATTTAAAGACATTAATTGTTTGATGTTATCAAATATCATTGTTATTAATTTGGTTAGAATATTAATATATTTTATTAAACTAACCAAAAAATACTATTAAATTCATAAAAAATAATTATTTTTTCTTTCTTAATTTATATATACAAAATTAATGTTAAAAATAATTCTAAATAAAAATAAAAAATTATATAAATATTTAATTTATATTTACTAATAAAATATAATTTACGAATATTTTTACTCACGCATGGCGTTGATATAAATCTAGTATATAGGATTTGAAGTTAATATGGTTGAAAACAAGCAAAATTGTAATGAATATATACATAAGCCTAATCAAAGTCGCAGAAACACATCAAAATCTTGTAGTTCAATATAAATATCTGAAAACTTTGACAATAAACCTTACAAAAGAGGATAAGAACTTAGTGCTTTGGTTCAGTTTATATAGTTACCGGAAGGTGGAAACTTGTTTAACTCTTCACTACTTATCACATCGAACACTTTCATGAAAAAACAAACTGGTTAAAACACATGACACGAATTTGTTTCCTCTTGCTACGAAAGCGTAGAAAACAAAATAGAATTGCCATTTTAATTTGTCGGATAGTGAATTATAGTTGAAGAGCGTGTGGGGACCAGAGATAGTTTTAGTAAAGTAGGGTCCACAACGCAGCAGACAAGTGTGCGTGGACCATCACCGCTCTGTTTTTTATGATATTTCTAAACTCACCAAAGATCCTGCCCTAACCGGAGCCCGACGCCGCCATTGCCGCTAAACTCAACACGTGGCGCCTCCCCCATGTGATTTGTCTTTTAACGCCACGTCGGTTTCGGATCGTTTTATAAATATAACCCACCATTTCCCCGAGAAAGCCCAACATTGACCGTGGGCTCGACCCGGAATTATCGGATCACTCTCTCTAATTTCCCATTGCAACTGAAATGAACCGTACCAAAATTATACAAATACCAAAAGTAATTTAAAAACTTTTTTGCGAACCGCTCGGATTCACATAAACAATTTTATCGTTTTTACGAATAAGAAGAGAAAATTGTGGATTTCTACTTCTGTAGATTTAAACTCGAATCTTCTTCACATTTTTTTCAATTCTCCTAAACAGACGATTTCGGCATTACCAAGGTAATGTCAGTGAGAGCTCACGCAATCACTAGACCAATGTGTATCAGCAGTTCACAAATATCCACACGAATGATTCTATATCGAATTTTCAGTAAGACCTCACCTCGATAATATCCAGTCTTAGTACTATTAAGCTAAGTAGCTAACCACCAGGGGAAATTTCAAACGTAAGCTCAAAATTTGCCTGTCTCGTTCAAAATCAACAACAAATCTTCCTTTTCTGCAAATGAGATTGCCATAATCACCAAGCTGATCTGATTCAACTCGAGCAACGACACGGCGGTTAACAGAAAGCGAGAATGAGACGATGCTTTGGAATCTACGAGACGCAAATTCGAATAATTTTCAGAGAGATAGAATTATAGATTTTCTTGGAGTGGCAACGACATATACAGAGGAGAGCTCACTGAGAGTGGTACAGGTTTATTATGCCTACAGGCTTCAACAAAAAGAGCCATATTGAAAATGGAATAAAGGAAAATACTTTATGAAGCTGGATTTCTTCGCTTCATGAAGAATTCAAAGGAAAAGGAATTCGGAGAATGTAATCGGCGAGTAGAGATAAATAGTGGGGAAGTGGTGGTACGACGGGAGAGGATCTGAGATCCACGCTCCTGATTCGGCGCGTTGATAACAAACCCTTTATCTCGGTTAGAGTCGGAATGTTTTGTAACATTCAAAAGGAAGCATGTAGTTTATTTTCTCGTTTAGTATTGGTTTCTCTAAACAAAGTTTGACTTTAAACGACATGAATTTGGAGAAATAAACAAATAAATAATGAGGTGGATTAGAGGAGAAAGAATCCGACCAAAAGACAATGGATTACCCAAGAAAAAAAAGTATAAAACAAACCAAATTGAGTTATGAAATTTTCACTACGGAACACAAATCCTCTATAAAGAGACCTTTTTTGGTGAAATAGTCAAATACTGAAGAAAAAAAAATGTCAACGACTGAAAATGAGTTAAAAAGTCTATTTTTTTCTTCTTCGTGGGCGACGAGGGATATAAAAAAAAATCAGGTGGGTGGTGGTGGTTAGGTTATGTCCTCTTCATAATGTATCCCAAAATTAAACCGATTAGGCCGACAAGAAGAACGTACATGAAAGGGATACCACTTTGGCTTCTCTTGCTTTCACGCCTCAACTGATCCTGCAGATCAACCAAATCTTTGTCAGAAAACAAACTCAACATCTAAACGAATCCTTTGGAATATACATGACTTGTTTTGGTTGACACTTAGGTTAGGTCACTCAAACCATTTTCATTCAATAGGTAATTTGCTTTCTAAATCCAAGAGGTAACGTTTGGCAGTTTTGAATGTCGGAAAAATAATAGCACTCAAAACCCATGAACTGGCCTTCCTCTCAAGACCATGATAAAAAGCACTGAAAATGCTTGTAGTAATTGCTTAACATCACAGCAGTCATCTTTTCTTTCTATAACCAACAGCATGGAGAATAGATTCTGAGATTAATAAGGATTCAAGTGAAAGTTCTTACCAGTTCTCTTTGAAGTTTGTTGTTCAGTTGAATGGCAGACTGTTTTTCCTCTTTTAGCGTTGTAAGGAGAGCCCTTGCCTGAAATCACACAAAATTCAGCTCTAACAGAGATATTATAGAATGACTTGACTTTCCTGGTACCTGGTGTGTACTAAGAGCAAATTAAAAATATGAAAAAGCATCCACACACTGATAAATAAGTAATGGGCGATTTGAGGACTGGGCTGGCTTCTAAAAGTGTAATGAACCTTTTAAGTAATCAACTAAAAGAAAGATACTCGTCCTAATGCTTCGGCTGTTAAAGCCAACTTTCCAATAAAGTAGCTCCCAAGTAAAAAGTAATGGAAAACGGTTTAGACAGAGTAAAAGAAAGGACACTAACATTGCAACAAAAAAAGACTTGTATAAGGAAGATAATTTCACATGTTTTTGACGGTTACAAGCCCAGATATACTGTGAAAATACCTCAGATGTAGTTTCTTGAGGTTCAACCTTGTCCGCATTAAATCTCTGAAACTAAAATTAAACACAAAACACGAATGAAAATCTACAATAAGTAAAGAGGAGATGTTATATCTACCAGAGTCCTGAAAGATGTACTTACAGAAAATTCAGAAGCTTGTCCGTTATCAGAAACCGAAGCTCTAGGTGAAGAACCCTCTTCTGAACCTTCGTGAACTGGTGATGGTGGTCGCGGTGGAGCAACATAAGTAACTCTCAGTTTAGTCTCCTCAACCAAATACCCAGCCTCTCTACTAAACTGCAAAGTTTCATTGGAAGAAAAAAGCAAATGATTCAGTTAAGCGTAAGGTCCATAACCTGTGATTATCCCTATCCATCAAAATAATCAATGGGAATGCAGTACCATCTCAGGAGTAACTTCCCTTGCCGTGACACCAGGGCTAGCAATTACACCTTGAAGCAGAAACTTGTCCTTGCACTGCATATCGGAAGGAGCTTCCTTTTGAGCTTGCATGGTCACTAGTCAAACAACACAAGGATTAAACAAATTCCTAATACTAATACCATATTTGACAGTTGAAAATAACAAAAACACAATCCATCTCGAGAGAAAATAGTCAGGAACGGACCAAGAACTTCGCAAGTGGACCTTGGAAGGACAACTCCAGTGTTAGGCCTAACGCAGTACTTTCTCGGATTCGTCGTCTTAACCTAAAACACAACCGAGAAGCCTCAGAAACACAAGAGATAATTCACAGCAATTTCGGATCCAAAATCCCAAAACTCGTAAATCATAAAGGGAATTATCACCTTAAAGGCCACATTATTGTCGGTCTTGTTCGTCAAGTAAAGAGAGCAAGAGATTTGCTTCCTCAATTCAACTACATCACATTAAAAATGAAAACAACCAAAATTCATTATAACCGTACCTCAGGAAAATCTAGATCTGGCTAAAAAAGACATGCCAATTAATGAAAAGTCCAAATAAGGTTACAAGGAAATTGAAGGTCCAGGGGCTCGACGGTAAGAAGCTCGCTATTACTCATTTTTGATCAGATCGTCGGAGATTCAAAGCAATTTCCGTAAATAGAGTTTCCTGGCGAATAAATTCGTCCAGTGCCGCCGACTCCGGTTCAGAGAAAACAGTCGTAGATCGAGAACGGAGATCGAGAGAGAGAATTGCGAGAATTGGGACATCGCTATTTGTCTAGTTCCGTTCAAGGGTATTATTGTCTTTGAAATAAAATTAATCGTTCTTTGATTTGAAACGCATAATGCGCTCTAATCGCAAACGCATTTGATAAGTGACCTAATTAATGGAGAAAGGAATATCCGAATTAACACATATATGGTAATAAGGTCAGATCAAATTCAAATAAGATAAGAACATTAATTCCTCAAGATTTTAGAATTATATATTAATTGAGAATCATTTTAATAAAATAATTTTATATTGACGTGTGATTTACAAGTATGTCATGCTCATCTGTCACACTATTAGAGTATTTAAAAAAATATTATTTAAGACATAATTTATTAGAGTATTTACAAAAATTGCCATTATACAATATCTTATATGTAAATCCCTAATATTTCGACATACAATGTATTCTGTCATAAAATGTAAATAAAATATAAAATGAAATATAAATTTTGGAAAATTAGTCAAACAAAATATAAAACAAAAGTTTAGTTTAATTGAATATTTATCATATGTATATTTTTTATCCAAAATAGATACAATTTAAATCTATTTATATAATTCGATTTTATTATCTATTTCATTTTCGTAATCAATATTAAAAAATTTTAAAAAAATTATTTTAAATATGAAATAAATTATATATATATATATAATTTAAATTAACAAAATAAATAATTAATTATTATTTATAAATATTTTTTCCCAACGCAGGATGTATGTCAAAATCTAATATATTTTATTTTGTAACACTAATCAGACACATTAGGGTTTTAACTACAACTATTCTTGTTTTATTTCATATATACTCCTTATTTTTAACAATTCTTATAAAAATATTATATAATAATTCAATATAAATAATTCAACCAGTTATAGACGATACTACAAAATAGAAATAATCACATAAATAAATGTATTTAAGTTTTGTATAAAAACTTGCATGACATCTTATAATCTTATATAAACGGAAACAAACGAAAAATCATAAAAACGGGTAGAGTACTTGAATTCATACATGATTAGTCAGATATTAAAGCATTGACACGTTATCAAATAATTTTAAAACGTAATCCGAACCGGTTAATGTTTCCTGAAAGTTACTACGTTAATGTTCTTGAAAAGTTATTTTACGAATCAGTTGACCAATTAAGTATTTGGCTCATTACGTGGAAGTCACTACTTAAAACAAAACAACAAATTGAGGTATTCTAACTTTAATTCTTATATTTCTTTGTTCTCAAACCAAAGAAAATCTTAACTGGACAAGGTTGCTTACGTTAAGTAAAAATCATTATTGATAGAATTTTATTTCCAAAAATATCTCAAAGAAATTGAAGTTATGAAAAGTAGAAAAAGGAGGCATCGAAAATATTAAATACAGAAGAAAATTAAATGAAGAAGACTTGAAGCTGAAGCTGGTGTATTGAGTCAGAGAGTCACTTTAATCACGCCCAATTGCCCAACCAAACATCTGTTCTTTTGTGCTTCACTGTTTTAACTTTTAAACCACACCCAATGTTATTTGTCTTACTTTGTTTTTTATTTAATGCCAATCAATAAAAGTATCGAGGAAAGGTTTGTAATTCATCGATGATAATAGAAGTATCGTCCTGTTCGGATAATTTAGTTAGGATATTTTGAAAATATACAAAAGTAGAACTAAAAGAAGAATACAAGATCCACTCGGTGTTCGGTCGTTTGAAACCCGGTTTAGTCTTCCTTAAGCATAAGTGCTTGTCCAATCAATAGCAACAATAATGTGAAGTAAGCCAAAAGTTGAGTAGACCAAACTATCTCAAACTTCCCTCAATTACACAAACTTATGCGATTAAATCTATTTTCACCTATATTTTTTAGGTCTTCTTGTAATTATATAAACTGTATTTTTTTTTCATTATTTACACAAACTTCATAAATTATTCTAAGTTCAGAAATTTTATTAATGTTTACACTTTAAATAGCTACTAAATCTGGTTTTAATTCAAAAATCTAGTTTTAAGTTGGATTTATTTTAAAATTAAAACCAGATTTTCGAAGTAAAACAAGGTTTAATAATAATTTAACGTGTAAACATTAATAGAATTTCTGTAATTGGAATAATTTATGAAGTTTATGTAGTTTACGGAAGAAAAACATAATTTATGTAACTTATGAAAAACCCAAAAAGTACAACTGGAAATATATTTATTCGCATAAATTCGTGTAGTTGACGGAAGTAAACCCATTTTTTAATATTATTTATTTTTATTTTAGTTTTGGTTGGAAATTTGGACTGCTTTTTTACTTTATTCTTTTTCATAAGCGAATATTAGTGAAGGTTAATGGTCAGTCTCAGTATCTTTGTACCAACGGCTGGCATCAAATAGGCTCGCAAATTTAGATAGAAAATATGTATTTAATACAAAGTTATTTCATTGACTCTTTTTATACTTACTACAGTTTATTCTTTTCATTCCAAACTGAAAAACTTGAGACTTAAAAGCCTTGAATTTGGAAAAGGAATTATAACAGATGAAATGATTTCAAGAGACTAATCTCACTATATCCCAAGTAATTAGTCTCACCAAAAGAAATAGTGTGAGATTAGTCAAGTTATACAACCACTTTCAATCACAAGTTAGTGGGTTTTTGCTTCAAGCCATAAGTCACGAATAAAGTATACTCGAAAGAATAATTTCACATTTGTGGTTGACCAAACGTTAATCTACCAAGTTTCTTTTATATCATTTAACTAAATTATAAAATATAAACCTGAAGGATGGCTTACAAAATTTGAAGAAAATGTAAGTTGGAAGTTGAAACTAGGACTTTACAATCAAAACGTCTTCTTTGCTATTAGGCTAAAATATCTTTTGACCTTGAAAATGATTCTGTTTTGTAAGAGGCTTGACTATCTCTAACACAAAGATAAAAAGAGATATAAGTCAAGTAGGCACTATTGGAGAAACGAAATTATTATTCAACACAAACATTGAAAGTCTAGACTAAGACAAAAAATTTAATATTATTAGACTATAAACTATAAGTAGAAGCTTTTTTTGTTGGTAAAAGGCCCAGTTCTTCCAAGTTCTTTTGGGTCAGGAAAAAACTCAAAAGTAGGTAAATTTTAATGAGTATTTAACGAGTATAAATACATCACAAAATTAGGTTTTCTGGTAGCACCCACTAAGAAAAACGTCCAGAGAGTTCTAAGAGAGAGAATTCGTGAGGAGAGAGAGAGGAGAGAGAGAAGAGAGAGAAGAGAGAGAAGAGAGAGAAGAGAGAGAAGAGAGAGATTTACAACAGATTTAGTTGTATTGTAATTATTCTAAGTCTATTTTCTCTAAAGTTGCTTCATTGTAAAATAATTCATTAGATTTATAGTGAAGTTTGTAAAAGACAGATCCTATCCGAGAGGTACTTTAAGTGGGAACTCGATAATCAAATCTTGTGTTTTTATTTCTAAGCAATCCAAAACAAACACCAAAAACAATAAGAAAAGTTCGTAAAATCCTAACATGTTTGATTTTCTTTGATTGATAGTGTTTAGACCAACACGACGTGAGGCCAATACGAAGAAAAGAATTGGCGTTAGAACATGTAAAAGGACCTTCTTTTTTGCATTTAAAATAAACATTTTTTTATTTTATTTGTTCTCTAGTTTTCACTTTGACCCCTCAAAAATTAATATTAGTTAGAGAAAAAAGATTCAAACTTTACCAAAATTTGGACGACCCGAATCACGCAAAGTCTGTTACCTTTTTTCAGCATTCATTGAAACACCACAGAGACTTCGTCGTCCTCGGTTGGTGCAGGAAGATTAAGATCTATCATATTCTGTTTCACAGACTCCATTCGATGAACTTGATGGTGATGATGATGATTTACAGACAAATTCCCGATTCCGTGAGATCTCTTGTGACCTCCTAGTGCTTGTCCCGATGCGAAAACTCTAAGACAAATCGGACATTCATGGATTCTCTTTTCTGCAGGAACAGAAACAACCACCACGTTTTCGTACTCTGTTTTGTTGGAAACTCTGTTCTTCTTGTGGCTTGCTCTATGCCCACCTAATGCTTGATAAGATTTAAACACTTTTCCACAAGTCTCGCACTTGTATCTCCCTTTCGTTGTTGTTCGATTAATCTTGTTCGATTTGTTGTAACCTTCTGATTCCTCTGTGTCGATCTCTTCCACTACTTCTTTACTTGTTTTGTTATTCTTCCATTTGTCTCTCGACAGCATCATGAGACAAAAGGCAAGATCTTCCTCCGTCGTCGTATCGGAAGCCGAACTGTGAGGATGCTCGGACTCGGGCTCCGGCTCAGGCTCGGTCTTGTAACCGAGTTGAGTCGTTTTCGTCTTTTTTTTCGTTGCGAATGAATCGACTTTCCGAGTTCTCTTAGAGCGTTTCCGAGTCAGGTTAATGATATTCCTCGACGACTCAGTCTCGCTTTCACCGTCTTTGAGAATAACAGAGCCAGTAAAAGCAAACTTCGTATCGTCATCCATCGTCGGATTTGTCTCTCTCTTTCCCTCTTCTTGTTCAGATGAAAACGAGGAAACATCCGACTCAGTCTCATCACTGAGTTGACCCAGCCTTTCCTCTTCCTTTTCTTCTACTTCTTCAATGCTAAAGTTATGAAGACTCGGCATGTGAGATCTCATGTGACCACCTAAAGCTCTTCCATTGACGAAGCTCTTAAAGCAAAACCTGCACTTGTAACTTTCCATATTCAATAACAAATACAGAGAGCAAGAAGAGAAGAAAAAAAGTGGAGAGAAGTGGAATCTACAAGCATTCCTCTCTACCGATAAGCTTAATATTTGGGTACAACACGCTCACGAGATTAAAAAAAAAAAAAACAACTAAATTAAATATGTTTATTTATTTCTCTCTTTACTGTTTAACAAAACTCAATTCAATTTTGATCTGGAAAACGGAAAGCAGAAAAGAAAAATCTAATTAAAGCGTATGCATGAAGTTTGAAGAAGAGACAATGTAACATGCGAGCCTTGCCCGTTTCCGCAAATATGTTATTAAAATTCCCGATATGCCCTTATATTTCAGTTTGGTTTCAGTTTTTGGCACAACAGACGCAACGCAGCTGCTTTGGTCTATAAGGGTATTTTCGGAATTCCAAACACTTGTACGAAAGTTGTGAGAGGATAAGGTTTTGTTGTAACGACGGACCAACAAAAAACAAAACGTTGTCCAAAAATGAGGAGAGAATGTTAACATCATTTTGCTGTGAGTTTACAGTACGTGACAGCCACGTAGTTAGTAGTCCAATGACGATTGTTCAAATTACTCTCACCGATTCAGTAACTTTATCGATTGATTCTGTGAAATAACAAATTAGTTAAAGCATAACTCTCCAAGTGGAAAAGAAAATCAGGTTCAATTCAATGTGATTTGACTATCTTACAAGTTATTCACACCAGATTATAACAGATGAATTAAGCTTAAATGCATATAGTAACAAAATCCGACGTGTGATTAAATATGAAATTTCCTTTTAATTTGGATCTTTCTTAGTTTATGAAAAAAATACCGTTTTGTTAGGAAGAGAACAAGTCAAGATGCAAAATTTTGGCAATTCCACTACCAATTTAGAGTTTGGTTTTATAACTAAAAAGTTACCATATATCTCTAATATATTATTTGATAAACTTTTTAACAAAATAATTTTATCATAACGTGTTAATAACAAAAATGGCATGCTGACGTGTCAACACCATAACGAGTTTCAGCTTAAATATATAAAAGGGTTTAAGTTACTAGAATAATTACAATACATATCATTGATATTAATTTGGTTAAATAATCAATATATTTTATTCAACTAACCAAAAAATAGTATTACATTTGCAAAAACAATAATTTTTATTTCTTAAAATTTTTAATTTATAAATAATTTCAAATAAATATAAATATATTTAAGTTATTACATAATACCTAATATATTATTTGAGAAAAAAATAAGAAAATAATATTATTGTCACGTGTTATTAACAGAACTACTATGTTGTAAATTTCAAATAAATATATAAATAAGATTAACTTATTCGAATAATTACAATATATGTCATTGTTATTAATTTGGTTAGAGTAATAATATACTTTATTAAATTAACCAAGATATACTATTTAATTCATTAAAAAATAATTATTTTTTTATTTCTTAATTTATATATACAAAAATTAATGTTAAAAGTAATTTTAAATAAAAATTAAAATTATATAAATATTTAATTTATATTTACTAATAAAATATAATTTACGAATATTTTTCCTCACGCATGGCGTGGATATAAATCTAGTATATATATATATATATAATATGTCCTTGTAAAGATGTTAAAATGGATTTTAAAAAATTTGTGGATTTTTTTATGGGTTTTCAATATATATTTTCCTTTGATATATGTATTTTTTTCAAAACGCGGTGTTTTAACTTTTAACATAGTTACGTGATTTACAAGAAAGAGAAGTTTATAAGCGAAGTAGAGAAATCTTTATTTACCAAACTAAGTGAAAATATAGCCTTGCGCTGATTTTGTAACACCTTTCGTGAAAACCACTTAAATTCCTCTCATAAATTGGTCCGATCCGGTCCAAAGACTCTATTCCACATTGAAAGCTAAACCAAACCGGTTTATTTATTAGCGTTTTAGTCCAACCTACAACTCCAAAAACATCTCACCTATTCGTCCTGCTATATATAACCGGTCCATTATAGTATAGCCCAATAAATCCATCATCCCAAATCGACCCATTGAACTTTTTCTTTATATAGTTCCAAACGTAGGTATAATTAACCTTGCAAATCAGAATACGTTCTTTGAAAAATTATCCATAAAAAGTCTCCTATACATTTTACCACAATTATGTTTGTAAAAACATTACATAGGTTAAAAAATTATAATTAAAACATCAAAAAAATGTGTGTATAATTGTGAGGCAATTATTTGACATCATATCAACACATCAATCCTAATCTTATTCTTTTAAATATTTGGTTCAAAGGATTAAGCTAAATGATTGATCGATGACTTTTGTTAGGTACATGCTTGTAAATTCTGGCCAAATGGGTTTATAGAATACTCAAGATCATTAGTTCAACTTTATTAAAAAAAAAGTTTACTTATGTGAACTACACGAATTTATGTGTATAAACTTATTTCCATCCGTATTTTTTGGGTCTTTTATAAGTTACATAAACTGTGTTTTTTTCCGTAAACTACATAGACTTCATAAATGATTCCAATTACAAAAATTTCGTTAATATTTACACGTTAAATTGTTATTAAACCTTGATTTATTTCAAAAATCTGATTTTAATTTCAAAATAACCCTAAGTTAAAACTAGATTTTCGAATTAGAATCAGATTTAGTAGTTATTTAACGCATAAATATTAATAGAATTTATACAATTATAAGAATTTATGAAATTTGTGTAATTTATGAAAGAAAAATTCTAATTTTATGTAAATCAATTAATGATAGTTAATTGAGAAATCATCATGTTAGGTTGACCATTTTCGAAACAATAAGTGATCAAGAATTTGTGTAGTTGACGGAAGTAAATCCTTAAAAAAATTTAAGTACGTTTTAAAATGCAGTTTTATCAACAATGATCTCAGAATAGTGAAGGAATATTAAATGCCAAAAGTCTCGTATTTTCTAAAGTTTTTAAAAAACAAATGTTGACGAACTCGAAAACTATGGAAGTAGACACGATCATTGCTTCAGGTTTCCTATATCCAGAAAATGAGAAAGATTCAACTAATCTGGAACTATAATATCTTAGAATAAGAAAAGTTGGTACACATACATTATGGAGATTGAAAGATTAATAAATTAAACAATTTAAAAACAAACGTATGTTTGTACGCCACCGTTTAATCAGCTATTAGACATCAAATTCCTGAGAAACATAAGGAATTTTATACAGATCCCAATAATGGGTTTATTTAAGAAATCATCTTCGATACTTACAAATCTTCGACCATTTTAGAAACATGATGGTAGTGATGAGGAGACGATGAACATTTTGGTTTTCCACGGGCAATATCTCTAATATATTATTTGAAATTTTTTTTAACAAAATAATGTTATTATGACGTGTTAATAACAAAAATCCTCTCTAGGTACGATTGAATGGACAAAGATATCACGGCAATCGAAGATCAGTGTTTGTTTAAAGTCGGACGAAGAATAATTATAATACATGCTAATTTAATCCTCTGGTTCCGTTTCAGAATCAATATATTTTGATGAGTGACGAAAGAACAGAATAACCAGAGTCTCCATTGGTCTTGCAAAAAGAGTAAAGATCAGACCTTTTGTTTTTAAAAGAAATTGATTTCTCAGATTTATAAATAATTTTAAATAAATATAAATAAATTTAAGTTATTACCTAATCTTTAATATATTATTTGAGATACAATTTAAGAAAATAACTTTACACTCACGTGTTATTAACAAAAATATCATACTTACTTTTTATTATTACAGTAAATTTCAAATAAATATATAAATGTGCTTAACTTATTTGGATAATTACAATATACTCCATTGTTATTAATTTGGTTAGATTATTAATATATTTTATTAAACTAACAAAAAAATACTATTAAATTTATAAAAAATAAATATTTTTCTTTTTTTAATTTATATATACAAAATTAATGTTAAAAATAATTTTAATTAAAAGTTAAAATTATATAAATATTTAATTTATATTTACTAATAAAATATCATTTACGAATATGTTTTCCCACGTATGACCTGGGTATAAATCTAGTATATTAGATTTAAGAATTCTCCGTTAACAAAAACGACATATTTTTTACATTTACAAAAAAAAATATCTAACCAACAACTTTGTCAGAAAGTCAAGATCAATAGCACAAAACGACAAAAAAAACTAAGACTAAACGAAAACTCTGTTTTCTTTGTTTACAACAAGATTTGGAGCAAACTGATGATGGCGATGATGATGTTTAGGATCTTGAACGATCATGTGTCTGGATTTGATTTCCTCAGCGCAGCGTAATGCCTTGTCGATTTGATAACCACCTCCAAAACTAACCTCTCTCTCAAGATGATTACAATAACTCTCAAACACACTCACATTCACATGTAACTTGAATCCCATCATGAACAGAAACTCTAACTCCATCTTGTTTAGTTCTTCTGTCTCTAATCCACCCACTTTTGCGAAATATGAATTCCTGTAATTCCTGAGAAACAAAGAAGGAATCCAATTTATAGAAAGGTCCCAAAATAATGGGTTTATTTAAGACCCAATAAAAGTGGTTTCTTCGATACTTACAAATCTTCGACGTATTTAGAAGCGATCATGATGGTAGTGATGAGGAGACGATGAACATTGGTGAGACTAATCCTAAAACCGGGATTGGTTTGACAGAATCGGTCCATGTAAACGTAAGCCACAACGTAAACCGAAGGACCGGCTTTAGTGTACCGGAAAATCCTCTCTAGGTACGATTGAATGGACAAATCAGGGATATCACGGCAATCGAAGATCAGGGTTTTGTCACCGCCGTCTGACGAAGAAGACGACGGTGACCCTCTCCGGTTAATCCTCTGGTTTCGTTTCAGAATTCGATTGATGAGTGACGAAAGAACAGAGATAACCAGAGGCGTCTCGGAATGGTCTTGGTAAGAGTAAGAGTAAAGATCAGACCGGAGTTTTCTCGGAGAGATTGTTAGGGAAGTCGAAGCCGCCATTGATTTCTCAGAGTTCTTTTGCTTCTTTGGGAAATTTAACAATGTTTCGTCGACGCGGAGAGATTTTTGTTTGTAATAGAAAGGAGAGAGATTTTGTTGAGTTTATATAAGCAGTAGAATAGTAGCGGTGCTATATATATTAAAACTAATATTTTAATTTTTTTATTATTTAAATGAAAAAATTATAAATATATTTTAATTTAAAATATTATATATATTATAAAATATTATATATATTATAAAATATTTATATTACTATTATTTTATATTATTCAAATAATATTTGAAACATGTTTTAAATTAAATTAATAAAATTAATAGTTTTAATTAATTTTGTTATGTTATAGAATCTACTTATATATAGAATAGTCATACTAAAAAAATAATTATTAGTTATTCAAATTTAATATTACAAACAAATGATATAATAGAAAATTTTATTTGTAAATATATTGATTGTTTGGAAATAAAAAAATGAGTGATATAATTTCTATATGATCTGTGATTTAGATATGCCGACTATATTATTACAGAATATATATATATATACATATATATTTCTATAAAACAATTATTACTACAATATATTGAATTTAATTATTGAGTTAAAAAGTAAAGTTGCATATAATATAAAAATGGAATTAAATAGTGTTAATAAAATTTCTATATCTATAAAAATTTGATATATTTACTTTCCTTATATATGTGTGCAATAATTAATTATTTATGTAAAAAATAATCATCTATTTTTAAAATTGGCGAGTAATTAAATGTGTAATTTACTAACTCAAAATTTTCTAATTTTTGAATCTTCATATATTTGAAAATTAAATAATGTTTGGAAACTCATTAAATTCTATAATTAAATATTCTAATTAAGATGTTTAAATAATAAAATAAATAATTTATATTTAAAATTAAATTAATTAGTAAAATTATTGAGAGTGAATATGGTGATGACACCTAAGCAATTTTCATTCTCGATGTTTCTCTTTTAATATATAGTAAATTCAAATGTAACGATTCTGAAACAAGTAAATAAACTAGACTGAAAATATATATATTATTATTTTTGGTCAGCAAACAGAAAATATTTTAAATTATATACATCTGAAATAATTATTCAAACGGAATTTTTGGAAAGAGAAACGACATCGATTTTTGGAGTCATCTGGAAGGTGATAAGAAGCTACTAAACAAGCATTTTAAAAAAAAGTAGTAAGACAAATAAAATAGTTAAGAAATTTTGTGTGTCTCTCTTTTGTAAGCCAACGTAAAGATAAAACAGCTAAGCAAGAGATCATTTTATATAATTGTAGTATATGCTAAAAGTTTCAGTAGCCAAATCCAAAGTACTAAAATAAACAAATCACATTAAACAAAGAACCTCCCGCCGACAGTTTGGTGAAGTTGAAACTCTCTTTTTCATCTAGAGGGTTTAGCTGCATGACCTCATTGGTTTCCACGAGAACGTGTAATGTCTGTTACACGTGTGAGTATCGTCAACCTCCTGGTCGCAAAGTTTGAAATACCAGACGGCGACCCATACGTGCGGTTGGTCCATCTTGCAACGCAAATTTCTCCCATGTGTGATTTACTTTCAATTTGGGTTTAGAGACTCATAAATGTTTTTTTAATGCTTAAATGGTAATATATATTTTTTTAAACTATAGATTTGATCAAAATAACAAAGACAAGTCAACAAAAATATAATGGTCATAATTTTGTAAGATTACACCGTCTAAACATGTTTAATAAACTTGTAACTATGAAGAATACATTGTATGTGCAATGCATATACTGCCTTGAGACATACCAAGTTATCAGCAGATCCAATAGTGTCGTCTTTTATGGAAATACATAGTTTATGTTAGTGATATAGAAACTATATACGTCATTCTAAAATATATGTATATATACGTTATTCTTTTTCATTTTTATATATTTTTGTGTGGCTTCAAAGACAAATGTCTAAAATAACATATTTTTAAGTTTTTATTTCAAAAATAGCGTCATTAGTTTAAATTTCTAATAATAGCACAAATTTAAGATTAAAATACATTAAAACTATATTTTAAAAGAAAAAAACTAAACCCTAAACTAGAAAAAATGAACATAAATACAATAATTTAAGTTTATATATAATTTGTTTAAAATAAATAAGTATTTTTACATAAGTATTTGTGCTATTTTTGGAAGTTTAATTTTGAAATGCTAAATTTAGAAAAAAAAAACTTGAAAATGTGATATTTTAGGGTATTACTCAAACTTAAATTGGTCGGAAACAATATAAAACTATATGAAATAAATATGGTCTAAAGTCAAAAATGTGCTACCAGTCCACTTCTACGGCACAACCAACCTTTCCATAAATTTTTCAAGCAAAATTTTTAATCGTAACGCTATTTTAATATACGGTCGAAAAAATTACGATGCATCACACATCATCTAACCGCTGCGTATGCTACAAGTATATGCGTCAACTAAACGAATAATAATCTACCGCAACCACAACCAAAAATTAATGCGGTTGTGAAACGAACATCACCGTAGTCTCTTGAAACTATATAACTACTTATACGTCATTTTCTTCTAATATTAAATATCGACATCTATGTCTCTGTAATATTTATTAAAACGACAAGAAGTTATATGTTCTTAGTTACTTTTCAACAATTTAGACATACTCGGTTTGAGTCAGTTAGATTGTTCTGTGTATGTGATGTAACAACTTCTTTAATATGAGGCACATTAAACCAACTTCTTCTTTTTTTTCATTTCCTCAATTGTGGTAGAATTTTCAAAACTTGAATTATCCGAAAACTAGTGTGTGCTGTATAGATCAAAGATAGTCAGTAGTCAACATGTTCTGGCTCAAGAAAATGGAAAATTGGGCTTGGGCTCAACTCAAGCTGGGTTTTCATAACAACGTTGATTCGAATAAATGGGTTACAGTAATTTACAAAAAATAGATATTTATTAAATGAATATATGAAACCTACTCAATAAAATAATACTAGATTTATATTTACGTCATACATAAAAAATATTTATAAATTATATTTTATTAGTACATATAAATTACATATTTATATAATTTTAAATTTTATTTAAAATTACTTTTAACATTAATTTTTATATATATAAATTAAAAAAATAAAAAATAATTTTTTATGAATTTAATAATATTTTTTGATTAGTTTGATAAAATATATAAATTTTTTAACTAAATTAATAACACATCAGAGTAAAATTATTTTTTTTAAATGTTTATCAAATAATATATTATGGATTATGGTAGTAACTTAAATCTATTTATATTTATAAATTAATGTATAAAAAAATTAAAAAAATAAAATTATTGTTTTTAAAATGTAATAGTATTTTTTAGTTAGTTGAATTAAATATATCTATTTTCTAACCAAATTAATATCAGTGACATATATTGTAATTATTTTAGTAACTTAAACCTTTTTATATATTTAAACTGAAATTCGATGTGGTATTAACACGTCAAATGACATTTTTGTTATTAGCCCATTAGAGTAAGGTTAGTTTGTTAAAAAAAATTTCAAATAATATATTAAGAATAATCAATATGAAATAGTTGGTTGGAGGTGCTCACATATGTTTTACTATATTTTTATCCAAATTTCTTATCCTGTTTTTTGGTAATATTTTTTTATTCCATCATCGTGGTTATATATTATATATTTAAAAAGTTGAATATATATAGAGAATTTTTAATCATAATAATTTGAAAAACAATTAAGAACCAAAAAAGGCCAAGACGTGAACTATTAAGGCAATAATTAAGTGGCTGTTATAAACTTGTGATTTGGTTATACAAGGATTGATGTCCACGTGTCAAATGCAAATTGGATGTCATACATTGAATTAAACACGTGTAGTTATACAATTGGTTGCTACGTGAACGAGTGACAAAGGCCATTTATAAAACGAAGGTTAAAGATTATTCAAGTTCCGGTCATTTTTTTAATAACGCCGAAGCCTGAAAAACAAAATTGGATCAGAAATTTCTAAGCCGAATCATAGGTGAATTCTCTCTCTTTCATTTTTTAATCTTCGTTTGGTTGTACGATCTCTAATCCGTTTCTGTGGATCAATCTCAACGTCGATTATAATTCATTTATCTCGTAATGTTTGGAGATCGAAGAATCGAAGAATTCATAGATCCATAGGACTTGTCTGATCTAGACGTAGATTTCAGTAGTTAACTGTAGGAATTCCCGATTATAAGATGATTTCTGGATTTTGCATGCCTAATGTTGCATAGGCATTTGGAGAATTCGTGGGAATTTTGCCATAGTTTTGATGGGTTCCGATTCGTCTCTGTTCGGGTTGTGATGGGTATTGTCAAATTACCAAAATATGGTTAACTGATTCTGATTCTGGATTGAGCTAAATCACAGAAATAAGTCATTCTTAGTTGTGTCGATGTTAGATTAAAACTTTATGCGTATTTATTTGGTTTTGGATGCGTAAGAAGAAAGTTTAATTGACATAGCTCATAAGTTTGAAACTTCCTTTTTGTGTCTCGATTCTTCACTTAACTTAGAAGAAGAAAACAAAAAGTGAAGCAAAAATGGTTGGTGGTGGAGCTCCACAGAGAGGAAGTGCAGCTGCAACTGCAAGCATGCGGAGGAGAAAAGGCGGCAGCAGCAGTGCCGGTGGTGGCGCATCTGGAGGAGGAGCTGGATCAATGCTTCAGTTCTACACAGACGACGCGCCTGGTCTCAAGATATCTCCGAATGTTGTTCTTATTATGAGCATTGGTTTCATTGCTTTCGTAGCTCTTCTTCATGTCATGGGAAAGCTCTACTTTGTCAAAAGCAAATGAAAGAGAAACAAACAAGCAATGACATTCATGGCTTTTGAATTTTCTTGTTTCTCATTTTGTAGTGTCTCAACAGTTGCAGTTTCTTGACATTCCAAGTTTTATATATTTTTTCAGACGATTTTTTCTCTCTGTTTAATCATGTATACAAAGTATGATGTGAGATTATAGGGTTTACTTTCGTTAACTACATAAACTTATGCGACTAAACCTATTTTTACCCGTACTTTTTGGGTCTTCATTTAACTACATAAACTGTATTTTTTTTTTCATAAATTACATAAATTTCATAAATTCTTCTAATTGCATAAATTATATTAATGTTTATACGTAAAATAGCTACTAAATCTGGTTATAATTCAAAAATCTAGTTTTAACTTGAGTTTATTTTAAAATTAAAACCAGATTTTCGAAGTAAATAAGGTTTAATAACAATTTAACGTATCAACATTAACTAAATTTGTGTAATTAGAATATTTTATGAAGTTTATGTAGTTTATGGAAGAAAAATACAGTTTATATAACTTATAAAAGACCCAAAAAGTACAGGTGTAAATAGGTTTATTCGCATAAATCCGTATAGTTGACGGAAGTAAACCCATAAATCAATAAATGCTTAAGGAGAAACTGGAAATCAATTAAGAAAAAATATTCAAATGAATAATAAGAAATTAAAGACGTGATTATCAGAGTTTGATTTAAACTAATACTGATGAATAGAGTCCTTAGCTCTCCATCCGTCACGTGATCATCCCAAATTAATGATTACGACATGTCACTAATCTCGTGACTCAAAAACTCTCAAAAGAAGACATTAAAAGCACAACGCAAACGCGAATTATTGTGGCTGAAACGGGGGAAGTTGAACGGACGATTCTACTTGTTCCTTCTGTCGCCTGAGTTCCATAACTTTCCGGTGAGAGTTAGAATGCTGAGTCAGCACGAAAGTTGGACTAGACGCTGGTCTGTATTCCGGCACAAGCCTCCCTGATTTGAAACGGACTCCACAAGCGTTGCAAAGCGTCTTAGGCCCAAGAGGTCCTGTCCTCCACTGCGGCGTTTTCTCTGACGCGCAGTGCGTGCATCGTCTCGCTCCTCCTCCATCCGCCGTCACCGATTCGGCTTCGAATTTCTGGTTGGGCTTAGGTTTTGCGACGGAGTAACAAAGCTCGGATTCTGGCATCGGTGCCCAGGTTTCGGCTACGGAAGCTGCTGGGGCTCTCAATCGTCGGCTTCTGGGTTTACCAGTAAACGACATCTCAGGTCTGACAGTCATGGTTAATGGAATCGCAGGGTAATCGGAGAACGATTCATCAACAAATCGCGATAACCATTCGAGATGAGCTGCATCGTCACTCTGCAAAAACGAAGACGAAAATCACCACAATCAAAACCAAAACCCAGAAATCCACTATCAGAACTAGGCGAGATGATTGAATTTTGAACATACAGGAACGCAGATATCGTGGGTGAAATCAGTGAGGAGAGGAGGAGGCGGAGAAGTGTAAAAGGAATTGGAGGCCGAAGAGGGGAAGTTAAAAGGGTTTTCGGATGTAAAAGTAGAAGATGCAGCTGAAGAAGTGACGGTGGAGGAAGAGGAGAAGATTTCGTCGTTGGAGAAGTCAAGAAGGTCGTCGACACGAAGCAAGTCCGGTGAAGATAAACCGTAAACGTCCATTCTTTCACAGGCCTCTCCTCTCACACCCCCACACACACACGCTTGGACTCGGAGATTGACTCAGACTCGGAATCGCTCAGTGGTTCATGGGTTTAATATAATAGTTAGATAGAGAGAGTGGGTAGTATGTAAGTGTGGTAGTGAAGAAAAAGACGGAGACGAGAACGTGCATAGAGTTAACATACACCGAGACTGACCTGAGCCTTTC
Source organism: Pugionium cornutum (assembly GCA_018901935.1). Classification (NCBI taxonomy): domain Eukaryota; kingdom Viridiplantae; phylum Streptophyta; class Magnoliopsida; order Brassicales; family Brassicaceae; genus Pugionium; species Pugionium cornutum. Next base: position 998,930 of record CM032157.1, read on the forward strand.
CCTTTTATATTTATTTAAATTTGTCAACTTTTTCTTTGAACATACATGTGCTATTTTTTTAAATATACATATTTCTTGAGTATTTTTTTTCTTCATTACTTCATTGTATAAACCATGAAACAAATCTAATAACGATAACATCTCAAACGAAGAGAACATACAAATCTAATGAGTAATAATCGGAAAGTTGTGGAACTTTAATTAGCCAAACAAAATTACTGCATTATTACCGAGATAGATTCTTTTAAGAATTACTAAAAATAAGTGGTTTATTGATTGTATCACCTCTATGTCCATCACACAAGTGTGTAGTTTGAATCTATCGTCCCTTGCAATAGAATGCTAAATTTTCGTATGAAAATAATGGAATATTAGATCGGTGTGTAGTAAACCAATACCAAAAAAAAAATCTTTTAAAAATATACAGAATACCACTTTGATTATAGAGAGAACAATCTATATCGCAAAACGCAATAACAATTGCAAAACGCAATAACAATTGCAAAACGCAATAACAATTGCAAAACGCAATATTAAGAATCTGGTGTATGCTCTGCTCTATAAAAATTAACAAAAATTGGAAAAATAAGCTTTATGCAGATTTTTTGTTTAGAGTTTTGTGTTCTAGATTTTTGAGAAAATCTGAAGTTTTAGATTTATTTTTTTTGAATAAAACAAAAAGTGTAAGCCAAAACTAGTTTCTCTAGATTTAAGGAAAACTGAATTTTTGAAATTGGATGATTATAAGTTTTTTTTTTAAAAAAAAAGCATTTTAAAAAATGAATTACAGTATCCTAAAAAATTGGTATACGAAATTTGAAATCCGTTTATGAATTCAATTTGTGATTCTTTTGTATAATATTCTTATTGTATAAAATTTAAAATACAATGAAATCATATGTATTTTGGAAAATAAAATTTACAAACGTTAAAATGTTTATTTTTAAATTACATGTACCATATTCATAATTATAAATATAATGAATAGTATATAAAAGAGTAATACCCTAAAATAGCACCATTTTAAGTTTATCTTCTAAATTTAGCACACTAAAACTAAAATTCCCAAAATAGCATAAATTATTATGTAAAAATAATTATTTACCTTAAATAAAATATATATAAAATTAAAACATAATGTTTGGGTTCACTTTTTCCAATTTAGGGTTTAAATTTTGTTCATTAAGAATAATTTTTTAATTATTTTAGTATTAAATTTGTGCTATTTTTAGAAATTTAAATGACTAGTGCTATATTTGAAACAAAAACTTGAAATGGTGCTATTTTAGTCAATTGCCCTATATAAAATATAATTTTTAGAAATGATGATACAGTGATAATGTTAAAGTGACGAGATAATTTTATTTGGTGATAGATGGTACGGTAATATATTATTAAAATAAAACAATATATTATTTGATTTGTTTATATAACAAAGACAAAATATGTAAATTAACTAAATAAAAAAAGTTTGTTGTTAATGAAATAAAAAAAAAGTAATGTAATGGGAATTTGGAAAATGGATGGAGACAATCAAGGAGATGGGTCGACCGACGATTGGAAATGCATTGCACTTTGGTTCTATGACTATAAATTTCTATGGCCCTCTCTTTGTGTACATTTTTTTCATTCTTATGTCTCTTTCATGCATTGCTCTTCACTTATACATTTATTCATTAATTTCAACCATATATTCATTACTCCTATGTACATACATGACACGTGCATGACATTAAAATGGGGAACCAATTTTTGTGAACATTATAAATCATACAAAGAGTTCTAATATTTTGTTTTAATATAGGGAAAATGTTTTGTTTCACTAGTGATGAATTCTTCCACTATTTAAAAATATTGTAAATAAGAGTACTTTTTGTGTAGGTTTCAAAATAAAAAAAGTTTGTTGTTAATAAAAAAAAAAGTAATGTAATGGGAATTTGGAAAATGGATGGAGACAATCAAGGAGATGGGTCGACCGACGATTGGAAATGCATTGCACTTTGGTTCTATGACTATAAATTCCTATGGCCCTCTCTTTGTGTACATTTTTTTCATTCTTATGTCTCTTTCATTCCACAACGAATTAGATTGTTGGATACAATTATACATATTCCCACAACAATAACATTTCCTCTAAAATGGCAGCTCAAAACTTTAAGAGATTAGTGTTCTCGTTCGAATATTTCATTCTAACAAATTTGAAATTTGATATATTTTTTTTTAATTTAGAATATTGTATGACGAATAAGATAACTTGATTATAAAATGATAGGTTTCTAAATTAAAATTAATTGGAGATGAATAAATGGATTAGTGGTTATATCACATCTACGTCGATATAAATGTGTGGAGTTTGACTTCATATTTTTCATATGAATGTGTTAAAATTTTATACTAAAATATTAATTTATTGAACCGACATGTTATGATCCGGTGACAAAAAATTAAAACTAATTAACAACAAATATATTAGTATATATCTTTTATATATATTCAAATTTTTAAAAATTTTGATGTGAAATATTTATATACGTTTTGTTAAAATAATAACTCATGTAGAAATAACTCATGTAGAAATTAATCTCAAAAATTTTATATTGATTATTTTAAGTTTAAATGAGTTAGTTAGTTTATGCTCAGACCAATTTAGATCATATCAATAATATCATTTTTTATTACTTTAATTTTTAAGATTGATTTGGATTTAGATTAAGTAACATGTTATATAATCTAATATCATATAAAATCATCCAATTCAAAACAATTCAAAATAAATGAATTGATCTATATTTTATTAGTTAAATGCCATATACATTTTTTAATATGTGATATATATTCTTCACATTCATCATAATTATACCATTCCAAGATCTTGATTAAGTACTTATACACCGATATGGTAGGGTATTGGTTGAGGCTGGCTGACGAATCGAATGTGTGGAAACCTAATGGTGAAATGTATCTATCTTGAGTATTGTTTTCTAAACTACGTGATGAGGCATATATGTATAAGATTAAAGACTATATGATATGTAAGGTTTTGAACATTGACTGTGTTTTTCTCTACTGTGGTTAAGATATGTACTTACACATGCATGTTCAAAAATATATATGTACTTACGTGTATGTAATAAAAAAATCTAAAAAAGACAAATTATATGCAAATTGATTGATACTTAACGCCGCGGAATAAGCGAATCGAAACGTGTTAAGTCTTTGGTGTGTTCCACAAACGTTCTTTCCATTCATTCAATAATTACATACGAACAAAATATTCTGTCGTTTAAAATGCTATAATACAATTTCTAATATATTATGTGAGAAAGTTTTTAACAAAATAATCTTATTATGACGTGTTAATAACAAAAATGTCATGCTGACGTGTTAACACCATAACAAGTTTTAGCTTAAATATATAAAAGAGTTTAAGTTACTAGAATAATTATAATACATATCATTGATATTAATTTAGTTAGGGTAAACAATATATTTTATTCAATTAACCAAAAAATAGTATTACATTTGCAAAACCAATAATTTTTATTTCTTTAATATTTTAATACATTAATTTGTAAATAATTTTAATTAAATATAAATAGATTTAGTTATTACCTAATCCTTAATATATTATTTGAGAAACAATTTAAAAAAATAATTTTACTCTTACGTATTATTAACAGAAATATCATATTTATATTTCATCATTATAGTAAATTTCAAATAAATATATAAATAGGGTTAACTTGTTCGAATAATTATAATATATATCATTGTTATTAATTTGGTTAGAGTATTAATATATTTTATTAAACTAACCAAAAAATACTATTAAATTCATAAAAAATAATTATTATTTTTTTCTTGATTTATATATACAACAATTAATGTTAAAATTAATTTTAAATAAAAATTAAAATTAAATAAATATTTAATTTATATTTACTAATAAAATATAATTTACGAATATTTTCTCCACGTATGACGTGTGTATAAATCTAGTTATCTATAATTTAATATTAATTATCTGGAATTTATTATTGTTTGTTTTGTTGATAGTAACTGTTTTCTAATTATTATACATCATTTGTTCCTTATATAGTTTTATCTTTTTTTTGATATTTTTATCGTTTAAAATCTTAATTGCTACACGAAAATGCAGACTAAAGATAAATCAGTAAAGCCACGTGGCTCCATGTGACTGTTCTCATCTTCATGTGGCCGTAAGATAAACGAAGTTTTTTTAGGGTTAAAGTAAATGAAAGAAGACGAAGAAGGCAACAAATAAAAAGAAGAATCGAGAAGTGTGATTAATTCTTCAGAAGAATTTAGAAACCATTTTTGATCATTCGTAAATGTTTTTAGTGGTAAGAAAATCTGAATTTTGGTGAAGAGTTATAAAAATCAATTTCAAAGTTAAAGTCTTCATATAGCAGTATCAAATAAAAGCTTACTGTTTTACCAACTGGCACACTTCTGTATCATTCAGAAGGTTCCTTTTCATAGACCTCTGTATAATTTTGTTTTTGTTGAAAAATCATTTATTTATTTTCGTTGTAAAAACAATTCAAATGGGCTTTTTTTTTTTCATTTTGTTGCCATGACTTTGAAGTTCTTAAATTGCATACGTACTAAACACAGTGTTCCAAAATCTAGATAGAACAATTTGACGTACTAATTCATGATACCAAAATCTGTACTTAACCAGTGTTTCAAAAAGATTTATAAATTTCATACTAAAAAATGCTTTTTCAAAGAAGATTTTTTACGTTTTTTCTTTAAGTAGACAGTTAAATATAAATTGAAATAAAGACAGTCAATACAGGATAATTTTTAGATTAATCTGCAACCAAAGAAAGAAAAAAATAAAAAAGAAATCTATATATATATATATATATATATATATATTAATTGAGAATCATTTTAACAAAGTAAACTTATTTTAACGTGTGATTTACAAGTGTGACACGCTGATGTGTCACACTATTAGAGCATTTATGAAAAACATTATTTAAGATATAATTTACTAGAGTATTTACGAAAATAGTCATTATACATTATATTATATGTAAATCTCTAATATTTCGATATGCAATGTATTCTGTCATAAAATGTAAATATAATATAAATTTTGAAAAATTAGTCAAACAAAATATAAAACAAAATTTTAGTGTAATTGAATAATTATAATATATATACTTTTATCCAAAATAGATACAATTTAAATCTATTTGTATAATTCAATTTTATTATCTATTTCATTTTCGTAATCAATATTAAAAAATTTAAAAAATTTATTTTAAATATAAGATAAATTATATATATCTAATTTAAATTAATAAAATAAATAAATAATTATTATTTATAAATAATTTTTCTCTAGTTCAAAATCTAGTTAAATATGATTTTAGCGAGAAAAACGAGTGTATAGAGAATGTGACGGTGCTCGGTGGGCCAAGTCTGTCATGGTTCAGCCTTGTAAGTCTCATCTTCCAAGAAACTACAGAGAGTACATCAACGTACGGTGTCCTCTCATCTTCCCCTCTCTTTTCAACTCAGAGGCTTTCGTTGTGTCTTATTTTTTGTTGGGAAACAACAATCTCTGATTATTCGTTTGACATTACATAGGAATATTATCATCGTTCTTAATTAACTTCGAACTGTTCTTTGTTGTTTCTTTTTTACTCTCTTCCATTTAGCTTTCTTGAACCACGTGACGGCGGTGATCCCAAAGTAAACACGTGCCACCTCATGTGCCCATAATGACAAATTAAATGTACTTATATTTGTTTAAAATACGTACTTTGTTCATCATTTAATAACGTCTTTGGTAATTAAATAAATATATAATTTAATTGAGATAATGTTACTCTTTCTGACGAATAACATGCAAATATGATGACCTTAATGCTCATCCTCTGTCCTTCTTGTCCCTCTTTTTATAATATTGTTGAGTTGTGTATGTTTTGTTGTTACATTTCGTTTTCAAAACCATTTCGTACGTCTCATGCAGAATTTTTTTAAAGCGAAATTAATAGCTAGTGATTTTAAACAATATAAGTGCATTAGCTAGTGATAGGAGCCGAATCCGATCAGTGAGCTAATAAAAAATGGAATAAGTAGTCGTAATTGCATAGTTTTAGGACTGTACAAATAATCCGAACCGAAACCGAACCGAAAAATGATTTTGGTTGGTATTTGGTTATAAAGAAATAACCGAACGGATATTATTTTAAAAAACCATGGTTATTGGTTATTAACAGAAATCGAACCGAAAACCAAAATAATATAAAAAAAAACTGAATTATTTTCGGTTATTTTCGGTTATTTTGGATATTTTGGTTATTTTCGGTTATTTTTAGTTATTTTTGATTATTTTTTAGTTATTTTCGGTTATTTTTTGTTATTTTCGGTTATTTTCAGTTATTTTTCGGTTATTTTCGATTATTTTAGTTATTTTTGGTTTTTAAATTTAATAACCAAACCGATCGAAACCGAGGTATAACCGAATCGAAACCGAACCGAAATATAAAAATAACCGAATGAATTTTTAATTTTACTAACCGAAAAAAATGAAACCGAAAATAACCGATCGAAACCGAACCAAATATTCGAATGGCTACCTCTACATAGTTTAATAAATGTAAAACAGCTAAGGATGTACATTCAACCATTATAAATATTAAATTTGAGACCTATCCGCAACAAAGTACTAAAACACACGTTGATGATTTAGCGACGCAAGCTTCTAGTCAACAGTTTCGAAGATTGGCTATCGAGAAGATGATGTGAAGTGGGCTTTTATGTTTGTATTGGGAATATAGTGATGGGCCTTGTGGGACCTAGTCTCTATAGAATGCGACAACAGCCACCTGGAAACAAATGTTTGGCACAAAAATTTGTGTCGGACATACGACAGAAAACTCTTAAGGCATCGTATAGCCACTAGAAGTCTGTGGGTTAGGCTCGGATCGGTTTTCTATCAGCCGGTATGTAATTTATGGTTAAGTACGGTTAACAGTAGTCAGTGGCCAGCAACCAAATCCAGGTCCAAGCTCAAACGTGCTGAGACACCACAACAGTTTTAAAAAGCCATAATTAAAGAACTGAATTGGGCCGTGAAGTCTTAGATCTAAACCATATATCAAATTAGATCTAAACCATATATCAAATTGGGCCGTAAAGAATTTTTCTGTTTCAAAGGCTTTAACCAATTGCAGAAACATGACTTCCTTTATCCCGGTTAATCTGTGGATTTGACTTACTTCACAAAAACATGTTTTTTTTTTCCTTTTACAATCCATAAATCAAGACGCATGTAATTACATTACTAATTTAAATTCAAAACCCATTCCCTGTAACGTTTTTAAACAACTAACAATTTTTTTGTTTGGATTTCAATATAAGTTCTTCAGTCTGCTCTACTCAAAAACATGGTCGAATCAGTTTTGTTGCTGAGGTTAAGGATAATTAAATCCAGATTTTGTGGAAATTTTTTAACAAAGTAACTTTATTCAAATAAGTTTAACTTATTAAAATAATTACAAGTATATCATTGTTAATAATTTAGTTATATAATTAATATATTTTATTAAACTAACAAAAAATACTATTAAATTCGTAAAAAAATTATTTTTCTTTTTTTTAATTTGTATATACAAAAATTAATGTTAAAAGTAATTTTAAATAAAATTTAAAATTTTATAAATATTTAATTTATATTTACTAATAAAATATAATTTGCGAATCTAGTATTTTCAGATAATTTAATCGATGGTGTTAATGGTGCTTATGGATGGAGATGATGACAGCTGGAAGTGGATCCCACAACGAATCCGGTGAACGGTCACTAGACTCTACTGTTTAGTCGGGCCCATTCGTCGCTGATGTCTGAGAGTGGGGCACACGCGCTGTGACTTGTAGTGAACACAACGCTAAAGCTTTGAGATATTTCGATGCACGTGTTACGCAGCTATGAAAGACGCGTGTATGGTTAAGATTAATTGACAAAAAGTGTTCAGATTAATGGTCCCCTTAAAGGCTAATAAGAGGGATGCATGGAGCAGAACCTCCTCATGTCCATATCTAATTTATCTGTTTATATATATTTTTACGTATTATATATGGTCTCTCGTATGTACATATTCTCTAGTTAACAGGTAATTAAGCAGGTGAACTTATTCTTTCTATTGTTGTTTAGAGTATATTAGAAAACATGAGCATCCAACTCAAAACCAAGTGGTTCATATTCCTTATATACATGTGTAGAAAGTTCCCAACTTCTAATGTGGGACTTTCACACATTCTAATAGGCCTATGTGGGCAGGACACGTACCAACATCTCGAACATACCACGACAATACGAGTCACTTATACGGGCCACTTCCAATGTGGGAAACCATTTTTGTGGAAAATCGCATGTCGGGCTAACCTGGGATCTGATATCATATTATGAAACATGGGCATCCAATTCAAAACCAATTAGCAATGAGTGGAGTGGCCCATATTCCTTATATATATGTGTAGAAAGTCTCCAACTTCCAATGTAGGACTTTCACACATTTTAATAGAGTATACTTACATTCATGTCTTTTATAATGTAAACTAGTTAAGCTAAACTACATATGAACTAAAGCCTAGGGTTTTATGATATTTTCTTCTTGTACGAACATGTTGGATGTGTTCTTGTTTTCTTGCGTGAATTGGCTAACATAATATTGGGAAGAAGTGTTGTCAGAGTTGACTGGAATTATTATAGCATGATTCTTGAATTGACTGTTTTTCTTTTATAAATATGTTTTACCATCCAAGTTACATTTCCATATAAAAAGTAAAGACTTAGAACATCTCCATCATTAATATCTCATAACCATTGATAGAGATGCTTTAGGATTCAAAAACTTATATATGGACCATTGGTTATGGTTAAATTGCAAAGGGTAATATCGACATTTTACATTAGATGATTTTTATATTTTAAGGTTCTTTGGTTCTCCACCTCCCAAACTCCAACTGAAAACGACTTCAAAGCAACCTGCGGTCTCTACCTGCCTTATTACGCTATTATATTTATTACTTATATGAAATTTCCTTGGTTCTATAAAAATAATTATCACTATATGGACCGACTTGTGAATATAATAAGATTAATAACCCATTTATATATATTTTTTCCCTTCTTTCTTTACAGAATCAATTCTCCTTCTCTCTCTCTCTCTCATTCTCCATCTCATCCTCTTCCTCATATTCTGTAATTAAGGAAAACAAAAATGGTGGATCTTGAAAGAAGAGTGTGTTGCATGTGTGGTGATGTGGGTTTCTTCGACAAGCTTTTTCAATGCAGCAAGTGCCTTAATCGCTTTCAACACTCGTATGTATCGCAACACTTTGTATTCTATAGATTCTACATATATATATACCATATATATGTGCATATTAACATGTTTTTGTAATATCATCATCATCATCATGATCATGCATATTAACAACATAGTAGAGATTGAAATCGTAGTGAACGCTGAGATTGCGTGCTGCGTGCATTCACTGTATCGATTGATCACCATACATCAAATCACAAGCATGCATATTGTCAAACCAAACAAGAACTGCTTCAACAACTACAATATATGTGCATGATACAGGTACTGTAGTAGCTATTACAAAGAGCAAGCTGATCCAATTAAGATCTGCGATTGGTGTCAGTGCGAAACCAAGAGTGATCGAACCAGAGCAAAGCATGGTGTTAACGGTGGATCATCGTCTAAAAGATCGTACCGGTCGGAATATTCTTCGGTTCAACAGATCAAACAGCAAGAGATTACCCAAATTACTACAAGTGGTGGTATTCCTCCAGCTGCCGACAAGGGTAAAACCGGCGTATCTTCTCCTAAACCGGCCACTCGCAGGTACAAGCTTCTCAAGGATGTCATGTGTTAGTAACGTTTTCGAAATAACCAAAAATTAAGAGGTTTATATATATATATATATATCGATAGATAACTAGAATCTGAGAAATAATAAGACTCATGTATGTAAGATATATGTAATTAGGGATGTTAATAGATTATGCTATGAGTGTGAGAAGGAATGTAACTTGTGTCATGGATATTATGATGTTAGTGAATGTGTTAAATAAATTAAGTATTTTTGGACTGAAAATTGGTTAATTATCCCTCGGATTTTGATGACAATATTCTATCAGTATTTTAAGAGCAGGCTACATTTATAGTTAACAGTCATTTTCACATTGTTTTCTTGTTATTGATTACGATTTGTAAAAAATTAATCGATTATTGTTATGTGACGATTTCTGCCAAAAACCTACGATTGAACCACACTAATAGTCTTATTTTTTTATCAATATTGATAGTTTTTGTTATTGTAAATCATTGTCGACTTATATATAATAACAAGATTAACATCGAAACACATGTTCCGAAGATTGATAGTTTTCTACGCAAGTCATCTGACAAAACAAGATCACTCACAGGTTTATCTCAACTGTCCCGAACCCAAATGCATTGTTTTTTTAGTCTTTCAAGATATTAAGATGTGTGCTTTTTAGAATAATTAAAGACATGTAAGAAGACTTCATACATTAACTAATTAATTACTACATAATTTATAAATGTTGTATATAGATTTTCTGAGTCTTCTAGTGGGAGTGGGGTTTCTGTTAGTTGCAAATGTTGTTAGCTAAAATGATAATCAAATCGATATCCACACACAAATATTTAAAAATATAAACAGAAAATAGTTGTTGTATAAGAGTTGTCATCAATATAAAGTCTTGTTGAACCACTACAAAATTTATATAAAAAGACTGTAGGGTTGTTCGTTTCGTAGCTGCAGGAACCTACGACTGCGTAATGCGGTCAAACGTTGTTCGTTTGACCGCCGCAGGTTTATGCGGTCAAACGCTGCGTTCGACTGCAAAAAGTTGCGATCAAAAATTTTAATCGCTGCGAAATTATAGTGTTTGCGATCAAACAATTGCGATACAACCTACGGTAACAACCTGCGGCGATCAAACGAACAACAATATTGCAGCGTCTAACCGCAGCGTCTACGGCAGACAAACAAACAACGCTTATGTACATATTTGTCTGACGACATCTATCTAACTGTTTATATATGTGGCATATGAAAAATATAAAATCAAATTTTTTGTACATTTTGACCACTAGAAATTGCCATGATGATTTTGCTTTGCAGAGACTAGACTCATATAAAAAAATGCAGTTGTTATAAAAGAAATTAAGGTCAAATATGAATATTACAATTACATGAATTGAGTAACAGGCAAAGTAGTATCACGAACATCGATCCACATATATTGCTGAGATACTTCAGAAGAAGTTAATGCATTTGGTTTTAGTCATTTGTCTTGTTTCCTCTTTTGGACCAAATTATGATAAAATAAGATCAACAAAAACTAAAAGCTGCCACCTTCTTTCTCTGCCACTCAAATTCGTTTCTCTTTAATTTTCTTTGCTTAAACAAATGATAAACATGTGACTTGTCGAACGACATCATGATTCTAAATTTTTAATTTTATAAACCATACATCACATAATCACATGAAACTCTTGATTTTTTTTTTGGGTATATATGATGTATTTTCCCAAGTTTGTGATATTATTTTGATTGAAAAAATTGTCATTGCTTTACCAAAAGAAGAGGTGCCACACCAAAACGTTAAAATATCAGAATTAGGGTTTGGTACAAAATGTAACAACTAAAATAAGTGAGAATATTATAAGGCTGTTCGTTTCGTAACCGTTGGAACATGCGGCTGCGTCATGCGGCCAAACATTGTTCGTTTGACCGCCGCATGTTCCCGTAGTCAAACGCTGCGATCGATCGTAGAAAGCTGCGGTCAAAAATTTTAATCGCTGCGAAATTATAGTGTTTGCGATCAAACAATTGCGATACAACCTGCGACGATCAAACGAACAACAATATTACAGTGTCTAACCGCAGCGTCTGACTGCAGGTCGCTGCCGCAGATACTGCCGCAGACAAATGAACAGCGCTTATGGTAAATTCACATTGATTTTCATGAAGATGAGATGGCATGGGATGAGAGTGTGATGATTAATAACTCTTTGTTACAAAATTCACAAAACATGGTTAAAAATCTTGTTTTCCATATGGTTTTGTCATAAATAATTTTTAGTTCAATCAAAGAAATCATCATCAATTTATGTTGGGAGATTTTTTTTGGAATTATAAAATATAGACAAAATGTATTTGTACCTAATTGAATATTTGTTTCATTATGTATGACTCTGGCAGTGTTTGAGAGATAAGGGTATTATGGTAATTGCAAAGACGACTTGGTAATAACAGAGGCCGAGATTAAAGGGTAACAGTTAGAAACCTCTTCTTCGTCTAGAGGGTATGGTGGCGTGTAATTCGGAGGCCGTGACACAGAATGACGATCCGCCATTTTCTGATTTTGCCAAATAAGAGTAGAGTTTTTTTTTCTTTGTAGAAAGAAGAAGAGGAAGAATTATGCATAAGGCGAAGGGATTGTTGGGGAGGATCGTTCGAAATAAGTTATGGAGATTCGGTTATCGGAGGAGCTTCTGTTCGCTAAAGGTCACCGCCGAGGATCTTGATAACCAGGTTCGTGAGGCTGACTCATTTCTTTATCTGTTTGGTGGATTTTATAAACGATTTTTAGGTTCGATTCTGTTTAGGTTCTCGTTCAAGGAAGCGGTTCTTCCCGCACTGCAATTCTCAACAGACCACCTGCTCTTAATGCGCTCACCACTCACATGGTATTCTGTAATTTTGCACTTTTTATATATGTGGATTGTGTACTGAGGCCGAATTTTTCATTTCCTGTTAGATTTGTATATTGTTTTAGTCTAACTCTCTCAAATTTAGATTTCGGTACTCTCTTGCTTTTGTATGGTACATTGATTACTGGTTCTGAGGGATGTTATTTCGTGGTTAGAGGTAATATTTGCGACACTGAATCTTTTTACTCTATAAATAGGGATTTAGGTTGCAGAAACTTTATAAGAATTGGGAAGAAGATCCGAATATCGGGTTCGTGATGATGAAGGTACGTTGTTGTCTATCGAAATTCCTTGTGTTTGAGATGTGAAAAAGTTCGTAACTTTTTCTCTTCAACTGTTGAAGGGGAGTGGAAGGGCATTTTGTGCTGGTGGTGATATTGTGTCTCTCTATCATTTAAGAAAAAGAGGTACATGAAATTCCAGTAAACTTTGTGATGTTTTGATTTCTGGGAAGCTATCGAAAAAGCTGTTTTGTTATCATGAATATTAGATGGCATGGGAGGTGAATGATTAAATCTAATACTTGCTTGTTTTTGTTTCATTTAAGTCTTGGTATATGTATTGATGTTGAGAATTATTTTGCTAGACACAGCCTTTTTACTGATTAGTGAGGATTCTTACCTCTGAGGTATGATATTTACTCTCAGTATTCACTGCTATTTGCTTCACTTATTTTCCATAAATCAATGTAGGTAGCCCGGATGCTATTAGGGAGTTTTTCTGGACGTTGTATAATTTTATATACTTGCTAGGCACATATTTAAAGCCACATGTAAGTGATCTTTACTTTTTGATCGTTGTATCTGCAACCAATAGGCAGTAACGATGTCACTGTACCACGATAAGTAGAATGATACCATGATTTTCTCTCCATGAAGGTGGCAATTCTTAATGGTGTTACCATGGGAGGTGGAGCTGGAGTTTCGATACCTGGGACATTCCGTGTAGCTACTGATAGGACTGTATGTGATTTCCCAACCATCTATTTCCTCCTTCCAGTTAATTGTTCAGCTGGATTCTAGTTTTGTTCCCTTGTCCAACTTCTTGGATCATGCAGTAACTAGCTCTTGGATATTGCAGATTTTTGCTACCCCTGAAACAATAATTGGTTTTCATCCTGATGCTGGCGCTTCTTTTAATCTTTCCCACTTACCTGGTCGCATGGGTATGCTTGTGATATGTCTTGAACTGCTTAAATTCACTCTAGGATTCTCTTTTCACATTCTTATCAATTGCTGAGAGCAATTTATTTTGGACAATACTGATCCAATAGGAAGGTTAAATAACAAATATTGCTGATAACTACCGTTACCAATCAGCCTAACTTTTTTTTTTATGATCTTTAAATTTTGTGTGTTTCATATATACATTAGCTCCCATGGGCTGGATGATTTAACAGAGTATATGCAGGGGAGTATCTGGGTCTGACTGGGTTGAAGCTCAGTGGCGCAGAAATGTTGGCATGTGGCCTTGCGACACATTATATTAGTAGTAAGGTAGTATTATAGATGACATGAATCAGCCTTTTTTCTGTTTTCATTAAACTAGTAATGCTTTGTTCTCCAACAACAGGAGGTTCCTGTATTGGAAGAACAGCTCAAGAAGCTGCTCACAGATGATCCTTCTGTTGTTGAGACATCCTTAGAAAAATGTGCAGAAGTTGCCCATCCAGAAAGGACTGGTGTTCTTCGCAGGTTTCTTTTCCTTAATCCTGGAGATAAAAAACTCTTGCCTTGTATTCTCATACCAGCTTCTAAGTTTGTTTGGTTCCTGATTTTTCTTAGGATCGAGTTACTTGAAAAATGCTTCAGTCATGACACAGTGGAAGAAATTATTGATTCTTTGGTAAATCTCTTTACAAATGATTCGACTAATGTGACTATCTTGAGTCACTAGAAGTAATGGTGTTTCGGGTCTGTGGTTAACGGCTTTTTTTCCAGGAAATGGAGGCTGGCAGAACAAAAGACATATGGTGCACTACAACTCTGCGTAGACTTAAAGAAACCTCGCCATTGTCCTTGAAGGTCGCATTAAGATCTGTAAGTTCACAACTAACTTTGCTTGTAAACATCTTACAAAAATCTCATTGATCCTTTTGTGGGCTTATATAGCTTCGTTAAACGAATGCAATAGATCCGAGAAGGAAGATTTCAGACACTTGATCAATGCTTAATTCGAGAGTATAGAATGTCGCTACAAGGAACAATAGGGAATTATTCAGGCAATTTTTGCGAGGTATGAGAGCTTTAGTCATATGTAAAATTATGACATTGGAAACAAACTAATGAGTGATTTGACGAGTAAAATATGTGAATGGTGAAAGGGAGTACGAGCTCGATTGATAGACAAGGACGAAAAACCAAAGGTATTGTTAGTATTTTGAATAAAGCCATGACTGTGTAATAACTAATAAAGTAGGTCATTATGAAGAAGGTGTAATGATAGAGATTGGTGTTGTGCAGTGGGATCCACCAAGCTTGGAGAAAGTTTCAGAGGACATGGTTGATAATTACTTCTCTCCCTTGACTTCCTCTGAACCTGATCTTGACCTTCCCATCAAACTCAGAGAAAGCATTTAGTTTCTTCACAAAATTACTTCACGTGTGGATGGCACAATCTGAACGAGATTGAGGGCTTATTGGGTTTTTGTTTTAATTTTTTTGGCTATAGAGATATAGCTATTTAAGTCATTTACTTTAAAATTGTTAAAAGTCTATTTGGTAACAAACATTGTAAGAAATGTGAATGTTATTCTAAATTGATTTATTTTTAATAATATGTCAAATGCAAAAACAGAATTGACATATACAAAACTGATCTCTAAAATAAGAATAAAGATATAATAGTGCTCAATCAAGTAAAATTTCATCTTTTTTTTAAAAAAAATAGACTTTATAATTGTTAAGGAAAAAGAGGGAAAAAATACACTTTTTTAATCCTATCATCGAATTTTCGAAAAAAATGTGAAGAAAAAAAAATGAAAGTAATTTTCACTACTTTAAAAGGAAGTTAATTCCATAAAAACTGATTGAAAAAAAGCAGGACTTTAAAATTTTCAAAGTCTTAGCCAAATCACATCCTAACTAGATTTATACCCACGCAATGCATGGGGAAAAATATTCGTAAATTATATTTTATTAATAAATATAAATTAAATATTTATAGAATTTTAATTTTTATTTAAAATTAATCTTAACATTAATTTTTTTATATATAAATCAAGAAAATAAAAATAATTATTTTTTACGAATTTAATAGTATTTTTTTATTAGTTTAATAAAATATATTAATTCTTTAACCAAATTAATACAATGACATATATTTTAATTATTCTAATAAATTAAGCTAATTTATATAATTATTTAAAATTTATTATAGTGGTAATACTTCAGCATGATATTTCTCTTAATAACACGTAAAATTAGTTTTTTAAAATATTTCTCAAATAATGTATTAGAGATTACGGTACTAACTTAAATATATTTATATTTATTTAAAATTATTTATAAATTAATGTATAAAAAGTTTAAAGAAATAAAAATTATTATTTTTACAAATGTAATAGTATTTTTTGATTAGTTGAATCAAATATATTTATTATCTAATCAAATTAATATCAGTGATATTTGTTGTAATTATTCTAATAACTTAAACCATTTTATATATTTAAGCTGAAATTCGTTATGGTGTTAATACGTCAGCATTGTATTTTTGTTATTAACATGTGAAAATAAGATTATTTTGTTAAAAATTTTCTTAACATGTGAAAAATAAGATTATTTTGTTAAAAAGTTTTTCAAATAATATATTAGAGATGAAACATTCTTTAAAATATAATACAGGAAATGAAAAACAAGCCTACGACATCGAACGTAAATGAGCCAAGAAGACACGTAACTGCTTGCTTGGAGTGAATTGCATTGATAGGTTTTTACTCAAAAACTGCAATCTATCTTCTTCTTTTTTAATTCCTTGTAAAGAAAAAAAAACAGTAACATAGAGACTTTCTTGTTTTTATTTTATTTTAAGTGCTTTTGTTTTTTCGCTTCTTCTTAGGTTTGACAGCATCTTTGAGTGTCTTGCCTAATTCTTCAGTTACTTCCTCAATTGAACTCTCACCATCTTTCTGCGCATTTCCAGAGTCGTTAATATTTTTCTTCATCGGTGTCTTGGTCACCGAATCCCCTGAATAAGAACATTACAACTGAGATAACATATGGAGGAAGAACCAAGAGATTTTTAACAAAGAGAAAAAAGAAGCTTTACCTTTTGAAGCAAGAGAAACTTTCAGAGTATCAACATCCATAGCTTCAGAGTAAGGATCCCTGGAAATTGTTTCCACAATAAAGATTCAGATGTGTGGTAGATGAAAACGTAAAGATGAGATATTGAGGTTTTACCAACTGGAGGGATAGGCAGGAGAGGCTACAACTTGTTGTTCCTTGCTGCTTTTTAGTTCAACTGAAGACATGTTTAATCTTTCGATATGTTCCCGAGATATCTCTGCAGACTTCTTATGTTCCTCCTTCACAGCTACGATAGGTCCAGAAACTTCAGTTTTAGCCAATATAGGATGTCGCTTCACCTTCTGTAAGCTCTTCTCACGGTTATATGCTTCCACCTACACCATCAAAACAAAGCACAACAAAATGTTGGTTGTAGCTTTTTGGATCTAAAAACAACAACTTTTGGGTTTTTGGTTACTTCTTCTCTAATAATCTTTGTTGTTGCAGCAGCTCTTGAGGAAGCAAGACGCAGGCAATGAAGGATTACACTCTGGTTCACGCCTTCTTCTCCTGGTTTTTGGATCGCGCATATATCGCCATTGGCATTAACTGTCACTGTCATTCTCCCACACATAACTGCTTCTTCAACATAAGTTGGGTCCATCACCTGCATAAGAACACATCACACTTCACATGTCAAAAAGGGGGGAAAAGAGAGAGAATAGATTCTGAGTTGAAAACATCACTGTTTTTACCACGATGCTGCCTTTATTAAAAAATCCAAACGTGAAGGCTATTGGGAGATGATGTATTATCAACGGAAGTGGTTCTCTTTCCTGCAAAAGAAAGTAAAATATATATCAAACAGGTGAAATTGAGAACTTTCTTCTCTACTTAAACAAGTTTCTCTTTACCGAAAAATATGACTAACCTCTAGTGGATGTATGATCACTTCTTGACTGTCCTCTCCTCCTACGGTGCAATCGGGTCTCCTGAATGTCATGAGCGCTGCTAAGGCAGCAATATTTGCAGCATCAACCAAATTCCTACGAGAGAGAGAGCATATAAGATCATATTAGAACCAGAACCTTCAATGAAATGTTTAGGAGAGGAGAAGCACTGTAGCCAATAAAACCTACCCTCCATTGTCTAAAATGTGCAGATCAATGCGAACGGACCAGACCATCTTTCCAGCTAGAACACAGAGTGACTCTGTATCTACTGCGCGACTTTCTCTGCAACCACCAACCCAAAGACAATCAATTAAACCAGAACACCGTAAGTTGTTGTTGTTTTGCAACATCAATACAGATAATCCAAAAAGAGAGATTTACCTTAGACCACGGTCTATAATGCGGCCAAGCTCCACCGCAGATTCGCCAGGACGACCTGGCTCAAACGATGGATCAGCCATTGGAGAAAATTCAGTGAAGATAGATAGGGAACCTTCATTAGGTCTGTCTTTGTAAGGTTGTACCAACTGAGCAGTCACAAAACCCATCACATGAGTCTGACCAAGTTGAACTTCTGAGCTACCATATTCTCTGTTAACACACACAAGAAAAGCTCTGTAGTTACAAATATTACAAAAATCCCTCATCAAGGATTCAAGGAAGAAATAACAGACTAAACAGAATGTTATGCAGAACAGCAAAATGCATCATCAAATAGTGAGAAAAACGAAAACAAGAGGACCAAACCACATCCATTCAAAGTTACCAAAACCCAACAAAGACCTAAAGACAGCAAATGTTTGAAGCATACTAAGTGAAAAATGGAATGCGAAGAAGAAGAGCACTTACTTTCCAAACTTAATCGTAAGCTTGCGGTAATCATAAAGCCCACGACCATCCACTCTGAGCTCAGATTGTAACGCAGTTTCCACGAATTTACTCTCGTTTACAGTCAACCTCCACATATTAGCCAATCTCCCCTCCATTATTTACTACTAAAGCGAATTCAGAAGAAAAACAAAAACAAAAGCTCAAAACTTTGGGCAACCCGTTTGCAAAGAAAACATATCGAGACAGCAAGTTAAACACTCCGATCAATATACATCATCTCTTGGGGTTAGAGAATCAACACAGCAAATTAAACCATAACTTACCTATTGGAGAAAAGAGATTAGAAGAGACTTCAAGCTTCGATTTTTACTTGTCTCGCACCTCCGACTAAACACACTCAAAATTCAAGGAGGCCCAAATATTGTAGGGAGCGGCGGCTAAATCGCACAAACGTTTTATGGTTTTTTTCGGAAAATAGACAGCAAAATCAAAAGTTAGCATTGTAGAGATTAAGGTTTATTTTGTTTCGATTTTTGTTGTTACAAAACCCGACCCAATTGCAAAAGCGGAGGTCTACCAATTGAGCTAATTGTTTTTGGGCTTTTTAAAAAAATTCTTACAATATATCTTTTTATTACGTCACCACTAAAACCAAAGAAATAATTAAACCCTAACATCATGAGATATTAGAAAGTTATGAATTAATAGCACAAATTTAAGATTAAAATACATTAAAACTATATTGTAATAGAAAAAAATTAAACTCTAAATTGGAAATAATGAACTCAAATACAATATTTTAAGTTTATGTATAATTTATTTAGAATAAATAAGTATTTTCACATAAATATTTGTGCTATTTTTAGAAATTTAATTTTATGATGCTAAATTTAAAAGAAAAACTTTAAAAAATGCTATTTTAGGGTATTACTCATAATTAAACCGTAACAATCTAACATCATGAGATATTAGAAAGTTATGAATTAATTACACGATAAATTTGATATGCATGTAGAAATAATGTGATGGAGAGCTAACTACTACTTCCACTATCAGTGGCGTCAACAACTCATAACTCTACCAATATATGTGCCTATAAAACTTGCTTTGTCTATATAATAGTATATTTTAGAATATCACTCGTTTTCAACAATATTTTTTGGAGTTTTTCTTCTGTCATTTGATAATATTATAAAAACAAAAGAGGATTACATGAGTACAATACATACACAACTTGTCCTACAGAACAAAAACAGAAACAGAATCAGAGACAACCCAATTGTCTCTTGTTTTAGAGTCAAATAATCTTTCAAATCAAAACATGATATATATATATATATATATGAAATATCGAATGGAATTTGGTTTATATGTTTAACTACATCAGTGAATTTGGTTTGTATGTTAATTTTTATAAATTGTAAGAATTATTTTAAAATCATAAAATATTCAACATAAATGAGAAAAATATTAGTGGATTTTTAGAGATAAGGATATGATTTTGCAATGTGTTAAAATTTTATGATTTTATTCTCAAACGTGCATACGAGTAGTCGTCTTCTTAATAATTGGATCCAGTGAATGTGTTTGGGAATCAATAACAGTCGTGTTGTACCTCATAAACAGTTGATAAAAGTAAGATGTTGGGCAAAAGTATTCCCATTGTTATATAGAATATATCCTTTAACCTTTTACGCAAAATAAAGAAATGGACAAATGTACCAAAATTTTTTGAAAGGTTAATTATTAAATTATCACGACTTAAAAAGGAAAAATAAAGCAATGATGAACATGTGAGTCATGTTATATTCCCACCTTAAATATAATAAAGCTATAATTGAATGAATATCAAAAGGTTGTCTCCTTCACTTTCAATTTCGCAATCATCGTCTCATCAATGACGCACACTCACCTCACTGTTATTATGTTATAAATACTTCTGTCGTAAAACACAGAGATTAATTGAAATGCACTAGGTTGAAATATTTTTGAACTAACTGGGAAGTAGTACAAGAGATGAATCAATACATCATACAATGAACTAGAGAAAAAGAAAGAAGTTGGATTTCGTGAAACCCATTTAGAATGACCTAACATGTCTATATTAAGAGGAGAAGTGTATAAAAAGAAAGCAAATTCGAGTTTTAAAGAAAAATATATTCTTGTGAAAAGAATAAGGAAACTTTACGATAAAAAGGAGATATGAAAATTATGAGAAAAAAAAAGTTGTATCTAGGGTTTTGCACGAACCAGCAAAGATAAATAAGAAGGCAGAACATTGTGGCAACTCAACACTCACAAAAGAAAACTTTTATTCAAATGTTCTGGGTTTCTAAGAGAAATGGTAAAACTAAAGGGGTAAAAGTGTTTTGGTGAGGTATTCCAAGATCGTGTGCAATTTTATGAACGTGTGAGACTAATGTAACAAGTCAATGACGTCTTGAGCTTGTTCAAAATCGTTTTAGGTGAGATTTGAGAGTGCACTTAAAAAATTTTCTAGTAAAGACACGTATTATAGTAGTTGTTTCACGCAGTTTTCTATTTCTATTAGTTTTTGTATTTTCCGTTGTTAGACAGCAAAACACAGAGATTAATACATGTGTAGTAACGGTATGTTTTGGCTCTTGAAGTCAAAAGTTGTCTACATTCTTCAAAATTCTTTTATAACCCATCTCTTCTTGTTTTTCTGTATAGTTCTACTTTTTTCCACTCCCACTAATTAAATTCACTTGCATTACTTCAATTTCGAAATACAGACAAGATTATTCAGAACGAGCTCATCGTTAATTTTTTTCATCTTCACAAAGTAATAACATACTCAAATTAATGTAGAAACACAGAGAATGGAACTAGTCGTTAGTAAGCAACGGGAGGGTACTTTAGTCATTTGATTAAGTGAATGGTTCTTCCAGCCCAAACCCAACATCCGTCCCGTAAAGCTGCCATGTGGAAGTATTACCATAGCAAAGAAACGCAGCGTTTTGGTTCATAAGCCCTTCTGTGAAAAGATCCGGCAAATCAAATACAATCTCTTCGTTGCTTTCTTTATCCAAACTCGAAGTCTCCGACGTGTCTGAATAAAACACAACACTGCTCGATGCTGAGGACTGAGTCGTAGACCACTCGGAATGGCTAACCTCATCGGCTAATTTCTCAGAATTTTCAACGATAACCGGTTCTCGCCACGTGGCTTCTGCTGCTTTGGCAGCTGCGATTTGTATATCTTTGGGAGAGCTGCTAACCGGACGAGGAAGTAAACCGGATAATTCAGGGAAGTTGAGATTACAGGAATTGCCTTTGATGGCTAAAGCTGCCACGTCATGAGCTCTAGCTGCCATATCAGCTGTTGGATAAGTGCCAAGCCAGATTCTTGATTTCTTCTTCGGCTCTCTAATCTCCGACACCCATTTTCCCCAACTCCTCATCCTTACTCCTCTAAACGATGTCGGAACCTTATCAACATCGTCGTCCTTGCTCTTCCGCCGTTTTCCGCCGTTAATGACTTCCGCTAACGATCTTTTGGAGGAGGACCAAGATTCCAACGAAGACGTAGCGGCGGCGACGGTTGATGAAGTTGTTATACTGGAGGCATTATTGTCTTGATGATGATGAGTGGCACTAATCTCTATGTTAATCTGTTTTTGCATTCTAGAGAGAGAGAAGGAGGGAGAAAGTTAAAGGTATATCTTTCCCATATGAAGTTGGCTGCTATTAATATTCTTCCAAGTTGTGTTTTTTATTAACTTTAATTTGTCACACCAAGTTATTTTTGGTCGCTTTTTCGTATAAAGAAAAGAAACATGAGAGAATAGCAATCTTTATTATTTCGTTATATAATGTGTCCGGATTGTCAATATACTGTCCACCATTTTCAGCGAATTACACAATGTGAAATAAAATACTCAGTTTTTTATTCTTTGATTAAATTTTTTTTGTGGAAATTCTACCTTTTTTAGATTATTATTTTTGGAGAAAGGATTAATATTTGTGCAAATTCTATTAGTAATAAATGGAACAAATTTGAACTAGATTTTGATGCATGGTAAAAAATATTCACAGATAATAATTAATTATTTATTTTGTTAATTCAAATGAGATATATATATATATAATTTGTTTTATATTTAAAATAATTTTTTTAATATTGATTACGAAAATAAAATAGATAATAAAATCGGATTATATAAATATATTTAAATTGTATCTATTTTGGATATAGATATTCAATTAAACTAAATTTTTGTTTTATATTTTGTTTGACTAATTTTTCAAAATTTATATTTTTTATATTATATTTATATTTTATTATAAAATACATTGTACACATAATATATTGTATAATGGTAATTTTCGTAAATATTCTAATAAATAATATCTTAAATAATATTTATTTTAAAATATTTTAATAGTATGACATATCAGCGTGACATAGTTATAAATCACACATCAAAATAAAATTATTTTGTTAAAATGATTTTTAATTAATTAATATAAATTAATTATATATAGATATTGATGGCAAGGAAGAAAAGGCAGAGGAGACCGGATCTTTTTGTAAAAGAAAAATATGGGCCCATAAGCCCAAATATGAGCCCATGAAACCAGTAGTGGTCGTAAACAATCATAATGGGCAATGGGCAACACGAAGAGGAAATCTCGCAAATAGATTTTGCCCGTTTCACCATCTCCAAGAAACGACGGCGAAATGGAGGAACAGAACGACGCCGGGGGCGGCGGCGGGGAGAGCAGCTTGTTAGATGGAACTGCTCACTGGTGGTGGGCAGCCGGAAGTGGAGCCCAAATCATGTGGGGAGTGAGATCGATTCGGAGAGGTTACGCCGGCGACATGCGTCTTATGCCACTCAAAGCCTTCGGTATCGCATCACTTTTCGTCGGCGCTATAGCCACCACTTCCGTCGCGTTTCTCTGCGCCACGGGAATCCACACGGTCATCAATCTTCCTTAATTCTTGCTCTTTCTCTCTCTCTAGATACCTCGTGTGTGAAATTAAAGCAAAGAGATTTGATCCAATTGATGCTGGACACAGTACAGGTCCAAGATGCGATTGATATGGGAGCTAACATTAGATCGAATTTGGGGATTACTCCTCAAATACCGGAAAAGAAAATCACCGGTAAATCATTTATCAAAGTATAACTTGGACCAAGATTGTCTCTTGCTAAAAAGCAGGGTGTTGAATTTTTTTTCTTTTTTTTTGCAGAGACGGATGATTTAACATGAACAGTTTTGGAGTCTGATACTCTTTTTCCGATTCACTATGAAACGATCACTTAACATTTGTCCGAGAGATTCCTCAGCGAGCACTGATTCGTTCCTACTTTAGTGTGAACAGTTTTCTCAGATGCATCTTGTCTCACGATTCATGTATGTTTCATATATGCATCTGACGAAATTTTGTTCAGTCTTTGTCTGAAACTTGATAAGGTTTTCTTACGTTTAGTTGAAAGAATTTGCGCAGCAACCTTGTCTTGTTTCCATATTATCATATCTGAAGACAATCTTATAATATATACATCTATCCTAATTCTACACAGAAAAACCTGGATAAGATGCTTTAAAAGCTGTGAATAACAGAGTCTATGTGCCAGAATATAAATAGCTACTGGATACAATACAATTTCTTAAATATTGTTGGGATATATCATAAAGATAAAGACTTGAGAAGAAATCATTTGAACTGGAATGTTCCAAAAACATGATCTGGAACTGTCTGCACGCGGACACGCAGGACCTAATCACTGAAATGTCTATAAACGTTGAGTTGCTTCCCATCTTGTCTTGGAGTCCAAAATGGGTGATGCTTCTTAATTCATGGAATGTCTGGTGTGGGGAGATATTGAAACTATTGGACCCAAGAGTTTCTCGAGGATGAAATAAGGAAGCTGGTTCTCAAGCAAGATGAGATCTCTCTTGGTTCCGTTAGAAGATCCCCTAATTTCTTTGGTCCTTTATGGAAAATGAAACAGAGTCGTGCAGGATCAACTCCACGAACTCTGGAAATTGTATGTATCCATGCCATTGATTCTCAGTAGCTTGCCCTGATCAAATGATCAAATCTTCTTCTGAATCCGTCAATATGTTTTTTCCGCCAAGTAAATCGTTTTGTGAGCCTCCATGCATGAATTAATCAAGTAGCCCATTGAATTTGCGTTTGTGATATCTCCACGAGACTTGAGAGCATATGAGATTTTAAAGATTGGTGAATTGGTCCAATGAGAACCAATTGAGGCGTGTATGCTTCTGAGTTCACTTGGCCTCAATTGGTGAAGTGGTGTAGTTTTAATTATTATTGATTTTATAGTTATAGAAAAATGTGTAAAATGGAAAAGTATGTATTTTCTAATGAATATTTATTGTTTTTTAAAATTTTATATGAAATTTTTTAAAAACATTATTCCTTTTAGGAAAAAAGGAATTATCATTTAATTCAAGTAACTTAGAAAAATGTCATCCCATAATTAAAATTTCTTTAGTGGTATTTAATTTAAATTTTGATTAAGGTTATGGAGGGTTTTTGGTTTTTTAATTTATTTATTTATAAATAATTAGTATCTAAATCCAATATAATGTATTATGAATTATACAGAACGTTTTTATCAATGAAATTTAGGTTTTAGATAAAAATATTTTGTTTTTCGGTTAGATTATATTAATTATTTTGGATTAAAATTATAAATTTTGACTGTAGGAAAAAATTATAACTTTATTAATAAAATACGACGATTTAAAGTTTGAGTAATGTAAGACAATTATAAAAAAAAAATAAAAATGGGTATTATTTTGATAAATATCGTGAAATTCGAAAATGGAGAGAAACTTGGGGAGTGGGGTACTGGAAGTTGAGGGTAAGAGGGGGGAATAAACCGTCAATACAAAAGCAAAAGAAGAAAATTTGATGAAACAGAGAGATGAAGAAAATGGAAGAGATTAAGAAAGGGCCATGGAAATCAGAAGAAGACGAAGTACTAATGAACCATGTGATGAAACACGGTCCTCGTGACTGGAGCTCCATTCGATCCAAAGGTCTTCTTCATCGCACAGGCAAATCATGCCGTCTCCGTTGGGTCAATAAACTCCGACCCAATTTGAAAAGGTGAGTTTTTTTTTGTTTGTTTCCATCGTCTTTTGCTATTTCGTCTTCTTCCAATTTCTGCGTTTGTGTTTGAAGTGGATGCAAGTTCTCGGTAGAGGAAGAGAACACGGTTATTGAGTTGCAATCGGTATTTGGGAACAAATGGGCGAGAATCGCTACGTATTTGCCCGGAAGAACTGATAACGATGTCAAGAATTTCTGGAGTAGCAGACAAAAGCGACTCGCTAGGATTATCCATAACTCCTCTGATGCATCATCGAGTTCTAGTTTCAATCCCAAATCTTCTTCTCGTCGAATCAATGGCAAAAACGTTAAACAACTCCAATCATTCAGTCCCTCTCAGTCTCAGTCTCAGGTAAATAATAATAATAACAAAAAACTCATCAGTTTTTGAACCCATTCTTCTTAGAGAAGATTTCATCTTCAATTTATAGGTTCCGGGTTTTGGTTTGGTTGAGGAAGAGACTACAGCTTCTTCATCTTCCAAGATTCTTCCTTGTTCATCAGACCAAGTTGATGAAACCTTGAGATTGCCGGATTTGGGTATTAAATTAGACCATCAGCCTTTTACTTTTGGGACTGATCTTGTGCTACCAGAGACGACTCCTCTCTTCTCCGATTCACAGACTGCAATTCAGCAACCAATTATCCCTTTCTCTCCAGAAAGCAGAGAGCTTTTGGCTAGACTCGACGACCCTTTTTTCTATGACATACTTGGACCTGTTGATTCTTCTGAGCCAATGTTCGCTCTTACTCAGCCGTTTTTTGAGCCGCCAAGAAGACGCAGACATGTTTCAAAGGATGAAGAACCTGATGTTTTCTTAGACGATTTCCCCGCTGACATGTTCGATCAAGTCGATCCAAGTCGGAGTCCTTAGATTGTTGTTCCTGCGTTGTAGATGGTTTCCTTGTGTGTTTTCTAATTTGACGCATTTTTCTAACTACGTAGTTATCATGTTATGTAATGGCAAATTCTTGTGTCCCATTAATGTGAAAGTTGTTGTTGTTTTGGCAGAATCATATATTTTTTTTATTTGATTAAATCAACTTTGAAACCATGTTACATAACTCATAACAAAGCAGTTCAAGTACAAGCAAAAGTACAGAAACAGGGCACACGGAAGACAATTGACTAAAACGGTGTTTGGCTTATGACAGGATCATCGTGACAGACAGGATCGTGACTAAACCTGATTCCAGCTTGACCATGACTCAAAACCACCTCAAAGTCTCCAGCTTTAACACATCCTTCGTTACTTGAGATCTGTCTTCTCAGTTCAACATAAGCACAGTAATCTACTTCATACACAGTAGCATCTTTATAGTATGTCGAAAATGTGGTTCCTACTCCTTCCCCTGAAATTCCATCAAAGAGGTTGATAAGCTATCAATATCCAAACCGCTTATAGTTCATCAGAGACTTCTCCAAATACAAAAGTAGGAGGGTATACAAGATCCATACAAATTATCATTGTACAGATACACAGAAGTAACTTGTAGAAGGTACAGATGGACGAGGAAAGTAGAAGCCAGAAACTTGCTTACCGTGGGTGACTAAAAGCAAGTTCTCTGAAGGATACTTATCCGCAAGAGCCTTTACAACTTTAACATATCGATCTCTGCAACCTTCTAGAGACTCCTCCCATTTTGGCATCTGAACAGAAGGGACAAGGGATCAAGTTTATACTAAATGTAAGAGGAAATAAGAAAACAATCGAAACTTGAAAGGTCCTCGAGCGAGCACTTGTTTATAAATCCGATCCACATTATGATCCACCATTCCCTCAGGAAACATAGCTTCAAGATCTGAAATGTTGAAGTCAAAATTTCCATCTTTAGGAGCAAGCTCACGCCTTATAGCCACTGAGTTCAACATCTCACACAAGCCAAAGTCAATAGCAACCTGTAGAATACGATAAGGAGCAAACACAGTAAACATCTCAGCTGATATTTATCGTGTACAACATAGAATGATGATGAAGATAATGATTCTAGACATAATGATAAACACACTGTTATGAACAAAAGAGATTTGAAATTCCAGCCTAAATTTTACAATAGATTACAGGGAATGTATTTTTTTTTTAAATATTTCAGCAAATTAAGCGATTATTTTGGTGAATCTGAGTTTTAAAAAAAAAAGCGTTGATGATCTGACCTTGAGTTTAGTCTTATCAATGGAAGGTACGTCTTTGGAAGACATGGCGTTGGGGTCGACATTGACGGTGGAGAGAGCAGCGACGACTTCGGAAGCTGTCTGAATACATCGGAGAAAAGGGGAGACGAAGACACGGTGAATCGGAAATCCGATCTGAGATCGGATCCTTTGACCTGTTCGAAACGCTCGAATCATGCCGTCTTGAATGAGAGGCGGATCCCAAGGTCTCGCAGCTGTTGAAACCCAGAGTGGCTCGAAATTGTCGATTCGATCGCCGTGACGCATAACCAAGATGTTTTGGTAGCCTTCGAAGTTAGACTTGGGAGACTCCATTGTCCGTTCTTAGTTTGCTCTGCTGTTGTGCTATTTGGCGTCTACAACTGATAATATATATACTAAGGACGTTTTTTTTTTGTTCATAAAATAGTATTATTATTCTTTGTTTCTTTTTTGTCTTAACATTATTATTCTTCAAGAATTAAAAATGTTAATGTTTTTTCTCCCCTCGATGAATTACACAAAACAGAAATATGGGCAATGGACATTGTACATTCTAAATTCGAACAACCACTAATTACAAAATTAAGATTGTCTTTGAAAAGGATAATGTGTTTTTGGCTAATAAAGAAGATTGAGTGGAAAAAATAAAAAGCGAGACACGTAGAGGTAGTGATGAATGAGGTGACGAACGAATGATAGGTTCTTCAAAAAAAGTATTAAAATAATTAAATGGGATAATACAATGAATTTTAATCCAACTTGAATGTTAATAAGTCCATATCATATCGTTTTAACATTTTTTTAATAATTTAAAATAGTAATGGAACCATTACTTAATGGAGGGGTAGTTGGATACAAACACAACATGTCAACACTAATTGGCTTCATCAAAGAAAATCTTATTTATATAGTTAAAGCTGAATTTTTGGAGTAATATATAGTTGACCAACTATTTAATCTTTTACTCCAATGTTTAAACGATGAATGACCAATTATACACTAACGTTATTTTGGATTATTAATTTATGGCTAGTATAACGGTTTGTATATGGGTCATCAATTTATTTTCGATTAAATTACTCGTTCAATGAAAAGCTTTGAAGATTAAATTACTGTTCTTGTAATATATACAATAGATTCATACCCACGCCATGCGTGGAGAAAAATATTCGTAAATTATATTTTATTAGTAAATATAAATTAAATATTTATATAATTTTAATTTTTATTTAAAATTATTTTTAACATTACTTTTTGTATATACAAATTAAGAAAAGAAAAATAATTATTTTTACAAATTTAATAGTATTTTTTTGTTAATTTAATAAAATATATTAATTATATAGCCAAATTAATGACAATGATATACTTGTAATTATTTTAATAAGTTAAACTCATATATATATTTATTTGAAATCTACTTTAGTAATAATACGTCAGCATGATACTTCTGTTAATAACACGTCAGAGTAAAATTATTTTATTAAAATATTTCTCAAATAATATATTATGGATTATGGTAGTAACTTAAATCTATTTATATTTATTTAAAATTATTTATAAATTAACGTATAAAAAATTTAAAGAAATAAAAAGTATTGTTTTTGCAAGTGTAATAGTATTTTTGTTTAATTGAATAAATTATATTTATTTTCTAACCAAATTAATATTAGTGGCATGTATTGTAATTATTCTAATAAGTTAAACTTTTTTATATATTTAAGCTGAAACTCCTTGTGTGTTGACACGTCAGCATGGTATTTTTGTTATTAACACGTCAGGGTAAAGTTACTTTGTTAAAAAATTTTTCAAATAATATATTAGAGATTTGTCATGAAGGAGTAATGGCAACCGGCAAATTCTAAATATTCAGTATCCGGTTTGATTCCGGTTTTCCAATGCCTCAATGAAGATCACTAAACCGGAATTTAGGCTTAGGACATGATCATTGGTTAGGTGGTGCTCCGAGAATGGTACTTGATTCCAGATTGACCAAGACTTGTAATCACCTCAAAGTCTCCAGCTTTAGTAGACCCATGTTTACTAGAGACCGATCTTCTGAGTTCGGCACAAGCACAGTACTCTATGTCGTACACATCTACGTCTTTAAAAGTTGCAAATGTAGTCCTTACTCCTTCCCCTGCATTTTTCCCGACAATAGATGTTTTAGAAGACAAAAGACATTGAATATTTAAAAATTATTCGATGAATTGAGACTACAACAGACTCTTTTGCTTTACAGAAACCATAGAAAAAGACGTTCTTTCTACACTGAGATACAAAACTAATTCAAAGCAGAAACATTTTTTCACATGATTGAAATTGTCTCAAGTCAAGAGTGAACCAGAATGTTCTGCTTACCGTGAGTGACTAAGAGCAAGTTCTCTGAAGGATACTTATCAGCAAGAGTCTTCACCAAATTAAGAAATCGTTCTGTGCATCCTTCCACAGTCTCTTCCCATTGTGGCATCTGAACATAGAAGTAGAGAACCAACAAGAGATAATTACAAGAAGAATCAAGTTGGTACTCAAATTGCTTCAAAGGTTTAGAAGATACAGAAAGGAACAGAATAAGACAAGTATAGAGATTCGAAAGGGACTAGAGAGTACCTCTTTATAAACAGGATCAACATTATGATCCACCATTCCCTCTGGAAACATAGCTTCAAGATCTGAAATAACGAAATCAAATTTCCCTTCTTTGGGAACAAACTTAGGCTTGATAGCTATTGTGTTCAGCATCTCGCTCAACCCAAATTCTATAGAAACCTGAAGAAGAGGAGAAGCACCTTTAACTAAGTCATACTCCAACAAGATAACAATTACGAGAATTAACGGGATTCGGCTCAACATTCTAGACTACATTGATATGAACAACATAGCTCCAAAATTGCAGACCTAAGAATCCATAAACGATGAAATTTATCTGACCTTAAGCTTAGATTTATCGATGGAAATGACATCTTTGGACGACATAGCGTTAGGGTCGAAATCGACGGCGGAGAGCGCGGCGATAACTTCGGAAGCGGTCTGGATGCAGCGAATAAAGGGGGAGACGAAGACTCGGTGTATGGGAAACTGGATCTGAGATCGAATTCTTTGACCAGTTCGAAAAGCACGAAGCATACCATCCTGAACGAGCGGGGGATCCCAAGGTCTTGCTGCTGTATCGAGCCAGAGTGGGTCGAATTGGTCAATGCGATCACCGTGACGCATCATCAAGATATTTTGATAGCCATCGATATTCGATTTAGCAGACTCCATTGTTGCTCTGAAACTTGCTGGTCGTGGTGTGGCCTTTGGAAGTACGCTTGAAGTAATAGTAGAATACATGATGCAAGTTTTGATTTTTCTTTCTTTCTTTATTTCAAAGCTAACTATATGTTTTCTAAAATAAATTTTACTAGGAAAAAATATTTGCAAATTATATTTTATTAGTAAATAAAAATTAAATATTTATATAATTTTAAATTTTATTTAAAATTATTTTTAACATTAATTTTGTATATATAAATTAAAAAAATAAAAATAATTAATTTTTATGAATTTAATAGTATTTTTTGTTAGTTTAATAAAATATATTAATATTGTAACCAAATTAATAACAGTGGTATATATTGTAATTATTCGAATAACCTAAACCTATTTATATATTTATTTAAAATTTACTGTAGTGATAAAACGTCAACATGTTATTTCTGTTAATAACACGTGAGAGAAAAGTTATTTTTTAAAATTATTTTTCAAATAATATATTAAAAATTATGTAGTAACTTAAATCTATTTATATTTATTTGAAATTATTTATAAATTAACGTAAAAAATTTTAAATAAATAAAAATTATTATTTTTGCAAATGTAATACTATTGTTTAGTTAGTTAAATAAATTATATTAATTTTCTAATTAAATTAATATCAGTGGTATGTATTATAATTATTCTAATAACTTAAACTTTTTTATATATTTAAGCTAAATTTCGTTCTGGTATTAACACGTCAGTCAAGGTAAGATTACTTTGTTAAAAAGTTTTTCAAATAATATATTAGGGATTTTAATGGTTTTAGTTATTTTAACTCAATCTTTACAATGAGACAATATAAATATTTATGTTCATCACCGATTAATTTATTTATATCCACACACAAAAATCTGTAAAACAATTGAAACGCGAAACTATATAATACAAAAAAGAGTTGTCCGAAATAAAACAAACGAAAGGTGGGTGTGAGGAAAAACAATGCCAATGTCCATAAGTTTAAACTTGTGTTATTGTCACAGCGATATAAATAAATACCAATAAACAATATGGCTAAACCGGAACATGGATTGGGATTTTGTGGTCCTTGAAAGATACACCATGACTAGTAACCACCTCGAATTCCACAGATTCACCAAACCCATCTGTATTCAAAATCTGCCTTCTCAATTCAACAAAACCACAGTAATCTACTAAGTACTTTGTTGCGTCTTTGAAGTATTTGTAAAGCGTAGCACTCACTCCTCCCCCTACAATTTTCCAACACAGAAAATCTGTTTTTGAGTTTATAACTTAAAAAGCAAAGCTATAAGTTTGTTGATCCTTACAATGGGTGATTAATAACAAATTCTCAGAAGGATATTTCTCTGCAAGAATCTTCAATGTATTAGCATATCGATACTTGAAGCCTTGCACAGATTCTCCCCATTGTGGCAACTAAACAGAATGAACATGGAATCGAGGGAAAGTACTTATGTATCAACTAAACAGAAGAAGATTAACAAGGAAACTTGCAAAAAGTCGTAGAGAGTACCTCTTTATAAGCCATATCTACATAGTTAGGATCTACTGTTCCCTCAGGAAACATAGCTTCAAGATCTGAAATCTTGAAATCAAAGTTCCCATCTTTTGGAACAACTTCAGTCTTAATAGCCAATGTATTCAGTATCTCGCACAGTCCAAATTCAATTGAGACCTGAAACAGATGAGAAACAGCATAACTTTAGTCAATTATGATCAACAACAGATTTGAAGTTTCAGCTTATAATATTAGAAGTTAATCTTTCATAGTTCAAAACTTATTACACGTACTTTTTTGGAAACAATAGCATAAACCACAAGACTACAAAACTCTGGTCCGATTTCAACATATATATAGCATGGTATTGAATGTGACCTTGACCTTAGAGTTATGGATCGAAGGGGCGGCGGAGAGAGCGGCGACAACTTCAACGGCGGTCTGGATGCAGCGGAGGAAAGGAGAGACGACGACACGGTGAATAGGAAACCCAATCCGGGATCTGATTCTTTCACCGGTTTGAAAGGCTCGAACTTTACCGTCGTGAACGAGCGGCGGATCCCACGGTCTCTCAGCGGTTGAAACCCAAAGTGGCTCGAAATCATCGATTCGATCACCATGACGCATCACGATGATATTTTGATGGCCAGTGACGTTGGATTTAGCAGACTCCATTGCTCTTTCTCTGTGTGGGCTTTGCTGGTAGAGATGGGAAGTGTATATATAGGGAAAATTGTAATGGAGTCGTTATTGTAATTATTCGAGATAGGAAACTAGGAGGAAGAAACATAAGAAAGTTCTTTAACTTTTCGTTTTACACCACTCATTGAAACTACTACCAAGTTTACGTTCATATAATCCAGAAAAGTAGAAACCAGTAAGCATGATTTGGTACTGAACCGCGTTTGCAGCATAAATTAGCATGAGCAGAATATTACAATCAAAAACTTATAATTTGGTTCTTAAATGTGGATTTTTAAAGGCGCTTAAGTTTATGTTTGGTTTGTTTCTGATGTAATTATCTTGAATTTTGAAACAATTGTTTTTGGAATTTATTGCTCCAAATTATTATTATTTCTTTTGACCAATCACTTAAAATACTGTAGAGTCTCTTCTTCCTCTTATTTTTTGGTCAAGCAGTACATCTCTCTTAACTAGGCCTGGGTTTTCGGTTTTTTCGGTTTATCCGGGTCGGTTTATCCGGTTTTCGGGTTTTTCGGTTTGAGAAAAAAACGTCCGAAAGAAATTTTTTTGAGAATCGGTTCGGTTCGGTTTTTTTATCGGTTTAATCGGTTCGGTTTTAAGTAAATAAAACCGTTCCGAATTAAACCGAAATTTAATTTATTTTCGGTTTAACAAATTTAAATTTAAATTTTTATCGGTTTATTTCGGTTTATTACGGTTTATTTCGGTTTTTCACGTTTTTTTCGGTTTATTTCGGTTAAATACGGTTAATTTCGGTTTATCCGGTTAATTTCGGTTTATCCGGTTAATTTCGGTTTATCCGGTTAATTTCGTGTTAATCCGGTTAATTTCGAAATGAAAGAAAAGTTGCAGTGTCCGCACTTCATCAGTAATATGAGAGAGAACAATCTTTAACAAAAAAAACATGATTCAAGAACATGATCAAATCCTAATCACCTTACTGTAACTCCTGAGGCTCAAAAGCAAGTGGCTTATAAAACCGATGAACAAGACTGGCATATTTAATAATAAGCAATCAATGTCAAGAGACGATGAGATAAAAGGGCTTATTGTGGAGAACAATAAACGAACAGAGAAGTGGCAATGCAGAATATAGCAAGAATCAGAATCTGAGCCAGTTCTTAAACAAGAGCAATAGATCATAGCTACGTTTTTTAAAGTAGTTGTAAATGATAAAGAAACAAGTATAGAAACCGAATCGTTCTTCTTGGTGGGAAAGCAGAAAGCATCTTCACCACCAAACGATGTAACCCAACAAAGTATAAGCGACAGAGCTGAATTATTTTGGGGATTACACAAGCAGATCGAAGAAACATAAAGCAGATCTATTTTATTGAAGCATTCACAGTTAGATTCAATTCAATCCGGAAATACGCAAAGAAACCACTAGATCTTCAACAGGAAACTAAGTCATTTTACCTTGTTGATATGAGAAACGAATCAATAAAACCAGATTTATTTTTACCTCGTAGAAGAAGAAGAAGAAGAAGCAGAAGTTTCAGAGCCGCCGCTGAAGAAGAAGAAGCAGAAGGCTTCAGAGCCGCCGCTGAAGAAGAAGAAGAAGAAGCAAAAAATCGTAGAAGTTTCAGAGCCGCCGCTGGAGACTGGAGAGTTTGCGATTTTTCTCTGAAAAATTAGGGTTGCCAAACCCAATTTTTCTGTTATATAAGTCAGCCGATTTTCGGTTTAGGAAAACCGATCGGTTTGATATTCCCGAACCGAATTGAAATGTAAACCAAATAAAATTAATTATTTAGCCGATCGGTTTAACGGTTAAAATTAAACGAAAACCGAAACCGAAAATTTTCGGTTCGGTCGGTTCGGTTTTTTCGGTTTTCGCCGAAAACCCACCCCTACTCTTAACTTTCAACAAATGCACAAGTAGAGGTGATGAATTGATGATGTAATAAAGTGACGTAGCAAGGGCTTATGGTCCTTCTTTATTGTAATATTTTGGTTGGTTTTAATTTCTTTACTCTTTTGTAAAAATTCTACCGGAATGGAACCTAAAGATCACATCAACTACTAAAGTCTTCCGCTGTAGGAGCTGCGCTGGTTTGATAACCACAATATTACAATATTTGACTTTAAAGTGCACATTGTATTCTTTATTTGCTGGAACCGAGTTTTTCAGCTAAATGATATTTTTTACAATAAGTACCATTTATCCATCTTTTGCTCAACTTATTCATGAAAATAGATAGATTATGTACACAAAAATAAATAATTAAATAAATTATGTTGATATTTCGCTTTTATAATTGCACTTTGCAATTGCAATAGGTCGTCAGTCAATGAAAATCAATACACAGTCCACTACTATATCACAAAAGGGTCAACATATTCATAAACAGAAGAAAAGAAAAAATTAAAGGCCGTATCTATCACACCGTGGCAACATATAAAAGGGTTGGACAGAGCCGGTCTGGTTCACACTTCAAGCTTCTGCCGTTAAGGACCGAATCTGAAGCTGAAGTTGGAACTTGGATTCAGTGCTTGTAAACCTCGAGACAGTACTCACTACTTTTGAGTACGCCCTAACAATGAAGCCAAGGCTTGAAGAAGCGAGCGAGTCATTTGCTTTCTGCTGCAACTGCATCTTCACAACGAAGGGAAAAAGATGAAGGTGAAGTTCTATGCAAATTTACTCCATTTATATAGGTCACAATCACTACAACTTCAGACCATTTCACTCTAAAAACCTTCAATCTTGTAGACCAAATCAGGAATTTTGAAGCAAAACTTCCTTCACAAGTAAAATCAGACGGAAATCATTAATATTGAAAATGTAAAATTTTACTTAAAGAGATGATGATATCTTAGCTATCTGCAATCTATGACACCATATGTCACACACATATTATTCCAAGCAGGCAAATAAAACATATCGTCAGGTCAGGGAATTCAACTTCAGAGGCAGATTTGCATTCATGAATTACAAATTTGTTGCACTGCGAAGCTGATAAGGTAGGTAGGATCACAAAGAAGACTACACTAGTCTGACTCCATATGACAAACAAGATTCAATCACTACCTTTATACCTTAATCTTTAGGGAAACAAAAAAAACTTTTTCTACGCCTCTATCTGGTTTCAGTCGAAGCCAATTCAAGAAGATTAAATTCACACCATTCTCAATCAACCCTACAAGATTCAGATAAGTGTACATTCGTTCCACAAAATACAGCAGTCAGGAAACAAATATATAGGGATTTCAAAAGACAAATAGGAAGAAAATCCAATCAGATTCATCAAAATGTTATACCTTTCAAGCATGTTCCGAGACCTTATAAGCATCCGAAGAAACGTTACCCATCCACAAACCTGGAAAAAGGACCTGGAAAAAAAAATGATACATACAAACCCAAAATGTTAGGTAAGGTTGTGAAAGGCAGATCCATGAGATTTACGAGAAGGGTGAAATCTTACATCGAGCTGCTTCTGCACGTTCTTGGCTCTCTTCTTTGGTCTCCTGGTAGCTTTTGATCCGGTCAACGCGTAGATATCCTCATCTATCTCAATCTTTGAGAGCGAAATCGATAGCTTCGGTTTCTTCTCCTTTCTCTCTGTCGTCGCGTTCTTGGGATCCGCACCATTCCTGGACCGAATTGACTCGGTTCGAACCGTTCCCTGAGCTTTGTTCTCCGGTATTGAACCGCTACAACTTTTCAATATTTCACTACCGTTTCCAATTGAACGCTTCTTCGTCGGCGGAGGCTTTCTCGGCCTCAAATTCCAAATCTTCGGACCAAACTCGTCTGCTTCCTGACCACCACCACCACCACCGCCGGAGATCCGTTCACTAGTCGATACATCAGCATCTATCGCCGGCCCGGTTGAATCAGTAGTCTCATTGACAGCGGCGACGGCGGTAGCGGTGGCGATATTAGTTGCTGAGACTGAGACAGCGGTGGTGGCGACATCAGCTGGTTCTTCGTTGTTCTTCTTGCGGATCCGGATAAGGATCTTCGATCTACTGTCCGCCGTCGTTGACTTGGTTCCAGATCGATCTGCGGCGGAACAACTGACACCAGACGCGCTTCCCTTCTTATTCTCCGGTCTCAATTCAAAAGATGAAGAACCTGATGCTTCGCTCACCTCCTCAATCACCAGACTCCCTTTCCCAGGATTAGCTTCGCGAAGTGGAGATCTACCGGATGCTGTGCGAAGCCGATGTGTATTAGCGTGATTCATAGCCCACCTGAGATCAGAAAGCGGGAAGTTATGAAGCGGGTGAGATTTCACCGACGACGAAGAAGCAGCAATATGTTGCCGTCTAGAGCTCTCGCTCATGTTCACAACCGGCGGCTGCTGCGGAGATGGATGCTGTTGTGGCGGCGCATCAGAACCATGGTTCGGCGAAGTAAACGCCATGGATTGACGGAACATCTAAAGGATCAGTTAATCGAAAAAATAGAAGAAAAAAATTCCTAACGCCGGAAGAGAAAGAAAGAGAATTCAAAATCACAGCGAATGTGAAGAGAGAGAGAAAACCAGAAAATGAAGAGCGGCAGTTATGTTACTGCTGAACCCCAAACCAAAAGTGTAAGCAAAAAAAGGATAGAAACAATTAAATGTCTAATGTGCCCTCCATGCATCATCAGATTTACAACCGCTGCCCCCACTGGGCACAAGGCCGCCAAACGTAGGTCACACGTGACTTGCACGCACCCGATTGCTTGCGTTACAAGACTTTAAAACCGGAAAGTCAGTCAAACTATCCGAAATTATATATAACAT
Source organism: Pugionium cornutum (assembly GCA_018901935.1). Taxonomy (NCBI): domain Eukaryota; kingdom Viridiplantae; phylum Streptophyta; class Magnoliopsida; order Brassicales; family Brassicaceae; genus Pugionium; species Pugionium cornutum. Next base: position 1,037,239 of record CM032157.1, read on the forward strand.
AGAAGCTCGATTAATTTCCACTCGCACGTGTGCTATTTGGTCCCACGTTTTATTACCACTACTCACCCGACACGTGCCTGTGACGCGCAGGATGCATCATGCTGACACATTGTACAATTTCTCCAAACCAAGTTCTCTGAGAAGAAAATGTACGGAAGGAGTAATCTTTCAATTTCATTATCTCTGAAGAATCCAAAAACGAACTCTCCTGAGTAGTAACCACAAATTGTCAAAATGCCCATCATTTTTATACACCCGCGAACAAAACAAACATTTAATCTTGCAATCTCCACTCGTAGTTGTTATTACCATTTCGAAGATTTGTAATCTAGAGTTCAAGCAATAGGGTTCTTGGTAGGTCCAGAAAATTGGGAAACTTGAAGGGTGCATTGCTCCATCTATGCAAGTTCCGAATGAGTCCTTTGTTAAATTGAGATACCTTTTCATCTCTTTTTTCTGTTGGAGAAACATTCGAACCAATGTTTCGGGATTGCTGGATGAATCCCATATAGACGAGCTATGAAAGCCTTTTCGCTGGTAGCTACAATGCTTGCGACTGAATAGCTTTTCTCGCTCAACCCTTTTTCCAAGAGCCACTTATAAAATCGGAACCTTGGATTGATTCTGTTTTCCAGGTCAAAACATAGATAAGCTGGGTAAACCTCTAGGGATTCCAAAGATTCTCCCATTTCCTCACAAAGGAACCTTATCTTATCTTGTATGCTATGCGGTTTCTGGTTCAAGATCTTTGGTGCTGATCTTATCAACATGCATATCTTTGAGGAATCGATGCCATTGTTCAGTAGGATTTGATATCGGTCATGTAGTTCCGAGGCGGAACCATGGACGTGTTGTAGTATCTTCATGGTCATGCCGTTTTCGCCAAAACCTATTTCATGGAGGAAATCCAATTTTTGAATATTGTGTGTTTTGTACCTTGATTGTTGACTCTCCTCCAAACCTTCTTGATATTCTCTGTCTATATCTTCGTCGGGATCCATCAATGAATAGCTAGCGAATAAATGATGAGTCCCATTCTTCAACCTATCGAAGATCCTTTCATGTAAATCTAGTGCTCTAAGCACATGAGGCAGATTCTTCATTTTGTTTCTACCAAAAACGTAGGGGTATTTCTGAGAAAGAACGCCCATTTCATCCTGGCTCAATCCAAAATGCTTAAGCATTCCCATAACTGAGATCACTGGTTTCTCTAGATCAAAATTAATAATAGCAGGATTTCGAAGAATCAAGAGCGCAGAATCTTCTTTCCTACCACCGAATCTACAAAAATACTCCGCCACTTTCATCAGAGCTTCTTCTGAATACTCCATAAAAAGTGATTTATTTCTACCCATTAACTCCCACATCTCTTCATTCCCACAACCCAAATCGTAAAACACCCTAATTTTCCTACTAATGGCATACCAAGAATCCATATTTTCTTCAAAAAGATGCTGCGAGTCAAATTCTTCAAAAAGTCTCTTCAGCTTGACTAACAAACAACGGATTTCCGCACCCAATTCACCACTGCCACACAGAATGCGAGGAATCGCTAAACAAATACCAATCACTGCGACTGTACTGAATCCTACACCTTTCAACTTAAGCAGCCTGGATTCAATCTCTTCAGGGCTCAGCAGAAAAACCAACCTTTCCTCTTTATACAACCTACCAAGCTTGTTCCAAGGAAACCCGAATCCAGATAACGCACAAGCTGCATCCAACGCACTCCTATCCTCCGAGAAGAAGAATTTCTTCTCAGGCAAATACTCGCTAACCTCGTTGTAATCAATGCCAATGCTCTCAAAGAAAAACTCGAATTCGTTAATCGGATGGTATCTCAGATGCTTCCGAAGCGATTTCGAGAAAGCCGTGACAGAGAAATCAAGCTTGAGGATGAGATTACGGATCGAAACCGAGGCGTTTGTGGCAATGTGTTCGGCGTGAGCGTAGGAGAGAGACCTGGTGGTAGAGAGATAATCTATAATGGCTTGCTGGGCTTTTCCAATGGCCAGAGACTTGTACTTCGACGGCACTCTTCTATGTTTCGCCGCCACCGTACTGAAATTACGCGTAAGTGCGAATTTCAATCTAACCGTGAACATGGTCAGTTTGGGGGATTAGGGATTCTCCACCGGTGTGGTTTCTCTTCCAGGGCCATCTAATACGTTTACGGTAATGACCAGAGAACACCCGCTCACTGACATGAATTACATTTTTGCCATTCACAGTTTGGTCGTGGACGAAATTGAACCGGACTAGGATGAAAACAACCGGGTCAAATGTAATGATCAAAATTTTGAGCCTCCAACGATCAAAATTGTCAGGAGAGGCTGAAATTCGGATCAACTCTGTAGTTTCGCCGAAATTTATCCGTCGTAGGGCAATTTGACCGCAAACTGAACAAACATCCACTCTCGACCGCCGAAACGGCAGCGGTTCAGAATGTTGTATTTCGGATCGTAGAACCGTCACAGGAGATAAGGAAAATCATCGGACAAGGAGTTCACCGTATTCAGAAGAATCACGAACCCACCATCAAAATGGTCGATGCCGTCACGGCTATATCTAATGGGATAGAAAGGGGATTTGGTACTAACTGGGAGCAAGGGAGAAAGAAAAAGAGAGAAGAGTCTCGCCACAAAACCATGCTGGTTTATAAACCAGTTTTCATATATAATCCAATCCAAACTGTGACAAAAAAAAGGATCCAATCCAAACTATATAGCTCATTAAGCCTAATATACAAGTCCACAGACAGAGGACCATTAAAATTGGGCCAATTTAAAGCTCAAAGAACATTGTTGTAGCTCTTATCTCTCAATCAAACAAATTTGGTTTTGATGGAATCTTAATGGGCTACAAAGCCACAAATGTAACTAGCTCTTCTATCTTTTGTTTACAAGTCCCGATTACTCAAAAACATAATTTATAGAGAGCGGTTTACTCAAACCGAAGACGACTTTGGTCGGAAAGTGACGAGGTCACGTGCGAGTCGCGTGGAGTAGAGCTGAAAATAATGTACTAAAAAAAACATACCATGGACAAATAATCCGAACCGAATAAAACGAACCAAAACCAAAGTGAAAAAATAATTTTGGTTGGTATTCGGTTATAAAGAAATAACCGAACGGATATTGTTTTGAAAAACTATTGTTATTGGTTAGTAATCGAAACCGAAACGAAAATCGAAATAATATCCAAAAAACCAAATTATTTTCGCTTATTTTCGGTTATCCAAAAATATTTCAAATATTTTGGATATTTCGGTTATTTTTGGTTATTTTTCAGTTATTTTTTTGTTATTTCGGTTATTTTTTGGTTATTTTTAGTTATTTTGGTTATTTTTCGATATTTTCGGTTATTTTTGGTTATTTTTGGTTATTCTTGATTATTTCGGTTATTTTGGTTATTTTTGGTTTTTAAATTTAATAACCAAATCGATCGAAACCGAGATATAACCGAACCAAAACCGAATCAAAATATAAAAATAACCAAATAGATTTTTAATTTTACCAACCACAAAAACCGAAACAAAAAATAACCGATTGAAATTGAACCAAATATCCGAATGTCCAATCTAAATTTTCTCCTTTAAAATGATTTATGAATTTACTCCTACTACCACACCCAATCTTATACATTTACCTAAAGATGTTATGTCTAGTCCTAATACCCACCCAATACCGATGATTGAGGTTTGATAAGCTCCATCCGTAGACGATGGCCCAAGGGCAGAATCGTAAAGTAACTAAAAAGGCATCGCCATCAAATGATTGGGAAAGAAATCGACTGTCCGGTGAGGGAGGAGACAATGAGACACGCGCGATAGAGGTTGAGAAGGTAGGACCACGTGTCCTTTTTCATTTTCTAAGTATGACACGTGGATGCAATGCCATGTGACTTCCCACGTGATTATTCTGACCATAACTACAAGAGTTATTATTTTAATACGTTTGATGTAATAAATCTTTTTCAGTTTTAAGATGTCACGTGCCCCTTTTACTCGCTTCTGACCCCTTTTGCAACTCTATCTACTTAACTCTTTTCTTTTACTTTTTGACTTGTCATCAATTTTTATTTAGACCTTAACCGATAAAACGATCTGCAATGAAAAAAAAAGCGATGGAAGAACAAGTTATACGTGGAGACAATACGATATGAAAAAACAAGATCCATGATATACATACGAAATCTTAAATTCTCGATCTAAACTAAGCCAAAATCGAGATTAGAAACTACGGTTAATGAAAACAATGATTTTTGTCCAATATAATGAAGAAAGCTAAAACGAGATGGAATCTATTTTACTGCTACAACCTAGTTGACTATTTACGATTATTTTTCTAATTTGAAAGACTATAGATCGATGGAAAATATTTCCCTAGTATATTGCCAATTGTAGTTTCTCTTGCTCAGGTTCATGTATATTTCCCCTAGTATATTGCCAATTGTAGCTTCTTTTTCTCAGGTTCATGTTATCCGTTTTTTCTTTCTAGCTTCTCCAGCGCCTCTCCCGCACGATGTTTTTCGTCGGAAGCGCAGACAGAATCACTAGTTTAGGTTTCCTTGCTGTTCTTCATTGCGGTTTCTGGAAACGTAATGGAGGCTATTCGGTGGTTCGGGACGTCTCATAGATGGTTATCTGGACGCTCCGTTCTCCAATCTTGAACCGTTCGAAGACGACAACGAATAAAATAACTAAATATGTACCTGTACTAATTCTAAGTTTGGTTGATTTATAATTTTAAGTAAAGAAAAAGAGCGTTGCATGCACGGTAAAGTTCGAAACAAAACTACAAAATCAAATAGGTAAGAATAAGATATGGAAAAAGTTTAGCACATGGATGCACCCACACGTCGACCATATCTAGACGAAATACTTTAGTAATAATAAGATAAGTTAATTATTTTTAATCTCACAATTCACATAATAACACCGACGGACATCAATGCATCTGATTTGAACGCATAGAATTGCTATTACACAAAGATGCGATCTGAATTTAATCTTTCACGTACATACCACAATATTGCAGCAGTTGTTTTACAATGTTTAGTCTTTCTAGAAACATAATTTCATATGTTAAAGATGATCAGATACTTCTCCATGATTTTCTATCTTCGAGGATTGGGAAAAAATTTGGTCAACTTTTCCTCTTGTGGTACTTTGCTATCTTTAAATTCTCTCTTCGTTTTTTGTCATCGATCGGGATCTCCATTTCGAACTTATCATCGGTCAAGATACTGTTGACACCATTATTCTCGTTAAGGCAGCTAAGAACACTTGTAAATTAAAGCTATAAACAAAAAACTAAAACCGGTGTGTACTTCATATGCCCAACACTAAACTATATACTACTTCTTATAACTAGGACATGGTGGGGTTTACTTCCATCAACTACACAAATTTATACGAATAAATTTATTTTCATCCGTATTTTTTGGGTCTTTTATAAGTTACATAAATTATGTTTTTCTTCCGTAAACTACATAAACTTTATAAATTATTTCAATTACAAAAATTTCGTTAATGTTTACATGTTAAATTGTTATTAAACTTTGTTTTACTTCGAAAATCTGGTTTTAATTTCAAAATAAACCCAATTTAAAACTACATTTTCGAATTAGAACCAGATTTAGTAGCTATTTAACGCATAAACATTATTAGAATTTTTGCAATCAGAAGAATTTATGAAAGAAAAATATAGTTTATATAGTTAAAGAAAGACTCAAAAAGTACATATGGAAATAAGTTTAGTCGCATAAATTTGTGTAGTTGACGGAAGTAAACTCGATATGGTGCGATGTCGAAAACAAAAATATATAGTTCATTGTGTAGAACACGCGGGACAATAGAGCGCGTGAGAAAGTATACAAATGATTGTAGAGAAGTGGGATGTCTGGTCGTCAAGGAACAACATTACACCGCACGAGTGCGGTCATTTGGGACCATGGACTGCCACGTCAACAGCTTCCACATGCTCATGCACGTGACGTTGTGACATGTATATCTTTTGTTAATCAATTTAAAAACATGATCTCTCTACTATACATAATGTAATAATAAAGAAATGAATCCCACTTTTATAATTGTCGAGGATATCAACGACTCTATTTCTCACTTGTAAATAAAATATTCTTATACGTACGGAATATTGGATAAATCTTACGTTTAATCTATAAGATAGAAGAAAATAATGATTTCCACACAAAGCACTTTAAATTCATTAAAAAGTGTTTTAGTATTATTTTAGTTTTACTTTGAGAAAAAAAAAAGCAAAATCCTGAATTATATTTTTCTCATGATTGTATCATTCTCATATGTCGTCTTGGCGATGATACGATCTTCACCACTTCGTCGCTTAAATCACTTACTGTCTTGTAAGAAAAGCTATTCTTAAATATCATAATATTCTTTCAAAAATCTATCACTACCTTTTCTTCCAAAATTGTTACAAATTGTTTTATAATAACTGACTAAAAGTATTTCATAATGAAACATGCAAACCATAACATGGAATTAAATAGCCTAAAACATAATAAGAATAATTCTCAAAAATACTCCATTTAAAGTTCTTTTTTCCAAAAATATCATTGCTAATTTTTTTCTTCCAAAATACGGAAAAATTAGTATGAAAATAACTAAAATTCTTTCCTAAAGGGAAAATATAATTATTGAATTAGAGTTAAGAACCCAAGATTTAAGTAGTTTTTAATTTATGAAGGGTAAACAGTTACTAAAGGTATTTTTAAAACAAAAAATCAAAATGTGATATTTTAGAGTATATTTCATATTTTAATTATATTCTAATCTGTTTAAGGTGAAATAAACTTTCAATTTGTTGTATTTTTAAAAATAAATGCTAGTGATGGTAAATTAAAGAAATGATATTCAGATTATTTAAAACTTAAAAGTATGGTACTCCACTGGTTGTCTTAATTAGTATATAAAATGACAATAAGAATTCAGAACAAACGAAATTTGTTAAAGAAAAATAAAACCTCTTTTTATCAAAACAAACAACCATGTGGTGAGATTAAATCTCTCTTTCTTTTCTTTTGATTTCAAAATTTTAAAACTTTAGTCACATAAAACAGGAGACACTAATGAAAGTCCCTTTTCTCCTCGTCTCTGCATAACAAAAGGGGTTATTACGTGATGGAAGTCATATGCTACAAAACAACGATTTTCTGGATACTTTAATTTCACTTCCACGATAATCTGCATATTTCAGCATAAACTATTACGATTACGGCCTAACATATTTCACCATGCATTTCTATTCAAATTTTAATATATTTTCTTAATATAGATGAAAAATTCAGAAAATCGAAACAAATAGAGTATATATATTTGTCTGTGTTTCCTTGTCTCATTACAAAACCACATATATAGATAGTTTTTTCAACAATCAAGGAACATTGGGATAGACAATTAGACAATGAATAGAAATTATCGACGTGGTGGAAATGATGAAAACAGTTTTCAAAGTTTTATTTCAATCCAATTGTATCGCATACTGTTTCGTTTTTTCTTCCCAACATAATATATATATGATAAATCCAATATTATCTCATATAGTTATATTTTTTTGGTAGAATCATTAAGAGTAAAATTTGTTAAACTGTCATCATCACGAGATTCATTTTTACTAATTTTACTATTTAATTTAAATTAAAAATCAAAATTAATTTTTCTATTAGACAAATATCTCTAATTATTTAGTTTAATAATACATTAATTTTCAACTATTCAAAATATATTATAAATCTAAAAATTTGAAATTTTTAATTTTTATTTATTATTTTAAAAGAAAATTAAATTATTTGATATAATGGTGCATATAAATTGTATCAATCTATTAAATATTTGTATATACTCGAAATTCAATATTCCACGTTAAAATTATTATTCAAAAATTTGAAAATTTTATCACTCATTTAATATTTCAGAAATTTCATATTTTAAAATTCAATATATTGATTTTTTGTGATTATTTTAATAATGTATGTTTTTATAAAAAATAAAAACTATATTTATATAAAAATTTAAAATATTAATTTTTTCTTATGTATAACACATGTATTATCTTAGTCAATAATATTTCATAGTCTAACGTTACGTTCGAAATTATAAGCTGACCTGTCTTGTCTGTATTACTGGTGAAGAGACCGAAGACAGAAGTAATGATAGCACCATCAATAACCAAAAAAAGAAAACATAATTAATTAAATTAAAGTAGTAAAATTTATTTACTTTTTCTTAGTAGTAAATATTCATAAAATCTACCAACACACCGCTTGTCATGCGTTTTTTTATTTTATTTATGTTTTGACTGACAGATGAAATTAATGAGAAAAACACTTAATCAACAATTATTATTTATTATTAAACTTTAAAAAAATAACACATTGGGAAAAAGGAACAATAAATGAAGAGAGGGTCATGGAACTGGAATGCATGTTAAGGCTCTGTGTTGGATTTTACAGACAACTCCAATCCAATGCAGTGTTTAGGGTTCTTAGGCTCTGTGTTGCCTATCAATACGACACCGTATCTCTGTCCTCCTCCTGATTCCATACCCCCACACCTCTCTTCTCGCGCGTGTCTCTCACGCTTTCTTTTTATTCAAACTCCATTCCCTCAAATCACATAATTTATAATATTAAAAACATTATTGAAGAGTAATATATATTGAATAAATTAAAGGACAAATGTCTAAAATAACATATTTTAAAGTTTTTATTCCAAAATAGCATCATTAGTTTAAATTTCCGATAATAGCATAAATTTAAGATTAAAATGCATTAAAACTATATTTAAAAAAAAAAACTAAATTCTAAATTAGAAAAAATAAATCCAAATATAATAATTTAAGTTTATGTATAATTTGTTTAAAATAAATAAATATTTTTATAGTGCTATTTTGGGAGTTTAATTTTGAAATACTAAATTTGGAAGAAAAATTTAAAAAAATATTATTTTAAGGTATTACTCCAAATTAAATTGGTTAAATGGTGAGCAATTGCCCTATTATTCAAAGAAAAAATATTTTTTTTATATATAATTTTGATATGCCAAAAAGGAAAAATAAAAGCAAAGCTGCGAAAAAGGTTGTATTGAGATACTTGTGGGACCCATATAATCAGATAGAAGTGTAGAGATATGATGATAGCAATAAGGCATGATATGATGATGATGATGATTCATGATGATCATGATTTATTAATTATTATGATATTCGTCTCCAGTCTTTACCAGCGCGTGGTTACCACCGTCGGGTCTGTTTTCAACCCATTGCTTTTTTTTTAATACTTTTCTCCCTCTCTTGTTGGTCAATGGTCAACGAGCGAGAAAGCCGCTTTCGTAATGAAAGCTACATACAAAAAGCCATTAAGCTTGTGGGTTTTTGAAAAAGCTTTACATTTTTTAACTTTGAAACGGGTAAATAAGTATTTGTTTTTGACAAATTTTTATTTTTATTTTTGTATAGTAGAAACTCAGGTTTTTTACAACCAAATCTAATAAATATATCTAGTAAAAATGAATGGATTTGGTGATTTTTACATAGATCTTAAAGGATGTGTAAACGCTCGGATAGGTTCCTATGTAATTAAAGAATAGTTACAAGTTACAATTTAGAAAAACGGAAAATGAGAGAGAATAAGAGACTTGGACTTTTTTTAATAATTAACCATGTTGAGAAAGGATGTGAGGTGAAAGTAATAACTCCTGGTTTTACTTTAAACCATGGTTAAGTTAAAAAAGCAGGTTTACGCAGTATATATCATCATTGAGGTAACAGAGGTCTCTCTGACACAAGTCATCATTGAAACCCTAAGCCTCCCCACAACCCCATATCTCTTTGTCTGAAAAAAAAACTCTTTCGCATATATAAATATACACATAAGCCATATCTTTGAAACTGTACTACTGCACAAGTGTAGAGTGGCACAACATCTCTTAGAGAAAGAGAGAGGCAAGAAAGATAAGTCATTTATTAGTTTTCTTGGGGAAATCTTGAGAACCAAAGAGAAGAAGAAAAAGGTTTTTTTTTTATTTGTTGTTGAGAAATGGGTGAAAGAGATGATGAATTGGGGCTGAGTTTGAGCTTGAGTTTAGGGTGTAATCATAAGAAGTCATCTCCAAGGTCAAATCCAATGCCTTTGGCTTCTTATTCATCTTCCTCACACATGCATATGCAGAGCAATCATAATCATTCCCTAAAGATTCAGAACAGCTGGATTCACATGTTTCAATCGTCAGGTACTTCCTTTCTTTTATTTCAGACTCTTCTGATATACAATACGATGTGTTTAAGCTTTTAAGTTTTAGATTCGATTTTCCGTTTCAAGTTATTCGATTTTTTGTCTTGGGTCAAAAATGAACGTAACGTATATCCGATTGCAGATAGAAACTCGGACGTGAGATCGTTTCTCCGGGGCATCGACGTGAACAGAGCTCCATCGATGGTGGTGGTTGACGTGGAGGAAGACGCCGGTGTATCGTCTCCAAACAGCACCATCTCAAGCGTGGTGAGCGGGAAAAGAAGCGAGCGAGAGCTGGTGGCTGCGGCGGTGGGAGGAGGAGTAGAAGATAACGAGGCGGAGAGAACTTCTTGCTCACTTGGTGGCGGTGGTAGCGACGATGAAGATGGTGGAGGGAACGGAGAAGATGGTTCGAGGAAGAAACTCCGATTGTCTAAAGAACAAGCTTTGGTCCTTGAAGAAACTTTTAAAGTACATAGTACTCTCAATCCGGTCAGTGGCATTTCGGTAGTTTCTCAGTTTTTTTCTGTAATAATTTACTTAAAAAGTTGACTTTTTGATTTGTTTTTTTGACTATTTATCTGGTGTTGAATGCAGAAGCAAAAGATGGCTTTGGCTAAGCAATTGAATCTGAGGACAAGGCAAGTCGAAGTGTGGTTCCAAAACCGAAGGGCAAGGTATACGTTTTATTATCTGGATTTAAGGGGTAGTTTCGTAAATTTGTATTAGTCTAAAGACAAAACATTGGTTATTGCTATGATTGTGATATGTACAATTTGTCCTTTTTATAACCCAATAATTTCTTTCTTCTAAAGAATCTGAATGTCTCTCTCTCTCTCTCTTGACTGAATAAGGAGGTTTTTGCTTCGTCTTCTTCAGTTTTCCAATTTAGGAAAATAACCACCAATGTGAAAACAATTGCAATTATAGGGACCTTCTCATTTTTCGGTTTAGTTTCGATTTCGGTTTAGGCATTTGGATATTTAAAATTCTTGACTCATTAACGTGTTTGGACAGGACGAAGCTGAAACAAACCGAAGTGGATTGTGAATATTTAAAAAAATGTTGCGAGAATCTAACGGAAGAGAATCGGAGATTGCAGAAGGAAGTGAGTGAGCTTAGGGCTTTAAAGCTTTCACCACACTTATACATGCACATGAAACCTCCCACTACCCTCACAATGTGTCCTTCGTGTGAGCGAGTTGCTGTGTCGTCGTCGTCATCATCATCGGTGGCTCCTCCTGCCATGACGTCGTCATCTCGTATGGGGCCAATGAGTCCATGGGCTGCCATTCCCCTCCGGCAACGACCTGCTGCTGGTTCTCATTAGGGAGACGAGTCCTATTTTTTCTTGTTTCAGTAGAATTAGTATTATTTTTTTCAACTTAACTTGGAATGCTTTTTCAAGAGTGTCTCTCATGCATTTCTCTTTCTTGTCTCCTTTGTTTTTAATGTCTATTAAGAAGTGAATTACGGAAATGGAAGAATGTATTAATTATATATCAATGTAGAATGATTCAGAAAAGTTTTAGTTTCAACAAAGATGGATTGTTCACTGTTTTTCTTTACTACTGTTTTTCTGTTTGTAGAAAATTAGAACAGTTAAACAGATATCATGGTTTTTTGCTGGGAAACATATATGAGCAGTAACATTATCATTTCTTTCTTGGAAAATCATCATCATTTTTTTGGTTGACATTAGTGTTTTTTCTGTGCTATTTTGTTGTATTCATTGATGAACACACACATTTATCCTATTTCGTTTTATTTATTAAATGACTAAACAGAATGTCATACTATACCATAACATAGAAATCCATAAAATAAAATGTTATACTATATTATTTACTATAACTCTAACATAATTCGATTTTAATTAAATCTAAAATAGTTAAACACAACTCATTTTAAGTATTTGCGTTATTAATAAAGTGAAAGTAATAATTTAGCTTCTTAATTTTGAAAAGTTACTAAATTATGTTGTTTATGTGTAGAATAAATGCAGTATATGTGTTTTATATAGACTAATATAAATGTTACGTTGTCCAAAACTTACCATAACTTCCACAAAATAATTTACAAGCCTAAAAACGGTTATAATTTGACCAAAACATTAAGCTTAAACATATGAATAGACTCAAAATTCAAAACTAGCATATTTTGATTTGAAAAGGTAAGTATACCATATCTCTAATATATTATTTGAGAATTTTTTTAACAAATTAATCTTACCATGACGTGTTAATAACAAAAATGTTATGCTAACGTGTCAACATCACAACGAGTTTCAGATTGAATATATAAAAGGATTTAAATTACTAGAATAATTACAATACATGTCATTGATATTAATTTGGTTAGAAAATCAATATATTTTATTCAACTATCCAAAACATAATATTACATTTGCAAAAACAATAATTTTTATTTTTAAAAATTTTTAATATGTTAATTTATAAATAATTTCAAATAAATATAAATAGATTTAAGTTATTACATAATCCCTAATATATTATTTAGAAAATAATTTTAAAAAATAACTTTACTCTCACGTGTTATTAACAGAAATATTATACTTACGCTTCATTATTACAGTAAATTTCAAATAAATATATAAATAAGTCTAACTTATTCGAATAATTACAATATATACCATTATTATTAATTTGGTTAGAGTATTAATATATTATATTAAACTAACTAAAAATATTATTAAATTCATAAAAAAATAATTATTTTTCTTTTCTTAATTTATATATACAAAAATAATGTTAAAAGTAATTTTAAATAAAAATAAAAATTATATAAATATTTAATTTATATTTACTAATAAAATATAATTTATGAATATTTTTTCTCATCGATATAAATCTAGTTTTATATAAAACGCAATAGAACATTATCATGTTTTTATATATAGTACAATGAATTATTTAGCTAATAAGACTAAATAAAAAAAGTAAAGAAGCAATGAAGGCGTTGTGATTGAGCAAAAGCGTGTTGTTTGCCTGTATGTACTTTGATAGTAAATGTCTTAGCCAATACGAATATCGAGACATGTACGTGACGTAACATAACATTTGGTCTGTATTTGGACATTTTTTTGGGTCCACTGTCCACATAAGACGAAGTCAGACCATTAGAAATTTAGAATCTCTTGCAGAATAGTGAAGATACGATTTTCTTTAGTTGTATGTCAAAAAGATCTCTACCGACACAGAAAGAGAAAGAGAGGTACGACGAAGATATCTCCATGCTTAAAATTGTTGGCACAAGAGAAATGATAAAATTATACAGAAATTAATAAATGGGCCTTCAAGGCATTGCCACATCCCTTACACACATGTGGCTATACAGTTAAGACTCAGGTGGACAGTTAAACCAATTTAGTTTCAATCAAATCAAACCGGAAACCGGTTTCTTTAATTATTAATTTTATTAGTAAAAACATAAAATATAATATATTGTAAGTTACAATCTATTGTAGGCCGGTCCAAGAGATTTATGGAGATCGAGATTGATAGCCTGATGATATGAGATTTGAGATGATTAAAAGATCTAATGGATAAGGATTAATTTTGTTATCGATCTCAGGATTAGTGTTGTAAACGTTGAAAATCCCTAATATATTATTTGAAAAACTTTTTAACAGAATAATTTTATACTGACGTATTAATAACAAAAATATCATATTGTATCATCATTATATCGAGTTTCAAATTAAATATATAAAATAGTTTAAATTACTATAATAATTACAATATATACCACTAATATTAATTTGGTTAGAGAATAAATATAGTTTATTCAACTAACCAAAAAATACTATTACATTTGCAAAAACAATAATTTTTATTTGTTTAAATTTTTTATATGTTAATTAATAAAAAATTTCAAATAAATAATAGATTTAAGTTACTACTGTAATTCCTAATATATTATTTAAAAAACATTTTAAGAAAATAACATTACTACGTGTTATTAACAGAAATACGATGCTGACATGTCATCATTACAATAAATTTCAAATAAATATATAAATGAATTTAACTTATTAGAATAATTATATTTATACCATTTTATCTTGGTTAGAGAATTAATGTATTTTTATTAAACTAACAAAAAATAGTATTAAATTCGTAAAAAATAATTAATTTTCTTTTCTTAATTTATATATATATATATAAATTAATGTTAAAAGTAATTTTAAATAAAATTTAAAATTATATAAATATTTAATTTAGATTTACTAATTAAATATAATTTATAAATATTTTTTCCCATGACGTGAGTATAAATCGAGTGAATGTATTATTTATGACAAACGAACAAATTATCTATTTGATTTTGGTTTAATTGGATTTGGACAATATAAAATAAATCAGATACAACGGAACGACGTCGTAATGAACCTGGGCAAATAATGCCAAGGTCAGTTCCGTAAATGAGCAGTTTTAAAAAAAATTACCGGCTCAAATCAATGGCTTCCCGGACCCGTTCACAAAGCGTCGGACTCCCCCATTATCGTAACGCCGTCTCCCCCTTGCCCAGCCTCGGTCAAGATCCAACGGAGGAGGATTCTTCTGTAAGTCTATTCTCCTCGCCTTGCCTTTGTTACCTTCTCACTTCTCAGGCTCCCGATTTGGTCGGTGAGACAGTGCTCACCAATTTCTGGGAACTGATTCACCTGCTTTTGACATTGCTGTCGCTTATGGTTTGTTTAGCCGTATGAATGTGGAATCCGCTGCTGATTTAAGGATGAGGCGTGTAGATGAGTCTCCGTTGGCTTATGTATTTAGAATCTTCCAGGTTTTCGTCGGTTTTTGACCAAGAGTTAGAGGATTCGTGTATTTTGTTGATTTAAGAGTCATTCATTTAATGTGACTGCTCGTGCTTCTGAGTCATTTGTTGTTGAAAGCGAATCCGAAGAATCGTCTGAATATGGTAAAATCAATCAAGTCCAAGTATGGAATTCGTGAAGAGGTTTGGCCTCTTCGAGAACCATATAAGGATTATGTTATCCAAGCTAAAGCTTATCAACAAAAGCAGGAAACCATAAAGGTATATTACTATGATCTCTGTCTTTTTTTAATGCTCATATGCTATAGTTATGCTGTTGAGACCTCAGGCTCTTAGCATAATATGATTATGGAGTGAGCTAATGTGACACATTTTCTCTTAAGCATTTGTTGGTTTAAGGGATTTCTCCATATCTGTTATATAGCTTCAGAATATAAGGAACTCAAAACCATTGAAGGCATCTAAACTAGCATTTTGCAGAGTCGAATTTTTCTTACACCTGTTTTGTTACTGCAGAAACTTAGGCAGAAGGCCGCATTCAAAAATCCAGATGAATTTAACTTTAAGATGATCAACAATTGGTAGAGTTCATAAACCAAAGTAATCATATGAAATTCCTTGTTTTTCTTTCTGTTTCAGTATTTATCTTGTACTTACCTTCACATCATTTTTCTGATCTTTGCTAAAGTTTATATTTTATAGTTTTTTTTTTATCTCTAGAATATGCATAACGTTGTGTAGATGGGACATTTTTGTTTAGTTAAAGCTCTTTGTTGCATATTTGGAAAAGTTTTGCTAAGGTGATCGATGAGTTTTGGATGCACGGAGGTGATGTTTTACATTTAACACAACTCCAAATATACTATTGTGTTTATTTTCGATTTTAAATTTATTTTATTTGGTGACAAATTTTTTTATATTAAATAATAAATTATATTTCTAAAGTTTTCAAGTATCAAAATCAAAATTTAAATTATTTATTATTATGTAACAAAAATTTAACTGACAAAAATTTGTGAATATTTGATGTTTGGATATTTGTAATGTTCAAATCCAAATAATTAATAAACACATTTAAATTTCAGTATTATAAAATTTCAAAATAGTCGTGATTGTTATAAAATATTTTTTTTTATCAAACTCTAGAGTGTTTTGCTTTTTTGGATTTACTCTAAAGTAAAGAGAAGTTAAATGTTTTTGTACAATTGCCGTTTTGGTGTAAGTTTTAATGTTGAATTAAATCTTAAGTATTATAGAAGAAAACCTCTCTTTAGCATAAAACACATGTCACTCATGGTTTATGATAATTGTTATTTTTACTATAAAGAACAAAGTTTTTTTAATTATTTTAAATAATCATGAAAGTTAGTAATTAGTTATATAAAAAATTAAAACAGTTAGAGGCGTAAAACACATGTCACTAATGTTTTAAGATATGGGTTATCATTACAACTAATTAATTTAATAGAAATACCTTAAAATAAGTCACAATTGCTTTCGATTATATTATAATAATTTGTTTTCCAAAAATATTATTAAAATTTTATGTTTTTAAAAGATTACAAAAATTAAAAATAATTTTTGAAATTTAAATTTATTAGTTTAGATTTAGAATTTATGGTTTATTTTTACGTTTTAAAGTTTAATTATAATTTATGCAATTTTGGAAAAAAATTGTTATTTTTATAAAATAAAATTATTAATGGTTTTTAAAAAAAACATTTTTTGTGATGGTATGAAAATTTCTTGTAATTTAATCTCAAATATTAACTTGACAAAAAATAAAGAACACTAAGAACTATTGATAAAACAAAATTTATATGACAGATGTGTTATAAAAGAAGAATATATGTATATATAATCATTTTTTAAATTTTTATTCTAAATTTAACATTTCAAATTTAAAATTTTAGAATAGTATAAATTATTTTATAAAAATACATATTTATTATGAATAAATTATAAATATAATTAAAATTTTATATTTGATTTTTTTTAATTTAGAGTATAAATTTTCATTAAATTTCTATAAAAATATTTTAATATTAAATTTGTATTATTTTTAGAAATTTAATAGTGTTACATTTAGAACAAAAAATTTAAAAATATTATTTTAATTTATTGACCTGTTGATATTAATGACCGAATGAAAAACTATAGATTTTTTTTAAAGAGATTTGTAAAATTTTATCGTTTTATATGTTAAAAACTATATAAAAATATGTTGAATTAGTTAATTTAAATTTTTTATATAAAAAGTATAGTTACGCGCAAAAATTCTATTTCAATGCTAATAAACATTAACATTTTAATATGCGTAAAAATTCGGTTAATCATTACTCAAATTACATTACTTTTTACATCAATCATCATGATATTACTTAAATAATAGATATTAACCTATGGTCTCAACAATCTTAACCGTATTTTTAAAAACATCAATCTGAACAAAACTAAACTATTAATCGGAAAAAATTAAACTATTAATCGGAAAAACTAAAGTATTAATCGGAAAAAACTAACCTATTAATCGGAAAAAGTAAACTATTAATCGGAAAAAACTAAATTATTAATCGGAAAAAACTAAACTATTAATCGGAAAAAACTCAACTATTAATCGGAAAAAACTCAACTATTAATCAGAAAAAAACTAAACTATTAATCGGAAAAAACTAAACTATTAATCGAAAAAAAACTAAACTATTAATCGGAAAAAACTAAACTATTAATCGAAAAAAACTAAACTATTAATCAGAAAAAACTAAACTATTAATCGAAAAAAACTAAACTATTAATCGGAAAAAACTAAACTATTAATCGGGACATATATAAAAAAAACAAGTAAAAAGAAAATGGTAATTTTGTGGAAGAAATCATAATTTCATTCTAAGAAGAAGAAAAAGGCAAATATATAATGTACCGTACAAAGGAGGTGATTGTTGCTCTCTTACGATTACAATGAGCCTATAATATGAGCTCTTGTTTCAACACCGCTCTTCTCGTCTCTCTTCACCCTCATTCCCCAATTCCTCAATTTCTTCCTGCTTTCTCTGTCGCTCGGAATAAGGGAAGAGAAAGTTCTTCTTTTTGTTCCTAAGGAGATCACTTTAAGGTGTTTTTGATTATACTCTTTTTTTTTGTGTGTTAAACAAACAGTTTTTTTCTCGGCTCTTCGCTTGAATTCTCTCCCCACCATCATCACTCCTTCACTATTATTTTTGATTTCCAGTGGAGTTCTGTGAATTGGATTGGAATAGTAAGACCAGAGATTTTGTTTCTATAGGCCCCCTCGTTGCTTATCTATCGAAGGGTTTTGTCGTCAGAAACCGGCGAGCATTCTCGTTCTCATTCTCAGTTCTCTCGGTTTGTTGAATTTGGTTTCTAGTGTATTAGCAATGTGGTTTTAATTTTGGAGCTATTGGGTATCTAAATCTGCCAAATTGGGGAGTTCTTTGATCGTTTCTTTCTTTTTGTTATACAGGTTTGGATTTTGTATGCGGAGGATCAGTGTGATGATGATTTGATTATTGTAGCTGCCAGAGTATATCTCAAATAGAGTGTACATATACATCCGATCAAGACATGAGTCGTAGGGTTCGTCAGAGAGTGGAGAAAAATGAAAGGAATAAGGTTGATTCACCAAGTTATCTTGTGATTGGCGATGAGGATTTAGCACCTAAGGTTCAAGAGTATGTGGATTGGACTAGGTTGCCTTATGACACAGTCATTCATCTGTTTACTCGATTGAATTATCGCGATCGAGCTAGCTTAGCATCGACCTGTATGACATGGAGAAGCCTTGGTGCTTCTTCTTGCTTGTGGAGTTCATTGGATCTTCGCGCCCACAAGTTTGATCTTTCAATGGCAGCCTCTCTTTCAACTAGGTGTGCTAATCTTCAGAAGGCTCGGTTTCGGGGTGTTGACTCTGCTGATGCCATAATTCATCTCAAAGCAAGGAATCTGCGTGAAATAAGTGGCGACTATTGTAGGAAGATAACAGACGCTACATTGTCTATGATTGCGGCACGCCATGAATCTCTTGAGAGCCTCCAACTTGGACCAGACTTCTGTGAGAGGATCACTAGTGAGGCTATAAAAGTCATAGCCTTTTGTTGTCCAAAACTTAAAAAGCTTCGGCTTTCTGGAATGAGAGATGTTAATTCGGAGGCAATTGAATCTTTGGCCAAACATTGCCCACAGCTCAGTGATCTTGGATTCTTAGATTTCCTGAACATTAACGAAGAAGCGTTGGGAAAAGTGGTATCTGTTCGCTACCTCTCTGTTGCTGGGACATCAAACATAAACTGGAAAGTTGCAACAGAAAATTGGGAGAAGCTTCCGAAATTAACCGCTTTGGATGTCTCGAGAACCAGCATTGACCACATTGCAGTTTCCAGGTTGATGGAATCATCGCAGAGCTTGAAAGTTTTGTGTGCTTTAAACTGCCCTTTTCTCGAAGAGGATAAAAGTTTCACCTCCAATAGATTCAAAGGAAAGGTCTTGCTTGGTCTGTTTAACGACACTTTTGATGGGCTAGCTTCTATATTTTCTTTTAAGTCAAAGAAACCAGAGGATATATTTTCTTACTGGAGAAATTTGATAAACAAGGATAAAAGCATTGACGAAATAATGTGTTGGATTGAGTGGATCATTTCTCATACGCTTCTACGAATGGCAGAGAGCAATTCACAAGGATTGAATGATTTCTGGCTGAATCAGGGAGCTACGTTGCTTCTCAGTTTAATGCAAAGCGCACAAGAGGATGTCCAAGAGAGAGCAGCCACAGGACTGGCTACTTTCATTGTTGTCGATGATCAGAATGCTAGTATAGACTGTGGAAGAGCCGAAGCAGTTATGCGAGAAGGAGGTATCCGACTTCTGCTAAAACTTGCTAATTCTTGGCGAGAAGGTCTCCAATCAGAAGCTGCAAAGGCTATTGCAAACTTGTCGGTAAATGCTAAAGTTGCAAAGGCTGTTGCTGAAGAAGGAGGGATCAATGTTCTTGCTGGTTTGGCAAAGTCTATGAATAGACTTGTGGCTGAAGAAGCTGCTGGTGGACTATGGAATCTCTCTGTTGGAGAAGAGCACAAGGTAATGGGTTCCCTTGTAAAGGGTTAAACACGCACGAACGTTTTGTTCTTTAACTAACATTGTGGTTCCTTGTTTATTTTCTATTAGAACGCGATTGCTCAAGCTGGAGGAGTGAAGGCGTTAGTCGAGCTAATCTTTAGATGGCCAAATGGCTGTGATGGAGTTCTGGTACAAGCTTGCCACCTTTCAAGCCTCACATTTGTTTTGGAAATATTCAAAACTATTATTTCCGGCAAAGCATTATCGCGATTTTCATCTGAAATGATTCATTATCAGAACCAGCACTTGCATGTTCACACGCCGATTTGTAATAGTACTCTTTAGTTCATCGTTTTGTGGTGCTAGTTACCATAATATCTAGTGTTACGTTATTATATTGGGTTCTTTCTAAAAGGAGAAATCTACCCTTTTCGTCTGATTAGGAACGTGCTGCTGGGGCTTTAGCGAATTTGGCAGCAGACGATAAATGCAGCATGGAAGTTGCAAGAGCAGGAGGTGTGCATGCCTTGGTGATGCTAGCTCGGAATTGCAAGTATGAAGGAGCACAAGAACAGGTACTTCCTCGTTTTCGAATGCACCTCGTCATATTTTTATCGATGCTAGGGATTATCTGAATTGAGTTTGTGACAATTGTATTTTTTTTTCAGGCGGCTCGTGCTTTGGCGAATCTGGCTGCTCATGGTGACAGCAACAATAATAATGCTGCTGTTGGACAAGAGGCTGGTGCATTAGAATCTCTTGTTCAACTTACGCAATCTCCTCATGAAGGTGTTAAACAGGAAGCTGCTGGTGCTCTTTGGAATTTGTCATTCAATGACAAGAATCGAGAATCCATTGCTGCATGTGGTGGTGTTGAAGCTTTGGTATTATGTTTTCTTTTTGTTTCTGTTTCTAAATTTTCCATATGTGTTTCAGCATCATTATCACTTGTTTCTGAATATATACTAGGTGGCACTTGCCAAGTCTTGTTCAAATGCATCCACAGCTCTTCAAGAGAGAGCAGCTGGTGCTCTTTGGGGTGTATCAGTCTCAGAAGCAAACAGGTGCAATCATTTGGATTTTTTATTTAATTATATATTTCTGCGTGCGTGCCTGTATTAATGCAGCAGCTTCCTAGCTCCATCAATGCAAAAGCGGTTTACGTAAAACCTTACTAATAGCCCTTCAATTTTATTTCTTCTTTATTTTTTGTTGTTTTTCTCCAGCATTGCAATTGGACATGAAGGTGGTATTCCGCCTCTAATTGCTCTTGCACGATCAGAAGCTGAGGTAAAACGTTTTTGTTTCCTTATACGTTCGCATGTCCCTGTCTTTTGGGTTAACCTGTTCTATCTTTTAACTTTTCCAGGATGTACATGAAACTGCTGCTGGAGCTCTTTGGAATCTTGCTTTTAATCCTGGTAATGCTCTCCGCATTGTGGCAGAAGGAGGAGTTACAGCACTTGTTCACCTTTGTACATCTTCTGTTTCCAAGATGGCTCGTTTTATGGCGGCATTAGCATTAGCATACGTTTTTGATGGAAGGTATTCAGAGCTTAAATCATGTTCACATTCAAGATAATTTCTCCATTATGCTAAGTCTGACTTTGATCTTAGCTATCTTCACAGGATGGATGAGTATGCGATGATAGGGACTTCATTTGAAAGTACATATAAAAGTTTTAGCTTAGATGGTGCTCGAGTAATGGCTCTTAAACACATT
The DNA here is from genome assembly GCA_018901935.1 of Pugionium cornutum. Lineage (NCBI taxonomy): Eukaryota > Viridiplantae > Streptophyta > Magnoliopsida > Brassicales > Brassicaceae > Pugionium > Pugionium cornutum. The sequence continues at coordinate 1,059,104 of CM032157.1, forward strand.
GAAGCGTTTATTACAACTTTCATAGAACCCCAAATCTTTGCAGCTGCTGCTTTATCATCTGCTCCATCTATGTTAGCACAAGTCTCAGAAAAAGCTCTAATCCCAGAAGCTGGTCACTTGAGATGCAGTGGTTCCGAAATTGGAAGATTTGTTAGCATGTTGCGGAACCCTTCTTCTATACTCAAAGCATGTGCAGCTTTTGCGCTTCTCCAGGTATTTCTGTGTGTTGAAACGATTTGTTTGTGTGCTTTTGCATTTCAGTACTAACTGAAGAAATTGCAGTTTACAATACCTGGAGGTCGTCATGCCATGCATCACGCAAGGTTGATGCAGAACGCTGGAGAAGCAAGAGTCTTGCGTTCTGCAGCTGCAGCTGCGAATATGTCTCGTGAGGCTAAGATCTTTGCGAAAATTGTGCTTCGAAATCTTGAGTATCACCAGGTAGAATCTTCAAAAGGAAAGTAAGTTTCTTATAATAGGATTCGAATAGCGATAGAGTATTTCTGTCGAGCCAGAGCATAGAATTAGGCTGCTGCTGCAAACCTTCCATAAGACTGACCATGTTTGATTCGGATTAAAGACAGAAAGGTGTTGTTACATATATATACATGTGGGAAAATGTTTCTTATTTCGTTTGAATCAACGGACCTTAGGAATCATTGGTGTTCTTCATCCTTTTGTTCTTCATCCTTTTTTAGACTGTCCATTTATATATATCTGACATTTTATCATAAATATAGGAGTCTTTTGAGATGGATTTTGCAACACTTTCCTTGTTTTATCTTCAAGTTACAAACTTATCACGTAACAATTGTGTTTAGTAAGAAAACAAACAACATAGAACATTAGATTCAGACATGACGCAGCACAAGCTGCAGCTGATCCATATCCGGAGTAATCAGATCCATATCCGGAGTAATCAGATCCATAATGAAGTTACCTACACTTGGAAGCCATTGTTGTGAGGAAGAATCAGAAACCACCATCGTTGCAGCTGATGATGATGCTTTGTCATTGAGGTATGGCACTATATGCTTCTTCATGTCTCCATGTGATATCTGAAACTTATCAATGAACCGAGGCGATGATTAAAGAGTCTGACTACCTCTTCATGAAAAGAATGGAAGCAGAAGGGGATCTGAAAAGACCCATCAGGATAATATCCAAACCATGATGCCAAAATTTCAGAGGAGAAAGGAATTGAAGCATGAGGACCCGCTACCGATACAAAATTCTTAACCTATTAACCACCATTCCCTTTCATATTTACATATCAAACAAGAATAAACCAATCATGTTACCCTGAGAAAGCCCCACAATGCTGTAACCATCACTAAGCTCAGGCATACTTTTCACCTATAGTATTTAACATACATAATGTAAATGATTTCCAAAAGCCAATATTAGCAAACACTTGATGCAGTTCATCTGACCTTCTCACAAACAACCGCTGTCTGCAAAACACACACACACACAAAAAGGGACCAAAAATCAGAACTTTAAATTTTTTTCCGGTGTATACTCATATAAGCACCATTCTTGTGAAATCACCTGATCAAGGAGGGGCATGGTCCATGAGTCCCATGAGCCATTCCCAATCTCCCTGAAACACAATGGATTGATAACTTAGCACAAATTTGAGCCATATGTTTGTAGTAAATAAAAGAGGAGATAGGACGTACAAGCAATATCCTTGAGAACCAGACCAATCACTTAAAAGCTCTGTGAAATGTTTCACTCCTGCATTACTGCATTTATCTCCAATTCCTGAGAAAGCAAAAAAATCATTCACTTTTTCCAGAGATTTGGGAAATCGAAAACCTAAAGACACTTGCAACATAAACACTCTTCAGTAAGAAAGAGCAAATATGGATATAAATTAGAATGATTATTTTACCAATAAGAGCATGATTATCTTCCAAGTATCCATTAAAAAAAAGATCCAGTAACGAAAAAAAAGGAGAAATTCAGATTACCATGCAAAACTATGAAAGGAACAGAAGAAGCAAGTGGGACGAAAATGTAAATTAGGGCAAAAATAATTGCTGTCCTACAATAAGCCATTTTTTCCTGTAATTAAGAGAACAAACTGAAGAAGGTTTAATTTAGGGTTTATTGACAGAGAAAAATATACAAAAAACATACATATAAACAGATTCATAAAACTCCGGTACCCAAACAAAATCCGACGGCGAAGTTAGTTTCGTCGCCAACTGGATTTGATATTTCTCTGGAAGGATCGCAGATAATTTATTTAATGTTTGTTGTTCGATGAGATAAACTTTTGTGTAGTTTCCTTATCAACAGTGACGCAGGTGTGAACCACGCGCTACTGATTTAGTTGACTTTTTAGCCTTTCGGTTGGAATGGATTCTGCAGTACACGCGTCGACCAAGCGCGTGGGGTTAATTCTGTCAATAGCAATTTGCAGGTTCGTCTTTGTGTGTAAAAGCAAATGAGAACCAAACATACTTAAGGTTTCAATGATTTTTTCTTCTCTCGCTTGCAAATCCCAAGCCAAGAATTTGAGACTTCACAATAAACATATTTTAAATATAACGTTATTAGTTTTGTAATTGCATAAAAGTGTAGTTACGTCATCCGTACTAACGTTGTTTGTTTCATCATCGTAAATTTTTGCGATTAAACACTGCGGTCGAACGCAAAAAACTATGGTAAAATTTTTTATCCGGTATAGAATTGTAACGTTTATGATCAAAAAATTATGATAGAATATACGGCGATAACTTATAATGATCAAACGAACAATAATAGTACAGTGTTTAACCGCATGTCGATACTGCAAACGCTTCGGTAGACAAACAAACAACACATATAATTAAGAGTATAATATTATTCTTTTTACATTAGGTTGTATTTGTTGTATTATTAAGTAAATTCGACTTAAAATAAAACCCAAAAAAATCTATTAGATCCAATAATTGTAATAAGAACGTATGGACTTGCAATCTAAATGCCATATCCTTATATATGTAATCAGAGTCAGTCCTGGAACCAAGCGGAACAAGTCCGTGCTTGCGGCCTTTCATATTTTTTTTAAAGAATCGGCTTTCATTCTGAAAATATTCTGATAAAATAATGTAAAACGATCATTTTTTCTTTTTTGTTTGCGGCCTTTTTAAACTCAGAGTCGGCCCTGTATGTAATTACTGTTTACAAATTTATACTCCTTCACGAACCTGAACAACAAAATTTTATCCTCATGATGAATGGAGAAAGACAAAAACCAGATTGGTGAAGGAGCAGGTCGGGTCTGGGCCCAAACAAATCAAGTACGTGTTTGCGGTTTTTAATATTAATATAAAAAATTAGCGTTTATTTTAAAGGTACTCTTAACACAATAGTAAATAAAAATAAAATGATTCCTTGAGTTTTTCAGTTCGAGTTCTTATAACAATATAATTTTTTAAAAATTAGAACGATCTACTTTTTTGTAATATAAAATGGCCCATTATTTTTTTGTGTTTGCCGCCTTGTTAAATTTAGAACTGACTTTATGAGTATATATAAAATTGTAAATCGTTAACCTATTAATGGAGAGAGACCAAAAGCAAAACCCATCAATTAATATCCATGAAAGATTACAATAAAGCAAAACCCATCAATTAATAGGCATGAAAGGTAACAATAAAGCAAAACCCATCAATTAATATGCATGAAAGATAACAATATGCGACGTTTTTCTACCAAAATGAATGTCAATATCAAGAAGAATAGTATATACATAGGGAAAAAGATAAAACATGAAAAAGAATAAAGCAGATATTAAATTGTTAACAATCTAAAGATCATTTTAGCCAAAATTTCAGCATTGCAGCTGATTCGATTTCCCCTTCAATGTCTGAAGTTCTCTCATTCCCCAAAATTCATTAGAAAAAAATAGAAAATGAGATAGTTGCTATTTCTATGTTCTTTATTGTTCACTATCATCATAAAAAACCCACAAACATTGCAAGTGGTATCTTCGGTTTTCAGCAACTTGTGTACAGTTAATAGAAGACAGAGACTGGTAAATCTGGCAACCGAATATTAGAGTGGAATGTCTAAAAACAAAAACAAAAGGAATATGACCCATTCATTCATTCAATAATCCATTACGAATTAGAGGCTTTTTGATCCTTAAATAGGTGAGAACAATTTATGAAATAAATAAAAGTCTGATTTGTCAAAAGTGAGAACAGTTTTGAGGTGGGTTGTATTAGGCGATGGATGATGATAAGTCTTTTGGAACAAAAGTGATTGGTAAAGAAACCTCAAAGCCAAGAAAAAGCATGTGGCTTTGTTGTGTTACTTTAAGAGACTTATTCAAAGAGAGAAAATAATACTTTTAACCATCTTCTTTATCGCTGCTATTATCATCGTGGACATTAGATTCCACCAAGAGTTATTTTTATTAAATTGAATAGTTGTTTTGTTGAATGATTTGATTAACAGAAGTATTACAGTAAGTAAAGGTTCTGGTAATGGTTTAATAATAGTGTCAGAAACTGTCGAATTAATTTGTTATACCATAAGTTTTTAATTTTGAAGTAACAAATAAAGTAACCGAAAGGTAAAGATTAATCCACGTTAATGACAGTTTAATCAGTCGAGGGAAATATATTTATTTTGTCGGTTATGTTTTCCGATAAATATGAGAAATTTGAGTACAGTGTAGTGTAGACTGATAGAGTGGAAATTCTGGAAACAGCTGTATAACTTTCTCTCTTTTGAGTCTTTTTGTATGACTTTGTTTTGAGCCGACGTGAGCTCACGCGCCACCGTAACAATACTTTAGGTGAAGACATGGGATGTGCGGCGTCTAAGCTCGATAGCGAGGATACTGTTCGGCGGTGTAAGGATCGTCGCCGTCTGATGAAGGAAGCTGTCTATGCTCGTCATCATCTCGCCGTTGCTCACGCTGATTACTGTCGATCCCTTCGTCTCACTGGATCTGCTCTTTCCTCTTTTGCTGCCGGTGAGCCTCTATCTGTGTCGGATCAGACGCCGGCAGTTTTCCTTCATCCTCCTCCATCTCCTTCTTCTGATATATCGACGGCTAACCTTATCCCTCCACGTGTTCCGGCGTCGACTGCTCCTCCTTCTGGTCATCCTCCTCCTCCAGTGTCTCCTTCCGTTGCCAGTAGTAAGCACAAGCAGCCTCCAATCATGTCCACCTCTTCCAATCGACGCAGGAAACAGCAACCCAAACCCAAGCTACCTCATATTCTCTCGGAATCAAGCTATTCGTCTTCTCCGAGGAGTGACAGATCCAATTTCATGCCGAATATCTATCCCAGTGCTTACCAGAATTCAACGTACTCAGCTACTCCCTCCCATGCTTCCTCCGTCTGGAACTGGGAGAATTTCTACCCTCCTTCCCCTCCCGATTCCGATTTCTTCGATAGGAAGGCTCAAGAGAGGAAACAGAAACCCGAGAATCGCTTCAGCGATCTCGCCGACGGCGATGATACCGAAACAGAAAGGTCAGAGTATGATTTTTTCCACGCGGCTAAACAGAAGCAGTTCGAATCAATAAATAGTACGGTGGAGGAGGAGGAGGAGGAGGAGGAGGAGACGGAAAGAGAGGAAGTACAGTGTAGCGAATGGGACGTTCACGATCATTACAGCACTACGAGCTCCTCGGATGCCACGGAGGAGGAGGAAGATGGCGATAGGGAGTCAATTTCCGAGATCGGGACACGCTCCGAATTAGGATCGACGGTGAGAACTAATTCGATGCGTCGGAACCACCAGCCACTTTCACCAATGCCGCAAGAGTACGGCAGCGCTGAACAAGGACGATACGACAAAGCAGATGATGCGACTATACCTTCCGGTAGCTATAGAGGCGGAGGAGAGATCGCCGACATGAAGGTGGTGGTTAGGCATAGGGATTTGAAAGAAATCGTTGATGCGATCAAAGAGAATTTTGACAAGGCGGCGGCCGCAGGGGACCAAGTATCTCAGATGCTTGAGCTCGGCAGAGCTCAGCTTGATCGAAGTTTCAGCCAATTGAAGAGTAAGTTGGAATTTGTTTCGTTCTGTTCTTGACCAACTTGGATTTATCTACGTTTTGATGAAATTGAATTGGTGGCATTCTTTTTCACAAAATTGATTTGGTTTCTCCATTTTTGAATTTTGTTTGTCAGAAACGGTGATTCATTCAAGTAGCATATTAAGCAACCTGAGCTCAACATGGACCTCAAAACCGCCATTGGCAGTCAAGTACAGGCTAGACACGACTGCATTGGATCAAACAAACAGTCCAAAGAGCCTTTGTTCCACTCTTGACCGTCTCTTGGCATGGGAGAAGAAGATGTATGAAGAAATCAAGGTCTCTTACAGTTTGTCCAAATCAAAGCCCTTGGAAGGACTTTTACTTTTGATGAATCTTACCATTCGGTTGTTGGTAATGATGATTTACAGGCTAGAGAAGGCGTGAAGATTGAGCACGAAAAGAAGTTATCACAACTTCAAAGCCAAGAGTATAAAGGGGAGGATGAAGCTAAGCTAGACAAGACAAAGTCCTCTATAACGAGGTTACAGTCTCTGATAATTGTAACATCTCAAGCTGTTACAACCACATCTACTGCCATAATCCGTCTTCGTGATACCGACCTTGTTCCTCAACTCGTTGAACTCTGTCATGGGTACGTTTCCTCTATCTAAATAAGCGGATCACCCGCTTTTTGATGATGTTATCTGTGATCCAACAGTTTTCTTGAATTTGACAGTTTTAGCAAGCAATCATTGTTTAACCCATTTTGTTTCTTAAAGTTAGTATACTATTCACCTCCACCTACTTGTCATATCTTTAAAAGGATCTCGTGGACTCAATCAGTAGGTAAACAATTATGAGACCATGCTTTTTAGAATTATGTGGTCCTTGATAATGATATGCTTAGAGTGGGACAAAAAGTTTCCTTACCTCTCTTATCTATTGTTACACAGTTTAGTTCTTAGCTTTTCAAGTTTTATAGCTTATCCTGTTAAAGTAACTAGTTAACTGCTGAAATTGGTAATCATGTCTCAAAGTTAGAGGCAATAACCTTATGGGTTAGGCTTATCTTATAATATCTACTTTCAACAGAGGTAAATGTCTTCTGTTTACTGTTATTCTCTATGTGAATTATGTAATCATTTTGAGACGTTTTGTTGGACAAAATCATAATAAGGCAATGAACTAAAAGTTAGGAGACGTTAATCACTCTGTGTTTTTTACCTAATGCAGCTTTATGTACATGTGGAGAGCCATGCACCAAGTCCACGAGACTCAGAATAGCATCGTGCAGCAAGTTCGAGGGCTCATCAACAGATCAGGCAAAGGCCAATCAACCTCTGAGCTACACCGACAAGCGACGCGGGACTTAGAATCAGCTGTCTCATCTTGGCACTCCAGTTTCAGTCATCTTATCAAATTCCAACGTGACTTCATACACTCAGTTCACGCCTGGTTCAAGCTAACCCTTCTTCCTGTCTGCCAAGAAGATACCGCTGCCAATACTCATAAAGAGCCAATTGAAGCTTACGGCTTCTGTGATGAGTGGAAACTCGCTCTAGACCGTGTTCCAGATACAGTCGCATCAGAAGCAATCAAGAGCTTCATCAACGTAGTGCATGTGATATCTCTGAAACAAGCTGATGAACACAAGATAAAGAAAAGAACAGATACAGCATCAAAAGAGCTCGAGAAGAAAGCTTCGACGCTTAGAAACCTAGAGAGGAAATATTACCAGTCATACTCAATGGTGGGTATGGGTTTACCGGATTCAGGACCTGATAACCAACACATGTTAGACGCTCGAGACCCGCTAAGGGATAAAAAATCAGAGCTTGCGGATTGCCAAAGGAGAGTAGAGGAAGAGATGGTGAAACATTCAAAGGCTATAGAAGTGACTAGAGCCATGACTCTCAATAATCTACAGACAGGGTTGCCTGGTGTGTTTCAAGCTTTAACAAGTTTCTCTGCTTTGTTCATGGAATCTCTTCAAACGGTGTGCACACGTTCATACTCTATCAAATAGGACACTATATTATGTATATTGGTATTCTTACAGTGCAAAAGCTTCAATTCGTTGAATTTTGAAGTACTTCTGCTACCAAAAAAGAAATTGTTTGTTCTAACTTTTTTTGTCCTGGATCATCTCTTTCAACAGTGTGATGTCTGTTGTCATTAATTTGTTGGTTATGGAAAATGTTTTGAGAAAATGAAAGGGTACAACTGTAAGCAAACGTTTTCATGTCTCCATTGGATTCTTGCCTCTGGAGTTGGGAATCTGACAACTCTGCATATGTTGTCTGAAAGTGAAGCCACATGATTTTGTGATTTACAGAATCTTCTTCTGTCCCTACCAAAATCCGATAAACCACAACCTCTTGTCTTTTATCCTTAATTTAGTTACCGTGTGAGAGCTTAGAAGATTCACACAACAAAAGTTGAAGCCCAATCTTGTGACGACATTCCACTTCTTTTTGTGATGAAAGGGACTTAGGCGTTCCGATATCATCCGTCTCAAAACTTTAATCGATACTCAAGAAATATGGAAGCTTATCAGCATGTCAAAATATAATATATATACTAGATTTGTTTTTTTGGGTATAAAGGGGCAACACCATAAATAATAAACAAATCAAGGGTAAGGTTAGACCTGTCAATTTGGTTCATTATCCACGGGTTCCGTCCCGTTTGACCCGCTGCGGGGCGGGTACGGATCGTAGTAAAAAAAAAAAATTATATGCGGAGCGGATGCGGATCGAAGTTTTGGTATAACGGGGTGGGTGCGAGTTTCATTTTACTATTTTACGGGTGGTGGATACCCGCAAATTTTGGGTCAAAATCATTTGACCAAAATTTAAACCAATTTAATTATAAATTAATTTAATTTTAAACCAATTTAATATCAAATTTGATATTCAAAATTTATATAATTTGATGTTTTAAAAATTGAATTTCGATATATTTGATGTATTAATTTTAGATTTATTATCATTTGGATTTATTTTAATTAAATATTTTTTAAAAATTTTAAAAACGAAGTGAGTCGCGGGTCACCCGCAAATCCGCTAGATTAATGCAGGGCGGATGCAGATTTTAAAAAAAATGATTTGCGGATTTTACAGGTAAAAAGATTTTTTGAAAAACAATCTTTAACCCGCCGTGAGGCGGGTCATGTGGGGCGAGTCCGACTTGCTTTACAGCACTAGGTAAGGTGTATTTACGAAACCCTCACAGTTCATAACCGTATTTACGAAACAAAATGAAAGTAAAACCATAAATATGGACTTATCAGAGGGCAAATGTGTAAATATGGACTAATAATAGAACAAAATAACATTTACGGAATAAACTGAGGGAAAAAAAGGTATTAACGAGCAAACATTCTTAAATACATAAATACGAAACAGTAAAAGGACAAAATGATAAATACAAAGCAATCCAAGTGTAAAACGATAAATACAAAGCAGTCAGAGGCTAAAAACGATAAATATAAAACAGTCTTAGAGTTAAACAATAAATGAAAAGCAGTCAAAGGGTAAAACAATAAATACGTACTAACCAAATGGTACAATAGAAAAATCTCTAATTTAACCCGTTATTGAAAACATTTTTGTATTTACCAATACGAAATAAGTTGAACCGAGTCGGACCAGATTGCATTTTCGATTCATCTTAATAGGTGTGGAAATATTTCAATAATTTACATTTCTCTAGCAGATTTCAGTTTCACACGTTTCTATAATAGCGCTGTTTGTTTGTCTGCCGTAGTGTCTGCGGCAGCGACTTGTAGTCAGACGTTGTGATTAGACGTAATAATATTGTTGTTCGTTTGATCGCTGCAGGTTGTTGCCGCAAGTTGTATCGCAATTGTTTGATCGCAAACGCTATAATTTCACAGCGATTAAAAATTTTGATCGCAGCTTTTTGCGGTCGACCGCAACGTTTGACCACAGAAATCTGCGGCGGTCAAACGAACAATGTTTGGCCACATGATACAGCCACAGGTTCCTGCGGCTACGAAACGAACAAGCCTAATATAACAGCCCTATTTCGAAAATTAGTGGTGAGCGAAATGATTAACTATTATATTATTTTTCTTACCAAAAACTATTATATTATTTTAGTCAAACTAGTAATTATATTATCTTAGGGGATTCTTGTTCTGTCATCATTGACTATTTTGCATTTTCTTTTATGGGATCTCATAGGCAAATTCGAAAAATGGTAATATTATTTTTCAAGAAACACCGTACCGAATCTGTATCTTCGATTACTGGAAAAGAGATTAGAGAACGTGCTACCCATTTTCTCCTATTTTAGAATAATTGCTATGCTTTAATGATTTCATGGTCAAAAACTGCTTATTGCATCTAAACAAAACCCAGAGCATTCTTATAAGCTAAATGCTTAAACGAGTAACATAAATTTGTACCATTTGTATAGTTTTCAAAATACACTTTACTGATAGAATTTTGTTCAACCTAAATTCATTCTAATTCCCAAAGAAGAAAACAAATTAGACTCATGTTATATGGTGAACTTTCAAGTCTATAATAACAATAAATTTCAAACAAATATAAAGAAACAGCCGACGAAAATGATGAATTGAGTTGGCAAATGATCAAGCCACGACCTTTCCAAACATTCCTATTATCAACTCTCTTAGTCAATATAAAGTTTATTGTCTTCCTCATAGCCTCTCTCTCTATATAAATAAAGCTTTTTCTCTCTTTATCTATCTTAATTGGCATTCAATGGGAACAACCGCAGGGGTCGCAATCCTTCTCCTTTTAGCGGCAATCCCTGCTGTCTTGGCAGTGACTTTCCAGGTCGGCGATACCGCTGGTTGGAACAGTGGTGTCGATTACACGACTTGGGTTAGTGGAAAGACTTTCAGAGTCGGTGACACTCTAGGTATATATAAAATGTTTGTTTCGTTCGCTGAATGTAAATTACTTGCTTCACACGAAACCCCTTTTTTCCCAACATAACAAAACTTATGTTAAAGATCTTCACACACTTGTTTTGTTCTACAAGTATTGATTTTTTTGTCCTAACAAGCTTATGATTTTCTGTACAGTGTTCCAGTATGGTCCTTCACACTCGGTGTCCGTGGTGGATAAAGCTGGCTTCGATGGCTGCGACGATAGCAGGGCAATCCAGATCTTCTCCGGCGGGGATACTACGATCGATCTCACAGCAGTAGGAACTATACACTTCATTTGCCCTACTCCAGGTCACTGTCCCGGTGGCATGAAACTCGCTGTTCCCGTGCTTGCCGCCGCTTTATCTCCGGCCACTCCTTCACCACCATCTTCCCCAAGATCTCCACCACCTTCTTCCATTCCTTCTCCACCGCTTGCCCCTCGGTCTCCGCGTAAACCTAAAACACCGCCTCCATCTGCTTCTCCGCCGACCAATGGCACGCCGGAATCAGAGTCATCGACGCCTTCGCCGTCACCATCTACGCCTAACGCGGCGTCTAAGGGAGTTTTGAGCTATGGAATGATTGGGGTCACGATGATATTAATGTACGGTATTATAAGCTAAATTACAGGGTTTATAAAGCATTTTCGCTCTATATTTTTTTTGGAATTGATCTTTTGAACTGCTACATCATCATTTGCTATTGTCTGTAATAAAATGATATTATCTTTCGATACATTTTTGCTTATTGTCAAATTTTGAATTGTTCACATGGTCGTAGACTCGCAGAGTATTTATGATTATACATCATTTATTGCGATGTCAGGTAAATTTTAAGCTGATAACAAATATTTAACAGGTAAATTTTGGTCCATCGCACCATAAATATTAATTAACTAGATTTTGATCCTGGAAAAAATATTTACAAATAATAATTAATTACTTATTTTGTTAATTTAAATCAGATATATATATATAATTTATTTCATATTTAAATTATTTTTTTAATTTTTTAATATTGAATATAAAAATGAAATAGATAATAAATCGGATTATACAAATGGATTTAAATTGTATCTATTTTGGATAAAATTATATATATAATAAATATTTAATTAAATTAAACTTTTGTTTTATATTTTGTTTGACTTTAAATTAAACTTTAAATTTATATTTTGTTTTATATTATATTTACATTTTATGACAAAATATATTGTATGTCGAAATATTAGAAATTTACATATAATATACTCTGTAATGGCAATTTTCGTAAATATTCTAGTAAATTATGTTTTAGATAATATTTATTTTTAAATACTCTAATAATATGACATATCAGCGTGGCATACTTATAAATCACACGCGTAAAATTATTAAAATGATTCTCAAATAATATTATATATATATATATATATATATATAGAATATATAGATATAGATTACACTAAATTAGCTTTGTGAAGGAGAAACCGATCATCTAATTAAAAAGCTGAAAACAATGGATTGTATAAATGCATAGTCAATCTCTTCTCGAGTATGTTTAATTGTAAATTTGTAAATGCTCTAGAACATAATATAGTCATTGGATGATTGAGCACAGTCTTTTCTGGGTATTCTGAGAGTACTGGAAATATAACAAACAAACGTTTTTACAAGCACCACAAGTTAGATAAAACTAACCCCATACGAAAAAAAGAGACTTGAAAATCTGTCTCACAAAAAAAAAAGGAGATAAAAACTCAGTGTTCCAAGTTTCATGGAGCAAGCACTAACTAAAATAAAATAGTAAAAGAAATCGCAGAAGCGATGAGAGAAAATGAAAAGAGAGAGTTTGCTTCTTTTTTTGGGTCTGTTGTTGTTTAAGGCTTTGATATAGAGAGTTTTTGAGGTGTTAGATCGTTCTACTTACAACGTAGTCTTTTGTATGATGTTTGCTATTGACTGAGAAGGTTGTATGATGGTAAATCTTCAAGACGTGTTATGTCTTCAACCATTATCTCTCTCTCCAATTGCCGCCTTGTCGATTTCATTACCGTCTGTGTTTATCCACATATTCACACTATTACCACTTTTACAACATTATTCTTTTGCTTCACTTTAATGTTTTTTTGCCAATATAAAAGCCTTCGTATAGGTTACAGAAATTACTTACGTTAAATTCCATGTATGAAGCGCGCATGGAAAGCCATTGCTGATCCATTAGCTTGAAGGCAATGCAATAAAGAAGGTCAAACGCAGATTCGTTCACTGCTACCAACACAAGTCCAAAGACACACGCTTAGTACTACAACTTGTGACATGAGTACAAGTCATGAATTTTAATCCGCAAAGACTTACCTGAAAGAAATCTCAGAAATGTTTCCCCAACAATACTTCGTGGTTTCACTGTCAATTTGAAGGGTATTAGTTGTTAGTATACTGTTACTGAACATGAGTATCTCAAAAATAGTGGTAACTCAAAATATGGCAAACCCATTCCCTGCTAGAAGATCAAAATTCATGCTATTTTAGCTACTTGTCGCAAGATTGCTGCCTAATGCATGTATGTAGCAGCATGTTCACGAAGGACAAATGTAATCATGGAAAATTATAAATGTGGCTGTACCTGCTTCAAGGTCAAGCATCTGTATGAGCATGAATGTAATATTGATGCCAGCAACAGCAAAGGGATATTCCCATACAGAACGATCCCCGACCTGCTTCCGCAAAAGGTCCTGGAAGGATTTCTACAGGTACAAAAAAGTGGTGTGTCAGAGAATTGAGTGCTGGAACAACTTAAATGGCAACATCATATGTCATGGTAACGACTAAAAACATGTTCAGATACTGTGTCACTACAACTGAAAATTTTAACAGAAAATACAATTTTGAGCATCATTTGCAACTCTTTGTAAAGGCATACCCGGAAATTCCTCGCGAAGTACAACAAGTTTTCAAGAGATATGAAACCACCACCCCTGCCAGATGTTCCAATGTAAGTCAGCTGAAGTGTATAAATCTAAGGATAATGACAAGCGACATTACCTAAAATCCGTTGATGGATCTTTCCCCTGCCAACCCATTTCCTTCCACTGCTCAGATACAATTCCGTGGAGCTCTTCTTCAGGAAAGGCAAGTTTCCAAAGATCCTTCAGAGCTTCCTACATGCATATGAAGTAGCAACAAATATATTTTTATAACGCAGCAGTTTGACTTATGAAGTTAGCATGGCATCTACTTGATGGAAAATCAATAATCTCATTGTGAGCAGTCCTTACAAACACAACCCCTAAGGAAAGCATACCTGATGCTGAGGTATTGAGCTGTCATAGGCTACATCAATGCGGCTCTGCAACCTCTGCAGGCATTCCTCCTGCAAGCATTGACGATAAGGGTAGAACTTGTAAACTAACTGGAAACACATACCACAAGTCAACTTATAACAGAAGAGAGACAAGCTATCACTATATAGTAAAAAATAAAAAAAGAGGAAGTGGTACCTGAGCAGGCGTTAGATCAAATGAAGGACGGTGGTCGCCATCTCTTCCCTGAGCACAAACACAGGAAAGGCCACGGCCTAACCATGCTGCCGATCCAGCCACAACCTCAGCTGCAATAAATAAAACTATATAAAGTGAGCTTGGATGTCTTTAAATATAGAATTTGATTGCTCATGCAAGAGAGTGACTAGTCAAAAATCATTTAGCTGACTTTAATAGCTTTGGAGATTAAAAAAACTATATTTAACGTCTCTATAATACGTGAGAACCACACCATTCCATTTAAGCATCAGACTTCTACAAATAACACAAGGATGAAATTTTCAAAAGTACTTACTTCCAAACAATAACGGAGCACATACATTAGCTTCGCATTTTTCACAGTCCAAATGGAAGCATTGAAACAACTATAAAAAATTTAGCAACATGCCTTCCATGAAAGCAAACTAGCAATTTAGTGAAAGAGAAATGTAAGGGGACAAATCTGTGGATGACTAATCTCAAGTAAAGAACTCTGATAATTCTTTTGACAGAAATCACGCAAACAAACTGGAACATCCGTTAAAGAGATCTATCGATACTAAAATATAGCACTTACATAGAAGATCCACACACATAGCCCTATGAATTTATCAGAAGAGCAATAAAGGCAAATGGCGAAACATAGATCCGCGACACCAAATCTTAAAAAAGGCAACCGCCAGCGAAGAGAGATGGAGAGAGAGAAAGGTGGAAAAGTGAGCGAGAGAGAGAGTGTGTGTGGTTTATTTAAGAAAAAAAAACGCGTTTCTTCCACAAGAAAAAAAAGAATCCTAATGTACAAATCAGAAATTACCAGAAGAAGAATGGTAAACGTTTCCTCGTTCCAGACCTTGAGAAATCCGTCTGACGGCGACGAACGAGCCTCCTCTATCATCCATCTCTCTCTCTTTTATTCGTTCTCCCGCTTTGCCTCGCCCCAAAATCTCTTCGATCAACCTGTCAGCCAAAAATATACATCAGAAACAAACAAACAATACAGTAATAAAACCAAACAGAACTCTCACAATCTGATCAACACAGAGGCAATGCGAACCACAAAACTTATCCATATCATGAAAAAAACAAACGAACAAATCAACGTCCGAACGACAGAGAGAAATATACGAAAACAGTTAGGGTGTCTAGATCTACCGAGTGTTGCCGGAGTTTAGGCGGCGATGAAGCTTATCGGACGGCGTAATCAATAGAGATTCGGCCGTCTTTTGGTTCTTTTTTGTTATTGGGTTTAAGAAGAAGAAAAATGGGTTCAATTAGTTCACATTCATTGTATAAAGCGGCCGGCTTAAGAACATGCGCGTGTGATACAATCGCTATCAAACTTTCATAACGGAAATAATGACTCGTGCGGGACTCATTGCTTCCCCTCTCCTTCGTATTTCTGACGTCGTCAACGACAATCTTCTACTAATTACTTTATACTTATATTTTGAAAATATATAATTTTGAATTACGTAATTCAAAAATTTAACCAAATTCGCTTTAAACTAGTTGTGTTTAGTAAAAAAATTCTTAAAAATATAAACCGAGTAGATAAATAGTAGAAGTAATAATGATGTCTTACAAAGCTTAATCAACATACGTGGGACGACAGTTTCATGAGGCGTGGGCCAATACTATGACCGCTAGGGTTTAAGTATTGCCGACCCGCGTGTTAAAACGCCTTTTTCTTCCTTTTGTTCGTGTGATTAGACATTCAATTATTATATCTTTTACGTTTAAGCAAAATGACTTTCAAATTACTAAAATTAAAATTCAATTCAATTCAGAGTACTGAAATATTTTTGAAAAATCTATTGGCCCATAATTCTCTTATTTTCTATTGGGCCAGATGAGCCCATTCTCTTGGCAAAACCCTAATGTCCTAAGATTATACATAAGGTATAAATACATTCTGTCAAGCGATGAGTTATAGCATCCAGCACAAAAGGGAAAAACGACCGAGAGAGTTTTTCTAGAGAGACAGAGACGCCTAGAGAGAGAAAGAGAGGGGAGAGAGAGAGAAAAATAAAGGTTATTGTATTTTTCTTTCTAAGTCTATTTTCTCTAAAGTTGCTTCATTGTAAGGGTTTATCAGATTTATAGTGAAGTTTGTAGGAGACAGATCCTACCCGAGAGGTACCTTAAGTGGGAACTCGGTAATCAAATCTTGTGTCTTTATTTTAAGCATTCCAAAACCAACACCAAAGGCAATCAGAAAGGATCCTAAAATCCTAACAAGTGGTATCAGAGCTTCCAGGTTTATTGCAAAGGGTGTGTTGGGAAACAGGGATTTTGGAGTTGCTGGGAAATTCAGAAACACAACAGATTTAAAGACATAATGATGAGTTCTCCGGATGTAGGTTTGTATGTGGAATCAAGGGGTAGGTCGAACAACAGGTTCGATAATGATAACACATGGGGAGGCCGATCGAAGAGCAGAGACAAATCAAAGCAACAATCTGGTAACAACAAAGGATGTTTCATTTGTGGGGATGAAGGGCATTGGAAAAGAGATTGTCCTCAGAGAAAGAAACGTGCAGAATCTGCTAACATAGCAGAACCTATTCAGCCAGTGGTCTTAACAGCCAGTACTGAAGACACAAGGGAATGGGTAATGGATTCAGGGAGTTCCTACCACATCACACAGAACAAAAATGTTTTGTTTGATTTCAAGGAAATCAATGGAGGTAAAGTTCTGATGGCAAATAATACTCATAACAGCATCAAAGGAACATGGAGTATTAGAATTCAGAACTCAGATGGTTCTATGGTGATACTCAAGGATGTGAAATACATGCCAGAGGTAAGTAGGAATTTGATTTCATTTGGGTTGTTGGAAAAGGCAGGTTGTTGTTATCAAGGAGGTGATTTGGGACTGCAGTTTTATAAAAACGGCAAGAAGGTAATATCTGGGAAACTCAACAATGGGTTGTATTACCTTCAAGGCAGAGTGTGCAAGGCAGGGATCAGGTCAGGAACGAAGAAGCTGAGTAAGGATATAGCTACAAGCAAGATCGAATTAGTGGATAGACAGTCAAAGAGAGTGACTTTCAGTCAGAATCTAATTCAAGGACCTACACCGAATGGTTTTAAAGCAGGTTCAACCGTTCAAGGTGGAGATTTTTCTGATGAAATCTCCAGAGAAATTGTAGCAGGACAGAATGTGGTAGATATTGATGCTAAAACTCACAGGGAAAGTGTTTCACAAGAATTACAGAAATTCAGGAGTGAAAAAGGGAGTTTGAGCATGGAAACCAAGGTGAGGTTTCTGTATAAAGCTTTGCAGATATTAGGAACTGACAGGTTCTACAATATTGTTGCTAAAGGCGGTGTGATTCTACCTATGATTCAGCTAAGCAAAGTTCCAGAAATCCTAGCTACCAAGGACATACCTGATTTGAATTCACAGCTTTGCTGTGAACTTCTCAAGAGTCTATAGAGAAGAAGAGGGCCTTCCAGGTTACATCACTGCAGTGTCTCGTTCTCGCAGAGACATAAAGGGAAACATGTCAGTTTCGGAAAAAGAATTTAAGCAGTGAAGGATGAGTGAAGAGGTAAAAGGAAGCATAGAAGGCAGCTCACAGATTGATCCGGTAAAGTTTGAAAAATCAGAAAAGGCTAAGGATCTGATTTTTTTGAACGTGGGGAATCAGGTGCTCAGGAAAATCTCTAAGTGTGAGACAGCGGCAGCCATGTGGTCTACCCTAAACAAGTTATACATGGAGACATCTCTGCCAAATCGGATCTAGCTACAGTTGAGGTTCTACACTTTCAAGATGGATGACTCCAAAAACATTGATACCAATGTAGATGACTTTCTAAGGCTGGTGACAGATCTCAACAACATAGGAGTTGAAATTTCAGAAGAGGTACAAGCAATTCTACTTCTAAGTTCTTTGTCTAACAGGTATGATCAACTCAAGGAAACCCTAAAGTATGGGAGAGATACTTTAAAGTTGAACGAGGTCACAGCAGCAGCTAAGTCTAAGGAAAGGGAGCTAATCGAAAGTGGAAAGGTAACAAGTGGTATCACGGCCGAGAAAGGGACTCGACAGTGCTCGGGAAGTGAACCCGCACGGCGACAGCTTCGAGAGAGGAGCCACGGAAGAGCCTTCGCGAGGAAGGAAGCTTCGAAAAGAAGCTTCGATGGAAGCTTCGATGGGCTTCCATGGTGGGGCGAAGCGGAGGACTCGGGAAAGAAATTTCGGATGAAAACCGAAATGGAGGAAGAAAGAAAAAAAATTGCAGAAGAAGCTTCAAGGTGAAGCCGAAAATTGCAGGAAAGGGAAAGGAACGCAACAAGATTCAGGTTGCGAAATGGAGAAGAAAATTATGCAGGCCCAAGATCGAAAATTGAGAAAGGTGGAGATTATTGGCCCATAATTCTCTTATTTTCTATTGGGCCAGATGAGCCCATTCTCTTGGCAAAACCCTAATGTCCTAAGATTATACATAAGGTATAAATACATTCTGTCAAGCGATGAGTTATAGCATCCAGCACAAAAGGGAAAAACGGCCGAGAGAGTTTTTCTAGAGAGAGAGAGACGCCTAGAGAGAGAAAGAGAGGGGAGAGAGAGAGAAAAATAAAGGTTATTGTATTTTTCTTTCTAAGTCTATTTTCTCTAAAGTTGCTTCATTGTAAGGGTTTATCAGATTTATAGTGAAGTTTGTAGGAGACAGATCCTACCCGAGAGGTACCTTAAGTGGGAACTCGGTAATCAAATCTTGTGTCTTTATTTTAAGCATTCCAAAACCAACACCAAAGGCAATCAGAAAGGATCCTAAAATCCTAACAAAATCAAAACTAATAATGGTAAAATATTCTTTTTGGTGATATTTCTAAAAAAATGCAAAATGTATAAAAGTAACAATTATATAAAAGCATAAGAAAAATTATACTTACATGTGATGTCCATTAGTTAAACGTAAACTTTGCGTGAAACCCAAACTCGAATACAACAAAATTATTACTGCTTATGACCGACCATAAATTAATCAATCTATTCTTGAACATGATTTAACTCTAGATTCTGTATAAAGGTCAGTTCGTGTTCCTTATGTCCGATTTTTTATTTAATTTTTTCTTACCTTCTCGTAATGCTAACATTCTGAATGTTTTCATAAACTATTTTCCGTAATGTTCTTGCGATGGTATTTGTCATCCGATGATCTTTATCCGGTCTAGAGCTCCATTGACCTATACATATTCCAACATATTTATTAGTATTAACAACTAATTCCAAAAAACGTCGTGATATTTATAACGTTGTTGATTTGTTGTCACGATTTATGGAGTCCATATCGGTCATTTCTGGTCGACAGATATGGAACTTGGAAGCAATTAAGGATAGTTCCTAGAAAAACCATGTGTTGGTGAGCCCCATATATGCAGCCCATTTAAAAGATTATACCTTTAGCCGGTTGTAAAAACCCGACACTATAGTTGCAATATTTTTTATTTGTATATAAAAAGTAATTTTTTTAATGAATCATTATCCATAAAAGTAACATCAGTGCCGAAAATCTCTAATTTAGAGAAACTTTTTAACAAAATCTACGTATTAATAACAAAAATGGTAGCTAACTTGTCAATACCAGAATCAATTTCAGTTTAAATATATAAAAAGTTTAACTTAATAGAATAATTACAATATTTGCTATTGATATTATTTTAGTTAGAAAATAGATATATTTAATTCAACTAACCAAAAAATACTATTACATTTTCAAAAATAATAATTTTTATTTTTTTAAATTTTTTATACGTTAATTTATAAATAATTTCAAATAAATATAAATATATTTAAATTACTACTGTAATCCCTAATATATTATTTGAGAAATATTTTAACAAACTAACATTATTCTGACGTGTTATTAACAAAAATATCATGATGACGTATCATCACTACAGTAAATTTCAAATAATATACAAATAAACTTAACTTATTAGAATACAATATATATCATTATTATTAATTTAGTTAGACAATTAATATATTTTATTAAACTAACCAAAAAATACTATTACATTCATAAAAAATAATTATTTTACATTTCTTAATTTGTATAGTTAAAACTAATTTTAAATAAAATTTAAAATTATATAAATATTTAATTTATATTTACTAATAAAATATAATTTACAAATATTTTTCCCACGCATGGCGTGAGTATAAATCTAATATTTTTACAAATACCATTCTTTAATCAATCCACATTATCCGTTTAAAAATACCATTTTATTTTTATTTGTATTTTTGTAAGACTATAGTCTAATTCAAAAGACCTGCCAAAAAAAACAATCTTGATTAGGCCTAATACTCGCCGGCCAAGCCTAATTAACAGCTCTTGCTGGATTTTTTTCAATATATATATTTTTTAATTATAGAGAAGATACTCAAGGTCCAATCATAGAAACCCATTCTTGAAAAATAAGTTTAAACTGGAAAGAAAAACAAGTGAAGAAGAAGAGACTTGTTTACATCTCCTATGTCCTGTCCTCCACTCTCTGAACAAAAGTTGTTTAAATTAACAAAATAAACGAAAAAGAAAGCCCTAGTTTTCTCCTATCCTTTCTTTCAAGCTTCAGAAAGTCTGTGACTTCGAGAATCTGTAGGTGGAAATTCTCTCTTTTTCTTCTTGGAGGAATTTAATTATGTACAAGGAACGTAGTGGAGGAGGTGGTGGATCTTCGATATCGGAGATCGTCGGCGGAGCTATTGATCGGAAACGAATCAACGTTACAGTCAACAAGAAAATAGGGAAATCTTCACCTTCCACATCTATGGTTTTCGTTTCTAAAGACGGATATCCCTTTACGCTCACATCTACTTCAACTTCTAAGTCTCAGCTTCCCGATGGTTCGTTCCATTTCCCCCTTTCTTCACATTTGTGGGGTTCTTTTTAGTTGTTGATTGCATTTTCTGAATTATTTGCAGTGGAATCGGAAACCGATAGTGAAGGTTCGGATTTGAGTGGATCGGAGGGTGATGATACATCGTGGATCTCGTGGTTTTGTAATTTGAGAGGCAATGACTTCTTCTGTGAAGTCGATGAAGATTATATACAAGATGATTTCAATCTTTGTGGATTAAGTGGTCAAGTTCCTTACTATGAATATGCACTTGATCTCATTTTAGATGTTGAATCTTCAAACAGTAAGTGAACCCTTCTCTTTGTCTAAAACGACCAACGTAGTGAGAAACTTTTGGTCTGAGATATTCTATCTTTTGGCGATTAGGTGAATTTTTTAGTGAAGAACAGAATGAATTGGTGGAATCAGCTGCTGAAATGCTATATGGTCTTATTCATGTTCGTTACATCTTGACAACTAAAGGAATCGCTGCAATGGTTAGCATTTTTCTTTACTCTTTTTTTGTTTGTTTTCATGCTTTTTAGTTTCGTGGTTTGCTTAACAACTCTCCTTACGAATGATCTCTCTGTAGACTGAGAAGTATAAGAACTGTGATTTCGGGAGATGCCCTAGAGTTTTCTGTTGTGGACAATCTTGTCTCCCAGTTGGACAATCTGACATGCCGAGATCGAGTACTGTGAAAATATACTGCCCAAAATGCCAAGATATATCTTACCCGCGATCTAAATTCCAAGGCAGTATCCTTTTTCTCTGTTCAAAACCCATTTTTCATTACAATAATTCAGTACTGCTCTTGCTTCAGTTGAGACAATCTATGTTGAAGATTTGAATAAATGCTGCAGCGCAACATGCAAGTGTTATCCATATCTTAGTGTTTTTCCTTTAATGGTTTCTGCAGATATTGATGGAGCTTACTTTGGAACCACATTCCCTCACTTGTTCTTTATGCATTACGGGAACGTAAAGCCGCATAAACCTACTCAGAACTATGTCCCAAGAATCTTTGGCTTTAAGGTACACAAACAATGATACTAGTGCTCGACACTCTCAATTCATACAAGAGACGACACTATTTTACTACATAGACTATGGTTGTCCACGGTTTTTCCACCTAAACTTCGGATCTCTCTATTACACCACATAAACTAACAACGCACACCTTAATTTTACACGAATTATTGACATGTCTTCACAATTCCACAAATTGTTATCTTTTGAATAAATCGCGATCAATTGAAATTAACTATATTTACCATATAACCTAAAAACCGACCCATTGAGTAATTGTGGTTGGCGAGTTTACTCCTTTTAACCAATTGAGTAAACACAATTATGAAGATTTGGGTTATGTGAGTTATGTGGTAGACGCAATTAACTTCAATTGATCGCGATTTATCCAAAAAATAGCGATTCGGAGAATTGTGAAGACATGTCAATAGTTCATGTAAAATTAAGATGTGCATTATTAGTTTATATAGTATAATAGAGAGGTCGAAATTTCATGTGGAAAAACCATGGACAGCCCTAGTTTGTGTAGTAAAATAGTGTCGTCCCTTCATGCAATCAATCATTGGTAGAGGATGAGAATGGTCAGACGAAGCAAAGATTCTCAACACGTTCCACGAAACCTTATAATCGCAAGTGTAGGAAAGAATCCAGATAGTTGGGATTATAATTTAACTGTTGTTTGTTTAGAATTTGCTAGGGCTTTATGTTATTCTCAGCATATTTTTTCCTATAAAAATTCAGAAATTGTTCAATTCGAAAGCAAACAAAATCATCTATAACAGTTTACAAATTATCAAACCAAGTGTAGGAAATTCGTTAATGGCACTTAACTAGAATAAAACTAGGTTCATTGAGTAAAGTAAAATGTCTTGATTCAAAACAACAAGAATAGTGTTCAAAGAGAGAAAGCTAAATTGTCAAAACAGAGGAAACAGGTATAAAAAACAAACAGATTTAACCCTCAATCTGCTCCCTCAACCTCCTGATTGTGCTCCTGACGGTAACAGCACTAGCAGTGCTGCAAATTTTTCACAATCATTGGTTAAGATAGTAATAAAACAAGCGAATTTTGTTCATATATATAAACAAGTAATACTTACTTCATTGTGTAAGCACCACCTGCTTTGACCTTGCCACAATCCTTGCATCCCCAAATACCAACAGCCTTTCGCTTTACGCCATACTGCAACGATATTCATCAAATCAAACCACTTATTCAACCAAACAATATTCAGAAAAGGGGAAAGTGTATTGTGATTTTACCTTGCCACAGAACTCACAGAAGTACTTGCTATGTTGGCTAACCTCCATCTTCTTAATCTGCTTCCTGATACTCGCACCATAACGAGTACCTGACCCATTCATATGTTAATAGAGAGAACGAGAAAGAAAGAGAACGAACGAGAAAGAAAGAATGGCGAATGTGATAACAGAGGAGTAATCAAAATAAGATTTTGAAGACATTTAGTAAACATACTATTGAAAACTTTACCAAGTAACCCTATTCAATACGAACTAAAAGGACAAAATAGATAGCAGAAACGCCTCTGCAGTTTTCCAATATACACTTTTGGAATCAAATAACATTCTTTCCCAGTTTTCTACAGTCATCCTAAACGATTTCATAAGAGCTATATAGACGAATTTGAAGCCAGGAGCCTTACCGTACTTCCCGACGATTCCAACCTTCTTCGTTCTCTTCGCCTGTTGAACATTATAACCCGATCCAGAATAAAAAAACAGTGAGTTAGTGCCAGATTAATACAGCCGCAGCTTAGATCGTCACCAGTATAACTCAAAAATAAACTATACAATGCATCTGGAAACTTGAAACTCTAACTGTAAGCTCAAACAAGGCAAAAGAAAGTAAATTCGACAATTCCTAACGATTAAAGAACAGAAACGTATAGAGAGGAAGGATCTTCACCATTGTAAAGCAGACTAGACGAGCACCACCGCCGAAAATGAGAAACCCTACTGAACAACTCGCCCACTCTCACAGCAATGAGCGTCTTATATATACAAATTGTATTAGGGCATTATTTTCATATGGGCCTCATTTAGAACGTGGCCCATATACTATGGGCTTTCACATTTATCCAACTCTAAAGACGTAAAAGCCTTATTATTGGTTCTCACTTGGAGGTAAGAAAATCAGAAAACCATCGTGACTTGCAGAATCTTTCAATTCACCACATTTGTTGGACAAAATCACAGCGAAATCCATGACTTTGTCTCTTAAAACCAAACTATAGATGTAACGAAATCGCAAAAGAAGAATAGTGAATAAAAAACATGTTGTCGTGTATGAGTAAAAGTAAAAAAAATGAGAAGAAGAAAAGAATGAAGACACTGACCAAAAACAAATTGATAAAAACATAAGTAAGAAGGAAAAAAAAAACTCAAAAAGAGAGAGAGAGGAGGGTAGGGTCGTGGCACAATGACCTAGACGCAGTCAACTGTTTCTCTTTCTCTCTCAACCTCCGTCGAGTATCTGAAATCCGAATCTGTGTTATACGCTGTCGTATCTTCACTTCACACGCCTCCTTTCAATCCACCGGAACCCTAGTTCGTCTGGTGAATCCTTGTTTCTTACTCTCGCTGTTTCGATTTATACAATGATTCCATTGATTTATCATTGGACGATTTCTGTGGTAGTTTCTGAGCTTTCTGTGCCATTTCCATGACTATTTGGTAACAATAAGAGAAAAAGCTTCAGTATTTCAGTTTATAACTATTTTCATTAGTTATGTACTGTAATAGCTCCGATTCGAACTTAACATCTGTCTGTTCTATCAGTGGTTGATTAGGAAGATAATGGTCTTCACAAAAAAAACTGTCTATTAGGTCAGTTTGCTGCTGGAGTCAAAAATCTTCCTAGCTAGTGACTGAAACTGATTGGGGAGTTTAGGATTATGTGTCTTTTGGTCAGAATGAATCGTTAGTTATGATGTTTTCATAGACCAGACAGTTTCTCTGTCCTTACTTATGTTGTGTAGTTTGCTTTTACAAAATTTTGATATCTATGTTGCTATAATTGACCACATACATATTTCTCAACGTCCATATATCTCTTTAGCTTTTCTGGTGAAATGTAATGCATTGGGTGCTTTTTCTCTGCAGTGCTGAATCATGTTTTAGATGGATCACTCTTTCACTTTGATTTTCCATTAGCTTGCTCAATTTTTGTTGAGGCTTTATTGCAAACATATAAGAGCTATAACTTTCTCAAATGGATGATGGTGGGCATCGTGAGAATGGAGGGCATAAAGCAGCTCAGGGCCAGGTATCTCAGACAGTGTGTTTTCCAGTCCCAAAAATAAAAATCATTTGTTTTACTCTCTGCTGCATACAACTTCCTCAGCTTTGAGATAGTTTTCTTAATGGGAATGCATTATTGTTCATGATATGAAACAGTGGATGATGCAGCATCAGCCATCGATGAAACAAGTGATGTCAATAATAGCAGAGCGAGATGCTGCGATTCAGGAGAGAAATTTGGCGATATCAGAGAAAAAAGCAGCACTAGCTGAACGCGACATGGCATTTCTCCAACGAGACACGGCCATCGCTGAGCGCAACAATGCGATAATGGAGAGAGACAATGCTCTTACAGCTCTCCAATACCGTGAGAACTCTGTGGCTACTGCTGCTGCTGCTGTTGCCAATATGTCGGCATGTCCACCAGGATGTCAAATATCACGTGGTGTGAAGCACATGCATCATCATCATCATCAACATCACATGCCTCAGTTAACTGAAAATGCATATGAGACCAGAGAAATGGAGCCAAATGATTGTCTGCTGACATTACCAGCTACCGGATCCGCCTTGGAATCTGCCAAACCAAAACGAGGTAAAAGAGTGAAAGACTCAAAGGCGACAACAAAAGTCGCTGCTAATAAGAGAGGGCCAAAAAATCAGAGGAAGATTACGAAAGAGAGCGAGGATGACTTAACCAAGATAATGTTTGTAAAGACTACCCATGACAACGGGGAGGAAGAAACAAGTAAGCATGTCTTTATAGGATCAAAATCAGATTGGAAAAATCAAGAAATGGTGGGGCTTAACCAAGTTGTGTACGACGAGACAACAATGCCGCCACCGGGATGTTCATGTACAGGAATGCTCAGACAATGCTACAAATGGGGAAATGGAGGTTGGCAATCATCGTGTTGCACAACCACATTATCAGTGTATCCATTACCAGCACTGCCTAACAAAAAGCATGCTCGAGTTGGTGGAAGGAAAATGAGCGGGAGTGCGTTTAACAAGCTTCTAAGTAGACTCGCTGCAGAAGGGCAACATGATCTCTCAAATCCGGTCGATCTGAAGGACCATTGGGCAAAGCACGGTACAAACCGCTACATCACGATCAAATGATATGTGTATTTAGGTGTGAGTTGTTTTTATAACACTCTGATTTGTACTAAAATCAAATAAACTCAAGAGAAAAAGAGTTGTATGTGGAGCTAATGTTATGTTGTATTATATAATGGAAAAAGGGATTAGCAGCACTTAGCTATTTTGAACTCGTTGTGCCTCTTTAGAGCGAAAGTGTGAAGTATATGATTTATAAAGAAATGAAAATTTCAAAAGTTTTGAAACATAATAAAATATTGAAATTACCCTTTTAACGAATTAGTTAGTCGAAACACTTAAAAAGGAAGAACTTCTAAGAGAAAAGAAGAAAGGAAACCCCCCAAACAATAAGAGATGGTTCCACATATATTATATATATTCCTAAGTAAATTTGTCTAATATCTTAGACCGGTTAGGTGCATGTGGTTTGAAATCTTCAATCCTTATAGCAGAGCTCCGGCGAATCTCAACCAAAGCTTCTTCTCCTGATTCTGTCTTTATCATCTCCAAAACACTCCCAAGAACATCACCTCCTAATCCAAACTCTATCAGGCTTCCCGGTTCTTCTCCTCCTTCACGGATTAACCGACCAATCTCTGTCAATGTCACTAATTTCTCCGTCACACTTTTACCAAAGATTCTTCCAAGAAACTCTGCTGCTTTTGGGGCATCATTTACAGCATCCTCCAGGGTTGTCAAAACTGATTCAAACCTGTCAAAAGAAAAGCCAACAATTTCATGAAAAAGATAAAACATATTTGACATTTGATCAAAGCGGGAGTTTTTCTTACTTACCCTTTCACCAGTTGGACTTGTGTTAAGGCGTTATCATCAGATTTCACGAGGTTAACAAGAAGCTTTGCTAAGAGATCTCTTTCTTTGTCTTTCCTCTCAAACGAATCAGTAACCCAGAGAGAAATCATTGTTGGGTGAAAAGCTGGCGAATTTATGTCTTTCATGCATAAACCAATCTCCTTCTCATCTCGGGCACTGCACAAAAACAGTAACTGATATTCACAAAAGTGCTCTTATTTTAAATAGGAGGTGACCACAGAATGCAAATGATTATATAGCAACATAGCACTACAATCTGTAAAAAGGGAGGCATTCTTTAACTGTCACATTTTTGTAGAAAACTAAAAAAGGAATATACCATCAAATTTTCACCATTAATTAGAGATGCTATTAAACTGCTCTCAAATATCTTTTTTCCTTTTGTAAGATACAGAAGCGCAACAATCAATATACTGTGTTTCAATTTTTTCAAATGATCGATTTGAAGTCAATTCTAATTTACCTACTTCAAGAATTATTCAATCGTATAACAAACCCTCTAGCTGTAAATGAATAAACCATATTTTGATGCAATTGTCCCTACGCAGGTTTCTGCAGAGTGATATGCTGAATCTAGCAGTATTTGATGACTATGAGAACAACAAAACAAATGACCAGGCGGAAAGGAGGAATATAGTACCTGTAATATTCCTTTATAGCAGATAAGGACATATCGCGTAACCGTTCCTCAGGCAAAGCATTTTCTCGAGGACTGTTTACTGCTGAAGATGGACCTTGTAGTCCTTGCATAGCAGCTGAAACTTCTGATGGCGGATCAGAAGCACGAGACAGACTTGCAAAGTCCCTGTGTACATAAGTTGTTCCCCGCTCTTGGGGACTTGACCGTCCGTGAGTAACAGGACTTGAAGGTCTTTGTGAGCCAAAACCATTCAAACCACCAGCCGGTCGCCTGAAATCTCCACCACCGGCCTGAGTAGCATCAGACTGCAAAGCATTTGATACTACAGCAGGCCTTCTAATAGACATTCCCTGACCAAGACCACCTTGGGGACCCAAGGTTATAGGCTCCTCACCTACTGGCCTTTGAGGCATTGGAACCATCCTAGGCTCATGAGGTGGCCTTTCATCATATCTAATGTCCTGATTACCAAAGCCACGACCCTGAGGTGTTCCATGAAACCCACCCATATGGGCATTTGGAGGTGACAGCATTCCTCCTCCTCCCCTAGGAGTGAACTCCATATGCCCTCTTCTGGCTGACGAATTCATTGAGGGTCCGCGTGAAAGCCTGTTAGCTTGAGTTTGGCGTTCTTGTGCAGCATCTCTGTGCACTTCCTCAATTTTCTTTGGCCCTTCGACCTTCATTCTCTCCTGCCATTTGTTCTTTCTCAGATCGATGGCATTAATTAACATGAACCTCACCCTAGAAGACAAGTCTTGTTTGCATGATAGCTGTTTCATTTTATCAAAATATGCATCCATATAGAACTTAGCATTTTGATGATCGATCATAACTCCTATTGTACTCATTAATTTACAAAGAGCTTCGATGTTCTCTTCATGTGGATCCTGATCATACCCGAGCAACTTGCGGATGCATGCGTGCATGATTTTCTCAGTCAACATTTTTTTCTTGTATAACTCACCAATAAGTCTAATATTACCAAGCATTCTCCTCCGAACCTTGAGTCTCTTCTCTTCCCTTTCCTCCTCAGTTTGTTCTACTTGTCCTTCTTCAGCAACTCTACTAGCTTCCTCTTCTTCTTTCTCCCCTCTCTCAAATTCTTCCTGACATTTATTGAGAAGCAACCTTTTGAAGGTAATCTTTTGACCATTCTCGTTAAAATCAGGTAAGGCCCCAGACAGATGCACACAGAAATCTGCGTACATCTCACAGAAGGTAGGTT
Organism: Pugionium cornutum; assembly: GCA_018901935.1. NCBI lineage: Eukaryota > Viridiplantae > Streptophyta > Magnoliopsida > Brassicales > Brassicaceae > Pugionium > Pugionium cornutum. The sequence goes on from CM032157.1 coordinate 1,088,480, forward strand.
CCATCAAGGCTTTGTCAAATATCTGTGAGATGACACCAGTAAGTGTATCAGCATTGTCAATGTTGACACTTTTAACTTGCTCGAACAGTTTCTCAAAGTTTTGTGGGGTCAACTTGTTCAAGATGCCCTTTAATTGCCTTTGCTTTGCTTGTTCTTCATCTGCAACAGTACCCACTTGGTATTTTCTCTCGGCTTTGTGCATCACCTGCATAGGAGTATGCGGAGAAGGAAAAAGTCCTTTTTGTTGGAAATTTGAACCACGTTGCCACCTTTCTAAGTCAGGGTTATTTCTGCCCATTCCTCCCACAGGAGCCATTGGTTGCATCGGTCTAGACATAATCGGTCCCTGCATACGAGGGTTTCTTAGAACTCCTGAGTTTCCTCCTTGACCAGGTCGGAAACCTGCACTACCTCCATATCCTGCGGGAAGAGAACCCTGATTCTTCGTCCATCTATCATCAACGATATTGCTGGGACGACGATGAGCACCACTCCCTTGGCGATCCATAACCTTCCCAGGAGTAGGATAAGAATCATGTTCATGATGAGATGCACCCATATTAGCAAAAATCAAGACATTAGCAATATCTGATGAAACGTCAAAGCCCTCAGGGAGAGCAGTAAACAGCTCTGCAAACTTAAGAAGGAAATCCCGCGAGTATTTCTTCTCCATGTTGCTGCAGCTGTCTCTGACCTCATCTGAGGAACCTCTCTTCGGATGCACACGAAGATCTGCAGTTTCCAGCTTTGGTGTAGACACATCAGCTGCATCTTCCCAGTCTTCTGGCTCATTTTTCAGTGTTTTAGCATCCATGGTGGTTTCAGCGACAGCCTGAGGTACGGCAGGTGGCAGCTTCTGGTTTGGAACATCACGAATAACATTTGAACTTTCTAATGGCATTTTTATCTCTTTCTCTTCGTCAGGCCCTTTGTAAGCCATATAGAGATCAGATGTTATCCCTGCAGCATCTGCTTTTTGAAGAATTTCTTTAAAATTCTTCTTTCCTTTGGTAGAAGTATTTCTTCTTGTGTTTGATTCAAGAGCAGATTTATTGGGAAGAGTAACTGGGGCAGATGTCGAACTATCACCAGCATTTTTTACAACATGATGTCTCGACAGTGTTTTAGAATGCCCAAGAGGAACAGTAGAAGACTGAGTATGCGTAGAATATGGAACTTTGGAGCTCGTATCATCTGTAACTTCAGCTAATTTTTCAGAGTCAGGACAGATGACTGTGGAACCATCCACCTCATTATGTGCTTTCCCGAGTATACCTGATACTGTTTCGTGTTTCTCATCAGAAATTACAGACATTTCAATATGCTTTTCAGAAACAGTCCGTTCTTCACATTTTAGGTCTTTCTTTTCTGGTGAAGAACCAGATATCTCAGCGGAGACATGGCTTGACCCTTCTGTAGTTTTGTCAATATTTGTATCTAGTGAATCAGAAGTGGAAGACACCTCCATCAATTGCTTCCTAAACCCATTGGTAGCTGGAGGTAATGAATTTTCCGTAGCAGCAATGGTTTCGGTTTCAGGAGCATAACAGCTGGAAGGAGAACCAAGATCAGAAACCAGAGGGTCGTGCATAGCTTGGTCATGATCCTGCGAGAAGCAGTGCCACAAAAATGATATATTACCAGGTAATAAAAATAATTAATGAAGAATTAAAAACACAGTACCATACCTCAGTCCGTTCCTGATCTTTAACTGAGTTCGACTCATTCACCATTTCCTCTCTTCCAATTTCAGTTCTTGCAACTATATCAGTCTCCACAGATGACTTCACTGGGGGAGCAGATGAATTTGATATCCCGGAGACGAAGCCAGGTTTCGGCTGGTGTGAACCAGCCTCAGCTAACTTTACTGATACCTTTGCAGTTGCAGGTAGAGCAGATGACATCACATTTTGGCCACTGCGTGCTTTCACAGAGGAAGACGAATCAGATGAAACATGTGCAGGGGCTGCAGGTCTAATAAGCTGTGGAGCGGTATGCGCAGATTGGTTGATAAATTGCATTCTCTGCGAGCCATCAATAACTGGGAAATGATATCTTGGTGCCTGAGTGGATGACATTGGACCACTGTTTAAGGGTACAGAAACTGGAGGATATATCATGGGCTTGGAGTTATATGAGGTTTGCAACAAATTAACTGGTTGTGGACCAAATGATGAAACTGGCTGCGATCTGGGAGCTGTGTTAGAATGCGGTTTGGAAGCCATTGGTTTCCCATCTGGATGCGGGTCACCACGCCGATCAAGCCTCAGCTCTTCATGAGTGTCAGGATGTGTAATCTTGACAGGTGTGGTCTTACGTGCCCCGCCAAATTTCCCTCCTTGCTGCTGGGGATATTGCGGGCTCAAACCCACACCTACGTGGCCTAACTGCGGATGCATCTGAGCACCCATCGGAGTTGCAAAACCATGTCCTTGTGCCTGATGAATCATACCCTGATGATGCATCGGATGTGATGGGAGACCTTGAAAAAAGACCTGCTGCTGGATTTGAGGTGCATTCCCCATAGATAATGCCATAGGCATAGGCATCTGAAATGCGCCTGGTGTCGCATTGGGAGGCTGCATATGCATCGTATGGCCACCAAAATGTACAGGGTGAGGAACCTGAGCATGCTGATAAGGTGTCTGCACCGAAGGCATGCGGATATTTGTAATTGGAGACTTCTGTGTTTGATTGGGAGAGGATATATGTGGGACTTGGACATCTGCTTTTTCGCTTGATGGATTGTGCCCCTCTTTCCTCGTCAATTGATCATCTGCAGCCTTATTTGGTATATCTGTTTTAGGCACAGAAGCTGGCAAGTTCGGTGCCGTTCTTAAAGAGGCTTGCTGCATCTGCAAACAATGTGTAATTGTGTCATAAACAAAAAGAAAAAAGTTAAAATCAAATCAGTAATTTTCAGTAGATAAATTCGTTCTCGAAATATTAAAATCAGGGCATCATGCAAGCAAACCCATCCCAATACAAGACAAATCACAGAGATTTTGGAGCGAGAAACAAAGTTGAAACACAAGACTATTCATCATCATATAACCAAGAATCATTCGTGTAGGCAATAACCCCAATAATGGGAGACGGAAAATACTAAAAGTGGACCTGGGCACGTTTCTGCTCATCCATATTTGGAGGTGCTGAGCTAGTTCGAGCAGGAATCTAGAAAACCAACAAGGCAGATGATTTAGGTGTTAATGGGGAAAAAAAAACAGAAAGAAGGAACAGCAGCATACCTTCATTATATCAGGACCAAATGACCCAAACTGGAAAGCAAAGGCTTGTGAAGAGTCTTCGGAGGCTGCAACAGAAAAGATTAAAAACGTTATGCATTTCTGGATATACAACATATGCGAAAGAAAAAAAAAACAACCTTTGGGTGTGTTAACCGTCTCATTGCTCTTGGAACTCATGGCGGGAGACGGAGAAATTGGAGCCTTTGGAATAGCTCCGGTGGCTCTAGTGAATGATTCAGTTGGATTAGCAGTTCCGCAAATAACCGGTTCACCAGATGCTCCTGTAACTAACAATACAAGAAAGGTGAGCTAAGCGAAACGATCGCCCACTGATCAATATTAGCTACACGTTCCAACATAACGATGGAGAGCAAAAGGGCAGTGGTGAAAAGATTAAAAAAAACTCAACCGGTACTAAAGATCATACCTTGAGAGCGAGACTGTACATTGTGATTGTTAGGATGCAAACCATCCTTAGAAACTGAATGATTCACTGGCGGCAGATTCACCCTAGACTGCCCTCCTTGAGCATTGATAGGCTTCTTAAAACTGGGATAAGAACACAAGAAAAACGTTAAAAATTGCAAATTTGTCATTACCTAGGAGAATCCCTGAACCTCGAATTGATTGAATACCTGCGATTAGAGGATAACGAAGAATCGACAGAAGTGGAAGGGGCGAGGGCAGTTCCAGCGCCGGCTCCCTTACCATAACCGGCGGTGGAAGATCGGTGTTGTTGCTGCTGATGGCGCTGCTGATGGTAGCCGGTGGATCGACCAGTTTTTTGATATTGAGTCTCGCTTCTGTCGGGCCTTGATTGATTGTAGGACATCTATAACAAACCCTGAAATTCACCCTTTTTCTAAAGCTAAATCTACAGCTCTGTAATGGAGTGAAACGAGGCAAGGAAGATAAAATTAGGGTTTTAATGGACGGACATGATAATAGGACGAAGAAGAGAAGAAGAGAGAAGAGAGGAAAAAAAAAAAGTTAGAGAAAGGAAGTATGGTAGTACCTTAGATAGTAAATAACGCAAAATCTCAAGGGTAATAACAACAATTCCTAAAGTTACTCTCTAAGTATAAACCTTTGTTCCGGTCAATGCTTAGAAACTATCAAATTTGAGGTTTCAGTGGATCGCGAACAATCTGAATTTCTTCATTACAATTTCTCCCAAAAAGGAACAATTCATTTATGCTATAACCTTCAATTTAATTCAAACGAGTAATGAATATTTTGAATTGTATCTCATTGGAAATTTTATATTTCAAAGAAAATTATATTTTTTTGTTTCATTGTAAATATTATTTAAAATTGTTGTACATTTAAAATTATGTGTCGCTTAAAACTATAATAAGAAAAATTGTATAGTGTAATAATTAGAGGTATAATAGAAATTTAACATGGTTTTTAAAGATGTATGTAAGTCCTTAAACAACACATTTATTTAAAATTAAAAAAGTATATCTTTATTATTATCTGGATTTTTCTCCAAAAGTTCCATTCAAATATTAAATATTCCAATTTAATAACATATTTAAGAAACAAAGGTAATATATAGATAAATTAAAGCATATAATTTATGTGTTATATATAATATAATAATGTAAACAACAACAAGGCAATATATAGACAAATTAAAGTATATATTTTGGAAATCAGTTAATAACACGAATACCAACTAGATAGTTGATTAAATTGATATTCGATATCTATCTTTTACTACCATATAACAGAATTACTAGATTTTGGTATGGAAAAAATATTCATATATAATAATTAATTATTTATTTTGTTAATTTTAATTAGATATATATATATATATATATTTACTTTATATTTAAAATATTTTTAAAAAAACTTTTTAATACGAAAATGAAATAAATAATAAAATCGGATTATACAAATAGATTTAAACTGTATCTATTTGGATAAAATTATACATATGATAAATATTCAATTAAACTAAACTTTTGTTTTATATTTTGTTTGACTAATTTTTCAAAATTTATATTTTGTTTTATATTATATTTATATTTTATGCAAAAATACATTGTATGTCGAAATATTATGGATTTACATATAATATATTGTATAATACTAATTTTCGTAAATACTATAGTAAATTATGTGTTAGGTAATATTTATATTAAAATGCTCTAATAATGTGACACGTGACATACTTGTAAATCACACGTCAACATAAGTTTACTTGTAAATTAGACGTCAACATAAGATTACTTTGTTAAAATGATTCCCAATTAATATATTATATAGAATATAGATGATATATTTACATGAAAACCATAAATACTTTTGTTAAGTGGGTGTGAATTAGATAATGGACTCAAAACGAATAATGAGTATTAGTGTCCATATCTAATATAAAATATGTATTAACAATTAAAAAACGAAAAAGCTAATTTTCTACATTAAAACCAAATTAAAAATATTTTATTTACTGTTTAAATTTAAAAGCATTATGTGATGCTATGTTATCTATCAATAGACATCACCAAATTAAGTAATTTTTGAGATAAGATTCATTTTAAATAATTTAAAATAAAATTAGTAAAAAAATTAATATAATAAAAAAGGGCAAATGTCTAAAATAGTACCTTTCTAAGTTTTTGTTCCAAAAACAATATCATTAATTTAAATTTTCAATAATAGCACAAATTTAAGATTAAAATGCATTAATAATAGAAACAAATTAAACCCTAAATTGGAAATAATGAACCTAAATACAATACTTTAAGTTTATGTATAATTTATTTATAATAAATAACTATTTTCATATAAATATTTGTGTTATTTTTGAAAATTTAATTTTATGATATTAGATTTGGAAGAAGAATTTTAAAAGTATTATTCATAAAAAAAAATTTAGAAAAATTAGCCAATATTGGGAAACTGCCAAATGGGCCATGATGGGCTACCCTGAGCCCAGTTGTCAGATTAAGCCTATTTAAATTGAAAAGATTAATTTTTATTGTTCCTTTCAAGTAAAACAAGAAATTCACAAAGAGAGATTTCTCTTGTGGAGAAAAACAAAACCCAAAAATATAAACAGAGAGAATGAAAACTTCACAGCCAATAATTTCACTCTGGCTTCTCCATTCTCTCTCTCTCTCTCTCAAGCTCCACATCCAATTTACGAAGATCAGATGAAGATTGCAATAACTAAGCTGCGATGAGAGTTTCTCTCCGAACGGTTTTTCCGGCGACGGAGTCTTTCGAATCGGACGATTTGAGGAGAGGTGATCTAGACGATGACGACGACGTCTTTCTCCAGCTCGTCGCTTTTGTTTCATCAGACTCAATCTGTTCTTGTCTACACTCTTGGCTACAGAATGCCATGTCCCCTCTGGAAAATTTTTTAATCAGAAATCAGTATTAAAACTATTTAAAAAACCTGGTAAATTCTTTGCTCAAATAGTTCTCTGGATTTCCCGGATTTGCCAGGAAATTCGTGGGAATTGAAGCGTAATTCGCAGAACCCAGATCGGGAATTTAAATTTGAAGACCTATTAGTTTGTCACTGGGTCAAAAGTGAACAAGTACCTGTACATGAAAATGTCGGAGTTAAGAGAAAGAGATTTCCGGCAAAGAGAGCAATAATCTAGAAAGTGTGGCTCGTCACTATCCGAAAACCCAACGTAATACGAATCCATTGATATAATAACGAGGTTTGAGGAAATGGAATCAGGACGAGACGGGATTTGATTCAGTGAAAAGAGAGATTAAGAAGGAAGAAGAAGTTCACATAGACAAGAGCGAGTATGCGATGGGTCTTATATAGACAGCATGAATCAAAATCACCTGTGTCACGGACCATCCTAGTTTCCATGAGTATCACCTGTGACCGTTCATTGATCACATCGAAATCAATATCTTCAAAGATTCGTTTATTGAAATTTATTGTAATTTTATTAACTCAAAATGCTTTTTAAGTTGGTTAAACATAAGTGTTGTATGATAACTTATCGGATGATAGATTAAAGAAACCAAGTAACATAATATTCGATTTCAAGAACAAGAAATAAGTGTTATTGTTTAGTGAATATAAATAGTGTTGGAACTCGGTTTTACGGAAGTGGTTGTCGATCACTTTCCGGTGAATTTTCTAAAGAAAACGCTAAAACCGAAGTTCGTTTGAATGAGAAATGAGTATTTAAAATAGATTGCTTGATAAGTATAAAACAAATGTAATTTGTCTCACATTATAATTTAGAGGTGAAATCTCTTTTGTATATCAAGCGAAAAAGCTGTTACAAAAACTCAAAATTTTGGATACACTTTGGTGTATTAGTGGAAGGAGATAACCGAACTCGAGTTTTGAGTTTTCGGAGTTTAGCAAATGAACCAATGGTCGGTACAATTTTTATTGTGGTTTGGTTCAAACCTCATTTGTTATTTGTTGACTAAGTCAAATTCAACATCTTTTTTATTAAGTTACAAATTACAACCAAATTAATTTAGTTTATTGTTTTGTAATATTTGTGACATAATTCTCATTAAAAATGGAGTAACCTGTTTTAAACTCATATATTGATCATTAAAAAAATGATGATAATGTAAATGATTCATGAAAAATGAGAATGAAAAAGAAAGGAAAATAAACATTTGGTTTCCTCATTCTAAAAGTGTAAAAATACACATAAAAATCCATCACATGTTGAGTCTGATAATGCAACATAGAAAAACGTTCGTTGGATTCTGTTCTTGGATTGTGCAAAACAGAATAGTTGCAGTTGTATCATGGGATTCGGAACGCCATAAAACCGTCACACTACGGGGCATTTTCATAATTAAGGAAAGAATGTCTCGCTTCTGCAAATTCGAATCTTTCCAAAATTCTTGTATCGATATTTTACATTTTAATATATATAATTTTATTCATAATTATCAGACATGTTCTATCAAATAGTTGGGTGGACATGGTTTGTCTATATGGAATCAAAATGATGAATGTGCCCTAATTTCTTTCCGGACAACAACATCATTGTGCATGATCTTTGGACTTTTCATTAAAACAAATGTTTTTAAAAATTAATGAAACCTGTCGTTTTTAAAAGCTATAGAGACTGTCAACTAATATTCTAATATGATCAGTTCTTTTTCAAGATTTACTACTTATCTTTGCATATTTATATTATAGGTTCTTCTCTAATTCTTGTGATATGCAATAATTTTGTATTTCCATGTCAATAAAATAATATAACAGAAGAAAAAAAACATTACAAAATATTCTGTAGCTACATAATTTATTAGCCTGACCCACAAAAAGCCATCAAGTCGAGTTTTCGTGACCCAAATTGTTCGGATCTGACTAAGCAACTCTCGTAAGACGACAAAAGGAATCACAAAAAATGGACCCAATTCTCCAATTCTTTTGTCCCTTATGTGGCCCATAACAGCTGCTCATTGTTTTTTTTTTCTGGATTCAACCAACTAAAAGATGTATAATACATAAATGTTGAAACTTATTTTGCTTAGCTATCATTTTCATAAATATTCTCAACCTTTTAGTTTTCTATTTCTTCATTAATATATCATTTCCTAAATTTAGAGTTCGACATATTAACCAAATTCGAAATTCGAATCTGAATTCGACCTGAAATACTTGAACCCAAATAGGTATGAGTATTTAAAAATATCTGAATGGGTTTTGTTTGCTTATAATTTTAGGTTCGGATTTGGATATATCCGAAATTAAATTTTGGGTTCGGGTTCGGATATATCCGAAATTCGAACCAAAACCAAATTTGATTTAAATAGATAAAAATTAAATATTTTATCTCTTGTTAATTGATTAGTTGTAAGTTTGAATTTAATATTTTTTGTTATTTTTGAATCATAATGTTCGTTTGGTTATTTCGAATAACATATGTCATTTTGGGTAAGAATACGAAATAATCTGAATCCACATGTATGACTATTTCGAATATAAAATCCGAACCAATCTGAATTCGTAGTTAAAATCCGAACTAATCCGAATCCGTTTTCAAAACCCGAACTAACTCGAATCCGAATTTAAAACCCAAACTGAACCTGAACCCAAAGATATCCAAACCGAATCCATTCCAAAAATTTATAAATATAGGAGCAGGTCTTATTCTTTTAACTTCGAAAATCCAAAAACCCGAAAACCCGACTCGAATCATAAGGAATACCCGAACCCCCATCCATAAGATAATATGATTAATGTATTACTTCATAATCTTTTATAAATATTAGATATCATTTATTATAGATACTAAAAAATTATTTTGGTGCTTTTTTTTGCTGTTTTTTCTTTACTATTAAGAAAAGTAATTATATTAAGTTGATTTAAATGCATTCAATCGCATTCAATATTTCAATTTTTTTCCTTCAGTTTGTCAATATTTTAGACAAATTCATACGATTTCCTGTTTTTTAATAAGTATCACACTAAAATTATCTGAATACATTTATTTAATTACATAAATATTTTATAAACTATAAATAAATGCATAATACTGCATATATTCGTCAACAGATTTGTTTATTAAATTTATAATGTTTTTAAATTTATATATATTCATATTGTGAAAATATGTAAGTTTTATAATAACTTAAGCATAGTAAGTATATAGAAAATATGCATAGTATAATAAATCATATTAATCAACAAATAAATCAAACTATCAAACGACATAATAAAAAATAAAAATTATATATTCAATAGAAATATGTATTCACAATAATTATTAAAAACATTAACACATCATATCAAATAAAAGAGAAGCTAGTGCAAGTGAGATTGAAAATATATAATATATTAATTGATAATCATTTTAATAAATTAATTTTATATTGATGTGTGATTTACAAATTTGTCATGTTGATGTGTCACACTATTATAGTATTTTAAAATAAATATTATTTGAGACATATTTTATTAGAGTATTTACAAAAATTATCATCATACAATATATTATATGTAAATCTCTAATATTTCGACATACAATATATTTTATCATAAAATGTAAATATAATATAAAATAAAATATAAATTTTAAAAAATTAGTCAAACAAAATATAAAACAAAAATTTAGTTTAATTGAATATTTATCATATGTATAATTTTATCCAAAATAGATACAATTTAAATCTATTTGTATAATCCGATTTTATTATCTATTTTATTTTCGTAATTAATATTAAAAATTAAAAAAAAATATTTTAAATATGAGATAAATTATATATATATCTAATCTAAATTTACAAAATAAATAATTAATTATTATTTGTGAATATTTTTTCCTCGATCAAACTCTAGTTTTAAATAGTAAAAAGAGTTATATCTCACAATCTCTTTACAATGTGTCAATTGTTTTTGCAAAATTTCAACATAAAATTTACAAAATATTGAAACTACTTTGTTTAGAACTTTATAACTAATTTACTGCATAATATTATTATTTCATTGAATCATTCTTTATTTTAACGTGTGAAAGTATATGATTTATAAAAGAAATGAAAATTTCAAAGGTTTTTACTATATAATAAAATAGAGAAATTACCTTTTTAACGAATTAGTCAACCTCCGTCGAGTATCTGAAATCCGACTCTGTGTTATACGGTGTCGTATCTTCACTTCACATGCCTCCTTTCAATCCACCGGAACCCTAGTTCGTCTGGTGAATCCTTGTTTCTTACTCTCGCTGTTTCGATTTATACAATGATTCCATTGATTTATCATTGGATGATATCTGTGGTAGTTTCTGAGCTTTCTGTGCCATTTCCATGACTATTTGGTAACGATAAGAGAAAAAGCTTCAGTATTTCAGTTTATGACTCTATTTTCACTAGTTATCTACTATAATGGCTCCGATTCGAACTTAACATCTGTCTGTTCTATCAGTGGTTGATTAGGAAGATAATGGTCGTCACAAAAAAACTGTCTATTAGGTCAGTTTTCTGCTGGAGTCAAAAATATTCCTAGCTAGTGACTGAAACTGATTAGGGAGTAGTTTAGGATCATGTGTCTTTTGGTTAGAATGAATCGTTAGTTATGATGTTTTCATAGACCAGACAGTTTCTCTGTCCTGTTCTGTAGTTTGCTTTTACAATTTTGATATCTATCTTGCGATTTGACCACATACATATTTTCTCAACAACCTTATATTTCTTTGGCTTTTCTGGTGAAATATAATGCATTGTGTGCTTTTTCTCTGCAGTGCTGAATCATGTTTTAGATGGATCAATCTATCATTTTGATTTTCCATTAGCTTGCTCAATTTTTGTTGAGGCTTTATTGCAAACATTAAGAGCTATAACTTTCTCAAATGGATGATGGTGGGCATCGTGAGAATGGAGGGCATAAAGCAGCTCAGGGCCAGGTATCTCAGACAGTGTGTTTTCCAGTCCCAAAAATAAAAATCATTTGTTTTACTCTCTGCTGCTTCCTCAGCTTTGAGATAGTTTTTTTAATGGGAATGCATTATTGTTCATGATATGAAACAGTGGATGATGCAGCACCAGCCATCGATGAAACAAGTGATGTCAATAATAGCAGAGCGAGATGCTGCGATTCAGGAGAGAAATTTGGCTATATCAGAGAAAAAAGCAGCACTAGCTGAACGCGACATGGCCTTTCTCCAACGAGACACGGCCATGGCTGAGCGCAACAATGCGATAATGGAGAGAGACAATGCTCTTACAGCTCTCCAATACCGTGAGAACTCTGTGGCTGCTGCTGTTGCCAATATGTCTGCATGTCCACCGGGATGTCAAATATCACGTGGTGTGAAGCACATGCATCATCATCAACAACATCACATGCCTCAGTTAACTGAAAATGCATATGAGACCAGAGAAATGGAGCCAAATGATGGTCTCCTGACATCACCACCTACCGGATCCGACTTGGAATCTGCCAAACTAAAACGAGGTAAAAGAGTGAAAGACTCAAGGGCGACAACAAAAATCGCTGCTAATAAGAGAGGGCCAAAAAATCAGAGGAAGGTTACAAAAGAGAGCGAGGACGACTTAACCAAGATAATGTTTGTCAAGACTACCCATGACAACGGGGAGGAAGAAACAAGTAAGCATGTCTTTATAGGATCAAAATCAGATTGGAAAAATCAAGAAATGGTGGGGCTTAACCAAGTTGTGTACGACGAAACAACAATGCCGCCACCGGGATGTTCATGTACTGGAATGCTCAGACAATGCTACAAATGGGGAAATGGAGGTTGGCAATCATCGTGTTGCACAACCACATTATCAATGTATCCATTACCGGCAATGCCTAACAAAAAGCATGCTCGAGTTGGTGGAAGGAAAATGAGCGGAAGTGCGTTTAACAAGCTTCTAAGCAGGCTCGCTGCAGAAGGGCAACATGATCTCTCAAACCCGGTCGATCTGAAGGATCATTGGGCAAAACACGGTACAAACCGCTACATCACGATCAAATGATATGTGTATTTAGCTAATGTTATGCTGTATTATATAATGGAAAAAAGGCATTAGTAGCAATGAACTCGTTGTGCTTCTTTAGAGCGAAAGTGTGAAGTATATGATTTATAAAGAAATGAAAATTTCAAACGTTTTGCAATATAATAAAATAGAGAAATTACCTTTTTAACGAATTAGTTAGTCGAAACACTTAAAAAGGAAGAACTTCTAAGAGAAAAGAAGAAAGGAAACCCCCCCAAACAATAAGAGATGGTTCCACATATATTATATATATTCCTAAGTAAATTTGTCTAATATCTTCGACCGGTTAGGTGCATGTGGTTTGAAATCTTCAATCCTTATAGCAGAGCTCCGGCGAATCTCAACCAAAGCTTCTTCTCCTGATTCTGTCTTTATCATCTCCAAAACACTCCCAAGAACATCACCTCCTAATCCAAACTCTATCAGGCTTCCCGGTTCTTCTCCTCCTTCACGGATTAACCGACCAATCTCTGTCAATGTCACTAATTTCTCCGTCACACTTTTACCAAAGATTCTTCCAAGAAACTCTGCTGCTTTTGGCGCATCATTTACAGCATCCTCCAGGGTTGTCAAAACTGATTCAAACCTGTCAAAAGAAAAGCCAACAGATTTCATGAAAAAGATAAAACATATTTGACATTTGATCAAAGCGGGAGTTTTTCTTACTTACCCTTTCACCAGTTGGGCTTGTGTTAAGGCGTTATCATCAGATTTCACGAGGTTAACAAGAAGCTTTGCTAAGAGATCTCTTTCTTTGTCTTTTCTCTCAAACGAATCAGTAACCCAGAGAGAAATCATTGTTGGGTGAAAAGCTGGCGAATTTATGTCTTTCATGCATAAACCAATCTCCTTCTCATCTCGGGCACTGCACAAAAACAGTAACTGATATTCACAAAAGTGCTCTTATTTTAAATAGGAGGTGACCACAGTATGCAAATGATTACATAGCAACATAGCACTACAATCTGTAAAAAGGGAGGCATTCTTTAACTGTAACATTTTGTAGAAAACTAAAAAAGGAATATACCATCAAATTTTCACCATTAATTAGAGATGCTATTAAACTGCTCTCAAATATCTTTTTTCCTTTTGTAAGATACAGAAGCGCAACAATCAATATACTGTGTTTCAATTTTTTCAAATGATCGATTTGAAGTCAATTCTAATTTACCTACTTCAAGAATTATTCAATCGTATAACAAACCCTCTAGCTGTAAATGAATAAACCATATTTTGATGCAATTGTCCCTACGCAGGTTTCTGCAGAGTGATATGCTGAATCTAGCAGTATTTGATGACTATGAGAACAACAAAACAAATGACCAGGCGGAAAGGAGGAATATAGTACCTGTAATATTCCTTTATAGCAGATAAGGACATATCGCGTAACCGTTCCTCAGGCAAAGCATTTTCTCGAGGACTGTTTACTGCTGAAGATGGACCTTGTAGTCCTTGCATAGCAGCTGAAACTTCTGATGGCGGATCAGAAGCACGAGATAGACTTGCAAAGTCCCTGTGTACATAAGTTGTTCCCCGCTCTTGGGGACTTGACCGTCCATGAGTAACAGGACTTGAAGGTCTTTGTGAGCCAAAACCATTCAAACCACCAGCCGGTCGCCTGAAATCTCCACCACCGGCCTGAGTAGCATCAGACTGCAAAGCGTTTGATACTACAGCAGGCCTTCTAATAGACATTCCCTGACCAAGACCACCTTGGGGGCCCAAGGTTATAGGCTCCTCACCTACTGGCCTTTGAGGCATTGGAACCATCCTAGGCTCATGAGGTGGCCTTTCATCATATCTAATGTCCTGATTACCAAAGCCACGACCCTGAGGTGTTCCATGAAACCCACCCATATGGGCATTTGGAGGTGACAGCATTCCTCCTCCTCCCCTAGGAGTGAACTCCATATGCCCTCTTCTGGCTGACGAATTCATTGAGGGTCCGCGTGAAAGCCTGTTAGCTTGAGTTTGGCGTTCTTGTGCAGCATCTCTGTGCACTTCCTCAATTTTCTTTGGCCCTTCGACCTTCATTCTCTCCTGCCATTTGTTCTTTCTCAGATCGATGGCATTAATTAACATGAACCTCACCCTAGAAGACAAGTCTTGTTTGCATGATAGCTGTTTCATTTTATCAAAATATGCATCCATATAGAACTTAGCATTTTGATGATCGATCATAACTCCTATTGTACTCATTAATTTACAAAGAGCTTCGATGTTCTCTTCATGTGGATCCTGATCATACCCGAGCAACTTGCGGATGCATGCGTGCATGATTTTCTCAGTCAACATTTTTTTCTTGTATAACTCACCAATAAGTCTAATATTACCAAGCATTCTCCTCCGAACCTTGAGTCTCTTCTCTTCCCTTTCCTCCTCAGTTTGTTCTACTTGTCCTTCTTCAGCAACTCTACTAGCTTCCTCTTCTTCTTTCTCCCCTCTCTCAAATTCTTCCTGACATTTATTGAGAAGCAACCTTTTGAAGGTAATCTTTTGACCATTCTCGTTAAAATCAGGTAAGGCCCCAGACAGATGCACACAGAAATCTGCGTACATCTCACAGAAGGTAGGTTCCATCAAGGCTTTGTCAAATATCTGCGAGATGACTCCAGTAAGTGTATCAGCATTGTCAATGTTGACACTTTTAACTTGCTCGAACAGTTTCTCAAAGTTTTGTGGGGTCAACTTGTTCAAGATGCCCTTTAATTGCCTTTGCTTTGCTTGTTCTTCATCTGCAACAGTACCCACTTGGTATTTACTCTCGGCTTTATGCATCACCTGCATAGGAGTATGCGGAGAAGGAAAAAGTCCTTTTTGCTGGAAATTTGAACCACGTTGCCACCTTTCTAAGTCGGGGTTGTTTCTGCCCATTCCTCCCACAGGAGCCATTGGTTGCATCGGTCTAGACATGATCGGTCCCTGCATACGAGGGTTTCTTAGAACTCCTGAGTTTCCTCCTTGACCAGGTCGAAAACCCGCACTACCTCCATAGCCTGCGGGAAGAGAACCCTGATTCTTCGTCCATCTATCATCAACAATATTGCTGGGACGACGTTGAGCACCACTCCCTTGGCGATCCATAACCTTCCCAGGAGTAGTATAAGAATCATGTTCATGATGAGATGCACCCATATTAGCAAAAATCAAGACATTAGCAATATCTGATGAAACGTCAAAGCCCTCAGGGAGAGCAGTAAACAGCTTTGCAAACTTAAGAAGGAAATCCCGCGAGTATTTCTTTTCCATGTTGCTGCAGCTGTCTCTGACCTCATCTGAGGAACCTCTCTTTGGATGCACACGAAGATCTGCAGTTTCCAGCTTTGGCGTAGAAACATCAGCTGCATCTTCCCAGTCTTCTGGCTCATTTTTGAGTGGTTTAGCATCCACAGTGGTCTCAGCGACAGCCTGAGGTACGGCAAGCGCCAGCTTCTGGTTTGGAACATCACGAATAACATTTGAACTTTCTAACGGCATTTTTATCTCTTTCTCTTCTTCAGGCCCTTTGTAAGCCATATAGAGATCAGATGTTATCCCTGCAGCATCTGCTTTTTGAAGAGTTTCTTTAAAATTCTTCTTTCCTTTGGTAGAAGTATTTCTTCTTGTGTTTGATTCAAGAGCAGATTTATTGGGAAGAGTAACTGGGGCAGATGTCGAACTATCACCAGCATTTTTTACAACATGATGTCTCGACAGTGTTTTAGAATGCCCAAGAGGAACAGTAGAAGACTGAGTATGCGTAGAATATGGAACTTTGGAGCTCGTATCATCTGTAACTTCAGCTAATTTTTCAGAGTCAGGACAGATGACTGTGGAACCATCCAGCTCATTATGTGCTTTCCGGAGCATACCTGATGCTGTTTCGTGTTTCTCATCAGAAATTACAGACATTTCAGTGTGCTTTTCAGAAACAGTCCGTTCTTCACATTTTAGGTCTTTCTCTTCTGGTGAAGAACCAGAAATCCCAGCGGAGACATGGCTTGACCCTTCTGTAGTTTTGTCAATACTAGTATCTGGTGAATCAGAAGTGGAAAACACCTCCATCAATTGCTTCCTAAACCCATTGGTAGCTGGAGGTAATGATTTTTCCTTAGCAGCAATGGTTTCTGTTTCAGGAGCAAAACGGCTGGAAGGAGAACCAAGATCAGAAACCAGAGGGTCTGGCATAGTCTGTCCATGATCCTGCGAGAAGCAGTGGCACAGAAAAATGAAATATTACCACGTAATAAATATAATTAATGAAGAATTAAAAACACAGTACCATACCTCAGTCACATTATGAGGTGGTTCCACCTTACATGTCCGTTTCTGATCTTTAATTGAGTTCGACTCACTCACCAATTTCTCTCTTCCAATTTCAGTTGTTGCAACTATATCAGTCTCCACAGATGACTTCACTGGGGGAGCAGACGAATTTGATACCCCGGAGACGAAGCCAGGTTTCGGCTGGTGTGAGTGAGCCTCTGCATCCTTTTGTGACGGAGCAATGCTAATTTTTCCATGCGACCTGACTTTAGGTGATCCAAGATTTTCAGAAGCAGCAGCTGACTTTACTGATACCTTCGCAGTTGCAGGTAGAGCAGATGACATCACATTTTGGCCACTGCGTGCTTTCACAGAGGAAGACGAATCAGATGAAACATGTGCAGGGGCTGCAGGTCTAATAAGCTGTGGAGCGGTATGAGCAGATTGGTTGATAAATTGCATTCTCTGCGAGCCATCAATAACTGGGAAATGATATCTTGGTGCCTGAGTGGATGACATTGGACCACTGTTTAAGGGTACAGAAACTGGAGGATATATCATGGGCTTGGAGTTATATGAGGTTTGCAACAAATTAACTGGTTGTGGACCAAATGATGAAACTGGCTGCGATCTGGGAGCTGTGTTAGAATGCGGTTTGGAAGCCATTGGTTTCCCATCTGGATGCGGGTCACCACGCCGATCAAGCCTCAGCTCTTCATGAGTGTCAGGATGTGTAATCTTGACAGGTGTGGTCTTACGTGCCCCGCCAAATTTCCCTCCTTGCTGCTGGGGATATTGTGGGCTCAAACCCACACCTACGTGGCCTAACTGCGGATGCATCTGAGCACCCATCGGAGTTGCAAAACCATGTCCTTGTGCCTGATGAATCATACCCTGATGATGCATCGGATGTGATGGGAGACCTTGAAAAAAGACCTGCTGCTGGATTTGAGGTGCATTCCCCATAGATAATGCCATAGGCATAGGCATCTGAAATGCGCCTGGTGTCGCATTGGGAGGCTGCATATGCATCGTATGGCCACCAAAATGTACAGGGTGAGGAACCTGAGCATGCTGATAAGGTGTCTGCACCGAAGGCATGCGGATATTTGTAATTGGAGACTTCTGTGTTTGATTGGGAGAGGATATATGTGGGACTTGGACATCTGCTTTTTCGCTTGATGGATTGTGCCCCTCTTTCCTCGTCAATTGATCATCTGCAGCCTTATTTGGTATATCTGTTTTAGGCACAGAAGCTGGCAAGTTCGGTGCCGTTCTTAAAGAGGCTTGCTGCATCTGCAAACAATGTGTAATTGTGTCATAAACAAAAAGAAAAAAGTTAAAATCAAATCAGTAATTTTCAGTAGATAAATTCGTTCTCGAAATATTAAAATCAGGGCATCATGCAAGCAAACCCATCCCAATACAAGACAAATCACAGAGATTTTGGAGCGAGAAACAAAGTTGAAACACAAGACTATTCATCATCATATAACCAAGAATCATTCGTGTAGGCAATAACCCCAATAATGGGAGACGGAAAATACTAAAAGTGGACCTGGGCACGTTTCTGCTCATCCATATTTGGAGGTGCTGAGCTAGTTCGAGCAGGAATCTAGAAAACCAACAAGGCAGATGATTTAGGTGTTAATGGGGAAAAAAAACAGAAAGAAGGAACAGCAGCATACCTTCATTATATCAGGACCAAATGACCCAAACTGGAAAGCAAAGGCTTGTGAAGAGTCTTCAGAGGCTGCAACAGAAAAGATTAAAAACGTTATGCATTTCTGGATATACAACATATGCGAAAGAAAAAAAAAACAACCTTTGGGTGTGTTAACCGTCTCATTGCTCTTGGAACTCATGGCGGGAGACGGAGAAATTGGAGCCTTTGGAATAGCTCCGGTGGCTCTAGTGAATGATTCAGTTGGATTAGCAGTTCCGCCAATAACCGGTTCACCAGATGCTCCTGTGACTAACAATACAAGAAAGGTGAGCTAAGCGAAACGATCGCCCACTGATCAATATTAGCTACACGTTCCAACATAACGATGGAGAGCAAAAGGGCAGTGGTGAAAAGATTAAAAAAAAAACTCAACCGGTACTAAAGATCATACCTTGAGAGCGAGACTGTACATTGTGATTGTTAGGATGCAAACCATCCTTAGAAACTGAATGATTCACTGGCGGCAGATTCACCCTAGACTGCCCTCCTTGAGCATTGATAGGCTTCTTAAAACTGGGATAAGAACACAAGAAAAACGTTAAAAATTGCAAATTTGTCATTACCTAGGAGAATCCCTGAACCTCGAATTGATTGAATACCTGCGATTAGAGGATAACGAAGAATCGACAGAAGTGGAAGGGGCGAGGGCAGTTCCAGCGCCGGCTCCCTTACCATAACCGGCGGTGGAAGATCGGTGTTGTTGCTGCTGATGGCGCTGCTGATGGTAGCCGGTGGATCGACCAGTTTTTTGATATTGAGTCTCGCTTCTGTCGGGCCTTGATTGATTGTAGGACATCTATAACAAACCCTGAAATTCACCCTTTTTCTAAAGCTAAATCTACAGCTCTGTAATGGAGTGAAACGAGGCAAGGAAGATAAAATTAGGGTTTTAATGGACGGACATGATAATAGGACGAAGAAGAGAAGAAGAGAGAAGAGAGGAAAAAAAAAAGTTAGAGAAAGGAAGTATGGTAGTACCTTAGATAGTAAATAACGCAAAATCTCAAGGGTAATAACAACAATTCCTAAAGTTACTCTCTAAGTATAAACCTTTGTTCCGGTCAATGCTTAGAAACTATCAAATTTGAGGTTTCAGTGGATCGCGAACAATCTGAATTTCTTCATTACAATTTCCTCTAAAAAAGGAACAATTCATTTATTCATTATTTGTTTCATAGCGTTGATATTTAGCTATAATTATTGAATTCAAATCGATATATATATAAATATGAGATCATTATCAACTATTTATCTATATATATCTTGTTCCGAGTTTTTTAACAGAAAAGAAGAAAATATGTTATTTTCTACTTATAACTCTCGTTGAAGCCGTAAGGTCATGAACTCCCTCTTCAGTAGTATCGCTAGTTGTTTCGTAGATAATTATACTGTCGTCGTTTTTCTTCTCTGCAACTAGAAGAAATATCCATTGATAGATAGTTAGGGAAAGGAGGAAATCTCTACTAGATGTGGAGATAGATCTGATATGAAGGACACGAGTTCCCAACTCAAAGATAATTATTAGATTTATCACTACTTACATTAATGGGCGATGAAATTGCGACGTTTTCTTGGTTTTCATGACTGTTTATTTGATGTATATGTGTGCTTTTCTTACTTCTTAATTCTGCTCCTTCAGTGTTTGGACGTTGACTTGTGTTAATGATCTGCTTAATTATGCTTATTTGAATCTCTTTATTGGTCAAGAGAAATGGTTATGTTAGGATTTTATACTAGCGTTATTCGTTTGTCTGCCACAGCGACCTGCGGTCAAACGCTGCGATTAGACGCTGCAATATTGTTGTTTGTTTGATCGCCGCATGTTGTATCGCAATTGTTTGATCGCAAACGCTACAATTTTGTAGTAATTAAAATTTTTGACCGTAATTTTCTACGATTGACCGCTGCATACGAAACGAACAACCTTACTGTTATGATTGTATATCGTTGGTGTTTTGTATAATTATGATAGTTAGATTAAGAAAACAAGATTTGATTACCAAAATTTACTTAAAGTATTTCCTCATATGTTTCCTCATTACATGTGTGCATTGTGATCACCACAAAGTCTTGTTTTTGCCAATATAAGGCATATACAGGAATACTATAATAAGACACCTAGTGCTGTCAAGCGGGTCGGACCCGCCCCGCATGACCCGCCCCGCGGCGGGTTAAAGATTTTTTTTCAAAAAAATTTTTTACCCGCAAAACTCGCGAATCATTTTTTTAAAACCCGCACCCGCCCCGCATTAATCTAGCGGGTTTGCGGGTGACCTGCGACCCGCTTCATTTTTAAATTTTTTTAAAAATATTTAATTAAAATAAATCTAAATAATAATAAATCTAAACTTAATACATCAAATATATCATAATTCAATTTTTAAAACATCAAATTATATAAATTTTGAATATCAAGTTTGGTATTAAATTGGTTTAGAATTAAATTGGTTTAAAATTAAATTGGTTTATAATTAAATTAGTTTAAATTTTGGTCAAATAATTTTGACCCAAAATTTTACCCGCCAACCCGCAAAATAATAAAACGAAACTCGCATATACCAAAGTTTGCATATAAAATTTTTTTTTTCCTTCGAATACCCGCGGGTAATGAGCCAAATTGACAGGCCTAAAGACACCTCTCTTTGTGTTGATTGATGTAGTCTATGGGAATTGTAGAAATTCAGACTAATCTCAAACTCTTAAAGAGCAATCTGTATAGATTCTTTTGAGCCTACACTTTACTCATCTTGGTTCACGATTTGTTCGATCTGTTTTTAGACTTTAAGCTGCTTTTTTGGGACCCTTTGACTTTGAGTTATGAGATAGACTAATTTAAGGGTAAAAATTTTAAATTTGTTTTATGTATATTGTTGTTAGATTAGATAAAAGAACATGCTTGGAGTGTAATACAAGTAAAGTAGTACAAAATCAATTGAAAAGAATTAGAAATGAAATAAGTAATATGACGTGGAAATATTAAGGGTTTTAGATGAATAAAGTAGGTTGTCTGTTTTAATGACTTTCTTGTCCTTCAAAGACACAGACACAAAGCTCAACAACCACAGTTTTTCATTTCAAATTAGACCACTATGAATCTTGAAAAGAGTCTATACCAAAAATCCAATCACCAAAAATCAATGCTAAGAGGAAATGAATCCTTGAAGTTACATATAAAACTGTCATGTAAAATGTGAGGAAACACTTTAATCTAAGAAAGAAGTTTGGCTTAGTTTAATACTTAATGGAAAACTAGATTTTGACTCACACATTTCGTGGGAAAAAATATTTACAAATAATAATTATTTATTTATTTTGTTAATTTAAATTAGATATATATAATTTATTTTATATTTAAAATAATTTTTAAAAAATTTTAATATTGATTACGAAAATAAAATATATAATAAAATCAGATTATACAAATAGATTTAAATTGTATCTATTTTGAATAAAATTATATATATGATAAATATTCAATTAAACTAAATTTTTGTTTTATATTTTGTTTGACTAACAAAATTTATATTTTGTTTTATATTATATTTACATTTTATGACAGAATATATTTTATGTCGAAATATAAAAATTTACATATAATATACTATATAATGGCAATTTTCATAAATACTGTAGTAAATTATGTCTAATAATATTTATTTTAAAATGATATAATAGTGTGATATATCAGCATGACACATTTATAAATCAGACGTCAGCTCTTTTATTAAAATAATTCTCAATTAATATATTATAAATGTTTCTTTTAACACTCACAAGAAAATGGGAAAATGTTTGGCTAAGACTTTGTATGATTAGTAGAGAACAGACCGAGGAGATGATAATTTAATAAAAGTGATTTAAATCGCTAATCAAATATAAAGCTTGTATTGTATAAACAGGTTGTATCTACATGCAGATTACGTATTTGGTGGCATTGTTTCTGGATAGCAACATATAATCTATGTTTAGCCCATGAAACTCCAAAATACTAAACTTATATTAAACCTTAATGAAGAAATGAGGCATGCTATGAACGTGCAAATGCAACCTTATATTACGCAATATATAAAACACACACACAAAAATAATAATATCCAATAATGAGTAGTCACGTGTTGTCTGAGTACGTCTTTGCATTACGTGGTGAACTTAATATTACAAGTGTCATTCTGATTTTGCATATCCTAATAAGAGCTGTGTTCACATGTTCCCTGCGGAGTTGTATTAATTCTAAGCCAACTAACTTGTTCAATTCTTATATTATATTGTTTTCCTTTTGGCTCTTATTGATTTCTTTCTTTAAAATTGTATTAATTCTAAGCCAACTAACTTGTTCAATTCCACAAATCGTTATCTTTTGAATAAATCGCGATCAATTGAAATTAATTATATTTACCATATCAATTGAATAATTGTGGTTGAGCAATTGAATAAACACTATTGATTTCTTTCTTTAAAATAATTTACATTTATAAATTAACTAATCAAGGTTTCTCGGTATATAAAATTCTATTCATACAAACACAAACACGATATGTTTTTTTGTAAAAATGTTAGCTTTAAACAAACAAGATATGCAATGGAGCAATTTGTTTTGATCCACAAATGCAATTAACAACAGAAGGTTTACTTGTATGATTTTTGTTAGGAAGATTATCATTCTAAAATTGAAACAAGTTATGGTTATTTACTAAATCGTTTTGTACTTTTCAACCATTTAAACCGGTTAGCTTTCTTGAAGCTTGATTTCGTTCACGCAACGAGACAAACTTTTCCGGGTTATATTGCATAAACAAAAACCTCGGATTTAGCAACACTTGGCATCGAAAAACCATTAATGGATATCAGAAAAGGACAGTGTGAAAATAATGATACATTTTTATAAAAAAAGCCACTTAAAGTTTAAACACAATTATCATAAGAATCGGGTAAAATGTCAAAAAGGGTATCGATCTGTTTTTAGTCTCAACAAGGTAAGCATAAATGAAGAATTCAAGAAAACGATTCCAAAATAAAATTCCAATAACATCTATTTAATAAAATGTTGAATTTATCACATCTTACATATCAACAAAACTGCCCTTTTGTAACGAGTAAATACATATATTTACTTGAGAAATAAAGAATGTATACAACATACAATTTACAAGCAAAGAAAACTCGTATCAGGTTGTATCGCAATTGTATAATCGCAAACGCTACAATTTCATAGCGATATTGCGGTTTAATGTTAATTCATAAAAATATATATATTTCATAGTGAAATAAATGAAAAGCCATTGATTATTTGATTTAACTTGATGTTAATAAATATAGAGCGTTTGAGTTGGTTCAATGACATTTATTTCTATGCCTCTTTCCCAACGTCCCCTCTTCATTAGAATCCTTCCCCCCTTTCTCTTTAAAGACCAGTCTATGACCATCTCACGTGCCTCTTTTCTTCCTTCTTCTTCTTCTTCACCACCGCCATTAATATAAACAGTTGGGAAGTTGTTTCTGATCTCTCTCTTTTTCTCTAGAGTTAGCCAAAAGCATATCAATGGATTCTCTCATCAATCCTAGTCATGGTGGAAACTCTGATTCTCATTCTTCTTCTCTCGACAGTCTCAAACCAAGCGTACTAGTCATCATCCTTATTCTCCTCATGACTCTACTCATCTCTGTCTCAATATGTTTTCTCCTTCGATGTCTTAATCGCTGTGGCCATCGTTCGCTTCTCCCTCCTTCTTCATCTTCCTCCGTTGTTACTTCCGATTCCCTCCGCTTCTCTGGTCATCGAGTTTCTCCGGAAACCGAACGTTCCTCTGTGCTTGACTCGCTTCCGATTTTCAAATTTTCCTCCGTTACTCGCCGATCTAACTCCTCAAATACCGGAGATTGCGCCGTCTGTTTATCGAAGTTTGAATCGGAGGATCAGCTTCGTCTTCTCCCTCTCTGTTGTCATGCTTTTCACGCTGATTGTATCGATATCTGGCTCGCCTCGAACCAGACTTGTCCGCTTTGCCGCTCTCCTCTCTTCGCCACGGATTCCGGTTTGATGAAGGCTCTTCATACCTCATCTTCTCTCGGCAACAACAACAACAACAACAATACCGGCGGGGGAGATAACAGTTTCCGCCTTGAAATCGGTTCCATCAGCCGTCGCAACAATCCGATTCCAGAATCCAGCGATCAGCACCGATCTTACTCAATCGGTTCATTTGATTACATAGTCGACGACGTAGAATCCGAAATCTCCGAGTCGAATTTCAACCGCATAAGCACATCGGGAAAACATGAAGACGCGACTACAACAACAACGGCGGTTGCGGTTACATCAAATACAAATCCGATGGTTGAAGCGAGTTTGGCAGCAGAGATAGGTAACGACGGATCTAGAAGCTGGCTCAAGGATTACGTGGATCGACTGTCACGAGGTATATCATCGCGTGCAATGTCATTTAGAAGCTCGGGTAGATTTTTCACTGGGAGCAGTCGTCGGAGCGAGGAAATGACAGGGGTGGATTTAGAAGCTAACCATGCCGGAGAAGAGATAAGTGAGCTTTTCCGATGGCTCTCGGGTGTGTGACATTCTATTCATTCACTTCGTTTAAAAAAAAACAGAGCATTACGTTTGGTCTGTACATACCACATATAAACATATCTCCGGATTTTTTTTATATATATTTGTTATACCATTTCTTTCTAACTATATATAACAGATGAATTCTCTAGTTATATATATGATGATTTAATGGTCTATTTTGTATTCTAATTTCTGTGTCGGTAAAAAAATGCTAATTCCAAATAGCACCACTTTTTAATTTTGATAATTTGTTTTTTAAATATCTGGTTAAAAAAAACTACAACCGGGAATACTAAAAGAGTAGGGTTAATTTCGGTCGACTACATAAACTTATGCGATTAAACCTATTTTTATCCGTACTTTTTGGGTTTTTTTTTTAACTACATAAACTGCATTTTTCTTTTATAAACTACACAAATTTCATAAATTATTCTGATTTCAAAAATTCTATTAATGTTTACACGTTAAATAGCTATTAAATCTGGTTCTAATTCGAAAATCTGGTTTTAACTTGGATTTGTTTTGAAATTAAAATCAAATTTTTGAAGTAAAACAAGATTTAATAATAATTTAATATGTAAACATTAACGAAATTTCTGTAATTGAAATAATTTATGAAGTTTATGTAGTTTACGAAAAAAAACATGATTTATATAACTTATGAAAGACCTAAAAAGTACGAATGTAAATAAGTTTATTCGCATAAATTCGTGTAGTTGACGGGAGTAAATACAAAAGAGTACGACAAAAATATATATTAAAAATAGAACCCTTGGTAATAAATTCACCATTCTTCACATTTTTTACAAATCACAGCACAATTAGTATAAAGCAGTAGGAACACTCGGTTTGGATAAGACAAAACCGGAATTTTAAAACCAAACCGTATGAACTAGTTTCCAAAGGTAAATTGAGCCTAAATAGTTAGGCCCAAACCAAACCGAACAAATCATAGAAAAATGTAAAAGGAAGTAAAGAACCAATGAGAAGTCTCTGGAAGTAAGGGTTTGTCCAACAACAAACACAGCACAGCATAAACGAAGGAGAGAATTCGTCGTCTCGTGACCGAGTTAGAACCAAACCTTATCCAATGGCTTCTACTTTCGTCACTGTACCTAAACCCTTCTTCGCTCTTCCTATCAAAACAATTGCTCCACATCACCAAAGCCTTCTCAGTACAAATTTCAATCCTATGGTTCTCTCTTTTCTGGGTAGAGCTTCTTGTGTCTTACATTAACGCTTTTTCCTTCCTCTGGATTTCTTCAGGATTTAGAGGAAATTCACTTAAAATTAACGCTGTTTCAACCAAATGGGAACCGGCTAAGGTACCGTTCTTCTATCTTTTTTGTCGTCTTCTTTGGTTTTTGGGAGTGATTTTGTTTGAATCGTAAAAATGTTGTTGTGGATTTTGCAGGTTATTCCTCAAGCAGACAGGGTCCTTGTCCGTCTCCAAGACCTTGCTGAGGTTCTATCTCTTTTGCTTTCTTACACATTTTCAATTAATTTTCTTACACATTTTCCGGTTGTTACTAAACTTTCTTCACCAAAAACGTTAATGTCGAGTGATGCTGTTTGAATGTAGTGAGTTCCATTATCATCTGAATTCTTAGGATCGTTTCTCTTTGGTCAAAAGAGAGATAAACCCACACAAAAAAGGGGAATACATTTAGGACACTGAGAGGTTACAAAAAGAACAAAAGTTTAGTTGTTCTTCTCGAAGTATTGCTGTTTCAGTTGAGAAATCATGACTCTTTGTAGACTCTTAGTAAAATGTATCCAGAAAGATCAATTATAAACAATGCTTACAGTCCTAGCTGTGAATTATCATGTTGATGTACCAAAGCTTGTGCTTCTGCAGAAATCATCTGGTGGAGTTCTGTTGCCTAAATCAGCTGTGAAATTCGAGAGGTACATTACAGGAGAGGTAAGGCTCATGCCGCTCAACTGCTCTTTACTTGTATGGTATAAGTCGCAAGAGAAACAATTGATGATTGAGTTGATGGTTTCAGGTTGTCTCTGTTGGGTCTGAGGTTGGGGAAGTGAGACCTGGCAAAAAGGTAAATGTCATCTTTAAAGTTAAAGACAATGAAGTCACAGTGTTATGATCCTTCTTCGTTCATTCATGCTCCTGTCTCTTTTGCAGGTTCTGTTCTCCGACATTAGCGCCTATGAGGTTTGTATTTGATAATGATGGAACATTGGAAAACCCACTCTTCTTCAACAATTTGTGAAACTGAATTATCTTTCTTGATTTCTTTCTTCAGGTTGATTTGGGTACTGATGCTAAGCATTGCTTTTGCAAAGAAAGTGACTTGTTAGCAATCATTCAGTGACTATCTTACGAAAGAGTTTCAGGTTTAAATTTCCATTGTAATTTCAGTGACAGCATATGTTCTGTTGCTCGAATCTCGAGTTACTTATAAGTGTTGAATAGCTGACAAGACATTGATTGGAATCTGAATTTGTTATGAGTCAACAAAGTTCCTCGAGCAGAATTAAATCTAATCTCAAATCGCGTAATATAGTTGAAACTAGTTCCAAGACAGGTTATAACATTAAGGTAAGTCAAACATCTTTTTATTAGACTTAAAACATCTTAGTTCGACTAATCAGTTTATCATAGTTTTGATTACGTCATTACGTTCAGAAATTTTTTAACAAAGTAATCTTAATCTGACGTGTTAATGTGTTAATAATAAAAATGTCATGCTGACGTGTCAACGTGTCAATACAACAGTGAATTTTAGATTAAATATATAAAAAAATTTAAGTTACTTGAATAATTACAATATATGCCACTGATATTATATTGGTTAGAGAATAAATATATTTGATTTAACTAATAAAAAAATAGTATTATATTTGTAAAAACAATAATTTTTATTTTTTAAAAAATTTTTATACATTAATTTATAAATAATTTCAAATAAATATAAATATATTTAAGTTAGTATCGTAATTCTTAATATATTATTTGAGAAATATTTAAGAAAATAACATTACTCTGACGTGCTATTAAAAGAAATATCATGTTGACGTGTTACCACTACAGTAAATTTTAAATAAATATACAAATGAGTTTAATTTATTAGAATAATTATAATATATGTCATTGTATTAATTTGGTTAGAGAATTAATATATTTTATTAAACTAACTAAAAAATATTATTAAATTTGTAAAAAAATAATTAAATTTCTTTTCTTAATTTATATATACAAAAATTAATGTTAAAATTAATTTCAAATAAAAATTAAAATTATATAAATATTTAATTTATATTTATTAATAAAATATAATTTATGAATATTTTTCTCTAGTATTAACAATAAAGTAAATTTTTTTGTCTATACCGTAATTAACCAGCAATCAATACTAATTATCCATGACGACTTCACGAGCGTTCTGGAGATTCACGGGGCCATTGAATTTAGAACTCATGGGACCCTTGGAGTTATTAGAGAAGTTTATAAATGTGATTTTGATTGGATTTTGTTACTAAAAGTAGTCGATCAACAAAAGATATTGATACTTGAGTCATAGATGTATTATAATATAACTGTCACACTCTTTAGTGTTTACCCAGAAATTCATGGGGTCAAATTTCAGTTTATTTTCAAAATTTACACTGCCGCATTACTACCTTTGACCATATGATAAACAAATATAGCACCTGCTAAATATCGACTAGTCCAAAAAAAATAATAATAAAAGAGTGATTACCCTGATAATTTAAAAATAATAAAAATAATAACAATAATAAAAAATTATATATATATATGAGGCTGATTTATGGTTACCGATATAGCAATTAATCTCAATCCTCCAAACTTATTTTTTATAATTTATGATAATTTATGGTCACTTTTGTTTACTGTGATTACTATGATTAATCGAGAGTTTTTGATCGCAATATTACTTTAATCAAATACCATAAATTACAACAAATAATATAGAACATAAAAAATTACAATAATTAAATCAATAACAATTTATCGTAAACTGCATCTTTTTTACAATATATAAACGAACATAATTTTCTCTTATGACATACAAATGAACATGATTTCTTCTTACAACATACAAATAATCATAGTTTATATTTGTTTTGATTTCGTTATGAGATCAAAACTATTAGTTGTGAGTGACTTTGAGGAAGATGATATTCACATGAGTTATAAACTTACTAATTTGTTCGATATATATAGTATTTATTATTTATGTAATTTTTACATCCATTTTAATTTTTAAATGTGTAGAGTTTAATTTTATATTCTCTCGTATGAAAATATTAAATTTCTGTATAAAAATATTAGAATATTAGATTGGTATATTGTGATTCAAATAACAAAACAAAATTTTCTAAGAATTGAGAACGATATATGCTATTTGCTCCATCAAACTCTACAAATCAGAAAAAAAACAATACAAAACAAAAGAAAACCAAAAGTTTTTTTTGTATAATTGTTTTCATTCTGATTAATTTCACCTTCAAGCCAAATAAAAAGTTTGATTCTGGAGAAAAATTCTTCTTTACGAATAATGAGAGAGTACTTAGTTGTAATTCACATTGCGCTGGTCAAACGTTGACCAGACTTCCCACCAAAAACTCAACGGTGGCGATTAACTCTACCTAAATCCACGAGCTTCTTCGACCTGTTTGCGCAATACGACGCCGCTTCTGATATATGTGGATTTTCCGTTCCCGTTAACTCGCCGGAGTTTCCGATTTTCGATGGAAATGTGACTTTCCGTTTAAAAGGACAGTTTGGGCTAACTCTCACTAACGGACTTAAACAGAAACCTATTCCTGACATGCTCTTTCCTATCCCGTTCGCAATCTTCCTCTTTCCCGGAATCTTCGTCGCCGGGGATCTTCTCGATCTCGCCGGCGTTTCCTCAATTGATTCCGATGATGGCTCATTTTCGTTCTCCGGTTCCGTATCTCTCGCAGGCGACATTCCTCGAAAGAAAACTCGTTGAGGTTTACGACCGGCGAGTACATCCTCGATGTAGCATGCGGTGGTCGGTTGCCGTTTGGCGCGACCGGTGGAAAGAATGGATGATAACCATGACCACGACGAAGACTCCGACACGTCGCAGGAAGATCTAGGATCGAATTTGGGATTGGAATCGAAATCTTCAGATCTGCCTCTGAATAGATTAGATATTCTGGAAAATTTACCAGCCCCTTTCGATTTAGACGGTCGATTCCATTCGAAATGCTTGCATGAATAACCGAGATCTACCTGAGGCGTGGTGAAAAATCGGCGATTGGAGGTTAATGAATCTAGCCCTCCGGCGTCTGATTTTCTACGGGTTACGTAAGGAGAAACAGAACGAGGGAAAATCAGAAGCGGAGGATTACTAGATTTCCGCGATTGACGGTGATTATCTTCCGCGGCGGATGAAGCGGCAGCAAAAGCAGCGAGGGAGAGGAGTCGTTCACGGAGGCAAGAAGCGCAAACGCCGATGTTGCTGCTAAAATCAACGGTGTGCCTTTTACACCTCATCGGAGGAAAGGAGATAAACTAAAAACAAAAATGAAGGTTTGGGGAGAGATTTTAGCCGGAAACTTTAACCCCCGAAACTTTCGTTGTTATTGTGATGTGACAACCTGTAAGAAGCGAAGGATGTGGTGGTAAAGATTTTGTCTTCTTCTTCTAAGATCTCTGTTTCAGATAGAGAGAAAAAAAGTAGGAGGAGAGAGAAAGCATTCTTTGTCGGAATAAAAAAGAGAAGAGAGAGAAAGTATCTATTGAGAATCGCAGTAGCTAATGGAGTTTTGTAAAGCGCAGCGTTTTGACAGATCATCATATCACTCTAACAAGTCTATATATTTATTGTTTTCTATTTTTTTATTTTTATCAAATACCAGTTACACTTTGCTACTTCAAATTAAGTTTTAACTAGATTTTAACCCATAATAATTAATAATAATATTTACAAATAATAATTAATTATTTATTTTGTTAATTTAAATTAGATATATATAATTTATCTCATATTTAAAATAATTTTAAAAGTTTTTAATATTGATTATGAAAATGAAATAGATAATAAAATGAGATTATACAAATATATTTAAATTATATGTATTTTGGATAAAAGTATACATATGATAAATATTCAATTAAATTAAATTTTTGTTTTATATTTTGTTTGACTAATTTTTCAAAGTTTATATTTTGTTTTATATTATATTTAAATTTTATGATAGAATACATTATATGTCGAAATATTATGTATTTATATATAGTATAATGGATAATAAAAATTTTCGTAAATATTCTAGTAAATTATGTCCTAAATAATATTTATCTTAAATAGTTTAATATTGTGATACATCAACGTGTCACACTTGTAAATCATATATAAACATAAAATTACTTTGTTAAAATAATTTTCAATTAATATATATATATATTATTGACAGATTTACTATACCAAAATACACAATCAAATTTGTTTTCTTAATCATCATAATATCATCTCCTGCTTCTTGCAGAAGGATAAATGTACTTAGAGTTGACGTTGCTTAATCTCGAATGTGACCAATAGCATTGGATTTGAATGGGATGTGTAGTGATTACCTCAAGCACTGACTTAAAAAAACCAACACTTGTGAATGATAAATATATCCAATGTATTTGTATAATAACTCAATAAAATATAAATAATAAGAACCTAAAAGGGAAGCATGTGACAGTGGCTGGTAGAAGCCGACAAGTATTAGGTGAAACGAGCCATCGTCGTTTTCCACATCTCACACGAATGTTCGTCCGTTTCTCCAACAGCTTGCCACGTGGCCTCCCAACCCCATCATGGGCCTCACTTCTATATTGGGCTTACATTCAAAGTGTAACCTATTTATTGAGCCTGTGAAGAAAATTCTGTTTCTCTATGTAATTAAGACCCATTGGAAAACCCAGTTTATATTTCTTCCAAGTTATAAGTTATGTTTGACAAAAAAATCTCTTCATAAGTTAGGAAAACGGCTGATTTCCACCCTAAACTTGTGTTATGTCAGGCTGATTTCCACATGAATTATATATATAAAATGATATCGTTTTGGAGTTTACCAAAACGACATCGTTTTGGTTTACGTTTTTTAAAAAAAAAATTATAACAAAACGACGTCGTTTTCGTTTTTATCAAACGACGTCGTTTTGTTTATTTCTCAGTAAAACTTTAACTTAAATGACGTTGTTTAAGTTCATCATCCGACGTGGCAGCCACGTCATCACGTGTAACGGAAAAATACACAGAAACCGTTTAGTTGGTGGAAATAGCTACGATTTAAATGTTTGTGGCTAAAATTCAAAAATATATATAGTTCATGTAGAAATCAATATGACATGATAATTCGTGTATAAATAATCCTAAGAGCACAAATTTACGGTGGAATCCGCCGTTTTCCAAGTTTTAACAAAAGGAAACAATAATTTTCATGGCCGCCGAGTGTTGAAGTTCTGTATGACGTGGGGTCCACGTGGAATTTCAAAATTCGAAAATTCAAATGCGTCTTAAATCAAAAAGGGCAAAAGATTATGCACAGAGTCACACACAATCTTATCTTCAATATTTTAGATTTGACCGTTTTCAGAATGTAGGAACCAGACCGAGAACCGAACCGAACCGAACCAGAGACAAACGACTCTGTGACGGCGACCGAGCAGTTTATAACTGACCGAACCACACAAACCAACCTTCTAGAACAGAATAGCGACTCATTTATTCTCTATTCATTTTCCTATTTTACCCTTGTTTTGTCTCTCAGGCTCCGAGTCTTGGTCTGTGGTCGAATTTTGTAGAGCAGTCTTTTCTATTTTCTCAACTGAAAAATTTCGTCTTGGGAACTTTGAATTTTCATCTGAAACGAGAAGGTTAAGGAAGATGACAACTATGGAGAGCTTGATTGGCTTGGTTAATAGAATACAGAGGGCATGTACCGTTCTCGGTGACTATGGCGGTAGAACTGGAGACAACGCTTTTAATTCTCTCTGGGAAGCTCTTCCAACCGTCGCCGTCGTCGGTGGTCAGGTGATTTTTCCGGTAGAAATAGCTTTGGCTTCTTCCTAGGTTTTCCCTTTTGACTCTTTCAGCTTGACTTTTGAGTGCAGAGTTCTGGGAAATCTTCTGTTCTTGAGAGCATAGTCGGAAGAGATTTTCTTCCTAGAGGATCCGGTTTGTTAATTATTAACGCTCTTCCATTTTTTTACTCTCATTTGTTTGTAAATAAGGCAAATTAGCTCTGATTTTGAGCAACAAGTATTGCTGGGCAGGTATCGTTACGAGGCGGCCTTTGGTGTTGCAGCTTCATAAAACGGAGGATGGAACAGAGGAGTATGCAGAATTCCTCCACCTTCCCAAAAGGCAATTCACAGATTTCGGTATGTACCTTTACATATATGTCTATAAGTTATGTATGTGTGTTGTGCTTCTTTCCTGTTTTCTTGGTTCCTTTGGTTTTTTTTAGTGTCCCTTTCGTTTGAATTTGACATATTACGGTTACGGGTCTGGGGAAAATTCGTTGATGTTGAATGTGTTCTTTGAGTTTTGCTTGAAAAATTCTTTGATTTTTGCAGCTTTGGTTCGCAAGGAGATTGAGGATGAGACTGATAGAATCACAGGGAAGAGCAAACAGATTTCTCCAGTTCCTATTCACCTCAGTATCTTCTCTCCAAATGGTCTGTTTAAACACAATCTGTGGATTTTGACATCCTCTTATACTCTTGTTTCTAGAACTAACATTGATGTTTGCTAATTTTTGGGAAACAGTTGTGAATCTGACCCTCGTTGATTTACCCGGTTTAACTAAGGTGGCTGTTGGTATGATTTTTCTAACTCTTTCTCTGGGTTTCCGTTTCTTTATTACTTTGATGGATGTTTGAAGCTTTTTTATATTGTCTTTGATTTCCAGAGGGACAACCCGAAACCATTGTTGAGGATATCGAAACCATGGTTCGCACATATGTTGATAAGGTGAGAATTTCTCGTAATTTGTAAGCTGATGTTGAGCGAGTGCACTTTTATGTTCAACTTTTGAAACATTCAACATAAAAAATTTGGCTAACCATTTCTCGTCTGCTCAGGCTCTATCTGCTACATGTTAAAACTTTACGCTTTCCTTTCTCAATTCTTTAGATGCTTGTCTATTAGTAAATTCTGTTGTTTTGCAGCCCAATTGTATCATATTAGCGATATCTCCTGCCAACCAAGACATAGCTACATCAGATGCAATCAAGCTTGCAAAGGAAGTGGATCCAACAGGTTTGTTTGTTGTTCTGTTGAAGTGGATGATATATTCGGCAGCAACTATTGTCTTTTGATGGTGAAATAAATTTTTTATTCTCCAGGCGAGAGAACATTTGGTGTTCTTACCAAGTTAGACTTGATGGACAAAGGAACTAACGCATTAGAAGTAAGCACCTCTTCATCTCTTTTGGTTCATGACTGGTCTACCCTAGTGAATAATGCTTACTCTATTTTGAGTGTTATATGATTACCCTCACAAGCTAATCTTGGAATAATGCCTTACTCTTCATCTCTTTGGAGGTTTCAATCTAACTTACAGAAATGCTTGACTTTATAAGGTTCTTGAGGGAAGATCATACAGGCTACAACATCCTTGGGTTGGGATAGTGAACCGTTCACAAGCAGATATTAATAAGAATGTCGATATGATGCTTGCAAGACGGAAAGAGCGAGAGTATTTTGACACCAGTCCTGATTATGGTCACTTAGCTGCCAAAATGGGTTCAGAATATCTTGCAAAGCTGCTGTCTAAGGTGTTCATTAAAAGCCTGGGACGCTTGTGATTTTTATGATATTGTTTTAAGTCTTTGTTTCTCAATAGCCATATGGTCATTGTTTCATTTTACAGCACTTGGAGTCTGTTATCAGGTCCCGTATTCCAAGTATCCTATCATTAATTAACAAAAGCATTGAAGAACTTGAAAGGGAATTAGACCGAATGGGTAGGCCTGTCGCTGTTGATGCTGGGGTAAGAGAGAATACATCTAAGTGAAACTATTTTTGATGAAGTTTTACCTTCTTTGGTATGAGCTAAATCTGTTGGTCTTATTCTCAGGCTCAACTGTACACTATTTTGGAGATGTGCCGTGCATTTGATAAGATATTCAAGGAACATCTGGATGGAGGGTAAACATCATCATTGATATTCCTGTCGAAACCTTCTAATGGTGATTAGGTTTATTCATCCTTTTTAACGTAATTTTACATTTTTAGGCGTCCTGGAGGTGACCGTATCTATGGAGTCTTCGACAACCAACTTCCAGCTGCACTTAAAAAGCTTCCTTTTGATCGACATCTTTCTCTTCAAAGTGTGAAGAGAATCGTGTCTGAAGCAGATGGCTATCAACCTCACTTGATTGCACCAGAACAGGGTTATCGCCGTCTAATCGAAGGGGCGCTGGGTTACTTTAGAGGTCCAGCTGAGGCTTCTGTGGATGCTGTAAGTTCTTCTACACTACAGAGTCTTTTAGCGTCACTTTTATATTTACAAGATAGTAACTTAGTCTAGCGCAAATGCAACAGGTTCACTTTGTCTTGAAAGACCTTGTTAGGAAGTCAATTGCAGAAACTGAGGTGAGATTTTTTTTCAAACTATTGGATTTTCTCAAGATTGGTTAAATGAAGAAGAAGAAAAAAGAAGGTATTATGGAATTTCTTTGGTTGAAAAAAATATCAGGAGTTAAAGCGTTTCCCGGCGCTGCAAGTCGAGCTAGCTGCAGCAGCCAACACCTCCTTGGAAAAATTCAGGGAAGAAAGCAAGAAGTCCGTTATTCGTCTTGTTGACATGGAATCTGCGTATCTAACAGCGGAGTTCTTCCGGAAACTTCCTCAAGAAATGGAAAGACCAGTAGTCAACAATAAAAACCAAGCAGGTGCTCCTACGCCCGCGACACCAGACCAATACGGAGAAGGACATTTCAGAAGGATAGCATCAAATGTTTCCGCATATGTCAGCATGGTTGCAGACACACTTCGAAACACCATCCCAAAAGCTTGTGTTTATTGTCAGGTTAGACAAGCCAAGCTAGCGTTGCTCAATTACTTCTACAGTCAGATCAGCAAGAGAGAGGGGAAACAATTGGGACAGTTACTAGATGAAGATCCGGCATTGATGGGTAGGAGGCTGGAATGCGCACAGAGGCTCGAGTTATATAAAAAAGCGAGAGATGAGATTGATGCTGTTGCTTGGGTACGATGATATTGCTCAAGTGTGTGTGTTTCATGTTTGTCTGGTGAATGTGAGTAAAAATTCTGTTGATGATTATGTTCGTAGATTTTGTAATATTGTTCGTTGACTGTTTTTATGTATTATCCATCAGAGAGACCCTGTTGAGACGTTTTGTGTAATATAAATGTTTGAATTAGTCCCGTCCTGCCATACCTGTTCTGCGGTAGGTTATAAATTTTTTTCCACAAATATTTTTTATTTGTGAAACTCAGGAGTTAATTTTTTCAGATTCGTATTCGTCTCGCATTAATTCAACGGGTCTGACGGGTTAGCGGATGACCCGTTTTATTTTTCAAAAATTTTTAAAAATATTTAATAAATTTAATTAAAATAAAATATTTAATAAATTTAATTATATTAAAATATTTAATAAATTTAATTAATTTTTTTAAAAATATTTAATAAATTTAATTAAATTAAAATATTTAATAAATTTATTTAAATTAAAATATTTAATACATTTAATTAAAGTATCTAAAAATATTTAAATAATTTAATTAAAATATTTATTAAAAATAATTTTTTTGGGTTTAAATTTTTTTGGTCTAAATTAGTTGGGATTCAATTTGATTAATTAATTTGAATCCAA
The DNA here is from genome assembly GCA_018901935.1 of Pugionium cornutum. NCBI lineage: Eukaryota > Viridiplantae > Streptophyta > Magnoliopsida > Brassicales > Brassicaceae > Pugionium > Pugionium cornutum. The sequence goes on from CM032157.1 coordinate 1,125,586, forward strand.
AATTTGTGGGTACTCGCGAAGCCGCAAATTAAAAAGTTGTAACCAGCATCCGTCTCGTTCTAAGTAATGCTCGACCCGCACCCGCCCTGCAAATAAAAAAAAAATTTCACTCGACTCGCATCCATCCCGCAATGGGTCAAATGGAGCATGATCCGCGGGTCAAATGGGGCGGGACCCATGGGTCAACACTCATATTGACAGGCCTATGTTTGATTGCTATTTGAAACGCCGTGGCGTTTTCACCTCAGCGATAGCATACTGTGACCCGTTTGAAATACTACGCGCCGTTTTATCAGACCCGAGCAAAAATTGGAATGATATTGAAAATGCTGTGTCGTCTCACTTTGGAGATGGTTGGTCATTTAATTTCCCTTGTCGTTTCATTTAAGAGAAAGTAGACTGCGCGCCATTTTTATCAGGCCCTTTGGATGAACGTTTTATCAATTATTGACTGCCATGGAAAACGGCTGTGTCGTCTCAGTTAACGAATTTAACTTTGGAAACAGCGGACTGTGTGCCGTTTCAAAAAGGATCGGCCGCTGAAGATCCTACATACTAAGGTTTTCTCTTCACCTGAAACTTCGCAGATTGTATCAGTGGATCAAGTATAGTAGCAGATCATGGAAACTCATGTTGATGCTCCTATTAAGGTGTCATTTTCGCCTGTTTACCCAATTTCGTTGTCAATGCAACCAATAAAATCTTATTTTCGCCTTTTCAATGGTATTTTTGGCTGAAAGGACGAACATGAAAGCACTAGCTGGAAAAAATCAACCGTGGTTTTTGTGTTGGGTAGTAATTCCACTCTATGCAATCAGGCTAAACTCTATGCAATCATGCTTGAATGTTGAATTTGTGGTGTTGAATGGTTTGAATTTAGGTGGTCCTGGAAGTGGAAAAGGTACTCAGTGTGCTAATGTTGTCCAGTACTTTAGGTATACCCATTTGAGTGCTGGTGATCTTCTCAGATCGGAAATTAAGTCTGGTTCTGAATTTGGGTAAGTTCGGTTTCAGTGAATCTCATGTCTCAAACTAATTGCTGAATATTATTGCGATGTATGGATCTTGCTTAGGCCTATGATGATATGATGATATATATAATCACAATCCAATCCAATTTCTGTGTGTTTTTTCTTTCTCAGAGCCATGATCCAAAGCATGATTGCAGAGGGAAAAATTGTGCCTTCTGAGATCACAGTGAAACTTTTGTGTAAAGCTATGAAAGAAAGTGGTAATGATAAGTTTCTCATTGATGGGTTCCCTCGCAATGAAGAAAATCGGATCGTATTCGAAAATGTTGTAAGAGATATTTACCATCTCTTAAATTCCTTGTCAACTGTTTTCTCATTGACGCATGTAAGAGTCTAATCAAGTCTTACTTGTTTTGCTAAGCATCTGTTTAATACTTTTTGGATTTTGATAGGCTAAAATCGAGCCTGCTTTTGTTCTATACTTTGATTGTCCAGAAGAAGAATTAGAGAAACGCATCATGAACAGGAACCAGGTTGGTAATCTTAACTGCAAATGATATCATCTTCTTCGGTTTATCGTTTACCAGTTTTTTGTCCCTTGTTATAAAAGGGAAGAGAAGACGATAATATTGAGACGTTAAAGAAACGACTTAAAGTGTTTGTAGAATCTACCATCCCTATTGTTAGCTACTATGAAAGTAAAGGGAAACTTCGAAAGGTTAGGATTTGGTTCTCCTCGATGATTATGTACTATCACAGATTCACAGTACCACACGTTGTTCTTGATTCCTGTTTCGGATTGCTACAGATCGATGCTGCAAAACCCAGGGAAGAGGTTTTCGAGGCAGTCAAAGATCTATTTGCATCTGAAACTTGACAACGGTGGAGCTCGTAAATATTTGGTCTGTTAGTTAATATTACCTGTTTGTGGTTCGTCTTGTCGTAAAATCTCACATTAGAAGTTGCGAACTTTCTACACAAGTATATAAAGTGTATAGGCTATTGTAATTATTGTCAATTGGTTTTGAGTTGGATAACTATGTTTCTTAATATGATATCAGAGCCCGGTTAGTATGACATGCGATTTTTCACAAAAACGGTTTCCCACATTGGAAATGGTTCGTATAAATAGCATGTATTGTCGTGTTATATTCGAGATGTTGGTGCGTGTACCGACCATATTTTGAGGAGACATATTAGAATGTGTAAAGTCTCACATTAGAAGTTGAAAACTTTCTACACAAGTAAAGTCTCACATTAGAAGTTGAAAACTTTCTACACAAGTATTAGAAGTTGAGAACTTTCTACACAAGTATATAAACTGCATAGTCTACTGCACTTATTATCAATTGGTTTTGAGTTGGATAAATATGTTTCCTAATAACATGTTCTCATATTACATTTTCGTTTAGTGAGAAGCTGAGATTCCGACTTTACCGCCGAAGAATCATCTGCTCTAACTGTTTGTTCCGACAGATGTAATCAATTTGTTCAGCAACAAAGAATTCTCGACCAGGCCCGATCCTTCCATAAGAAATTAAAATCTGAGGCAATATCGCAGAGATCCTCATCCTAACATCCGGAAATTATCGCAATATAACGAGCTTAGAATTTCTCAACCAAAAATCCAATAGTTTTGGATAATCTTATCATAATAGGCTTTTACTTTTAGTAACATCAGCCACGTCTTATTATTATTTACCGTACATCAAAAAGGAAAAACGGTACGTGGTATGTATGGACTGTATATAGAAAGAACAAATTAAGCAATTTAATGGCACATGGTATTAAATAACAGCAACCTGCTGCTTCGTCCCATTAAACTCAGCCTTCAACAATTTCGTAAACCATTTAGCTGATTTCTTCAAATACCTCTTACGTCCATCTTCAAAGTCCACAAACACTAGCCCGAACCTTACTGTGTATCCTTCAGCCCATTCGAAATTATCCATCAACGACCATGCAAAATATCCTTTCACATTCACTCCCATCCTACATTTTCATGTCAAAACCATTTCATCTCTTGTTTTTTTGATGGTTTTGATCTGACCAATCAATACCTTTTCATGTATGTTTATTATAGATTACCTTTTATAACATGGAAACGTAACACACAAGACAAGACGATGAAAAGTATAACAGATGTAATCTGGAAAAGAGAGCTTACGAGATTGCATCGGTAACCATCTTTAAGTGATGAGCGTAGTAGTCAATTCTCAAATCGTCATTAAGAAAGATTTCTCCAATGTTCGATTCATCTACTCCTACATGATTTTAACAAAGAGACATGAATATTAGCCTAATAAATTAGTACTTTGTTCTGAGATTTAAGATAAATGGAGTTTATAGATGCTATGAGTTACCGTTTTCTGTAATGAACAAGACGGGATCATTGAATTTGACTTTCACATGTAGTAGAAGATCACGAATACCCTCGGGGTATATCAGCAGCCAATCTGACCCAGCCTGAATTTAATCACAACAGATTATACAAACTAATTACATATGTTAACAACAAGCAGTTTATGTTTTGTTCTTTCAATAATGTCTTAAATCACATTTCCACTAAAAAAACCATGTAAAAACTAGCCTAATAACACTCTATCTTGATTGTTTATGTAGCTGATAGAACAATCGTACCTTTGGACCGATAGGCACTCCATTTCGCTCACCTAATACAAAAATATTATAGAAGCAAATTTAAAGAGACAAGAAAGAAAACATGAAGGTGAAGTTTACGGACCTACGACGGTGACACAAGAATCGGTGGACATGGTGATGTTTTGGGTAGCACAAGGGACGTCTTTTGCGTAAAAAGATGAATAATAGTTAATGCCTATGAAATCGTACGATCCTTTGAGCATTGACGACTCTTGTGGTGTGAATGTAGGAAGACGACCGTCTTTCACATGGTTGACCATTTCTATTGGGTATTTACCATATACGATTGGCTCCAAGAAGTAATCGAATGTGAAGGCCGTCGCTCTAGCCGCGGCTAATTGGTCACCATATGAATCTGAGTAAGGATAGTGCCATACTGTGTTTAAAGCGATTCCAATTTCGCCTTTCTGACTCGCCTGCCAACACATTATTACGCATTCAATCTCAAGTAAAAAGACATAGTGAAAGCAAACAAAAGCATACCTGGTATTTTTCTCTGTAGACTTTGACGGCGGCTCCATGTGCGAGGAGGAAGTTATGGCCGACGATGTAAGGCTCAGTGGCTCCATCGCCCCCGGTGCAATCAGGTTTAGTGAAATTAGAACATCTTCCAGGTGCCTTTTCACCTGTTATATAACCTTCATGAACCACAGTATATGGCTCGTTTATTGTCGTCCAATGCTTCACTCTATCTCCAAATTTCTGGAAACAGAGTTCTGCATAGTCCCGGAAATCATTCCTGTTTCATTCCCAAAACATTCAACAAGGAAAAAAAAACGAATCTTTGCTGCGATGTCGAAATCTTACCGCTAAGAGATGTTCAATAAATGAACGACTTACACAATCTCTGCTCCGAGGAATCCACCGTAGGCATGTTCTAGTGCCTCTGGTAAATCCCAGTGAAATATTGTGACAAATGGCTTCACTCCTGCAACATTTACAAAGCAAACAAACATTAAATGTTGAAAATTTTGGCAAGATCACCAAGAATACATGAGAATGTTTGAAAAGGTAAAAGTTCTCTAGTGTCACCAGGGACTCAGAAACAGAGAATCATTACCTTTAGACAGAAGTTGATTAATCAAACTGTTGTAATAATCAATTCCAGCCTGGTTAATACCTCCCTTTAGATCTCCACCTGATCGACGAAAGATTACGATTACTACTTCACTCGCGAATATTAAAATTGTAGAAATAGATTTGTTCCGATCTTACGAGGCAAAATCCGTGACCAGGAGATGGAGAATCGATAAGCATTGAAGCCAATTTGATGCAGCAAATTCACATCTTCCTGGATTTGAAAGAAGTTTTCATGAATTAAAATACGATGCTGGATGTAGAGTTGACCCTTTTTTTGCGTGAAGAAAGCAAATACCTTGTAAAGGTTGTAAGAATCATCAGCAATGGACCCATTACTACCATCCCTTATCTTCTCTGGATAAATAAAACACAAAATACTAATTAAAATCATTTAATTTTATGAAAGACAAAGTGATCAAGAAGATTCATCATCATCAACCCATTTTTGCTATGAACACAAGATAAAACCAGATTCATATACACAAACCCAATTCCATATGAAAAAAGAAAAGAAAAACACATTATGTTCAAAGAGATCTAAAACAATTAGGGTTTATTTCTAATGAGGAAGAAGAACCTGGGAAATTTTCAGAGAAAGTGTCCCAGATACTTGGTCCTCTTCCATATTCATGAGCAGCACCTTCACACTGCAAAATCAGAAAAAAAAATTAAGAAAAACCGGATAAAATAAAATGGAAGAATAATAAGAAGTAAACCTGATAAGCAGAAGTTGCAGATCCAAAAATGAAATCCTCTGGGAAATCACTTCTTGTTAATTGAGGTCTTGACGACTGGATCTTAGCGGAAACTCCAATGTAGGTTAAAGCAATGAGCAACAGTGTAAAGAGACATTTACTTCTCATTTCTGTTAAAAAAAGAGAGACTTTTTTGCTGTGTAAAAGAGCAATGGAAATGTTTGAATTTTAATCATTTGTAATTTGTTGAATCTATAAATAGAGTTGATGGAGAAGAGATAATGTCCCAAGACTCCCAACTAACAACATCTTTTCATTCACTGATTCTTTTTTACATATTACGATTTTTTAATTGTTCAAGAAATCTTATCCTATGAAAACACATGAAAATATTATTTTAATTTAATCAAAAGCTGACTCATCATCGCTTTTCTTTTTGGTTGCGTGAAACGGATGCACACTATTATTTTCGTCAACGTTCAAAAATTAGGTGTGGAAAAATAATATGAACGAATCTAACCAAAATAAAATTGGAAAACAGATTTTGATGAATTGAAAAACAGATTTTGATGAATTGAAAAACAGATTTTGATTATTATTAGTTATAAAAAAATAAATATTATTTTAGAAAATTATTATTATGTGTTATTAACTTAAACCGAACCGAAAATTAAAATAATATCTAAAAAATTAAATTATTTTCGTTTATCCGAAAATATTTTAGATATTTCATATATTTCGATTATTTTTAGTTATTTTTGGTTATTTTGGTTCTTTTTCGGTTATTTTTGCTTATTTTTTTGTTATTTTTGGTTATCTTTTGGTTATTTTCTGTTATTTTCAATTTTTTGGTTATTTTTGATTACCAGAATTATTTTAAATTATTTTTGGTTTTTAAATTTAATAACTAAATTAATCGAAACTGAAGTATAATCGAATTGAAATCAAACTGAAATATATAAATAACTGAATGAATATTTAATTTTATTAACTGGAAAAATCGATAAAAATAATTGGATAATTGACTAAAATAGCACTATTTAAAGTTTTTGTTCCAAATATAGCACTAATAATTTAAATTTTCAAAAATAGCATAAATTTATTACTAAAATAATTAAAAACTTCTTCCTAATGAAAAAAATTAAACCCTAAATTGAAAAATATGAACTCAAACATTATGTTTTAATTTTATATATAGTTTATTTAAAGTAAATAATTATTTTCACATAATAATTTGTGCTATATTTGGAATTTTATTTTTGGTATGCTGAATTTGGAAGATAAATTTAAAATTGTGCTACTTTAGGTATTACTCAAAATAATTGATTGAAACTAAATTGAATATCGGAATGTACAAACATATGTTTTACTGAAATTTTAAAAAATACTTCTATAATTTATATTTATATTAATTTCTTAAAAAATAGTGCTTTGTTGTCGACAGAAAAGTAATTAGTTCTTTAAATGGGAATAAAGGCCCACAAAAAGTCGAATCATGCTATAAAGCCCATTAAATTTGGTGTTGTAAAGAATCAGTAATCTTTATAGCCCATTTATTTTAAAGCGATATACAACCTACTTTGCTTTGCCCTTACAGCTTTTTACACAAGAAACAAAACAATCTAGAATAATAGCTCGAGAGCCTTAGAAGATTCAGACATCTTAGGAATAAAACACGAAGCCGAACCAGTTGCTAATAAGAATCTCTTCTTCTTCATTGCAGCCTTTAACAAGTATTCATCTTCCTCAGAATCTTCAATCTCTTCTTCTCTCTTCAAGAACTCTTTGAACCACATCGCTGACATTTTTGGAAAACGTTTTAGCCCGTTGTCGTAATCGACATAGAATAGTCCGTACCGGACTCCATAACCAGCATTCCATTCGCAGTTGTCTAGTAATGACCATGCAAAGTATCCTTCAACTTCAACCCCATCCTCCCTGAACAACAACAACAAAACACAAGTTAAGTAATGATCATCATTAAGAAAAACATAATTAAGTATGTCAAGTGAAACTTATATAATGCATTAGTTTAGATAATACAGTACTTACTTGATGGCTTGTTGAATGCTTTGAAGATGTTTCTTGTGGTATTCTGTCCTTTGGAGATCCATCAAGTTCGTAAGTTTCGGTTTTTTATCGTAATCTATATCACAATGTCCTGAAGTTATAATTTTACAAAAACAATAAGTTAGTATACAAAATAATCAAAATATATATGTTGGAAGTGTTTAACTAATACAGTATAATTACCGTTTTCAGTGATCATGAATTTGGGGTTTTCATACTTATTTTTAGCATAATTTAGAAACTTTCTAAGTCCTTGTGGGTACAGGAAGTCCCATTCCGAACCACCTTTTACACCCAATGTCTGTCCTGCTTTGTTTTGTTCTGTTTCAAAAAAAACAAAACTGGTGAGACAAGGAACAACAGGTAATAAAAAGCCCTAATTAAACAGCTTGTGAGCAAAAATTACACTTACTTCTCCATTCGATGCGTGCGTCTGATCTCCAATTAGGAGTGTTATGGTCCACTTCAGCAATACTTTTTACGTAGAAAGCACTGTAATAATTCACTCCAACGAAGTCAAAAGATCCTCTTAGCTTCTTTGATTGAGCTGTTGTAAATGTTGGCAATCTTTTTCCAATAGATTTCTTCATAACTTCAGGGTAATCTCCGTACACCGTTGGATCCATATGCCTATTAAAGATTCAATCAATAACAAATATATATATCTACAATTAATGTGTGTGTATATAATTTTCAAAGAAAAAGACACTCACCATCCGAACATGAATTCCATGGCTCGTTCACATGCTTCTTTATCATCAGGGCAGTTCGAGTCATAAGGCTCAAACCATACAGGACAATGCGCGATACCAACCTTGCCATCTTTACACTGTTTATGTGTGATTCAAACAAAAAAAGTAACGTTATTAATAAATGTGTTCTCAAAGACTAATTAAAAGTGCAAATCAAATGTATTGTTTCCATACTTTGGGATTGTTTCTGAAGACTTCAACTGCTTCGGCGTGAGCCAGAAGTAGATTGTGACTAACGGTATAGACCTCTAGGCCAGATTCTCCTGCAACAGCTGCATCATTCATGTATTTGGAGGCACGTCCGGGCGCTTTTCGTCCTGTATCATAACCACCAATACTATAGACCCATGGCTCGTTTAGTGTGACCCACAATTTCACACGGTCGCCAAATTCTTCGAAACATATGGCTGCAAAATCTTTGAAGTCTTCACTGCAATATATAGTTTATTTGTATGCATACGTTAGAGACATCGATCCAATACAAATAGAGTCATAAACTTATATATATTGTAAAGAAAATCACTTACACAGCTTGTTCACTTAGAAATCCATTGTATTCATCTTCAAGGGCTTGAGGAGTATCCCAATGAAATAAAGTAGCAAGAGGTGTGATTCCTGTTCATACACATTTACAACAATCTTAGAATATTCATATATAGTATATGTAAGAGCTAGAGATTAGTTAAATACCATTAGCTAGGAGTTCATCAATAAGATCGTTATAGAATTTGATTCCTTCTTTGTTCACCCCTTTGCTTTTCTTTCCAACTAATATTTTGGGAAATGAACAAAAAGTTAAGGGTTAGTTGTATTGTTTGAATTAATATATTCACTGGAATGGTTTAAATATATGAGTGAAGAAGAACTTACGAGGCAAAATCCTAGGCCAAGAGATAGAGAATCTGAAAGCATCCATGTTAATATCCTTCATTCTCTGGATATCTTCCTTGTAATGGTTGTAGAACTCAATCGCTTGATCTGCGTTAGAGTAGCAATTTCTCTCTGCAAAATTTTTCATTTTATAAAAGTTAATTTTGGTGAATATATCAGAATTGAGTAAATGTAAAAATAAAATAGAGTAATATCCTAAAATAACACTTTTTAAAGTTTTTCTTCCAAATCTAGTATCCCAAAATTAAATTCCCAAAAATAGCATAAATATTTATGTAAAAATACTTATTTATTCTAAATAAATTATACATAAACTTAAGGGCAATTGACTAAAATAGCATCATTTCAAGTTTTTGTTTCAAATATAGCACTAGTCATTTAAATTTCCAAAAATAACACAAATTTAATACTAAAATAATTGAAAACTCATTCCTAATAAAAAAATTTAAACCCTAAATTAGAAAAAGTAAACACAAACATTATGTTTTAATTTTATATATATTTTATTTAAGGTAAATAATTATTTTTACATAATAATTTATGCTATTTTGAGTATTTTAGTTTTAGTGTGCTAAATTTAGAAGATAAGCTTAAAATAGTATTATTTTAGGGTATTACTCTAAACACCTTAAAGTATTATATTTGGGTTCATTTTTTCCAATTTAGAATTTAATTTGTACTATTATTGGAAATTTAAACTAATTATGCTATTTTTGAAATAAAAACTTAGAAATGTACGATTTTAGATATTTGTCCAAAATAGAGTAATATCCTAAAATAGTACTTTTTAAAGTTATGAAAATGGTAAGTTAATTAAGTTATTTATTTAGACATAGACGAACCTGGATATTTGCGAACAAATGTGTCCCAAACACTCTCTCCTCGAGGAGCTTCGTTTATGGCTCCTTCATATTGGTAAGCAGATGAGGCTGTCCCAAAGAGGAAACCTTCCGGAAAATCAGAACGGCCGAAGGAATTCTTCTTCGAGTAAATGTTCCTCTTTCTGTTAATATTACATAACAAAAGCAATTAATTAGAAAGTGTTTTTGTGATTTGGAGAGCCTTGTGGGTTGTATTGATAAAGTTTGATCTCTTACTGTGTCATTGTTTTGTAAAAGATTTATAATCCTTTTGGAGAAACCTTATAAATCTGCATAAAAATATACATAAGATCATTAGTTTGTTCATCATTAGATTAACATAAAATTGATATATAAGAGCAGAAATAATATACCGATTGGATCGAATGGAGATGTGTTTTTTTTGTTTGTCTAAAATGAAAAATAGAACGAATGATTTGTTGTTGTTCTTGTAAAATAAATAAATAAATGAATATAATTTTTTGTTGTTTCTTAAAGAAGAATGAAGAGATTGTTGAATTGTGAGAGTAATGTGAGATGTGAAGTTATATATATAGAGGCAAATGGGATTTACAAATTTAGGCGAAGGAACGTAGAAAAATCATACATAATATAGTCAAGTAGTTGCTACTACGTATGCTGACCGTTAATATTAGAGGTCAAATAATCTGCAATAAAATAATAATAGTCAGTTGGAGAGTTGCGTTGTGTGATATTGAACCAAATAAAATAGATTACTCCTATATTGACTTTGTACTAAAATTATGAGAAGAGAGACATAACATATATTAATTATGACAGTGCCGGTGAGGTCCATTTGCTACAAGTTGGTCTTGTCTTTGATATGTTTCATTTTAGTTTCGAATTCTCATACGACACTTTTTTATTAAGTATCTGATATGCAATTACCATTCTTTACATGATATACTTCCGTTAATGAGAACCACATACAAATTAATCCTAATAAAGTACATTGGAAATTAAGGTCGGCATATTATGGTGATGAATAATACTAAATTTAAATATTTATATATTATAATTAATTATTTATTTAATAAATATAAATTATATATGATCTTTTATTTAAAAAATTTTATTTTTTTAATATTAATTATATAATGAAAACAAATTATGTAAATGAATTTAAAATTTCTATATATTAGAAAGACAATATTATTAATTAGATAAAATATTATAGAGTTATAAATGATCAATTATTTTAAATTTTTGTCTTATATTTTGATTAACTAATTTTTTAAAATTCTTAATATTTTATTTTATATTATGTTTATTTTTATGTCAAAATATTAAAAATTTACCTGTATTACTTATTTAATGTCATTTTTCTAATTATTTTTATAAATTATATTTTATATAATATTTTATATAATATTTTATATAATATTTTATATAATATTTTTTATAATATTTTGATAGTATCATATATCATCCTACTATATTTATAAATTACACGTCAAAGTAAAATTTATTTGTTAAAATATTTTTCCACTAATATATTATTGTTGAATTTTAGGGGATATTTAAAATTTTTATGCCTTTTTCTAACAATTAATGTCATATAATGTGTCCCTATTATGATTTGACATAAACAGTAAACAATGCAGAAACGTGATACGTAACTTGTTGTAGAGATAGCAAACGAGTTGTGCGTACGTAAGTGTTATTTCAATGTATCGTGCATATGTGAACATGTGGTCTTTATAGGCTTTATGTCCAAATCTCAATTGTTAGATAACTACTGAAGTTTTCGTATTCGTATGATGACTGGAAAATGGCTTCAAGTTGTATACAATAAATTTGTCAGAAAGCAGATCAAAGACTTGAACTTTGTTATGGTGAAAATAAAAGTTGGACTTTTTAAGTCAATATACTGACTTATTAATTGATTAGGATAAAATCTTATCACAATCTCTGAGATAGATTAATTGTACCGAGAATTTCACATATCACGTGTCAGAATTTTCCAATGTTCAAAATGTAACGAAAGGTGGAAATTGGAAAAGTATGCATACTTCCATTCCAAATTTCTATGTTCACTTTTTCATTAAAACATATAATATTAAAATGTAATCGTCATTATAGGACATACGTACGTACGTACGTCGATGATGTGTCGACAGTCAATGCTAATTTCTCATCTTCGTGATTTTGATGGAGGCGTAGGAAAAAATATTCACAAATAACAATTAATTAATTATTTTGTTAATTTAAATTATATATATAATTTGTTTCATATTTAAAATAATTTTTTAAAATTTTTAATATTGATTACGAAAATAAAATAGATAATAAAATTAAATTATACAAATAGATTTAAATTGTATCTATTTTGGATAAAATTATATATGATAGATATTCAATTAAACTAAACTTTTGTATTATATTTTGTTTGACTAATTTTTCAAAATTTATATTTTGTTTTATATTATATTATATTTTCAAAATACATTGTATATCGAAATATTAGAGATTTACATATAATATACTGTATAATGATAATTTTGTAAATACTCTAGTAAATTATGTCTTAAGTAATATTTATCTTAAAATGTTCTAATAATATGACACATCAACATAGCATACTTGTAAATCACAAGTTAACATAATATTACTATATTAAAATGATTCTCAATTAATATATTATATATTTCCTAAATCGACATTTGATTATAAATGACAGATGCATGTTGGATGAAGCCGACATATAATGGATTACGAATTAAATATTGTGTTGAATAGTAAACTCCAAACAGTCAAGGAAAGTGGTGCCAAGTCTTGTGGAACAACTTTGAACACAATATTTCTTAAGAATGACCCACAATTTTTTATATATCTTATCAAATTGTCTCAAAACTTTTTGGTTTACACTTCATTTAATTATAAAGACTGTTTTATTTTCCTATATCATATAACAATAAACATTTATCAAATTAAAAAACCATATTCTATATTACTCCTTTGAAATTTTTTTATTTTATTTTAATGTTCAAAAATTTATTTTTCTTTAAAATGAAAATTCAAAACTTATTTGTTCTTAATTATATCAAAACTGTTATAACCATTATTAAAGAATTTTGAAATTTCAAAATTTTAAATTACAAATAAATTTTCGAATTTTAAAATAAATAAAAAATAAATTATAAAATAAATCTGTGAATATTTAATATTATATAATATTTTTCGTGACAAAATATATCGTTATCACTCGTAATAACAATAACTAGATTTTGACCCACGCCCTGCATGGGAAAAATATTCACAGATAATAATTAATTATTTATTTTGTTAATTTAAATTAGATATATATATATATATAATTTACCTCATATTTAAAATAAATTTTTTAAAACTTTTTAATATTGATTACGAAAATAAAATAGATAATAAAATCGGATTACACAAATAGATTTAAATTGTACATATTTTGAATAAAATTATACATATGATAAATATTCAATTAAACTAAACTTTTGTTTTATATTTTGTTTGACTAATATTTTAAAATTTATATTTTATTTTATATTATATTTACATTTTATGAAAAAATATATTATATGTCAAAATATTAAGAATTTACATATAATATACTGTATAATGACAATTTTCGTAAATACTCTAATAAATTATGTCTTAAATCATGCGTCAACATAAAATTATTTTGTTAAAATGATTATCAGTTAATATATTATACATATTTACACCTAACTTTTTCGCGGTTAGAAAGGTTGCAATCTTTGTGGACCGCCTCAAGTAGTGGAATACCCAACTTGTTATATTCGTTAAATTTTGGGAATAAATTTTAATGGAATTCAAGTAAAAAGATTTTCTAACTACTATATTAAGACTAGATCTTTTAGAAATTAGTGCTCCTAAAGTTATAAGAAAAAGTGGGGAATGCAGCAAATGCCTTATTTGCAACACTATAAACACAAGTTTGCATGTAAAGATCGACCGGAACCAACAGTTTTGTGCTTACATGGTTAGACATTTGATGTGTAACCTTAATATGTGCTCTAAAGTCTTTGTATGTAATGTTTTCTTTTGACAAAAGATGAGCTCAGGCCCAGCTTTAATATGGGCCGTATTGAAATCGGGCTAAAACGATTTATAACTATTAACGTTTTGAGATTTTTTTATTTGCAAAAGGCTTAACTGGGTTTCAGGTTTTGTTAAATAAAACCCATACCGGTAATTATGAGAATAAATACCTAAGCAAGATATATGAATCCCCCTCCCCAAAGCACTGATTGTTAAGAGGAATTATGAATAATTCTGGCATATCAAATGTACAATACCTAATCACGACGAATCATTTCATCTTCTACTTCTTTTCTTTGGCTGTTCTTTGTCTTTTCCTGATTCCCTTCCTCGTTTTCTCTTAGCTGCAGCAGTCACTTCCTCTGCTTCTTCTTTCGTTTTCTTTCGTTTCGATGAACTCCTCTGATTACTATTATTTTCTACCTCAACCTTCTTTTTACCCGTCCTGTTACTTCTCAATTCCCTCGGTTTCGCTTTACTGTTCTCCTTTTCATCACTCTTCTTCTCATCTTGACTCGTTCTTTCTTTTCCTTTCTGTGGAGAGTTCGTTTTAATTCTCTTCAAGAATTCAGCCACACTCTTCTTCTTATCTGATGCTATCACTACTGTCTTCTTCTCTGTCGTAGGAGTCTCTTCTTTATCATCATCAACATCATTGGATGAATCTGTTTTCCAATCCTTCTGTTTCTTGTTATTATTTTTGGCACTTCCCATTTTGATATCTTTCGCAACAATATCGATATCTTCACCCCCTCTCCTCGACCTTCTTGCAGCAGCAGCAGTAGTCACAGGCTTCTCCTCTGAAACTTCGTGAGATTTCTTCTCATCTTTTTGCTTAAAGCTTGAAGAAGGAGATATCTTTTTCGAACCAGAACTCTTCCTCTTACAGACAACAAGAGGAGATACAGAGGATTTCTGTCTAGTAACTGATGATTCAGCCTCTGCTTTGATGATATAAAGACCCGACTTTCCGTTTGCATTCTTCATTTCGTTAGAAACGAGGGTTCTTAGCTCTTGTGCAGCCATGAACTCAGAGGAAGATGGAGGAAAGAAAACAATGGCATTTGTGAAGAGAAGCTTGAGGTCTCTATAAAAAGAAAGAGTTGAAGAAGCATAATATCCTTTCTCCATTTTCTTCTTTATTGTTTTAATGTCCAAATGCTGCCTTATCAATCTCTTGTAATCCTTCGTCTCCTGCGGAATAATATAAAGGCAACATTTTGAGACCCCAAAAAAACATTTGAAGTATTGGGCTTCCAATGTGTAAATATTTCGAGTCTAAAGGCCCAAATCAAGTCCAAAAACTGTCGGCTTAAGGACGGCTGAAAAGTCAATAAGTTGACTATATCCTGAAACAACACGACAAAACCATGCTACAACAGGAAGCTGCCAGGTGTCCAGTCCAATCTTATGTGGCCAAATGGGTAAAAGGGGTGAAAATAAAAAACTATCATATAGCTCAACGAAAATCATATTTTTTTTCTTAATTTAAAAGATTGAACTATTACAATATTTTGAAACTTTAGAACTTATTTCTTTTCTTCTAAAATTAAATTTTTAAATATATTTCTTCATAATCTAGGTCTATAAAAACCGATATAATGATTTTACTTTATAAATTTCAAATTTAAGTTAAGGAGAAATAGATTTTGAAATTTTACTTCTATGACAATTTAATCCTATATTAAACTACTTGTGGTGAAATAAATCATTAATCCTAAAAAGCAATCAAAGTTTTCCACGACCAAATTTCCTATGAAACAAGAATAAGTAATAATTAAAATGATGTAATAATTAAAATGAGGTAATAATTAAAACGAAACGCTCCCGTAGGAAATTATTTAACTGAAAAAATACGGAAGTGCAATTTAAAGATCCAACACACACGGATTCAGAGATTCTTACCCTAATTCTATAAGTTCAAATATCATATTAATAATTTTCATTAGAAAAAATATCATAATAATAAGAAACGATTGAATCCGGAAAAAAAAAAAAAGGTGATAGATCGAAAACAGTAAAAATAGATTTTTTTTTTTTTGTAACCAGTGAAAAGAGTTAATTACACATAATAAAATTATCGGCGTGGTCCCGACAAAAAAAAAGAGACAATTTGTGGATAATTTTATCGGCCGTCCTTGAAAATTCTTAAGAGGGAAGAAGAAAAAGGAAACAATGAAAATCTACCATTTAAGCATATAGATAAAAGATATAACTATGCATATTAGCCAATTATTCTTAAAACAAATCAAAAAGTTGGAGTAAAAAGAACATAGTAGGCCTGATATCGACATTTTCATTTTATATAGACATTTTAATTTAGAATGAAATCGTCTACTGAATATAATTGTGTGAGAACTTTTAGAAAATAGTTGTTGTAAGCATTAGTGGGGAAATTAAAAAAAAAAAGTTTTTATTTTTAAAGCATGGATAAAATTTGTTAACGTTACGTAGGAGGAAGATGTGTACGTAAAAAAAACTCGAGAAAAAAAAAGACATTTGCTTACCTGGCTCCGAAGCCGGGATTCGAACACGGATCCACAAGGATGAGACTGAATCAGCTTAATTATTTCTATCAGCGATTGTGATTTATTGCCGGCCGATTCGATATCACCACCGCGTCCGCTGCGAATACTACTATTCTCGCGGCTCATGTATTTCTGTCCTTTCCTTTTCCGATGACCTGACGACGTTTTTGATTCCACCAACTCGCCCGATTGACTCATTTCCGATCCCTTACTTACCGTTCCTTCTTCATCCTCCGCTGCGGCCGACTTATAATCCGAATCAGGATCTGGATTTCTCGAATTTTCTTTAGTTTGAACCATTTTATCCCCGCCTAATCGATCGTGATCGACGATTTTATCGACTGAGGCTGTTGAATTTGACTCGTTCATCGACCGGTTGTCTCGGTCAGACTCCATCGTTTCCCGGTTTAGCTTCGCCGGTTCAGTTTCGTCGTTCCGCGATCTAACTGCCCTAGAGTTGTCTGCCAGATCTGGTTTCTTCTTATCTTCATCATTTCCGTGTTTCTCCTCCTCCTCTAATTTCTTAACTTTTAACTGAAGCGCCCTAATCAAAAGAATAAATATTTTAGAAGGATTAAACAAAAAAAAAAATTCAGATCCAGCGGCGGAGAAATAGAGACTCTCAGTACAGAATCGAGTCGTCACATCGCTGAACCTCTCGCCGGAGCTCTACAACACGAAGAGTCCGTAACTGGTCGAGCCAGGGGATTTCACCGTCTCTATCCTCCTCCGCCACCGCTTCGCTATTATGTTCTCCGTCGTCACCGCCGTTGTCGACGGAACCTTGGAACCGACGTTTGAGATCTTGAAACTTAAGCCTGCAATTATGGGCGGAAGCGTTGAGAGAACACAGGGAGGCGACCTCCCTGGCGACGGAATCCCAATCCCTAGAACCATGTCGTTTAACAGCGCACGCTAACACAAGCTCCTCCGACGTTCCCCATGCTTGGCGGATCTGATCGAGATTAAAGTTATAATCTCCTATACGATTGTTAACAATATCACTGCAACTGTAAATATTGATAGTATCGTCGTCGTTGATACTGTTCGATGTAACTGCCTCTTCTTCCTTCATCAGCCCTCCCTCCGTTCACTACCGTAACACAAGCAAACACGCTCGCAGTTTTTGATTTTGGATTTTTGAAAAAAAATTTTATGTCTTCTCTTAGTTATATATTTCTCTCACTCTGTTTTGGATTTCGAAGCTTTTATATTTGAAGTTTACAAATGTTTTAGGTCTACGTACAAGATTTTCACGTTTGCTTTACCCATTTTATCTATATATAACGTGCCGGGTCGGGTCACTCACCTCGTCTACGGAGGGGAGGAAGGTAGAGATATTTACAGGAATACCCTTTATGGATTAATTCCGTCAATTATATGCGACTAAACCTATTTCCACCCATACTTTTTGGGTCTTTCTTTAACTACATAAACTGTATTTTTCTTTCATAAATTACACAAATTTCATAAATTTTTCTAATTGCAGAAATTCTATTAATGTTTATGCGTTGAATAGGTAATAAATTTGGTTCTAATTCGAAAATCTGGTTTTAACTTGGTTTTATTTTGAAATTAAAACCAGGTTTTCGAAGTAAAACAAAGTTTAATAACAATTTAACATATAAATATTAACAAAAATTTTGTAATTAGAATAATTTATGAAATTTATGTAGTTTACAGAAGAAAAATGTACTGATCCAAAAAGTACGGGTGGAAATACTCTTTTCATTTTCATCCATGTTGGTAAATGTGTGGTTGGGTATGGAATTTTTAACTTCAACGATATATGGGCTTTAAATTAATCAACAGGCCTTAAGTGGACCGAACAGGATCCTTAAATGAAAGATATCCGTTCAAAAAGACACTTTCTTCTCCCATATAAACGATTAGCAGATTAGGTAACAAATCAAAGCAAATGCCACTGGGTTTGACTTGTTTGTCAAAGTTCCGAGAAAGACCGTTTACTCAATTGTTGTCATCATTGTGTGTTCGAAAGAACCAAAAAAGAACAAAACGAAAGAATAATCGTTATAAAAAATGTGCTAAAAAGAAAGCTACCCCATCAAACATTGAAGAGAAGGCTGATTTGATGTGAGAAAGAGAAGGAACCTTGACCAAACTCACTCATCGGCCCAAACGCATGAAGTTATCGAGCCAATCCATGTTTACACTCTTCAGCCTCTCAAGTGGCAGTCCAGGAGCTCGGTCCCATATCAGCTGAATCCAAAAGAAAGCATCAAGATAAGCTTAAGTTTATTATGATAAACGTGAATTGTCGATAACACAAATGTATGTATGTATGTTACCTGTGAGCAGATTCCAATACTCCTTGAGACGCCAAAAAGAACCGTGTAGTATCTATTTTGTGACAACAGATGAGAAAGACAGAAACTAAAACTGAGATGAAAAAGAGGCTTCACTTGATTCAGTGTCCCCTAACTATAGAAACAGCGTCAATCACTAGAATCAAAAATATACATATTCTGTAAAATACAACAGAGCAGAAGTTAACCTGTTGTTCTGGAATTATCTCTTGCAGCTGCGACTTCAAGTCCTGTATTGCCATTAATCTCGAAAATCAATCATAAGATGGAAATGGCCGATACGCTCCGAAAAAAGCACCATTCTTCAAAACTCACACCTGATCACCATTTTTTTCTCAAACAAACTGAACCGTTAGTGATCTAAACAATCGATATAACAGAATTCTCCAAGATAATGGGATATAAAAGTGACAAATCGAAAGATGTTGAAATTTCTAAATGTGATGACCTGTGAACATCAGTTAATACAAAAGACAATAGAATTGAACCACCAAAACACGAATTCCTCTAACTAAACCGGAAAAATAACCCGATTGATTACAATAAATCAAGCCGATCAGGTTCGGTTTAGTATGGTTCGTTATGCCATTATATCTCATCCTACTCTCCGCCAATGCGTGTCTTGCAAGTTCGAAGCAGACGCAACGATTCGAAGCAGACGCAACGATTCTAAAGGCTCAAAAGGGCTCAAAATATTTTTTTTCTTTGACAAAGTAATTTCAATCGAATAAAGTTTGCAACTCACTTCGTTCGCAACTCAAGTCGAAAGAAAGAAGAAGATGGAGAATGAGTATGGATTTGGGATGGGTTCGGTTTTGGCGATTATGATCGTTGTGATGATGTTACTGTTTGTACCGTTGATAATGGGACCTCTGACTCCTCCGTCGCCTCCATTGATATTGCTGATCCCTATCGTCTTGCTCTTCGTGTTTCTCTATCTTTATTCTACTTCTAAGTAATGTTTCTGTGTTTCTATATATGATCATTGGTATGTATTTATCATATAATTGACAATGAACAATGTTTTAGTTTATACATTTATAAAACACACAAAGAGTGTATTCGTTCTATGATATATTCATCTTCAAATTATTGAAAAAAAGAAGTTTGCAACTCACCAAAATCGATGCTTTAGTTTCCATGCTTAGCATTGTATAAATATATACGTTTTCTAGAATTTATCTTTATGAGTGTGATTCCATAATTAATATTTTTGAGAAGTTGAAAACTAAGTTCACAGGAAGATTGTATTATTAAAAGAATGTCGCTATAATTGTTTTTGGACAGATATTGATAAAACCGTCCAGAAAAGCAAATTGTATTTGTGACCGACTAATTACTTAACAAACACGACATAACACTTCAATGGTGCGCACGTGCAATGACTTTTGTTTGATTTGATTATTTATTGAAACTTCAAACACACAAAACGCCTTATAATCCTTTGATGAGAGACCATTATTTGACTAAACCATGAACATGAAAAGAACTCTCGTTCCTGAGATATGATTCAGTAATTGACTACAAATCAACAGAGATCGGAGGAAACAAATACTCAAGAACACACACACACACACATTTATTTGATTTTGATATCTTTGCTAGTAATTGAATGTTTTAAACTGTACTTACGACGGCGTCTTCTTCAGTCTCTTCCCTTCTCATAGCAATTCCTAGACCTGAAACCGCCCGAGCTAGATTTCTCTCCATCTCTCCCACTCCCAATCTTATCTGCTCATGGCGACGAGCGAGTCGCCTCAAAGCGTTTCTGATTCCAAGCCAATCGTCTTCCTCCTCGTCTCCATCGGCAATCGTAGCCAGATCCGACAATCGGATTCTCATCTCAGCCTCTGAACCACCGGTTTCCACATTCGCCGACGTGGGGAGCTCGAATCGGCAGAGTGGACACGAGTTGTGATTCGATAGCCAAGGAACGATGCAATCAGAGTGGTATATATGGCAACACGGCAACCGCCGAGCGGATTCTCCAACCGAGAATTCCTCTTTGCATACGACGCAGAGCAAAGTGGAATCTGGATCGGGATCTGTGCCATCGGTTGAGCAAATCATGGAGGACGAGATCTGGATCGTAGGAATCGAATCGATATCCAAAGATTTCAATAACGAAGAAGATGAAGAAGACGATTCGGAATTCTCGGATGCGAGATGGCGGAGAAGACGGTGTAAGTAAGGGCTATCGAGGAGGAAATTATCATCGGAATTAACCGTTGGATCAACAAAACACCAATCCTCCTCATCTTCGTCTTGTTCTTCATCTACTTCCTCAAGATCACCGACGGTAACGTTAAAAAGAGTAGAAGAAGATTCGTCATCCATACCTTCGAGGAAATCTAGGCGGCATTGGGGACATATGAGAGGAGAGGAAACGGAGGAAGAAGAACAGAGGAGCGATAGACTCATATCGCATTCATGACACCAATAAGTTCGCCGATCCGGGTCTCCGTGGACGGTGGTGGTGGTTGTAGTGGAAGACGACATTGAGAAGTGATGGTTGTTGTGGAAAATGCGGGTGAGAGAAAGGGAAAAGAAATAAAGAATGTGAAATTAGTGGTTGTGGTTGTGTGCAAGTGATAATGGATCCATGATTGGTTACAAGCCTTTGGATGCCCTAATTCTTAAAGCTTATTTACAAGTTTTTATTTGGAATAAAAATGGATTATAAGTTGGTTAAAAAGGGCCCATTATTACTAGGCTTTATTCGGAAGGTTTGGTAGTGGGTCTATCTTTAATCTTGCATAACCGTGTACCAAAACCGGTTAATCAAATGAAAACAAATGTTTAGAATCTCACATCACACAAATGGCGTCTCATTCGTGGCGTTTAAATGCTGATGCAACGTGCCTTCTCGTAACCAAGACTACTTTGCAAGCAAATGTCAAAAAGAGGAAAGACACAAGACAGGACAAAAGAGAGAGATCCCAAAATCGCAAGTTACGTTTCAAAGATTACGTTTTTAATTGTTTTCTTATCCAATTAAAGTATGTGTCAGAATTTGCAGGGACGTTAATAGATTCCAGTTGCCAAAAAGATTTCAACTTCTCTAAAGAATCTCAAAAAATTGGTATCGAGATTCTGCCCATAACTATAATCTTTGCAAGCAAAATTCCAAATTTTCAACCATACAGCCATAACCAAATCTGGAAAAACTGACTCGACATGACCGCATGATTTCCCAGACTATCCATTCTCCTTCTCTGTCATAACATCATTTTTTTTAAACATTTTCTCTTTCCAATTTCCAAGTTTTTATATTAGTTTCAAAGATTTCCACCAAAGAAAACGTCTTATGAGCTCGTTTTGACGTTGGAAGAAAGGTATTAGGGTAAGTGGGAAGAGTGTACAAATTGAAACCAGCTTCTCGCTGACTTCTCTATGCCTTTTTCCCTCCTCTGGGGAAAAAAGTCTGCTGCTTTTGGGGAATCTTCTTAATCAATCTCTCGTTATAAGGGCTTGATTTGGAGTTGTTTCTGGGTTTCGGGTACGACAAAGCTCCTTGCTTTAGTTTTTTTTTGTGTTCATGGGAGTGAAATTGCCCCTTTCCTTTTCTAGATCTATCTGAAAGTTCCTATTTTCCTATTTAGTATCTGAAATCTCAATATTTTTCCTATTTAGTATCTAAAACCTCAATACCCCTCTCTTATGTTTCTGATGCGAATTTGATCTTACTGATGACTCTGATAGCCTATTACTAGGGGCTTTTCAGGTATCGATTGATAAAAAATACTGTTTCAGGGGAAATCACGAAGCGATTGAGAAAATGACGAGGTCTGTTACCGTGGGAGGGAGTGAGGAGGATCCATTCACAAAATCCATTGGAAGATGGTCTGTGTTCTTCTATGGAGTTGGGCATATGCTTAATGACATTACTGCTTCTTGTTGGTTTACTTACCTCCTCCTATTCTTGACCCAAATTGGCCTCTCCCCACGGTGAAAATTTCATCTGAGTTCTGACCCTTGGTTTGTGATGATTGAGTCATAACCGAGTTTTTTTCTTTCTGAAGAGATGCAGCCATTGTCATGCTCTCTGGCCAAGTTGCTGATGGATTTGCTACTATCTTCACTGGTGAATTGGTACGCCAAACTTAGGACTTATCTATTTCTGATTTAACCATTAGCTTGTTTGTTTCTGATTTAGTATTTTGTTATGGCAGATAGATAGGTTTGGGCATTTTAAGATTTGGCATGCTGCAGGATCAATACTGGTTGCAATCTCTTTTTCCTCGGTTTTCGGAGGTTGTTTGCCTTGCTCGATTCTCCATAACGACTCTTTAACACTCGAAACCTTCTCCTATAGCATGTTTGCAGCTATCTTTAACATAGGATGGGCGGCTACACAGGTTTCTCACATGTAAAAATCTTTTCATCTCTTTCACTTCAAATTTATCCATATCATTCAAGTTTTTGCTTATGTGTGTGTGTGCGCGCTTAATAACTCTCCAGGGCCATGGTCAACTGCATTTCGTTGAACTCAACAAGCAGGGTAGCTTTAACAAGTTGTCGTAACGCATTTACCATGGTCAAGCTCTTTCCCCGATCTATGTTTAGTACCAATGTGCTTCTTTATACGATTTAACAATGACTAGTTCGGTTTTCTTGAATTTTTCAGGTTGCTAATCTTGGCCTATATGCGATTGCTTTAGTAGTCTTCGGTGTTATCAAGGCTGGGTCGAAAGAAAATACCGAAATTCAGGTTTTGTAGTTGGTATTGATTTCTCAGTTATGTATCTAAACCAGAGTAAGTATTTTCAACATTCATTGTTATATTTTCTCTTTAATTCTACAGTATCGTTGGATTGCATATTCATCTATCACTATAGGATGCTGCTTTGTGGTCATATTTCTTTTGGGGACAAAAGAGCCAAGGTATGCATATGCTCAACTCTCTGAAAAATGTTTTCTCGATTTTTAACAACAGATTTGTATATTAATCTGGTGACACAATATGTGCATTTTGATGTTTAAAGTCTGAGGACAGATATAAAAGAAACTAGCCGAGCGAGAATACCATGGGTTTATTGGTTCAGGAAACTTCTATACTATCAAGTCGCTATGGTTTACCTCCTCACTCGATTAGTATTGAATGTTTCTCAGGTTTGTTCCTGTTTTCTTATTTTGTTTGTTGCCTGTACCTATTGCTAAACTGCGATAAATTCTCACACCAGGATTTGTTGCAATTTATCCTTCTCAGGCATATCTTGCATTCTTCGTTATCGATGATTTGCAAATGGATCAATCGGCTAAAGCTTTGGTAAGATATTCAATAAGATCATTTTCAGTATTATACAAATGACTCTCTGTCTCTGATGAAAAGGTATTATTCAGGTTCCTGCAATAATCTATATCTCCAGCTTTGTTGTCTCGGTCCTGCTTCAGGTTCACATTCTCTCACTTATCCATTCTTCAAAAAAGGTGCTCTTTTTCCTCACATGTAATCACTTTGGCGTGTGAAAATGTAGGAGATTCCATGGAATGGGAGACGCATGAAGGCATATTATTCTGCTGGTGGTATTATTTGGATATTCTGTGGTGCAGCAATCCTTCTATTGCCTAGAAACATAAGTTCTTTCATGTATGCAGTATCCGTCTTTATTGGCATTGCAAATGCATTAATGATGGTATAACTAATATTTCTCTAACACCAAGTTTTTTTTGTTAACTCCATCAGTTCTAAAGCATGCTTGTTTATAAATTCCACAGGTTACAGCAATCAGTATGCAGAGCGTGTTGGTTGGTGCAGAAGTTGGTGGATGCGCATTTGTCTGTGGTTCCTTAAGCTTCTTAGACAAAATGTCTTGTGGACTTGCTCTATATGCTCTTCAATCACACCAAAGTAAGTTAGTTCCTTAGAAACAAGTTCTTTCTCACGGTGTTTGCGGTTTTGCTGAAAAGTTTGGGGTTTGCAGGTACTTCACCCAGAACCCAACTAAACAACAAAAACCAACAAAGCGTTTACCTTTTTTCGGTTACGAGATACGGTTTAGGTCTTGTTCCAGCTTTGTGCTCGTTTGTTGGTGTCGCTGTAACATTCTTTATGGAGCTCGAAGCTGTTGGGTCACTGTCGAAGCCTCTGAGTCAGCCGTTACTAGAATGACAAAATGATTCGTTTCCGGTTTATGGAACATGTTTTGATTTCAGCTTCACTAATCTTTTTACTGTATACGGGATTCCCCAGATTCTTTAGACCATGATTTCTGTACATATGGATACGATCGCATTGTGTCGGTAATTACTCCTATCACAAGAGATTTGTATCTTAATCTGGGATTTCAAGTTTGATTGATTGTGTTTTCTTCTTCTTTGGTTTGACTTGCATGTAAAACTGAACGAAAAAAACTCTCTTAAGTATATTCTCACTTATGCATATGATTATTGGTTGAAAATATATAAAAAACTAAAAAATTAAAAGTAAATATCTAAAATAGCATTTTTCTAAGTTTTTATTCTAAAAATAACATCATTAGTTTAAATTTTTAATAATAGCATAAATTTAAGATTAAAATACATTAAAACTATATTTTAAAATAAAAAAACTAAACTCTAAACTAGAAAAAATGAATTCAAATACAATACTTTAAGTTTATATATAATTTGTTTAAAATAAATAAGTATTTTTACATAAATATTTGTGTTATTTTTGAAAGTTTAATTTTGAGATGTTAAATTTGAAAAAAAAAACTTAAAAATATGCTATTTTAAAGTATTACTCAAAAATCAATGGAACAATATTTTTTTAAAAAAATCAATCTAACAAAGGCATTATCTTTAGAAAAATATATTTGATGTCAATTGTAGAATAAACTAAAATATTATATTTTCATTTACTTTATTTTTCACTAGTGCAAGCTTTCTGCTGCTGCTAAAACCCTAATTTTTGGGGCATGTTGCAGTGTGTCGCACCATAAGATTCGGCCTTGGAGCCATCGTTACTGATGAATCCAATTATATTGTCTTTCTCAAGAGCAAGATAAGCATTTGGAATCTGCTATTTTGACTGTTCAGGTTTGAAACAACATTAATTTCTTATTCCTGTTAATTGGGATGTGGATTATATTGAAATTGGAAATTTTACTTTTCTGTTTTGCAGGAAGGATCGCAGAGAATAATGGGGATTGAGATCAGATATGAACTTGGCATTTGTTTTCGGCACAAATGTCGTTCGCAAAGCGTATCGCTTTTTCTTCAGCTGTAGGAAGTTCTGCAATGGGAACTTCGGTGGTGACGAAACCGATATTTGGCTCCCTGGTTTAGATTTGGTTTGTACAAGCGCGCACGAAAGCATCGATCGAGAAGAAATCTCTGTTCCGAGTAGGTTTTTGGAGAGTGCCAGGCTTGGTGCTTCCCGGGTTCTCGGGACATTACAGCAAGATGAATCTGGACTGAACACAAAGTCAGCTTTAGATGAATTGAATGTTATAGTCTCAGGGCTTCTCGTGAGAGAGGTTCTTGTGGGGATCTTAAGGAGCTTGAGTAATGATAATAAGGCCAGATGTGCAAAACTAGCTTACATATTCTTCTTGTGGTCTGGAGAACAAGAGTGTTTCAGGCACACAGTGAATTCTTATCATTTGCTTATGAAGATATTTGCAGAATGTGGAGAGTATAAGGCAATGTGGAGATTAGTTGATGAGATGGTTCAAGAGGGTTACCCGACTACAGCAAGGACGTTTAATCTGTTGATTTGTAGTTGCGGTGAAGCAGGTATGGCAAAACAAGCCGTTGTGCAGTTCATAAAGTCAAAGTCTTTCAATTACCGGCCCTTCAAACACTCTTATAACGCGATTTTGAACTCGTTGCTAGGTGTTAAACAGTATAAACTTATCGAATGGGTTTATGAGCAGATGTTGGAAGACGGGTTTTCACCAGATGTTCTAACTTATAACATTCTCATGTGGACAAATTATAGGTTAGGGAAAATGGATCGGTTCGACAGGCTGTTTGATGAGATGGCTCGAGACTTGTTGTCTCCAGATTTCTATACGTACAACATTTTGCTGCACATATTGGGGAAAGGAAACAAACCGCTCGCTGCTCTTACCACATTGAACCATATGAAGGAAGTAGGGATCGACCCGAAGGTCATCCATTTCACTACTTTGATAGACGGTTTGAGCCGTGCAGGGAATCTAGAAGCGTGCAAGTACTTTGTAGATGAGATGCTGAAAGTCGGGTGCATGCCGGATGTTGTTTGTTACACCGTGATGATCACAGGGTATATTGTAAACGGAGAGCTCGAGAAGGCGAAGGAGATGTTCAAAGAGATGACAACAAAAGGGAAATTACCGAATGTTTTTACATACAATTCGATGATTCGTGGGTTGTGTATGGTGGGAGAGTTCAAAGAGGCGTGTTGGTTGCTAAAGGAGATGGAATCTAAAGGGTGTAATCCAAATTTCGTAGTGTATAGTACATTGGTGAGCTATTTAAGAAAGGCTGGTAAGCTTTCAGAGGCTCGCAAGATAATAAGAGACATGGTGAAGAGTGGACATTATATTCATTTAGTTCCAAAGATGATCAAGTATAGGAGATGTTAGGGATTATTTGTTGTTAATTTAAGTTGTTTGTTCTCTTCTTTACCGACTTTGTACTCACAGGTCCCACACACTCCTTCTATTTCTCAGTCAAAGTCATGACCGATTTCACACACTCCTTCTATTTCTCAGTCAAAGTCAGGACCGATTTCACACACTCCTCTATTTCTCAGTCAAAGTCTGTTTTTTTAGTTGCAGCGGACGGAACTTAACATACCAGCAAATTGAATATAGTGGTCTGCGATGCACAGGAATATCGTCCCCAAAGATTAGGTAGTGTACTGTTACACATGGAAATAAATGGCATCTTTTTTTTTTGTAATTCTATAATTTTTTTTAATGGCCAAACGGGTGAGACACACGGTATGGGGGTAGTGGTACCCACAGGTAATTTTTCCCTAAAATAAAAAGTGTTTCTTTCTTCTTCTTCTTCCTCTCGGTTTCTCTTTCTCCCGCAATGAACATGCTTTTAATCTAACTTTTTTGTACTACAAAACCCATATCCTTCAGTCTCCAAACGCTCGTTCTTCTTTATCATCATTATCTCCGTCGTATCATTTTTCGTCACCGTTAATAGCTGGATTTTCTTTTCTTTCCGCCGACCGTTCTTTGTCTGATTCCAGGTGTTGCCAGCTATTTTTTTTGAGAGATACTTTTTCATTTTATTTTATTGTTCTTTTAGTTAGTTATATGTCAGTTTCTCTGATTAGATGCATTTAGAAAGAGGAATTAGGTTTGTTCGATGGAGAAAGGGACTTTATTTTTACCCTAGGTGTTACACAAAGGCACGTGTCTGAGTGATATGTTGTTTTTTCTGGAATTTCGAGCTCCGATCTCTATGATATGAATTGGGTTTGACTTGGTTTCTCCAATTTTTAGGGCCTACTGTGATTTCAATTGGGTTTGTGATGGAAGTTAGAGTTGAAGGTGAAGGTCACAAACCCATATGGATTTAGTGGTAATACTATGGATATACGAGCAGTAGGTAAAAGGAGTGTAGAGTGGGATTTAAATGATTGGAAATGGGATGGTGATCTGTTCGTCGCTAGACAATTGAATCATCATGGGTCATCGAACAGCTCTTCGTCTTGCTTTGATGGAGGAAATGTTGAGAGAAGGAGAAAAGAGATGGAGAATAAGAAAAAGAAAACCAGAGCTGTTCCTGTGATAGCAATGGAAGAAGGTAACTTGAGGGATGATGAAGACGCTCCTGGGCTTACTTTGAAGCTTGGGGGTGAGAATGCTGATAACGCTGAGAGAAATGATGCCAGAAAAACAAAATTTGGAGGAGGGATTCCGAATCGGGTTGTTTGTTGTCAGGTAGAGAACTGTGTAGCTGATTTAAGCAAGGTGAAGGATTATCATAGACGTCATAAGGTCTGTGAGATGCATTCTAAAGCTACTAGTGCACTTGTTGGAGGAATTATGCAGCGGTTTTGTCAGCAATGTAGTAGGTAAGGTGTAAAGAAAGCAGCTTTAGTCTTAAGTGTTATGTCATGGTGTCATTTATTGGGTTTGGTTCATCCAATAGAGAAAAAAACTGTTTGCAGGTTTCATGTGCTTGAGGAGTTTGATGAAGGAAAGAGAAGTTGTCGTAGACGTTTGGCTGGGCATAATAAGCGTAGGAGGAAACCGAATCCTGATACTATAGGCAATGGGAATCCTTTGAGTGATGATCAAACAAGCAATTATTTGTTGATTACTCTCTTGAAGATACTCTCCAATATACATTGTAAGTTTTTCATAAAAGGTTTAATTGGACATTCAAACTTTAGCCTTAAAAATGCTCAAATCAGCTGTTAATTATGTGTTATGCTCGCAGCCAATCAGTTAGACCATTCAGGGGATCAAGATCTGCTGTCTCATCTTCTAAAGAGCCTTGTAAGCCAACCTGGTGAACAAATAGGGAAGAATTTAGTTGGGCTTCTACAGGGAGGAGGAGGACTCCAGGCTTCTCAAAATATTGGAAATGTATTACCTTTCCTTTCAATCAAGCAAGCCCCTCGAGAGGATGTAAAACAGCATTCGGTAAATGTACCTGAAACACCTTGGCAAGAAGTGTATGCCAATGCTGCTCAAGAGACAGTTGCCCCCTATAGGTCCGAGAAACAAGTCAAGATGAATGATTTTGATTTGAATGATATTTACATAGACTTAGATGGTACTACAGATGTAGAGAGATCATTGCCGCCTCCTACAAATCCAGCAACCAGTTCTCTTCATTATCACTTAGACTCGCGTCAGTCTAGTCCACCTCAGATTAGTAATAATTCAGATTCAGCTTCTGACCGATCACCTTCAAGTTCCAGTGGAGATGCTCAAGTACAAATCTCACTGTTTATCCATTGATTGGGTAAAATTGCTGACTGTTTGGTCGCGGGTAATTCATTGTAACTTTTTTTTCTGCAACTTCAGGGCCGCACAGATCGGATCGTGTTCAAACTATTTGGGAAAGCGCCAAATGATTTTCCAGTCGCCTTACGAGGACAGGTATATTATTTGCATGTTGTTGCTTTACTGTGTGATTTGGAAAGTGGCATCGATCTGTTGTAATTTTCAAATTTTTAGATTCTTGACTGGTTAACACATAGTCCAACCGACATCGAGAGCTACATTAGACCTGGTTGTATCGTTTTAACCATTTATGTTCATCAAGATGAGGCTTCTTGGGAAGAAGTAAGAATCGTTTTCTTTTCCCTATACTTGCCACATTATCATCTGTCTAATGGAACTTTCCGTTTCTTTTTTTTTTTCTGGCAGCTTTGTTGTGATCTGAGTTTTAGCTTGAGTAGGCTTCTAGATCTCTCAGATGATCCTTTATGGACAGATGGGTGGATTTATGTTAGGGTGCAAAACCAACTAGCATTTGCGTTTAATGGTTAGTTTTGCAAATTCTTGGGTTTATGTTATGGTGTCCATGCCTTTCTGGAGATCTGAGTATTTTTCTTATTCTGAGCTACAGGTCAGGTTGTTCTTGACACGTATTTACCTCTAAGAAGCCATGATTATAGCCAAATCATTACTATTACACCTCTCGCTGTATCAAGGAAAGCTCAATTTACAGTAAAAGGAATAAATCTCCGTCGACCTGGCACAAGGTATGCATATTGCTCTTCGAAGCTTGACCTTCCCTATCTTTTCCTCTGATGGTAATAGCCATTTTTACAGGTTACTTTGTGCTGTAGAAGGAGCATACTTGGTTCAGGAAGCAACACCAGGAATGATGGAGGAGAGAGATGATCTGAAGGAGAAAAATGAGATTGAGTTTTTCACATTTTCTTGTGAAATGCCAGTTGCAAGTGGTCGAGGTTTCATGGAAGTGAGTGTATTTTCAGTTTCGTGTTCTGCTTCTTTCTCTTACTGCAGTGAGATCTAAAGGAAATATTTTTCCTGACAATAATCTAGATTGAAGACCAAGACGGGCTAAGCAGTAGTTTTTTCCCTTTCATAGTATCTGAGGACGAAGATGTGTGTTCTGAAATCCGGAGACTCGAAAGCACATTAGAGTTTACCGGAACTGATTCTGCAATGCAAGCAATGGATTTCATCCATGAAATCGGTTGGCTTCTTCACAGAAATGAACTCAAGCCAAGAACGGAATCAGATCCTAATTCAAAGGATCTATTCCCTTTAGTGCGGTTGAAGTTTCTAATCGAGTTCTCAATGGACCGAGAATGGTGCGCTGTGATGAAGAAGCTATTGAATATACTCTTTGAGGAAGGCACCATTGATTCATCTCCTGATGTTGCATTAACAGAACTGTGTCTTCTTCACAGAGCCGTGAGGAAAAACTCAAAACCCATGGTCGAGATGCTTCTTAGATTCATTCCCAAGAAAAAGAACCAAACTTTATCCGGGTGTTTTAGACCCGATGCAGCTGGTCCAGCTGGTTTAACACCGCTTCACATCGCAGCTGGTAAAGACGGGTCAGAAGATGTGTTGGATGCTCTGACTGAGGATCCCGGAATGGTGAATTTCTATGTGCTTTCCCCTCTTCAAGTTTTGTACCCTCTAAATCTGTTCTTTCTGATAAAATTCTTCTTTTTTTTTTAATATTCAGATTGGTATTCAAGCCTGGAAGATTTCCCGGGACAATACAGGGTTCACACCAGAAGACTACGCACGTTTACGCGGTCACTTCTCGTATATTCATCTGGTGCAACGGAAAGTCAATGGGAAGCCAATCCATAAAGAACACGTGGTGGTCAACATACCTGAGTCTTTGCACATTGACCACAAACAAGAAAAGAAGCAATGCAAGCTCTGTGATCACAAAAGAACGCAACATAGGTCTGTTGCTTACAGGCCAGCGATGCTTTCGATGGTAGCGATTGCAGCAGTTTGCGTTTGTGTGGCTCTTTTGTTCAAAAGTTGCCCGGAAGTGATATATGTGTTTCAGCCCTTCAGGTGGGAACTACTTGAATATGGAACAAGCTAAAACAATAAAGTCTCTTTAGATGAGATCGTTTGTTTTTTGTTTTATGCAACTTTATTTACTTTAAGTGGAATCTATTATTCATCTTTTCAAGACTATATGTATGTACCTTATTTTTTATGGCAAACCTCGAATATGTATGTACGTTTTTTGTACAGTATTTATAGATCTTTCGTCGCCATTTATAAAGTCTTTCCCATTTTGTTTTTTATATGTACAGGATTTCTGTGTGTGAGGATGTAAAACTGTAGAGTGTTTTCTCGTTCTGTTGTTGTATTGTTCAGAATATAGTGGTTTGGCAACAACCTGTCTAATTGTGCCATGATCTTGATTGTTCCGATCAGTCCTTAAGAAAACGCAGGCACAACAGTTCCCTTCCTTCAACATCTAGAACGACTTTACAGCTGAGGAAGAACAAGACGTACGCAAGAAGATTCAATGGCCTTTTTTTGAATGAGAGTTTTTTCTTTTCGATTCAATCCCCTTTTTCTCTGTGAAACTCAAAACTATAATCGGATTTATACATCGATTTTACTCTTGCATTGCTTCAACTAAATCTCAAATCCAGAGGACAAGAGTTATGTTCACTAACATGATTCTTCTTTTGGTGCTGGATAAGTTGAATCCTCAGACAACATTCTTCAATCTGCAGAACATTAAACGAGATAAGAAAACCAAACCAAAAGGATGATGATAAACTGTATTTATGTATGTAGAAGAAGGTTTTGTACATGTGAAGCCTGCGTTTTAAGAAGCTCAAGTCCACAAGCTTGGGTTAATGATCTTTCTCTGCTACTTACTCTTGCTAACTCTGACACCAAACTCTCCATCTCTTTTGCCTGCCGAATATATTTCGAGTTAAAACCTTATTCCTCATACTACTTTCTATTAGCAAAACAATCTTGAGTCTCATATATCTAATTCTTGATATTGAATAACCTTTGACATATACTTTCCAACGTTTTGTGTTATGCAGTCCATAACCTTGGAAGCAACAACAAGTTCTTCGGCTACTTCTTTGTTTTCAACCTGGTTTTGAGACATTAACTCTTTGTGACATGTATGCAGAAGAAGATTCTTATTTGATATGGATTGAACACAAAATGTAAATAAATACCATGATATCTGCATTTAGTGGAAGCCGTATTGAAGCATTGGACAAAGATTGGATTGTTTGTGACAACGAAGTTGAATACTCTTCTTCAATTGCAGACCATTGCTCCAGCCATGGAGTCTGTTTTTAGAGTTTTTAATGGATGATCATTTTCGTACAAGGCCTTTATCGGTTGTGCACAAGAGAATATTGTAGAATCTAAGCTTACTTGAGAATCTATAATAGCAAGTAGAGCTTTAACTCTCCATAAACGTTGAAACTCTATGCGTTTCCTTTGCACCGAATCATATAACTTTGAGATCTTCAAACCAAATGAATAGAGCATGCTCTGCAAGGAATACAAAACGCCATTAAAGATAAAGACTTTATCCACAGAACTTGCAAATGAAAGGATCACCATGATAAACATCACAAATGATGAACTTCTGGACATGCAAGATAGAAACTGACCTCAGTATGTGCTTTTTGAGCTTCAGTCTTCACTTCTGCATTTGCGTTGGCGAATCTCCATTGCAGGTTGCGATTGTGAATTAGTTTTAGAGAATGCACCTCTTCTAATTGCTCCGAGACCTTCCTCTGCCTCTTAGTATCCGCCGGAATCTTTGAATTCGGTGGCACCGGTGGAAAAGAAAAGCCCGTCCGCGAAAGCGAACTGCTCTCACAACCGTTACAGGTTGACAGTGGTGAGCTCAGAGACCGATTAAGAGGAGAAGGTACGTAATTGTTGAAGACTTTAGACTGAGTTCGACAAGAAAGCGTCGGCAATTGATCTAAACCGTTAGATTTCTCTTGACCGTTGATTCCTTCTTTCTTAGAGGCCGATATAACGCTTAATTGGAGAACCCTTGTCGCGGCTGAAGCGGTTAGTAATTGCTGCTGGCTTAGCCGCGATCTAGAAGGCGGTGGAACAATCGGCGTTGGCATGTCGAGCCGGTGCGAATTTTCCTTGAGCGGCTTCGGTTGACTTTGTTTCGAGTTTTTTCCTCCTTGCGAGAGAGTAAAAGGCGAGTCTAGGCTGCGCGCCGCCGTTTCGGAAAAGCCATTTTCGTCGCCATCCGCCATTTTTAACTGGCGTCTGTGCCGCTGCGCTGAAGCCAATCGTTGAATCTGGTGGTGTTGATGGTGGTTGTGCTTAGGAGAATTTGAAGTCAAAAAGTGGAGATCTCCGGCGGAGGAAGAGGAAGAAGAAGATGACGAAACCGGAGACATGAATCTCGAACTTACTTCTCTAACCCTCGGCCGCCGAATTGAAGGCGTAGGAGCCGGCGTCGCTACAGATACCGCCGGTGTTGATGGCTGTTGTTGTTTAGATCCGCCGATTTTCTCTTCCATCTCTTCCGAATTTCTTCAATCGCCGGAGACTCTAGAAGAAAAATAGTGGCCTGAGATTCGTCAGCGGCTTTCTACGTTCGAATCGAGTTTCGAAATCATACGAAAAGCTCGAAGAGAAAAAAAAGAAGGAGAAGATACGTTACGGTTTTCTTCAGAAAATTAGCCGTTGGCTTTGGCCAAAATTCAGTCAACCCTCTCGTCTGTAATGGCAGAATTGCTTTTGATGAACTACAAATTGGAGATTACGAGATGATGTAAATTTCTAAGTTTTGCTATTAATACATTTGAAGTAATCTCTATGTATTTATACCATAGACAAAGTTCAGAACTATCTGTTTGAGAATCGACAAAGCAATCATTTGAGGAAGTGAAGAAAGAAATGTTGAGAATCTTTTCTCAGCTCTATTACAGAACTCGTGATTGTGATCAGCCGTTTTGTTGTGTGTTTCCCTTGAAACTAGCCAAACTCCGCTTTTCTGTAACGGGCAGAAATTCATATTCCTTTTTCAAAAATTAAGCCCAGCCCATGAATAGATGTCGGTAAGGCCCAATAAGGAGCGGAACTGTAAGTTGACATTTGGGGGTTGTTATTGTAAACAAGATAGTCTATTTGTCCAATTTTGCAAATTCACAAAAAATCTCTCGAGGGTTCCACAAACGAAAGACGAAAAAAGTATTGAAGGTGTGAGAGTAAAGGGTAATAAGGAAGGACTTGTAACTTTGTTTACTTCTCCTGCTTCTTCGTATGCATTAGCTTCCTGCGATTCTAATCGAATTTGTTGTACGATTAGTGATTAATTATTAAGGTGAGAATCGATTGAGATGGCGAGCGAAAACCCTCATGTTGTTGTAACTCCCATAGTGGAGAATGGCGGCGCCGAATCTTCAAATGGAAAAGAGGATCAATTGGAGTCTGAGCTTTCGAAGAAGCTTGAAATTGCAGAAGAGGGAAAAGAAGAGAATGATGAAGAAGAGGGAAGCAAAGGTGAATAATTGATTTTTGGTGTTTTGATTCATCACGTGGTTTTTAGTTCATGTACCCATTAGGAAGCAAATGGATCGTTTTGCTATCTTTCAATGTTATTGATTACTAGATTTGTAGAAATTTGGAGTTTTGGAATGTTAGATTATTAATATAAGATTACTTCCCGAGATAGTTTAGTTCAAAGGAAGTAGTTTGGGATCAGTCTCTGTGAGTTTGGTCTTGAGATTTGATCCTTTGTTCTGAGAATAGACGAGTTTTATCCCGCTATGGTTGATTAATATACTATTTTTTTCTCTTTTAAGCTGAGGCTTCAACGAAGAAGAAGAAAAAGAAAAATAAAAGCAAGTAAGAAATGTTGTTGTGTATGCCTTTCTTCAATTTGTTACTTTTGGTGTTCGCTATAACGATAGTTTCGATGATGTTTTGCAGGAAGAAGAAGGAACTCCCTCAACAGACTAATCCACCTTCAATCCCTGTCGTTGAGCTTTTCCCATCTGGAGAGTTTCCTGAAGGTGAAATACAACAGTATAAAGATGAGTAAGTTCCATACAACTCTGTTTACCGTTGTTGACAGCTTACAATAGTATGCAACATGCGTAGATTTTGTGAAAGAATCCATACAACTTTTTGTCTTTTCTTCTGTTGAAAAGCTATTGGCTGTTTCATTCTTTTTCTTGTCAATACTCTTCATTTCTTACCTTTATCACACTTTTTGTACTGACATGTTAAGATTTTTGCCTTGATCTCTATAATGTAGTAATTTGTGGAGAACAACATCGGAAGAGAAGAGAGAATTGGAGCGTTTGGAAAAACCAATATATAACTCTGTGCGCCAGGCTGCAGAAGTTCATCGCCAGGTTTTTTTTTGTTTTTTTTCCTGATAAAACGACCACAGGTTATTGTTTTTTTTTGGCCTCCTTTTTCTATATCCGCCTGAGTGATAGTTTTTGCTATTTTTTTCCAGGTTCGGAAATATGTCAGAAGCATAGTGAAGCCTGGAATGTTGATGACTGATATATGTGAGACCCTGGAGAATTCTGTTCGTAAGCTGATATCAGAGAATGGTCTTCAAGCTGGTATTGCCTTTCCTACGGGATGCTCTTTGAATTGGTTGGTTATAACATATGCCTTCAACTTTCTCTCTGTATCAACAATTTTCTGTTATTCTTCTTTTTTCTGTCATGTTTAATGTCGTTTTAACTTTCAGGGTTGCTGCTCATTGGACACCAAACTCAGGAGATAAGACTGTACTTCAGTACGACGATGTTATGAAGTTGGATTTTGGAACGCATATTGATGGCATGATGACAACTCTTCTCTGTTTTAATTGGTCCAAGATAAATGTCAGTTAAAAAATTAACATCGTTTTTTTGCAGGGCATATAATTGACTGTGCATTTACAGTTGCGTTCAATCCTATGTTTGATCCTCTCTTAGAAGCCTCCCGCGAAGCTACTTATACCGGTATAAAGGTGCTGACTGTTCTTGTTGCATATATCTACTGCTTTACTAATGTACAACTATTAGTAGGATGAAGCAATTTTGTAGTGAGTTGTTCTACTCAGTTTGTTTCAATATGTTGTCTTTAGCTTTTTGATATTTCTCTTCTATTTCGTCCGTTCTATACAGTGGGAATCCAACTGCATTCTGAGCTTCTTTGCTCAAATTAGCTCAGTGTGAAAGCCATTTTGTTCAGGCCTTGACTTGTTAGGAAACGTTTTTTTTTTTGGTTCAGGAAGCTGGAATCGATGTTCGTCTCTGTGATATTGGTGCTGCAATTCAGGAGGTCATGGAGTCCTATGAGGTTGAAATCAATGGGAAGGTCTTCCAAGGTACTGATTCCAATGTCAAACCTAATAACCGCTGTTACATGTGATGTAATGAACCATAACCTGTTAGGTCCTTTTGGCAGTTAAAAGTATCCGAAACTTGAATGGGCATAGCATTGGACCTTATCAGATACATGCTGGGAAATCCGTTCCTATAGTTAAAGGAGGCGAACAGACAAAGATGGAAGAGGGTGAATTTTATGCCATTGAAACATTTGGATCAACTGGTAAAGAAATTCGGACGTCAACTATTGAAAGAAAAGGTCACTGCATCTTTTGGATTCAAATGATTGATCCTCTGTTTGTGTTGTATTTGCAGGGAAAGGATATGTGAGAGAAGACTTAGAATGTAGCCACTACATGAAGAACTTTGACGCTGGCCATGTCCCATTGAGGTTGCCTAGAGCGAAACAACTCCTTGCCACCATTAACAAGAATTTCTCTACTCTGGCCTTCTGCAGACGGTATCTGGACCGCATTGGTGAAACCAAATATTTAATGGCTCTAAAGAATCTGTGTGACTCTGGCATTGTTCAGGTAACTCTTACTCTTCTCACACTAATCACAACCACAGTCTAAAAATGATAATTCATTTTCTCTGTTTTATTTCAGCCGTACCCTCCTCTGTGTGATGTGAAGGGAAGCTATGTATCGCAGTTTGAGCACACCATTTTACTTCGACCAACTTGCAAAGAAGTTGTTTCCAAGGGAGATGATTACTGATTCAGATTCTCTGATTTTGCTCTGTTTGGTCTATCTCATATACTGTCTTTGAGATTGTGTTTCTTTCTCTTGTCGTTGACACAGCTTTGAATCCTTTTATATAGAGCTTCAATGTCTGTTAAAACTTATGTATTTGCCTTGAACATGAATTTGTGCTTCAAATCTTGCTACTATTCTCCATTGAAGAAGATAATCAGTGGATTTGTAAAGCTTCTTGCTTTAGGAAAAAACAAAATATTCCCATTTAGAAGCCTAATTTCACAAAGTAGAATCATAGAGACAGAAACAAACTAATAAATCCCCTGACCTTTATATATATTAGATACAGATATGGTTGACGCTGAATAAGGATCTTAGCTAATACCATGGCGACGACGATAGCTGTTTTTTCCGGTGTTTTGAAAGTGAAGGCTGGAGTTCTCGCCGCCCAAATCTCGTCGATTCCTCTCCGCCGGGAATTCCCTCGTTACTTGTCGTCGTCATCGAAGGTAGCGGCATTCTCTTCATCTCTTCGAGTCTCCGCCGTTTATAACTACCACCATCTACATCGGAGCTCTTGCCCTCGAGTTACTACTTTCTGCACGGCGGCTTCCGATGCCGACACGAAGGTTTCAGCGGATGAGTCGGAGAAGAAGAGCGAATATCAGGAAGAGGAGAATGTGAAGGAAACTGCGAATCTGTTAGACATAAAAGTAGGACGAGTAGTAAAAGCTTGGCAACATGAGGAAGCGGATTCTCTGTATGTTGAAGAAGTCGACATCGGCGAAGCTGAGCCCAGAATCATCTGCAGTGGTCTCGTCAAATATGTTCCTCTCGATCTCCTTCAGGTCAGCTTCATCGTTCTTGTCTCATCCCCAAAATCGTTTCTAAGTTCTGTAAATCATAAGGACTGGGACTGGATTGTGTGAAAATCGTACAGAACTTCCTCCCCCCTTCCATTAGATTGAGAGCTATGTCACAATTTCGAGACTGTGGTTCTGTTGCAGGGTGCAGCAGTTGTGGTGCTGGCTAATCTGAAGCCAAGAAACATGAGAGGAGTCAAATCATGTGGTATGCTTCTGTGTGCATCTGACTCAGCTCATGAGAATGTTGAATTTCTGGTTCCACCACAAGGGTCTGTTCCCGGAGATAGAGTGTGGTTTGGTAACGAAGACGATCTGGAGCAGCTTCCTGAGCCTGCACCTCCTAATAAGGTCCTTACTTGGCCTGAAAACACTTAATTCAATTCAGTAAAAATGTCACATGACTGTATCTTTCCGTTGCAGGTTCAAAAGAAGAAGATTTGGGAATCGGTGCAACCGCTTTTGAAGACTGATGCGTGTGGCGTTTCCATGCTTAAGGAGCATTTCATGCGGACATCTTCTGGTCTTGTTACTTCCAAATCTTTAAGGAATGCCAACATTTCTTGAGTTTTCTGTTAGAGCTATTTTATGAAAGAAAATTTAATATATTTTCAGTTACACAGAGAAAGAACAAACCGTCAAGGCGGTTTTTCTTATTGCAATGAACAAGTGATGTTTTTGTTCACTCAACGAATCACAAATATATCTTTAGAAAGGTTACAACAACAAATCACGAAACCGAATGATTCATCTTCGTCACTATTGGCTTTCTCAGAGCTCAAGCAAAGACAGAGAATATATCACCATTGATGTAGTCGTTGTCCACTAAGCTTACCAAATAGTAGCTGTTCTTCACCTGCACATTTGTTTAAATTCCAATCATCGTTATAGCTGTGACCCGACCGAGTAAAGAAAGAATGAAAAATTAAAAGAAAAGGAAAGATCCTTTACTTTCTCTAGCAATTTTCTAGAAAGGTCTTGATCTTCTGGGTACAAGTTAGCCCAGTTTCTTGACCAAATCTCAAAAGCTTCGTCCTTCCAAACTTTGAAACTGGCTGGATCTACGATTGTCGGTTGAATAATCTCCTTAGCTGGGAACACTCCCCAAGTAACTGCATTCACATCGGATGGATCAATGTTTGATACCCAATCTTCTGCTTTGTTCACGGCCATGTAGGTTATAGAAGGAAAAGCTTTGGATTTCTCCACAATTGTGTCTAACTTATCCTTTGAACAGAAGAATTCTAGATAAGCTTTCTGGTAGACGTAACCTCCAGGACCACCCCATCCTGAAAAGTTCCCAATGCAACTTTAAATCATTATCTTATAGGCTCTAAATGAGGTTCTTTCAGGAATGGATAGATTAATACAGTCAAAAGAGTAATATTGTTCTCATACACTACGTGATCACAGATATGAATTTCTTTACCAATAGCTGGGGAATCCGATTTAGCTGCATTGACTGATGGTTGGCTATTGATAGTCAGGAAGCCTTTGGAGTTGATTTCACCAAGTTGCTCATTTATGATCCTAGTCTCTGGCTGGAGTCCATCTAATTCAGACCATGGACTGCTTTTTAAGCTTCCAAGGCAGAGCTCTTTGAATTTCTGATTAGTAAGAGTTTTATAAGATAATTAATAAGAGAGTATGAGGTAGAAAGAGACTGAAACAGTTTCTATGAGTGTTACCAAAGGAAAGAGTACCTCTTGAACATCTTCAATGCTCTTTAATGGGACAACCCATTCTTGCTGAAGCTTCTTGTCTCGTGCTCGTGGGCGCATGAACTATCAACATATGCATTTAAATCAGCATTACTCATTAGCAATGAAAGACACAGAAAAAGATGGCAAATCAAACCAAGCATCTCCTTGTAATGGTAGGGGGAGATAACAATATGCAAATAAAATCTTGAGCAAATAAAGACAAACAACTAAAACGAGCCCTTCAGAATTCAAGTTAGTAAATCCAAAAGTGGATTCCACAAAAACTAATGACTGGGATACCTGATAATCTGAAAGTGTACCATATGATGCACTGAATGAATCACCCCACCGTCCCTGTGGGAAGTCATTCCAACCCTTCGTTCTAGATATGTAGCTCTTTGGACGGTTTGCCCTGCAAAGATTCAGAAACAAACCAATGGTATTTTTTGCTTCGCAAAAAGAATCTGTTCAAGATCTGGATCCATTGGCGAGACAAAATAGAGCAAAAGAAACAAAACTCGGGTTACCAAAATATGGGGCGAACATCTTCCTTAGTACGGAAAACATTTGCAGGGCGTCTCCAAGGTAAAGAACGGGAAATTTTGGACTCATCAATCAGACCAAGGTTCTGCAATTTCAGCAGCATTGTTAGGTTCTCCGCTATCCACAATGCCGTGAATAAAAAAATATGGGAGGAAAAGAGTAACAACCATTAATATCCCAATAGCAGATTTGTCCACGTTCAATGTGTAGAGATGAAGTGTAGTGATTCCATGGGCCAAAATCTTTTTGCACATTTCTGTTGCAAAATGAATACCATAGGCTTTAACAGCTTCTTCATTATCCTTAATAGGCTCTAAGGCAGCAGTGAGCTCGACAGGTATCTACAGAAATAGTAGCATGAGTGAAATGTCATTCATCAACAAATGATATCTGAAACATCGGTCATATGGCATCACGAAGGGACTAAATATATCAGCCTAATCTTATATGATTAAAACGCAACCATATATATGTAGTAAATTCAATCTCAATCTAATCTTAAGTATTTAAGCACAACTACATTACAGCATTTTTCTTCAGCACAAGCCATATCAACGCTGGTGTAAGAGATCAGAATGTACCTTGGTCTTGCAGAAACCAGCCATACGCAAGAACCCTTTGTAGTTGGAAATGGGCATAATTCCAGGGACAATGGGACAATTTATCCCAATTTGCCGACAGTCATTCACAAATTTGAGGAATATATCAGTATCGTAGAAAAGCTGGGTTACAATAAGATCCGCTCCGGCATCAACCTGTTCCACGAGCCAACCCACTAATCCATCAGCTCAAGACAGCTCAATTCAACACATAAAATGCAAACCCAAGGCACAAATCTGAACCTTTTTCTTCAGGTACGCAAGATCACTCTGGTAAGATTCAGGAGTAGCGAGGCCATTAGCTTCAATGACATCTGGATGAGCCTCTGATTAAAAACAAAAATTCAATTAGAGGCCAAATCAGAACACTAACACAAGAGGTTAACAAAGCAACAATGAAAGCAATTTGATACCAGGATAACCAGCAACTGTGATTCCAAAATAATCCCCATACTTGCTTCGAATGTGATTTACCAGATCCAAAGCGCAAGCAAACCCTCCTTCGACCTGGACGAATTTATCCTGTCCGTGAGGCGGATCTCCTCTGAGCGCAAGCACATTCTGTATACCATTGGACCTAATAGTCTCAAGCGCGTGGTCAATCTTCTCGACCGGCATGTTCGTACAAGTGAGATGCATCATAGTCTCGACGCAGATAACATTCTGCATCCTAGAAGCGATCTCAAGTGTGAGATCGGCAGTGGATCCTCCGGCACCCCAAGTGATGTCGCAGAAGGTTGGTCCATAAGAAACCAAACGATCCATCCGTTCGAAGAGATTCTCGACGCCATCTTCCGTTTTCGGCGGGAAAAACTCAAAAGAAAACGCCGTTTTCCCTTCCTCCGTCACAGATTTGATCTTATCTACCACCTTCATCCTCAATGAGCTCGAATCTTAGATTCGGATTCAAAATGGATGTGGGAAGAGAAGTGGTGGAGAGGCAAGTGGTCTCGGTTGGTTCGTTTACTCACTGTTTTATACATTAAGTTTCTAACCTCTAAACGAAGAGATCCAACAAGGTTGGTAGAGGTAACCGTCTAAACCTGTTTTTTTTTGTTTATATATCAAACACAATGTTTTGGATTTTATAATTTATATTTAAGGTAAATTTAACTAGAGAAACAATTTAGCTCAAAGATGATGTTGTTACATATTCAGTATTATTGTAAAATTAATTAACAAGGAAAAACATTAACGAAAAATACTTTTCCATTATATTGAATTTGTTAGTTGATTTTTAGTACTAATAATAATACTTCAATATTTAAACATGTAACAAAAACCAACCTTATAAATTCATTATAAAAAAAAAACAGAAAGGTAGGTAACGGCACCGGCAATTCCAATCTATTGTGTCGGTCACCGACGCGTGGGATTTCACAAACAGTATACTGATTAGAGTTGGTGACAAAACCAAAAGTCTACAACATATCACATACCGCCCGGTTAACAACAATTTTCCACAATTCAAATGAATTCAACAGGTATCAAAATGAACCCAGAATAATACTTCAAGGAACTATCAAACAGTTACAATCTTAAAAACTTCACTGGACATGTCGATAAACTCGGTGACACCATCCTCGTACGTGACCTGCACAAAGATACACTTTTCTTTATAGATTTCGTAAAATGAGATAGAAGTAAAATACAGAATTGAGCTAAAGTCAAGTAGATACCAAGTGTTGTCTTGAAGACTCGTCGAATTCTCGAATGATGCAAAAACACCTGAATTTTTCAGAAACTACAGTTAAAGAGCAGAAAAGATGCATCTGGTCCTTGCGATATATATAAACTTAATGCTATTGTCCCTATGGTGTTGCAGAAATGGGCAGAGAAAAGGGAATGATAGTTGTACCTCTGGTTCGCGGGACGTGACAACCAGATCACCACACCAATGCAGTTCCAACAACATATTTTACTCTGGCCACGATTGTTCCAGGATTTCCCTGTCGCATCCAAATTGTTTTTTTCCTTTCTCGAACCTCGGAGTTGAGAAGCTTGTCGAAAACAGAGCCAAAAAATGATACTAACCGGCGGTGTGTCTAACTCGAGTTTTCTTTACCTAATCAAATGTTTGGAAATAATAAAAATTTGGACCGTTCTGTACCATATCACGCGATGGTCATAGAGATGACCAAAGAGTAAGGCATGTTTAAAATTGTTACCAGCATAATAATAACCAGGAGACATGAACTCAAAACGATTCAACAATACCATCTATATATATGTAAAAATTTCTCTCAGATAGCTTTCAAGTTTCAATTTCAACTCTTACCTTCGGCGGTTTCCAGGTCATTGCCGCTAGGTTCACAGCTTCATCAGAGGATGTGTTCTTAGTTTCGCTTGGTTTTGCACCTAGCTTTTTTCTGCAACACACTGCACCACAGTAGCAATCTTGATCTGCACCAAACTGAACAAACCTGCTATGTTTTTTAGTGTCACAGCATAACATTACTAATATGAAGCATTCTATAGCCAGCGATATTAAAAAGTTATCAAGGAAAGGTTCTTACTGATAATCGTAAGTCAAGTGCTCTCCTTTTTCTATGTAACGGGTAGCGAAGATGCCGATTCGTGTCTCTCCATCAATTATCCTAAAGGAAACATAAATGTCAAAATAAATTACTTTGATCAACTGTATTGATAATAAGTTAACAAACCATTTCTGCATCTCTGTGTTAGGATTGCAGCTGTGATTGATATATCTTGATTTATTCCCCTTGTAAGTAGCATCAATCACCATATTCCAGTTTATCTGACACAAATAAAAATTTGTCTCTCCCAGATGCTTCAACTTCCAAAGCC
Source organism: Pugionium cornutum (assembly GCA_018901935.1). Taxonomy (NCBI): domain Eukaryota; kingdom Viridiplantae; phylum Streptophyta; class Magnoliopsida; order Brassicales; family Brassicaceae; genus Pugionium; species Pugionium cornutum. Next base: position 1,169,941 of record CM032157.1, read on the forward strand.
TTTCTTGGCAAATCTTTTCGTCGATAACTGCAGTGCGTAATGGATGTAATCAGATAAATGAATGGTGCAGTAAGCACATTGGCAAGTACACATGAGAAGCTGAAAACATCACCTTCTCCCACATATTCAACGATAAACTCTCCCAGATTGATATCTTCATCTGCTACAATCCCAAATCCACATTTCTCTGTCTACAAGAAACAGCTTAATCAACTAGCCTAAGATTGCTTTTTTTGTACCCAACTATGGCATACCAACCTGAACTAATTTCATTTTCTTCATATGTCTTTGTTGGAACGGCTTGTTGGTGCACTCACTTCTGCATTTGCAGCTAGATGAACAACTTGAGAGTAGAATCCTATACAGCATAATGTGACGATAGCTAACATCAAGGAAACCGCCAAGAAAAAAAAATAAACTTCAACCAACAATCAAAACAAAAAATTTGGACAGGCCAAAGAAAGTTGGTGCATACCCACAATTACAATCACTGCCACAAAGAGTTGAAGAACCAGGAGACAAGGAGCAAGAACAGAAAATGCCATGATCTTTAACCCTCTTTTTGAATTTATTCTTCAGGTATATATCTTAAAACAGGATCATGTGAAAACAAAGAAAATCCATGTGTAGAAGTAATATAAAAGAAACTTGGAAATCCGTAACAATCGAAAAGATACTGCGCTTTATGAAGTCAGGCTTCCTCTGATTCAACCGATCTGGAAACTCAAATTCCTTCAATTCCTTGATCTGCTTCGATAACTTTCTTAACCCTTTCCTTATTTGATTCCGATCGGAATCCTAAATACAGAAAAACGAAGGTATTACAAAACAGAGAAACAATTAAAAAGAACCGAAAGAACTCTGATTGAACGTACCTTCCTTCGAGAAGCCATTGTAATATACCGGATTGATACGAAAAATTCGAATAATAGTCACCAATTTTACGCAGATGGCAAGATATTGAATTTTGATCTTCCGAGAATATGTAAATACTGTGAAGTTACGCAAACGAGAGAGAAAGAACAGTCAACAAATCATCAAAGGTAGTAAATGGCAATGACTCTTCAAAACCCTGATCAATATAATTAAATACGAGAAGATGATGAATTAGTACCGTTTGCGAGTAGCAAAGAGTGAGAAGACGCAAAACAGAGAGAGCGGCAGTTTCTTCTATTTTTTCCCTTCCGAAGTTTTTGAAATTCTGCGCGAACTGCACCAATCGGCCTATAAGGGGTAAAGTAGTAATTGGAAAAGTACGCAATGAAACCCATTAGCCTCGTGTTTGACCCGATACAGTTGCCCAATGATGTATGGGCTAATCCTAATGTATTGAGATTTTGGGCCAATCTTAATTTAGAAATATTTTTGAAACTTGAGGTATTGCTCAATGATGTCTGGGCCCAACCAATGAAAAATCTTATTGAGCCTGGCCCGTGAGTCATCGCCCGTCTGACACTTAAATAAAGTTTAGATAACTACGTCAAAGTAAAGGAAAGAGAACAGAAAACTTTTTTTCGGTAACGCAAAATTGATCTTCTCCAATTCAAACTTCCATTCTTCGTCACCGTTAATTCGCACTCCCGTTCTCGTACTCGTCACCGGAGGTCTTGACGTCGTCGTAAATTGTCAGCCTGAACGATTCGATTGGGGTGATCAGGTGGTCCATCTTTATATTCTGCTAGGAACTCGAAAGTTTTTGAAATTTTCGTTTTCCGGATCGGACTATGAAACTGTATGCCTTTGTAATGTGGTTATTAGAGCTCCTATTTTTCGTCCGTTGTGATCCTTGTGCTTATTTTTTGGTACATACGAGGAAGGAGTTGACAAATTTGTAGTTGACTGATTGAGGAATTATGATTACTGTAGATCGCGAGTGGAAAGTTCGCTGAAGTTTTGAGTTTGTTGCGTAATTTCGTATTAAAACTCTATCAGTGATGTCGATTTGTTCAATATGTAGACTTAACCATGTCGCAATCGTGTGTAGCTATGCTTATCTTAATTGTTGTGTTCATCAGATCCTCTTTAATTCCTAAATTCGAGTAAAGAAAGCTTTTGGGCATTTAAAGGAGTGTAATAGTGAGAACAAACTAGGATTAAATTTCTGGGCTGATATAAAGCGTTGAAGTAGTGTTGCTTTCTGATAATGTATTATAGGAGTTAATCCATGAGGATTCTTGTGGTTCACTCTTTTTTTTAACTGTAGTTTAGCTCCTGGTTTAACTGTGTGTGCTTTAGCTATTTTTGAGAACTAATTCTTAGAGCTAAGAATGTTGTTCAATGTTAATCTGATATCTTTTTTACTCGTACGCTTCTTATTGCAGACAAAGATAGATTCTCTGGGTTCAGTTTTATTCTATGAAACAGACATGTTGCATTTGGTGCTTTATGTCTAGGTAATGAAGGCTATATGTGATAGATTTCTTCCTTCAAAATGTTCTTCATCAAGCTCAGATGAAAAACGTGATAAATCCCCAACATCTCTAGTTTCAAATTCAGTATTTAGGCATAACGAGCCAAAGTTGATTTTATGCCCGAATGTCGTTGCGCCTTCTTCCTCGCTTTCTCAAACGTATACGGAGACTTCAACTTCCGAGTATAAGCCAGTTTGTGCCACACATAATGGTTGGACAGTAATAGTAAAAACAGCTTCTATGGCTAGTAGGGCAATTAGGAGATTTCATGAGCGTGTTTTATGGCCGAGTAGGACTGGTATTCCCAGCAGTACAAGTGAGATATGGCTACTGGGTGTCTGTTATAAATCCTTTGAATGTGAATACACAGAAGAAGCATATGATGGCGACGTATTGGCTGCATTCAGACAAGATTTTTCGTCCTTAATACTTATGACATATCGTAAAGGTTTGTATATCCACTTCAAGTCATCAACTCTAGCTAACCTTAAGTGCTCACAGAAAATTATCTGTGTTATTTCACAGGTTTTGAGCCTATTGGAGTCTCAACTTATACTAGTGATGTCAACTGGGGTTGCATGCTTCGAAGCAGCCAGATGCTCTTTGCACAGGTCTGCTTTTGTGAATAGTTATCATCTTTTATCTTGAGACTTGAAATTTCTTAACGTATCTAAAAATCCATCTTTGACAGGCACTGCTATTTCAAAGGCTGGGAAGGTCTTGGAGGAAAAAGGAATCCGAGGTTAGTTTGTGTTATCCATTCTATGCCTTAGTTACTGAATACACAATAATAGTAACATAAATCTGGTTGAGCAGAGTCCAAACCACTGAAAATGAACTTGTTTGTTTGAAAATGCAGCCGCCAGAAGAGGAATACCTAGAGATCTTAGAACTTTTTGGTGACTCTGAGGCTTCAGCATTCTCCATTCACAATCTTATACTAGCTGGAGAATCTTTTGGGCTGGCTGCTGGGTCATGGGTAGGACCATATGCTGTATGTCGATCATGGGAATCATTAGTTCGGAAGAAAAGAGAAGAAACTGATGCTAAACACCATTCTTGTTCCATGACTGTTCATATCGTTTCTGGCAGTGAAGATGGAGAGAGAGGTGGAGCTCCAATTCTCTGTATAGAAGATGTCACCAAATCTTGTGTGGAATATTCAGAAGGAGAAACTGCATGGACGCCAATTCTTCTCTTGGTTCCACTGGTTCTTGGACTTGACAGAGTGAACCCAAGGTTTGTGATTTTATCAAATTGATTGCTACGTAATTTGTACTAGACGGCCGAAACTTGATTGCTTTTAGTTAAATACACGCTCTTTTTGGAGAGAATATTATGGTTCTGAAAGTTGTATGCAGGAGTGAATTTTTTTCGAAATTGGTTATGCAATCACAATGAAATCTTTCTGAAAGAATAAGATTCTAAATATGTTGTCAGGTACATTCCATCTCTGAAAGCCACTTTCGGTTTCCCTCAAAGCCTTGGGATTTTGGGCGGGAAACCGGGGGCATCAACTTACATAGTTGGAGTTCAAGAAGACAAAGGTTTCTACCTTGATCCACATGATGTTCAAAAGGTTTTCTTTATCATTCCTCATAAATCATGATTTTAGAAATCAAACAAATCCAGAAAAATAATCAACATTTGGTCTTGGCATGTTTTGATTTGAAGTTTGAAACAGGAAGGTGGTCCATGTCCCTTATATTATTTCCGTCGCATTAATTTATCTATTGTGTAATTGGTTTTCGGGACTGATATTAATCGTGCATGTGGCTTCATCTCACATTTTCAGTCTCACTGATTGAGCCTTATCGGTAATGGTTGGCAGGTAGTGAAAGTCAACAAAGAAACACAAGATGTAGACACATCGTCTTACCATTCCAAGTGAGTTGATTGATCATTTTAGCCTCACCTAGTTCCTTGTCTCTACATGATTTTCACTTATCTGCTACAGGACTCCGCGTTATGTTTCCTTGGAGTCACTTGACCCGTCGCTAGCTCTCGGATTCTATTGCCGTGACAAAGGTATTGTACTGGTTTCTATTTATACGGTTTAGTTTCGGTTCAACTTTATAGAAATTGAAGCACCCAATTTGGTTACACTAAATGTAATTTACTAGTCGGTTTTTATTCACTCCGGTTTAAACAAATTGAACTGGCTTGTTGGGTTACCGTTTCTCTAAAACCCGACTTTAAAAATCTCCTTTCTTCTAAATTTGTGACAACAGGTGATTTTGATGATTTCTGTATCCGAGCAACGAAGCTAGCCGGGAAATCTAATGGCGCTCCATTGTTCACAGTGACTCAATCTCACAGAACGAGTGACAGTGGAATTTCAGAAACCAACCATGTAGCATCTACAGAGATCAATGGTGAGGAGCATGAAGATGACTGGCAACTACTTTGACCCGTTTCTCTAGCCATTCTTCTTCTTTTGTGATTTTTTTCCAAATTATCACATCTTACGTCTTAAAATTCCTTTCTTTTTTTCACATCGATGCTAAGATCTGATGTTGTACTATATATATTTAAAAAGCACGTTAACTTAAAAGTGTTTGAAAACAGAGAGATTCTTGATTCTTCATGTTCAATTTACATAGAGATATTCGAATCTTTCAGACGTAGATTGAAGAATATGAGAAGGGAAGACTCGAAAAACCAGAGGGAGTGTTGACATGCCTCCACTTCCGGCCATTTTTCACCGTCGTCATCATCATCGTCCCACATTCTTCGCCGCAGCCGCCGATAATTGCAACCGCTTGGCCGCTCAAGCTTCCTGCGAAAACCGACGTCATCTTCGTCACCGGGAGCCGAATCGTCTCCACTACCACCTTCCATTTCATGGAATCGTCCTCAATTTCCCAACGAGGCTCACTCTGTCGCTCGCTGTCAATGAAGCACCATAATCTACAACCTCTCAAATCTCCGGTGGATTCAGTAGCGGCGGCTGTCCGACCTCTAGGGCTTAAATCAGGGAACGGCCAGACATTTTCGATTACAGACCAGGAATTCGAAATAGGATCGTAAATCTCAGCGTCTGATCGGAATTGGCCTTGCGTCTCCGTCCCGTAACCGCTCAACACGCAAAACCCAAGATCCGCCACCAACGAGAATCCGTGACATTCGTCTCTTCCTTCCGCCATCGGAGGAATCGTCGACCACTCGTCCTTCTCCACATCGTATACCTCTGCCGACCTGATCGCGTTCTTCTGATCGTCGTGTCCTCCGGCGACGTAAACCTTCGTCGATCCGACAGACGCGCAGGCGAAAAACGATCTCGCTGCCGACATCGGCTTCCCTCGCCTCCACCTCCGTCCGCTTCCATCTGCAGCGGAGAAATCCAGCACAAACACGTCCCTCACAGGCTGCAACGTATCCGGATCCCACCCGCCGATTAACAATACTTTTCCGGCATCCTGAAGCGCAACGCACTCGCAGAACAAAGGGATCCGTTCAGGAACCGTGACGCGGTGCCATGTGTCCAACGTTGCGTTGTAAACGCTCAATCCATAAAGTGGCGTTCCAATCACACGCGGCTGCGGCTGCTGCTGCTGAGACTCGCCTTCCTCTTTTTTCTTCTTCACACTCATATCACCGTCAACCGGTGAATTAACAGAAGAAGGCGATGTCGGAGGTTGAACAAGACAGAGAAGAGATTCATCTTTCCCAAATCTTCGCCGTTCCCGGTTAAAAGAACCGTCTGAAATTACGCTTCGCCATGAACGGCAAACGGATTTCATGGAAGAGTGAAACTCGAACGGAACTCTAACCAAACACTCCATTGCTAATTCCTCTGGTAATCCCGGGATTAATTCCTGACGATCCTGAAAATCTCCTCCATTAATTTCCATCGGCACTCTCATAATTTCGTTATACTGTTACTTACGCGCCGTAGAAGCTTCTTGAAACAAAGTATGTTGTGATGTGATTTATAAATATCGGAATTGTAAAGACACTGAAGAAGATGCGAGTGGCAAGCGAAGTGGCAGAGCCTTTTATAGGAGGATAAGACACTGGAGAAGAGAGTCCTTAGATAATTATCACTTCTTTTTCCGCCTATTATTATTATCACATGTTTATTTTATTACATAAAATTTGATACATATAATATTAGCGTCTCATAAAATTGTAACGCGTGTCATTAGTACTTTAAAATATAAGTAATAATAACAAACAAACTTATATAAAAATAATTAATAAAATAACAAAAGAAATTATATAAAACTAAAATTCTAAATTAAATTATGTTAAATTAAAAATAATAATATTGGTTTTCTATAGGAATATAAAATAAGTCAAAACTGATAAACTAAAAGATAAAAACTCAAAAGAAAAATAGACTATAAATCGAAAATATACTTTTATTATTTAATTTAGTATATATATATTTTTTCTATGGCTAAAATTTTTAAAAAATTATTGATGTTTTTAAAAATGATATTTAGTGTAGTAATATATCGTGTTTTATTATGTTAAGGTTAGTTATTTCTATAATAATTAGTTATTGTATATATTTTGTGTAAAAAATATATATTTATCGTAGTATTAGTTTTTCAGTTTTAAAGTTTACATATTTCAGTTATTTTATTATGTTTATTATAAAAAATATCAAACATATAAAAGTAATTTATTTTCGAAAATAAATATTTATAGCTAAGTTAAGTCAATTTTAAAATCTATAATTATAGTTTGTAAAACATGATTTATAAATAACTAAGCGATTTGTAATCTAGTATAGTATTGTATTAATCATAATTACGCATATCAATTTAGAATCTAAATATTTGTTATTTATAATATCAAACAAATACATAAAATATAGTTATTTATAATATCAAACAAATACATAAAATATAGTGTAAATGGGAAACAATCAAAGCAGATAAATACATTCTAAACCACAAAATTTAATAAAGTATTTAGATATTATCTTATTTGCATCACAACAACAATCCAAACTATAATTATTGTATTTAAGATTTTTTGTAGAAATGTGAATTCAGGATATTTGTAAACGCAATCACTTGTGCAAAAATGCTTAGATTTACTATGAATGTAACAACGATCCGATTTCAACTAATTATGCAATTTTAGTATTTAAATTTTTAAAATTCTTATATCATATCCTTTTATTTCATAGTATTGATTTAATATGTTTACGCAATGATTAAATCATAGCGTAAATCAGTAAGATGTTTTATATAATTATTAGATGTGTGTAAACGCATTAAATTATGAGAAAAATGCCGTGAGGGGTTTGTTTTTTTATTTCATAAAATATCGTAAGAGATATTGTTTTTAAGATATAAAATAAATTATAATTTACTGAAAATACAATTTATTGTGGAGAAGTTATTTCTAGAAGAAGTCCATGTGGACTTATCTTCTTTCTTATCCGAAACGACAGTACGGTGACATGGACCATGCACCACAGTTATTACAACCTCTCTTTTTTTTTCCAGAAAAGCTATTACTGGATAATATCATTGTTTACAATAGAATTTAGAAGAGAAAGACATTTAAAATAAAGAGTCCAATCAACCGAATCCTTAATTAATGTAGTAGCTAGAGAATCCGCTGCTTTGTTTCCTGATCGTGCTTGGTACGTAAACTGAATGTCAGTAAAACTCCTTGTCCAAAGATGGATGGTATCAACGTAATGTTGAAGATGAAGATTGATCTGTGATTTTGTTAATATATTTTTTAAATTGATATTATCACCTTCAAAGATAACATTGTTGAAGCCCAAGGATGAGGCAGATTGTATTGCCCACAAAAGCGCAGTTGCTTCAGCTTCAATCACAGAATGACGTCCTTGAAATTTACCTCTTCCAGCCTGTAAGAGAGTACCTTCATTGTTCCGTATAATCCAACCCAATCCAGAATCGTTGTTACCTAACCGATGTGCAGCATCATAATTGCACTTGACCCAATTTATTGGAGGGGCCTTCCATCGTTTGTTGACGAGAGTAGAGTTGATAGAGATATTTTGAGATGTATTTGAACCTTTCAGACTTGATAACCATTCTGCTACGTCTTCATAACACTTGAGAAATAATGTGCTTGCTGAACTTAATTTTTGTGTAAAAATAAGTTCATTTCTGGACTTCCATATTCGCCAAAGTAGAAAGAAAGGAATATACTTGTTTGGTAATCCGGAATCAATTTGTTGATAACTTGCTAGTAGATATCGTATGTTGTCATACAGATTTGCACTTACATCACAGATTATGTTGGTAAGGATGCCTAGTTGTCTCCATAACATTTGTGAGTGAGGACAAGAAAAAAAGGTGTGTACTTCATTTTCTTCCGATACACAGCATCTGTTGCAAGTACTGTCTGGTAACATGTTTCGTCGATACATATTTGCGTTAACTGGTAATCCTTTAGATAGTAGACGCCATAAAAAATGTTGAATTTTTGGCGGAATAGAAATAGTCCAAATTTGTTTTGCCAAATCTTGATGATCGTTTAGTGGAGGATAACAGTCTGCTGTCCGTGTGGGAATAGTATCAATTGCTTTCCGATATCCTGATTTGACAGTGTAGATTCTGTTGTTCGTATAACGCCAAATCCAATCATCAGGAGTCTTTTTTGGAGATAAAAATATTTTGTGTATAATGTGATGGTCCTCCTGCTCGATGAATTCATTTAGCATATCCTTATCCCATTGACCTGTTTCCTTGTTAATGAGTGTTGCTACCTTAAGCAATGGATTAGTATAAGGCAACAACTTAGGAGCTCGTGGTGGGGTAATCGGTAACCAAGTAGAATCTCGTAGTTCAGTGTTACAACCATCACCAATACGATGAAGTAGACCCGACTGTAATAACAGACTGCCATGTAGAACTGATTGCCAGCCATAAGACGCCCGTGTTCCTTTTTTAGCAGAAAATAGATCTCCATTTTGAAAGTACCGACTTTTAAGAATTCGTGATAGTAAACAGTTTGGTCTTCTTAATATTTTCCAACACATATTGGCCAATAATGACTAGTTGAAGTGTTGGAAATCTCGAAAACCCAATCCACCTAGCTGTTTTGGTCTTGTCATCTTTTTCCAAGCCACCCATGAAGTTTTCTTCTGAATATTGGTAGACCCCCACCAGAACTTCGAAATAATCTTATCAAGAGAATGACAGATTTCTTTTGGGAGTTTGAAAACGTTCATAGAATAGACTGGCATCGCAAAACTGACCGCTTTAATTAAAGTTTCTTTCCCTGCAGGAGATAGAAATTTTGTTTGCCAACCCGTAATCCTATCTTTAACCTTATCCAACACATATTTGAACATCTTTCGTCTGTTACGTTGAAACTGTTCCGGCAAGCCTAGATACTTTCCACCTCCACCACATTTCGTAATACATAACTTCTGGTGTATTAGTACTCTCGTATGATGAAATACTTTCTGTCCGAAGATAATGGACGATTTCTCATAATTGATAAGTTGGCCTGATGCTTGTCCATATTCGTCAAGGATCTTCTTGAGATAGTTAACATTTTCCCAGTCGGCACGAAGGAAGAACAGTGAATCATCAGCAAATAACAAATGTGATATTGGTGGACTTTTACGACATACTCGTAGTGGTTGAATCTTCTGTGTTTGCTCAGCATGGTGTAACATCTGGCTTAGGACGTCTGCACATAATATAAAAAGATAAGGAGATAGAGGATGTCCTTGTCTCAGTCCACGACTAGGTTTAAGAAACCCATGAGGGCTTCCATTGATAAGTACAGAAAACGACGGTGTTGAGATACACTGCATTATCCATGCTGTCCATTGCACTAAAAATCCTTTCTTAAGTAGGACTGATTCTAAAAATTTCCACTCTATACGATCATAAGCCTTACTGATATCCGTTTTAACAGCCATGTACGACGTAGCACATGTACGTTGCACTTTCAGTGAATGTAGAGCTTCGTGGGCAATTATGACATTATCAGTAATAAATCTCCCTGGGATGAATGCCGCCTGATTTTCTGAGATGATACCACTGAGAATCAGTTTGAGGCGATTGACTAAAATTTTTGAAATCACTTTATATATCACATTACACAATGATATAGGTCTGTAGTCTTGAATACTTGTAGAGTTTTCGCTTTTTGGGATCAAACAGATGTTAGTATGATTAAGCTCTGGTGTCATATAACTCGTATTGAAGAATCGATTAACTTCTTCACAAATTGCTGGTTCGACAATATCCCAATGTTTTTGGTAGAATGATCCCGTGAATCTATCAAGGCCTGGTGCTTTATCTGCTCCAATTGAAAACACTGCAGTTCTGACTTCATCAAGAGACACAGGCTTCGTAAGTTGAAGGTTCATCTCAGGAGTTACATCCGTCGATACATTGGCCAACACTGACTCCATATTAGCAGGGTTTGTGGTATGAAACAAAGTGGAAAAATATTGCAAAGCACTTTCAGCAATTTGAGCATTTCCATAAACGTCCTCACCAGCTGGAGTTTTGATTACCGAGATCTGATTTCTGGATCTTCTATTTTTTGTTACTGCATGAAAGAATTTCGTGTTACGGTCTCCTTCCTTTAACCATTGATTCCTGCTTTTAAGTTTCCAATATTTCTCTTCATCCTCATAAGCTTTGGAGAGATCCCGTCTCAAATTGGAAATCATGTTCGGATTACTATTTGAACTGAGCTGGGCTGCATTAATAGCCCTTCTGAGGTCGCGTATACGTATTTCCGAATTTAAATTAAATTTCCTCTTCCAAAAGGAAATTTTTTTTCGGCATTTAGTGATTCTTTGTAGCAGAGTGCTCGAAGATGAATCTGAGGTACCGTTCCAACTCTGTCTGACCAAATCAGTGAAATCATCATTATTAGCCCAACACGGATCATATCGGAACATACGTTGTCCATCCTCCTCTGATCTATTAATTTTTATGATCCCAGGGCGATGATCTGATTCTATCATATCTAAATATTCTATTACAGAAGCAGGGTAAATGGCTTTCCATTCGTCATTAGCCATTGCTCTATCTAACCAGCACTGAACTATTTGGTTGTTCCTTTTACCAGCCCAGGTCATATTGTTCCCAGTATATCTTAAATCTGACATTGAACAGGCAGAAACCATTTGCTGAAAATTAAACAGACTCCACGGTGATCTGATAGCACCACCAGTTTTGTCATGTGCATGGAGAATTTCATTGAAATCTCCACACATTATCCACGGATGTAAACGTTGAGAAGCAATTCTCTGTAATCTTTCCCAAAGATTTGCACGTAACTTCCGAATAGGATTACAACCTCTCTATGTTCCAAATATCAATTATCATTTACTTTTTTTTTCTAAGTTTCGGAATTTCAGGATTGGTATCCGGTTGATATCTTATTTAAAGATTAAACGGTTTATTTCCATTAACTATACAAATTTATACGAGTAAATATATTTTCATTCATATTTTTTAAGTTTTTTATTAGTTACATAAACTATGTTTTTTCCGTAAACTACATAAACTTTATAAATTATTCCAATTACATGAATTCCGTTAATGTTTACACGTTAAATTTTTATTAAACTTTGTTTTACTTCAAAAATCTAGTTTTAATTTCAAAATAAACCAAAGTTAAAACCAGATTTTCGAATTAGAACAAGGTTTATTAGGTATTTAACTCGTAAACATTAATAAAATTTCTGTAATTAGAATAATTTATAAAGTTTGTGTAATTTATGAAAGAATAATATAATTTATGTAGTTAAAGGAATATCCAAAAAATACAGATAAAAATAGGTTTAGTCGTATAAGTTTGTGTAGTTGACAGAAGTAAAACCAATCATAAATAACTTTTTAAAATGGACTTGAACTATAAACACTTTTTTCAAATAAATGGATAATGTCAAGTAAGAATTTGTGGCTTCTTGAAGAATCCTACAAGTGTGAATGGGTATTTGTTATTTCTCCATTGAATAAGCACAAATGTGGAAGATCTTCTCTAGACAGATCACCGGCATACGGATTGCCTATATATATCATTCATCAATCAATAGAGATTAATATATATAAATATTGTCATGTTTTGATTTCTGTTAATAAAAATTTAGCATTTTGATGGTTTTGAAACCTTAAAGCAAACTCGCTGCTAACAGAAAGATGAATGACAAATTACAAAAGTATTTATATGTGTATATTTCAAAATAATTGGCCAAAGGCAAATAGTGCCATCAATTATTGCAATTCTAATGAGTGGGTCAACATTTATACATCTGCATTATATGCATGCATGAACAGTTATCTTAAGATGTGACATTAAAATGGATTTTTTTTTTAATTTTACCAATTCCTTATTCCTACCCATTTGCCAACCTTTTTCTTTAATTATTTTCTTTGATATTCGTTTCCAATATATATATTTGCAGAGCACCTTATTTGAGTTTATGAATCAAGAACAAAAACGTAAGTATTACACAGAAGACAACTCATTTTTAATTTGTCTTCTGTTCAATAATTGTTAATTAATATCCATTATAATGCTGAAATTCTATGCACCAATTATTACTATGCTAAAGAAACAAGATAACTCCCTTTTGGGTTTATTTCAGTTAACTACACAAATTTATGTGACTAAACCTATTTTCACCCGTACTTTTGGGGTCTTTTTTAACTACATAAACTGTAATTTTTTTTTCTTCAAAAATTACATAAATTTCATAAATTATTCTAATTGCAAAATTTTTATTAATGTTTACACGTTAAATAGCTACTAAATCTGGGTCTAATTCGAAAATCTAGTTTTAACTTAGATTTATTTTGAAATTAAAACCAGATTTTCAAAATAAAACAAGTTTTAATAACAATTTAACGTGTAAACATTAACAGAATTTCTGTAATTATAATAATTTATGAAGTTTATGTAGTTTACGGAAGAAAAACATAGTTTATGTAACTTATGAAAGACCCAAAAAGTACGGATGAAAATAGATTTATTCACATAAGTTCGTATAGTTGATGGAAGTAAACCCCTCCCTTTTTAATTTTACCTAAGTCAATTGAAAAAACTGAATTCCTTTACCGAAGAAAATTTCATAATAATAATATTGAAATTTTCAGAACTATAAAGAGATACTTTGCAAATATTTATTTGTAAAAAGAATTATAATATTCGCTAAAGAAAAAGTTATATGAGTACACCAAAATAATTGTTACATCAATCAAAACGAACCAACACTCTACATGAAAGATTAATGCAATCAAACTCTATACTTATGTGATAATAATAGAGATGTGACAATCACACATTAATTCAAAATTTCCGAACTAACTTTTATAATTTAAATCACCAAAATATCTATTATAAAATTATTTAAAGTAAAAATATATGATTTCATGTAGATTAATTAAAACTATGAAAACAAGATGAACTTTAAATAAACCACAAACGTCACATTTGATAATGATCAAGAAATGTATATAAAATGCAGAAAACCTTTAACTAATTTCACGTTGTATAATGTTTGCTTTAATTAAAAATTAAATCGTAATGTAATATTTCATGGATATAAAATCAAATGATAATTAATTAATAAATAAACATATAGATATATTGTCCATCTGTATTTCTTTTGGTAACATACTGATATTTGTTATCTAAAATTTCATTAATTAATTAAGTAAATATACTAATTAATTCTTAGAGATCAGCCCTTACTTATATATTGAAGAATTTACTTTTACGTTATATGAATATTATGTTATTTATAGAGTAATACCCGAAAATAGTACTTTTTCAAGTTTTTTTTCCAAATTTAGCATCTCAAAATTAAACTCCCAAAATAGCACAAATACTTATGTAAAAATATTTATTTATTTTAAACAAATTATATATAAACTTAATTATTGTATTTGGATTCATTTTTTCCAATTTAGGGTTTAGTTTTTTTCTTTTAAAATATAGTTTTAATGCATTTTAATCTTAAATTTATGTTATTGTTGGAAATTTAAATTAATGATGCTATTTTTTGGAATAAAAACTTAGAAAGGTACTATTTTAGACATTTGTCCTTATTCATAAGTTGAGAGAGGGAATTGTTTGAGACGGTTTATCTAATCTATTTTTTAAAATATGTTTTTGTTTTGGGCTTTGGTTATTTGTGGACTTTATATTAAGTATTGGGCTTCTGAAGTGTCTCTGTTGCTTTATTCTTCATTGCTACTTTTAAACATCTTGTTTTTTTTTACATCACACAAAGACTCTTAAAAGTGTCGACATGATCATTGCTACAATGTCGTTGAAACCCTAAATATGTTATTAAGGAAACCAAATTGTTTTCATTATTAATTGGTTTAAAATATCGTCAAGATTCATGCTTAATTACTTTATATATAGATGACAACATTCTTATCATTTCCAAACAACATAATAGTTATTTAAAACTAAAAAAATAGCAAAGACAACGACGACATTCAGTCTGGTTGATTAATAAAGACAAGTGTATGATTAAAAACTATAAAAAAAAACTTTTGAAATACAATGTAATGGTAAACATTACGAAATTGTGGCAACATGCATATATATATATGGATGTGATTTTTAAATTTTTTCAAATATGAAAAATATTTGTGTTTACGAAAGAGCAAAAGTAATGAATTAGTTACCTCGCCAAAAAGAAATCAATGTGAAAGATAATATATAGCCAAATAGTTGTTAGCTCGTAAAAGTTTGTAATGCCAAGAAATTTGTTCCGTAGAAAAAGATGTGTTCCTTGTAACCTTAACTTTCATTAATGAAGTAATGAAACCAAATTGCTTTAATTATCAATCGGTTTACAAAGTTGCCAATATTCGTGCTTACTTATCCATCGATGAAAACAAGGTTATCAGTTTTAAACAGTGTTTATTTAAATAAAGAGTAAATAGGTTAGTGCTTACATCATTTTTTCGTATAAATATGTTAAATATTCGTATGAAAATATAAGTTTATTGCACCAGCCCGTTTTAACCTATGTGAAAAAACCAATGGTTATTTAAAGGTTATTATACCACACAAATTAATAGTGCCCACGGTTTTTTCATCTCAATTGTAGATTTTTCTATTGTATTACACAAATTAACTAATCGCACTTTAATTTTATACGAATTTTATTAATGTCTCTAAAATTCTATATAAATCATGATTTTGTTTTAAAATTACGATCAATACACGGTAATCACATTTAATACATTGCGATTACATTAACCAAAAATCGATTTAAATTAATAATAATGTGTTAGTGTTTAGTTAATGTAATTTTGATTTGTTATTATTTGTGAAATACAATAGAGAGGTTTAAATTCCGGTTGAAAAATCGTATATTGTATAAGTTTGTATGGTATAATAGTATCATCCCTTATTTAAAACTAAAGAAAAAGGAGTTATAACAATAAGGCAACTTTGATCTCATTTTGGCTGTTTATTTAAAAGGCACGATTGAAAAGAAAGATAATAGATTTTGAAAACATAATGTACTAAAAAGACGGCAATGGGCAATTGTGATGACATTATGAATTTGGGTAAGCTTGAATAAAAATATAATTTGATAAACAATAATAAAATGTTGAGTATAAATAGATCACCACACATATAGATTTGTCTCACCAAAGTTAAATTTTATTAAAAAAATAAAGCAAGTCTAAGACAAAAGCAAAGCAAAATCAAATTCGAAATGGCAAGGAACTCTAACTCCGTGAGTTTCACAGTTCTTTTGATTGTGCTCTTGACAGTTTCTACAGGTATTCAAATTAATGAAATTTTTTATTATAATTTGCAGTTTCTTTTAATTATATTGTGTTGATCATAAATATGTTAACATGTAGAAATTATGAAGAGCGAGGCACAAACATGTTCTACATTCTTGGACGAGTGTGGACCAGCGCCGTTTTTAGGTACAAATTATGATTGTTTTAAATGTTGCAAATACACATATGGAAGTCCTCCGGCTTGTAAAGGACTTGTGGAAGGTAGTGACAAACATTGCCATTGCTATCAAAATCCATAATATTTTAAATAATCTCATATGATTATCAAATGTAACTTGTGTTTTCGCTCGGTGTGAATGTATTTGTTGATGTTTCATTGTGTGTATCTAATAATGTTCAAGGTTTATCAATCCTTGGCCCCCAATTGTAATATTTGTTTTCGTTCGATTAATGTGTGTATGTATGGGTGTGTTTATGTTCGAATTTCTTTTTACTTCCAAATAAAAAATCAAGGGTTAAACCTTATCACTGTTTGACCCCAAGTGTAAACTCATTTATGTTTCATTCTAACTATACTAAAATAGTTTTTGTGTGTTTTGTTCCTCGTTTTACTCCCCCCCTACATTTTATGTTCATGGATCTTGAGCTCCACTTTATCATCGAGCCATCTCAGTCTATATGGTCGAGGATGCTTTGTCTTCTCTAGACCTAGCTTATCAACCATATATGCACTAGCCACGTTAGTGCAAGAACCACCATCTATGATGAGGTGACATACCTTGCCCTTGATGGTGCAACGGCTGTGGAAGATGTTCTCCCTTTGGATGGTCTCTGAAGGATCCACCATTGCACTGAGGATACGTCTAGTGACCAGCACTTCCCCCACATCAGGGTACTCAATGTCACCATACTCTCCTTCTGGTTCATAGTCCTCTTCATCTTGGGACTCATATTCTCATGCCTCCGTAATCAGCATGACTCGGTTGTTTGGGCAGTCCCTTGAGATGTGTCCACGTGCCCTGCACTTGAAACAAGTTATGTCACATGATCTTTGAGGGTTAGAAGACTTACCAGGCTCTCTCTGGTCACGGGTGGGTTCAGGAGGCTTGCTCTTGAACCTTGACTCGATCTCTATGCTTTTGCCTTTGTCTACGGTCTTGGGCATGTTTCTTGGTGCCCAAGGTGTCTTAGGCTTGCTGAGGATGTCTTGGCTCTTACGTTTGATGTGCTGCTCAACTTGCACAGATAGGTGAAACAAGTCTTTGAAATCATTATAGATTTGCCTTTCCACCTTGCGGCTGATCCTTTCTTGGAGTCCATCCAAGAATTGTGCCATCAATGCTTCTTCATCATCATTGAGCTCCAATCTGTTCCTTAGCTTCTCGAATTCTTCATAGTATTCTTCTACTGATCTGGTACCCAACTTAAGAGTACGAAAACGACGTTGCAAATCTCTATGAAAGTAAGGTGGAACAAACCTTTGTCGCATGAGGTCTTTCATGTCGACCCATGAGTCTACAGGTCTCATTCTCTTCCTTCTTCTGTCAGATACCTCATGATCCCATCAGATGAGGGCATTGTCCGTGAGTTGTGCTACTGCCATTGAGACTCTCCTAGGTCCTGGTTGGTTGTAGTGATCAAAGATATGATCCATTCTCCTCTCCCAATCTAGGTAAGCCTCGGGGTCTACTTTTCCTGCAAAACTTGGAGGAGTTAGTTTAACATCAGGATGAATTACCCGGTTGTAGGTGTGTTCAGCTCCATCCTCATGATGTCTAGGAGGCATTCTTGGTCTCTGGTAAAGACCATATGGCTCAAAGCCATCATCTTCTGCCTCTGGTTGCCGTGGAGGTCCTCTCGGCCTATGGTGATAGTTATGAGGTTGTGTGTCCTCATCTCGATCTGGCTGGGGTTCCTCCTGTTCGTGCCGTGTCCTAAGGTGCTCAAGACCCTCAGGACGGTCTTGCTCAGCTCTCACGTGCCTTATGGCCTGGAATCTCACCGGTCTTTCCATGCGCTACAACCTCTCGCCTATGGATGCGAGTTGTGTTTGGAGTGTGGTGAACATGGCCATCATGGCTTCGGTTGCTTCTCTATTTTCTTCTCCCATGGTGTTCTACAAAGAAATAAGACAAGTTAGGATGCTCCTAAATTATTAGGAGGGTTTTCTTTTTATAAGGGGTTCGAAAAAATGCAAAAAGGAAAATCCTAAGGAATGGAAAATTCGAATAAAAGGAAAAAAAGAAACTTTCTTGACAACTTGTGCTAGCTGTCCAATTCGAAATTTTTTGGGTATTTTCCTATTTTCTTTTCTTTTCTTTTTTTTTCTTTTTAATTTAACTTAAAATTAATGGAAATATGAATTAAACAAAAAGGAAAACGTGAATGGCAATGAAAAAGTGAATCTAAACCCTAGTGATACACGTAGGAGGCTAGATGCACTCGGTTTGGAGTTTGATGTTATTTTTTTGATTTTTCTTGAATGCGACTTAAACTAATGCAAGAACTAAAAACAAAACAAGCAAAAGGATAGAAACAACCTGGTTTAGGAGCTTTAAGCTCTGATACCAAAATGATACAAGCCTCGATTCAGGGATGTATGCGGTGGGCTGTTTGGAGAAGGTTAGGTGAGAAACTCGACCTTAGACTTCTTGGATAGGGGTTTTTGAGTTGGTATTCGATGGAAGGGTGAAGTGAACCACACGAGGGGTGATGAACCTCGTGATAAATCACAAACTTAGAGCTAGGAGGGCTGGTCTCAACTAGGTTCTAAGCGCACAAGATTCTTAGAGAGAAAACTTGTTGGAAAAAGTTCTACTTTATTAATATCAAAAAGGTTGTCGAACTACAATGCTGGAAGGAGCCTTATTAATATGCTCGACAGCTTGACCTTCTAGGGTCGACACAAATAAAGAAAAGGAAAGTTTACAAAAGTGCACAAAAGGAAAAGATACAAAAGTGTATAACCGAAAAAGGACCTATTCCTAAAATGTTCTTGACTCAAAATGTAAAGCAACTAGATCCTACCCTGCAAAACAGAAAGAGACATATATTCGAATGTAAACTTACCTTAACTCACCTCACGGCCAAGAAATGGAAGGTGGCCGTCCTTGTGGCATGCACGCGCCTTGCTCCTAGTCTTCGACTTGGAGTAGGGTTAAAAATCTTTGGGCCCTGACCTCTCTTGCCACTAAAGCCCAAGTCCCTGATGTTCCTTGTGTTGTTGAGAAGCCTTTGGACTCTACTTTGCTTTTCTGGCCCATTGTCCTTAGCTGATCTTCCTCTAGGAGCTTGTCGACCCATAAGCTGAATTTGTGGAAGAGTGCCCTTGATCTGCTTCTTGTCATTGCTCCTTGAGGTACCACTGGTATAGATACTTCTTCTAGGTGCATGTCCTGGAGCTGGTAGCTCATTTGGTCCGAGTCCTCTTGTGTGGAAGGGGAAATGCGCGTGTACTCGGCTGGATCGGCTGTACCGGTTGGATTGTGTGCGGTACTGGCCGGGATGCCTTCAGGACCGGCCAAGTTGATCTCGGAGTTGGCGGCATCACCAGAGGGACCGGCGGTGTCATCCACGTCCCCACCAAGTGTGCTGGAAGCTTGGGCCTCTCCGTCGGCGATGCTGACCGGTCTGGTCCTATAGGTCGAGGGTCCGGCGGTACTATCTGGTCCGGCAGACGTGCCAGATGGTCCTGCTGTCTCAGGGAAGCTTCCTGGTCGGCCAGTCTGGTCTCCTGGCTGGATGTACGACCTGATGTCCTCATCATCCCCCCTACATTTTATGTTTTAATTAGAATTTCTCTATAGATTTTGAGCACAATTTGTGGTACGAACTTGGAGTAAGATCATATTAAACTCACGTGATCTGGCAATTTTACAAATTTGATCCTATTATACAATTTCTACAAATTTATACGCACGAAATATCTAAGAATCTCAGCAATTATGTAAGTAATTTTTAAAATTTACTTAGTCATAGTATTTTTCAAATTTATAATATGTTTAGCATTGGATTCCTTTGCTGCATAGCATTATGGGGAATGATTTAGTATATTAGCAAGTTTTCGGTAGGCTTTGAAACAAAGGGATGTGAATACAAAAGGATTAAATTAGCTTACTTGCTAAAAAAAGTATATGAGAGTCTTAAAAGTGTCGTTTTGACAACATAATGAGATCAGGAAATTCCTTTTAAATATCTTGTTTTTTTTACATCACATAGAGACTCTAAAATGTGTCGACATGATCATTGCTGCGATGTTGCTGAAACCCTAAATTTTCTATTAAGGAAGCTAAATTTTCCTCATTATTAATTAATTGGTTTAAATATCATCAAGATTCGTGCTTCATTACTTTATATATAGATGACAACAATCTTATCATTTTCAAACAACAGAATAGTTATTTTAAACTAAAGAAAAATGGCAAAGACAACTACGACCTTCAGTTTGGTTGATTATTAAAGACAAGTGCATGATTAAAAAATGATAACAAACTTCTGAAATACAATGTAATGGTAAACATTACGAAATTGTGGCAACATGCATATATATGGATGTGATTTTTATATGCATTCAAGTATGAAAATTATTTGTGTTTACGAAAGAACTAAAGTAATGAATTAGTTACCTTGCCAAAAAGAAAGCAATGTGAAAGATAATATATAGCCAAAGATTTTTTAGCTTGGAAAATGTTGTAGTACCAAGAAATTTAATCAGTAGAAAAAATAAGATGTAATGCCACTGAAAACATGGTTATCATTTTTAAACAATGTTTATTTAAACAAAGAGTAAATACGTCAGTGGTTACATCACTTGTTCATATGAATGTGTTAAATATTCGTATGAAAATATTAGGTTATTGCACCGGCCCGATTTAACCTATGTGAAAAAAACAATGGTTATTTAAAGGTTATTATACCATACAAACTTATAATACCCACGGTTTTTTCATCTCAATTGTAGACCTTTCTATTATATTACACAAATCAACTGATCGCACCTTAATTTTACACGAATTTTATAAATATCTCTAAAATTCTATATAAATCATGATTTTGCTGTAAAATTGCGATCAATACACGGTAATCACATTTAATACATTACGATTAGATTAACCAAAAATCGATTTAAATAACAATGTGTTAGTGTTTAGTTAATGTAAATTTGATTTGTTATTATTTGTGGAATACAATAGAGAAGTTTAAATTCAGGTTGAAAAATCGTATATTGTATAAGTTTGTATGATATAATAGTATCGTCCCTTATTTAAAACTAAAGAAAAAGGAGTTATAACAATAAGGCAACTTTGATCTCATTTTGGCTGTTTATTTAAAAGGCACGATTGAAAAGAAAAATAATAGATTTTGAAAACATAATGTACTAGCTAAAAAGACGGCAATGGGCAATTGTGATGACATTATGAATTTGGGTAAGCTTGAATAAAAATATAATTTGATAAACAATAATAAAATGTTGAGTATAAATAGATCACCACACATATAGATTTGTCTCACCAAAGTTAAATTTTATTAAAAAAACAAAGCAAGTCTAAGACAAAAGCAAAGCAAAATCAAATTCGAAATGGCAAAGAACTCTAACTCCGTCAGTTTCATAGTTCTTTTGATTGTGTTTTTGACAGTTTCTACAGGTATTCAAATTAATGAAATTTTTTATTATAATTTGCAGTTTCTTTTAATTATATTGTGTTGATCGTAAATATGTTAACATGCAGAAATTATGAAGAGTGAGGCACAAACATGTTCTACATTCTTGGACGAGTGTGGACCGGCGCCGTTTTTAGGTACAAATTATGAATGTTTTAAATGTTGCAAATACACATATGGAAGTCCTCCGGCTTGTAAAGGACTTGTGGAAGGTAGTGACAAACATTGCCATTGCTATCAAAATCCATAAAATTTTAAATAATCTCATATGATTATCAAATGTAACTTGTGTTTTTGCTCGGTGTGAATGTATTTGTTGATGTTTCATTGTGTGTATCTAATAATGTTCAAGGTTTATCAATCCTTGGCCTCCAATTGTAATATTTGTTTTCGTTCGATTAATGTGTGTATGTATTATGTTCGAATTTCTTTTTACTTCCAAATAAAAAATCAAGGGTTAAACCTTATCACTGTTTGATCCCAAGTGTAAACTCATTTATGTTTCATTCTAACTATACTAAAATAGTTTTTGTGTGTTTTGTTCCTCGTTTTACTCCCCCCTACATTTTATGTTTTAATTAGAATTTCTCTATAGATTTTGATCACAATTTGTTGTACGAACTTGGAGTAAGATCATATTAAACTCACGTGATCTGGCAATTTCACAAATTTGATCCTATTATACAATTTCTACAAATTTATACGCACGAAACACCTAAGAATCTTAGCAGTTATGTAAGTAATTTTTAAAAATTACTTACTTATAGTATTTTTCAAATTTATAATATGTTTAGCATTGGATTCCTTTGCTGCATAGCATTATGGGGAATGATTTAGTATATTAGCAAGTTTTCGATAGGCTTTGAAACAAAGGGATGTGAATACAAAAGGATTAAATTAGCTTACTTGCTAAAAAAAGTATATGAGAGTCTTCGGCCAATTCATACACAAACTTTTCTCCGCGGTTACGATTCGATTATAAACTTTGTCCCTGTGCTATTTTATTCACAAACTTATTGGTCTGCGCCATAACATACGTTGACTTGACGGTGTTAGTGAAACCGTTAAGTACTGCTTAGTCAGATAATAGGAAATTAATTAATTTTAAATAAAAAGAAGTTTTGTTCCTTTTTTGCTTTTTTTCGTTGCTTCTTTCTTTTTGCTCATGAAATGGGAGAAATGGAGATCGAAGAAATCGAAGCCGTTCTTGAGAAAATATGGGATCTACACGATAAGCTTAGCGACGAGATTCACATGATTTCGCGGTCTCACTTCCTCAAATCCGTTAAATCAACAACGAGATCGGAGAAGAGGAAGAGTAACGGAAATTCCGGCGAGGAAAAGCGACTGGGTTATGTCTTCATTAAAGGATTTGCCGTAGACGATAATGACTCCACGATTCAAGAGGCGAAGAGCCTGAACGCAATTCGAACCGCTCTTGAGAACCTCGAAGACCAGCTTGAGTTTTTCCACGTGAGTTTGCTTTCTCGGATTGATCTCTGTTAATATATTAGATTGGAATTGAATGAAGAACATTATGGGAAGGTGAGAGAATAGTTTGTTATCTGAACAGAAATTGACCAGTCTTTCTGCTATAGGAATAGGTTCTGCTGAAGAAGCAGTTCATTGTTGAGCCGATTTGAGGAATTAAGGATAACAATTGAGAGTTCCTCGACCTATGTTGTGGGCCGAGATCGAGGAAGTGCCAGAACCCGAAGTGCAAAGGACTCAAGAAGGCGATGGAGTTTGATTTGCAGCTACAGACAGAGGAATGCGTTAAATCGGGAGCGACTAAGGAGATAGATCGATTGCCGTGGAAAGGAGGAAGCGAGAGCAATCCAGATTACGAATGTTTGAGGGCTGAGTTGAGGAAGATGGCTCCACCCAGTGGGCGTGCCGTTTTACTTTTCCGATCTAGATGCGGCTGCCCAGTTGCTAAGCTCGAAGGCTGGGGACCTAAGCGAGGCCGGCGTCGTAAAAAGTAAGTCAACCATTCTTCCTCGTTATCAAATTTGATCTTCATTTTCGGATTGCTTGTTGAACTTTGCCTGAAATCGAATCCTGTAACTTGCTCTCGCCGATTCTCTTCTGACTTTGTATAACATTTAGCCATGAAGTGATTGGGGCTTCCTGTGCATTGATCCGTTTCGATGACTATTCCAATAAAATATGTAATCTCCATTGCCACCCTTTATATCCGATTCTTGCTTCTGATTGAGAACATTTTGATTCCCTCTCTATTAGCATCTCTTGGTATAATTCCTCAAATCGGCTCAACAAGTCTTTCTGCTATAAGAACATTTTGATTCCCTCTCTGAAAATTTACAAAACCCTAATTTTTATTTTGTCATTGTCGTTGACCATGGGGAAGAGAAGATATTGAGGAGAAGAGAAGAAGAAGTTGGACGACGACATTTTTCTACTTTCCTTAACTCATTTAATAAAATTATGTCATCGCTGACCTGTCATCCCAGTCAGCTTCGATTAACGGTGGATTAAACGTCGTTTACCCGTAATGTATGATTAATACGAATTAATCAAGTCAATGTATGTTATGGCGCTGACCAAAAAATGCGTGAATGAAATAGCACAGATACAAAGTTCGTAATCGAATCGTAACCGCGGAGGAAAGTTTGTGTATGAATTGGCCGAAATCCCCTTAAAAGTGTCGTTTTGACAACATAGAAAGATCAGGAAATTCCTTTTAAATATCTTGTTTTTTTGACATCACATAGAGACTCTAAAAAATGTCGACATGATCATTGCTGCGATGTTGCTGAAACCCTAAATTTTCTATTAAGGAAGCGAAATTTTCCTCATTATTAATTAATTGGTTTAAATATCATCAAGATTCGTGCTTCAATACTTTATATATAGATGACAACACTCTTATCATTTTCAAACAACAAAATATTTATTTTAAACTAAAGAAAAATGGCAAAGACAACTACGACCTTCAGTTTGGTTGATTATTAAAGACAAGTGCATGATTAAAAAATGATAACAAACTTCTGAAATACAATGTAATGGTAAACATTACGAAATTGTGGCAACATGCATATATATGGATGTGATTTTTATATGCATTCAAGTATGAAAATTATTTGTGTTTACGAAAGAGCTAAAGTAATGAATTAGTTACCTTGCCAAAAAGAAAGCAATGTGAAAGATAATATATAGCAAAAGATTTTTTAGCTCGGAAAATGTTGTAATACCAAGAAATTTAATCAGTAGAAAAAAAAGATGTAATGCCACTGGAACCCTAAATTTCATTAATGAAGTAATAAAACCAAATTGCTTTAATTATCAATGGGTTTACAAAGTTGCCAATATTCGTGCTTACTTATCCATCCATGAAAACATGGTTATCATTTTTAAACAATGTTTATTTAAACGAAGAGTAAATACGTCGGTGGTTACATCACTTTTTCGTATAAATGTGTTAAATATTTGTATGAAAATATTAGGTTATTGCACTGGCCCGTTTTAACCTATGTGAAAAAACAATGGTTATTTAAAAGTTATTATACCACACAAATTTATAATACCCACGGTTTTTTTATCTCAATTGTAGACCTTTCTATTATATTACACAAATCAACTGATCGCACCTTAATTTTACACGAATTTTATAAATATCTCTAAAATTCTATATAAATCATGATTTTGCTGTAAAATTGCGATCAATACACGATAATCGTATTTAATATATTGCGATTACATTAACCAAAAATCGATTTAAATAACAATGTGTGAGTGTTTAGTTAATGTAATTTTGATTTGTTATTATTTGTAGAATACAATAGAGAGATTTAAATTCAGGTTGAAAAATCGTATATTGTATAAGTTTGTATGGTATAATAGTATCGTCCCTTATTTAAATCTAAAGAAAAAGGAGTTATAACAATAAGGCAAATTTGATCTCATTTTGGCTGTTTATTTAAAAGGCACGATTGAAAAAGAAAAATAATAGATTTTGAAAACATAATGTACTAAAAGACGGCAATGGGCAATTGTGATGACATTATGAATTTGGATAAGCTTGAATAAAAATATAATTTGATAAACAATAATAAAATGTTGAGTATAAATAGATCACCACACATATAGATTTGTCTCACCAAAGTTAAATTTTATTAAAAAAACAAAGCAAGTCTAAGACAAAAGCAAAGCAAAAGCAAATTCGAAATGGCAAAGAACTCTAACTCCGTCAGTTTCACAGTTCTTTTGATTGTGCTTTTGACAGTTTCTACAGGTATTCAAATTAATGAAATTTTTTATTATAATTTGCAGTTTCTTTTAATTATATTGTGTTGATCATAAATATGTTAACATGCAGAAATTATGAAGAGTGAGGCACAAACATGTTCTACATTCTTGGACGAGTGTGGACCGGCGCCGTTTTTAGGTACAAATTATGAATGTTTTAAATGTTGCAAATACACATATGGAAGTCCTCCGGCTTGTAAAGGACTTGTGGAAGGTAGTGACAAACATTGCCATTGCTATCAAAATCCATAAAATTTTAAATAATCTCATATGATTATCAAATGTAACTTGTGTTTTCGCTCGGTGTGAATGTATTTGTTGATGTTTCATTGTGTGTATCTAATAATGTTCAAGGTTTATCAATCCTTGGCCCCAAATTGTAATATTTGTTTTCGTTCGATTAATGTGTGTATGTATTATGTTCGAATTTCTTTTTACTTCCAAATAAAAAATCAAGGGTTAAACCTTATCACTGTTTGACCCCAAGTGTAAACTCATTTATGTTTCATTCTAACTATACTAAAATAGTTTTTGTGTGTTTTGTTCCTCGTTTTACTCCCCCCTACATTTTATGTTCATGGATCTTGAGCTCCACTTTATCATCGAGTCATCTCAGTCTATATGGTCGAGGATGCTTTGTCTTCTCTAGACCTAGCTTATCACCCATATATGCACTAGCAACGTTAGTGCAAGAACCACCATCTATGATGAGGTGACATACCTTGCCCTTGATGGTGCAACGGCTGTGGAAGATGTTCTCCCTTTGGATGGTCTCTGAAGGATCCACCATTGCACTGAGGATACGTCTAGTGACCAGCACTTCCCCCACATCAGGGTACTCAATGTCACCATACTCTCCTTCTGGTTCATAGTCCTCTTCATCTTGGGACTCATATTCTCCTGCCTCCGTAATCAGCATGACTCGGTTGTTTGGGCAGTCCCTTGAGATGTGTCCACGTGCCCTGCACTTGAAACAAGTTATGTCACATGATCTTTGAGGGTTAGAAGACTTACCAGGCTCTCTCTGGTCACGGGTGGGTTCAGGAGGCTTGCTCTTGAACCTTGACTCGATCTCTATGCTTTTGCCTTTGTCTACGGTCTTGGGCATGTTGCTTGGTGCCCAAGGTGTCTTAGGCTTGCTGCGGATGTCTTGGCTCTTACGTTTGATGTGCTGCTCAACTTGCACAGATAGGTGGAACAAGTCTTTGAAATCATTGTAGATTTGCCTTTCCACCTTGCGGCTGATCCTTTCTTGGAGTCCATCCAAGAATTGTGCCATCAATGCTTCTTCATCATCATTGAGCTCCAATCTGTTCCTTAGCTTCTCGAATTCTTCATAGTATTCTTCTACTGATCTGGTACCCAACTTAAGAGTACGAAAACGACGTTGCAAATCTCTATGAAAGTAAGGTGGAACAAACCTTTGTCGCATGAGGTCTTTCATGTCGACCCATGAGTCTACGGGCCTCATTCTCTTCCTCCTTCTGTCAGATACCTCACGATCCCATCAGATGAGGGCATTGTCCGTGAGTTTTGCTACTGCCATTGAGACTCTCCTAGGTCCTGGTTGGTTGTAGTGATCAAAGATATGATCCATTCTCCTATCCCAATCTAGGTAAGCCTCGGGGTCTACTTTTCCTGCAAAACTTGGAGGAGTTAGTTTAACATCAGGATGAATTACCCGGTTTTAGGTGTGTTCAGCTCCATCCTCATGATGTCTAGGAGGCATTCTTGGTCTCTGGTAAAGACCATATGGCTCAAAGCCATCATCTTCTGCCTCTGGTTGCCGTGGAGGTCCTCTCGGCCTATGGTGATAGTTATGAGGTTGTGTGTCCTCATCTCGATCTGGCTGGGGTTCCTCCTGTTCGTGCCGTGTCCTAAGGTGCTCAGGACCCTCAGGACGGTCTTGCTCAGCTCTCACGTGCCTTATGGCCTGGAATCTCACCGGTCTTTCCATGCGCTACAACCTCTCGCCTATGGATGCGAGTTGTGTTTGGAGTGTGGTGAACATGGCCATCATGGCTTCGGTTGCTTCTCTATTTTCTTCTCCCATGGTGTTCTACAAAGAAATAAGACAAGTTAGGATGCTCCTAAATTATTAGGAGGGTTTTCTTTTTATAAGGGGTTCGAAAAAATGCAAAAAGGAAAATCCTAAGGAATGGAAAATTCGAATAAAAGGAAAAAAGGAAACTTTCTTGACAACTTGTGCTAGCTGTCCAATTCGAAATTTTTTGGGTATTTTCCTATTTTCTTTTCTTTTCTTTTTTTTTCTTTTTAATTTAACTTAAAATTAATGGAAATATGAATTAAACAAAAAGGAAAACGTGAATGGCAATGAAAAAGTGAATCTAAACCCTAGTGATACACGTAGGAGGCTAGATGCACTCGGTTTGGAGTTTGATGTTATTTTTTTGATTTTTCTTGAATGCGACTTAAACTAATGCAAGAACTAAAAACAAAACAAGCAAAAGGATAGAAACAACCTGGTTTAGGAGCTTTAAGCTCTGATACCAAAATGATACAAGCCTCGATTCAGGGATGTATGCGGTGGGCTGTTTGGAGAAGGTTAGGTGAGAAACTCGACCTTAGACTTCTTGGATAGGGGTTTTTGAGTTGGTATTCGATGGAAGGGTGAAGTGAACCACACGAGGGGTGATGAACCTCGTGATAAATCACAAACTTAGAGCTAGGAGGGCTGGTCTCAACTAGGTTCTAAGCGCACAAGATTCTTAGAGAGAAACTTGTTGGAAAAAGTTCTACTTTATTAATATCAAAAAGCTTGTCGAACTACAATGCTGGAAGGAGCCTTATTAATATGCTCGACAGCTTGACCTTCTCGGGTCGACTCAAAGAAAGAAAAGGAAATATTACAAAAGTGCACAAATGGAAAATGTACAAAAGTGCATAACCTAAAAAGGACCTATTCCTAAAATGTCTTTGACTCAAAAATGTAAACAATCTAGATCCTACCCTGCAAAACAGAAAGATGCATATATTCGAATTGAAACTTACCTTACTTACCTCACGGCCAAGAAATGGAAAGTGGCCGTCCTTGTGGCATGCACGCGCCTTGCTCCTAGTCTTCGACTTGGAGTAGGGTTAAAAATCTTTGGGCCCTGACCTCTCTTGCCACTAAAGCCCAAGTCCCTGATGTTCCTTGTGTTGTTGAGAAGCCTTTGGACTCTACTTTGCTCTTCTGGCCCATTGTCCTTAGCTGATCTTCCTCTAGGAGCTTGTCGACCCATAAGCTGAATTTGTGGAAGAGTGCCCTTGATCTGCTTCTTGTCATTGCTCCTTGAGGTACCACTAGTGTAGATACTTCTTCTAGGTGCATGTCCTGGAGCTGGTAGCTCATTTGGTCCGAGTCCTCTTGTGTGGAAGTGGAAATGCGCGTGTACTCGGCTGGATCGGCTGTACCGGTTGGATTGTGTGTGCAGTACTGGCCGGGATGCCTTGAGGACCGGCCAAGTTGATCCTGGAGTTGGCGGCATCACCAGAGGGACCGGCGGTGTCATCCACGTCCCCACCAAGTGTGCTGGAAGCTTGGGCCTCTCCGCCGGCGATGCTGACCGGTCTGGTCCTATAGGTCGAGGGTCCGGCGGTACTATCTGGTCCGGCAGACGTGCCAGATGGTCCTGCTGTCTCGGGGAAGCTTCCTGGTCCGTCAGTCTGGTCTCCTGGCTGGATGTACGACCTGATGTCCTCATCATCCCCCCTACATTTTATGTTTTAATTAGAATTTCTCTATAGATTTTGAGCACAATTTCTGGTACGAACTTGGAGTAAGATCATATTAAACTCACATGATCTGGCAATTTTACAAATTTGATCCTATTATACAATTTCTACAAATTTATACGCACGAAACACCTAAGAATCTCAGCAATTATGTAAGTAATTTTTAAATTACTTAGTCATAGTATTTTTCAAATTTATAATATGTTTAGCATTGGATTCCTTTGCTGCATAGCATTATGGGGAATGATTTAGTATATTAGCAAGTTTTCGGTAGGCTTTGAAACAAAGGGATGTGAATACAAAAGGATTAAATTAGCTTACTTGCTAAAAAAGTATATGAGAATCTTAAAAGTGTCGTTTTGACAACATAATGAGATCAGAAAATTCCTTTTAAATATCTTGTTTTTTTGACATCACATAGAGACTCTAAAAAGTGTCGACATGATCATTGCTGCGATGTTGCTGAAACCCTAAATTTTCTATTAAGGAAGCGAAATTTTCCTCATTATTAATTAATTGGTTTAAAATATCAACAAGATTCGTGCTTCATTACTTTATATATAGATGACAACAATCTTATCATTTTCAAACAACAGAATAGTTATTTTAAACTAAAGAAAAATGGCAAAGACAACTACGACCTTCAGTTTGGTTGATTATTAAAGACAAGTGCATGATTAAAAAATGATAACAAACTTCTGAAATACAATGTAATGGTAAACATTACGAAATTGTGGCAACATGCATATATATGGATGTGATTTTTATATGCATTCAAGTATGAAAATTATTTGTGTTTACGAAAGAACTAAAGTAATGAATTAGTTACCTTGCCAAAAAGAAAGCAATGTGAAAGATAATATTTAGCCAAAGATTTTTTAGCTCGGAAAATGTTGTAATACCAAGAAATTTAATCAGTAGAAAAAAAAGATGTAATGCCACTCAAACCCTAAATTTCATTAATGAAGTAATAAAACCAAATTGCTTTAATTATCAATGGGTTTACAAAGTTGCCAATATTCGTGCTTACTTATCCATCGATGAAAACAAGGTTATCAGTTTTAAACAGTGTTTATTTAAATAAAGAGTAAATAGGTTAGTGCTTACATCATTTTTTCGTATAAATATGTTAAATATTCGTATGAAAATATAAGTTTATTGCACCAGCCCGTTTTAACCTATGTGAAAAAACCAATGGTTATTTAAAGGTTATTATACCACACAAATTAATAGTGCCCACGGTTTTTTCATCTCAATTGTAGATTTTTCTATTGTATTACACAAATTAACTAATCGCACTTTAATTTTATACGAATTTTATTAATGTCTCTAAAATTCTATATAAATCATGATTTTGTTTTAAAATTACGATCAATACACGGTAATCACATTTAATACATTGCGATTACATTAACCAAAAATCGATTTAAATTAATAATAATGTGTTAGTGTTTAGTTAATGTAATTTTGATTTGTTATTATTTGTGAAATACAATAGAGAGGTTTAAATTCCGGTTGAAAAATCGTATATTGTATAAGTTTGTATGGTATAATAGTATCATCCCTTATTTAAAACTAAAGAAAAAGGAGTTATAACAATAAGGCAACTTTGATCTCATTTTGGCTGTTTATTTAAAAGGCACGATTGAAAAGAAAAATAATAGATTTTGAAAACATAATGTACTAGCTAAAAAGACGGCAATGGGCAATTGTGATGACATTATGAATTTGGGTAAGCTTGAATAAAAATATAATTTGATAAACAATAATAAAATGTTGAGTATAAATAGATCACCACACATATAGATTTGTCTCACCAAATTTAAATTTTATTAAAAAAACAAAGCAAGTCTAAGACAAAAGCAAAGCAAAATCAAATTCGAAATGGCAAAGAACTCTAACTCCGTCAGATTCACAGTTCTTTTGATTGTGCTTTTGACAGTTTCTACAGGTATTCAAATTAATGAAATTTTTTTATTATAATTTGCAGTTTCTTTTAATTATATTGTGTTGATCGTAAATATGTTAACATGCAGAAATTATGAAGAGTGAGGCACAAACATGTTCTACATTCTTGGACGAGTGTGGACCAGCGCCGTTTTTAGGTACAAATTATGATTGTTTTAAATGTTGCAAATACACATATGGAAGTCCTCCGGCTTGTAAAGGACTTGTGGAAGGTAGTGACAAACATTGCCATTGCTATCAAAATCCATAAAATTTTAAATAATCTCATATGATTATCAAATGTAACTTGTGTTTTCGCTCGGTGTGAATGTATTTGTTGATGTTTCATTGTGTGTATCTAATAATGTTCAAGGTTTATCAATCCTTGGCCCCCAATTGTAATATTTGTTTTCGTTCGATTAATGTGTATGTATGGGTGTGTTTATGTTCGAATTTCTTTTTACTTCCAAATAAAAAATCAAGGGTTAAACCTTATCACTGTTTGACCCCAAGTGTAAACTCATTTATGTTTCATTCTAACTATACTAAAATAGTTTTTGTGTGTTTTGTTCCTCGTTTTACTCCCCCCTACATTTTATGTTCATGGATCTTGAGCTCCACTTTATCATCGAGCCATCTCAGTCTATATGGTCGAGGATGCTTTGTCTTCTCTAGACCTAGCTTATCAACCATATATGCACTAGCAACGTTAGTGCAAGAACCACCATCTATGATGAGGTGACATACCTTGCCCTTGATGGTGCAACGGCTGTGGAAGATGTTCTCCCTTTGGATGGTCTCTGAAGGATCCACCATTGCACTGAGGATACGTCTAGTGACCAGCACTTCCCCCACATCAGGGTACTCAATGTCACCATACTCTCCTTCTGGTTCATAGTCCTCTTCATCTTGGGACTCATATTCTCCTGCCTCCGTAATCAGCATGACTCGGTTGTTTGGGCAGTCCCTTGAGATGTGTCCACGTGCCCTGCACTTGAAACAAGTTATGTCACATGATCTTTGAGGGTTAGAAGACTTACCAGGCTCTCTCTGGTCACGGGTGGGTTCAGGAGGCTTGCTCTTGAACCTTGACTCGATCTCTATGCTTTTGCCTTTGTCTACGGTCTTGGGCATGTTGCTTGGTGCCCAAGGTGTCTTAGGCTTGCTGCGGATGTCTTGGCTCTTACGTTTGATGTGCTGCTCAACTTGCACAGATAGGTGGAACAAGTCTTTGAAATCATTGTAGATTTGCCTTTCCACCTTGCGGCTGATCCTTTCTTGGAGTCCATCCAAGAATTGTGCCATCAATGCTTCTTCATCATCATTGAGCTCCAATCTGTTCCTTAGCTTCTCGAATTCTTCATAGTATTCTTCTACTGATCTGGTACCCAACTTAAGAGTACGAAAACGACGTTGCAAATCTCTATGAAAGTAAGGTGGAACAAACCTTTGTCGCATGAGGTCTTTCATGTCGACCCATGAGTCTACGGGCCTCATTCTCTTCCTCCTTCTGTCAGATACCTCACGATCCCATGAGATGAGGGCATTGTCCGTGAGTTTTGCTACTGCCATTAAGACTCTCCTAGGTCCTGGTTGGTTGTAGTGATCAAAGATATGATCCATTCTCCTCTCCCAATCTAGGTAAGCCTCGGGGTCTACTTTTCCTGCAAAACTTGGAGGAGTTAGTTTAACATCAGGATGAATTACCCGGTTGTAGGTGTGTTCAGCTCCATCCTCATGATGTCTAGGAGGCATTCTTGGTCTCTGGTAAAGACCATATGGCTCAAAGCCATCATCTTCTGCCTCTGGTTGCCGTGGAGGTCCTCTCGGCCTATGGTGATAGTTATGAGGTTGTGTGTCCTCATCTCGATCTGGCTGGGGTTCCTCCTGTTCGTGCCGTGTCCTAAGGTGCTCAAGACCCTCAGGACGGTCTTGCTCAGCTCTCACGTGCCTTATGGCCTGGAATCTCACCGGTCTTTCCACGCGCTCCAACCTCTCGCCTATGGATGCGAGTTGTGTTTGGAGTGTGGTGAACATGGCCATCATGGCTTCGGTTGCTTCTCTATTTTCTTCTCCCATGGTGTTCTACAAAGAAATAAGACAAGTTAGGATGCTCCTAAATTATTAGGAGGGTTTTCTTTTTATAAGGGGTTCGAAAAAATGCAAAAGGAAAATCCTAAGGAATGGAAAATTCGAATAAAAGGAAAAAGGAAACTTTCTTGACAACTTGTGCTAGCTGTCCAATTCGAAATCTTTTGGGTAATTTCCTATTTTCTTTTCTTTTCTTTTTCTTTTCTTTTTAATTTAACTTAAAATTAATGGAAATGTGAATTAAACAAAAAGTAAAACGTGAATGGCAATGCAAAAGCGAATCTAAACCCTAGTGATACACGTAGAAGGCTAGATGCACTCGGTTTGGAGTTTGATGTTATTTTTTTTTATTTTTCTTGAATGCGACTTAAACTAATGCAAGAACTAAAAACAAAACAAGCAAAAGGATAGAAACAACCTGGTTTAGGAGCTTTAAGCTCTGATACCAAAATGATACAAGCCTCGATTCAAGGATGTATGCGGTGGGCTATTTGGAGAAGGTTAGGTGAGAAACTCGACCTTAGACTTCTTGGATAGGGGTTTTTGAGTTGGTATTCGTTGGAAGGGTGAAGTGAACCACACGAGGGGTGATGAACCTCGTGATAAATCACAAACTTAGAGCTAGGAGGGCTGGTCTCAACTAGGTTCTAAGCGCACAAGATTCTTAGAGAGAAAACTTGTTGGAAAAAGTTCTACTTTATTAATATCAAAAAGGTTGTCGAACTACAATGCTGGAAGGAGCCTTATTAATATGCTCGACAGCTTGACCTACTAGGGTCGACTCAAATAAAAAAAAGGAAAGTTTACAAAAGTGCACAAAAGGAAAAAATACAAAAGTGTATAACCTAAAAGGACCTATTCCTAAAATGTTCTTGACTCAAAAATGTAAAGCAACTAGATCCTACCCTGCAAAACAGAAAGAGGCATATATTCGAATGTAAACTTACCTTAACTCACCTCACGGCCAAGAAATGGAAGGTGGTCGTCCTTGTGGCATGCACGCGCCTTGCTCCTAGTCTTCGACTTGGAGTAGGGTTAAAAATCTTTGGGCCCTGACCTCTCTTGCCACTAAAGCCCAAGTCCCTGATGTTCCTTGTGTTGTTGAGAAGCCTTTGGACTCTACTTTGCTTTTCTGGCCCATTGTCCTTAGCTGATCTTCCTCTAGAAGCTTGTCGACCCATAAGCTGAATTTGTGGAAGAGTGCCCTTGATCTGCTTCTTGTCATTGCTCCTTGAGGTACCACTTGTGTAGATACTTCTTCTAGGTGCATGTCCTGGAGCTGGTAGCTCATTTGGTCCGAGTCCTCTTGTGTGGAAGGGGAAATGCGCGCGTACTCGGCTGGATCGGCTGTACCGGTTGGATTGTGCGTGGTACTGGCCGGGATGCCTTCAGGACCGGCCAAGTTGATCCCGGAGTTGGCGGCGTCACCAGAGGGACCGGCGGTGTCATCCACGTCCCCACCAAGTGTGCTGGAAGCTTGGGCCTCTCCGCCGGCGATGCTGACCGGTCTGGTCCTATAGGTCGAGGGTCCGGCGGTACTATCTGGTCCGGCAGACGTGCCAGATGGTCCTGCTGTCTCGGGGAAGCTTCCTGGTCGGCCAGTCTGGTCTCCTGGCTGGATGTACGACCTGATGTCCTCATCATCCCCCCTACATTTTATGTTTTAATTAGAATTTCTCTATAGATTTTGAGCACAATTTGTGGTACGAACTTGGAGTAAGATCATATTAAACTCACGTGATCTGGCAATTTTACAAATTTGATCCTATTATACAATTTCTACAAATTTATACGCACGAAACATCTAAGAATCTCAGCAATTATGTAAGTAATT
This sequence comes from Pugionium cornutum, assembly GCA_018901935.1. Lineage (NCBI taxonomy): Eukaryota > Viridiplantae > Streptophyta > Magnoliopsida > Brassicales > Brassicaceae > Pugionium > Pugionium cornutum. The sequence continues at coordinate 1,205,589 of CM032157.1, forward strand.
TTTAAAAATTACTTAGTCATAGTATTTTTCAAATTTATAATATGTTTAGCATTGGATTCCTTTGCTGCATAGCATTATGGGGAATGATTTAGTATATTAGCAAGTTTTCGGTAGGCTTTGAAACAAAGGGATGTGAATACAAAAGGATTAAATTAGCTTACTTGCTAAAAAAAGTATATGAGAATCTTAAAAGTGTCGTTTTGACAACATAATGAGATCAGGAAATTCCTTTTAAATATCTTGTTTTTTTGACATCACATAGAGACTCTAAAATGTGTCGACATGATCATTGCTGAGATGTTGCTGAAACCCTAAATTTTCTATTAAGGAAGCTAAATTTTCCTCATTATTAATTAATTGGTTTAAATATCATCAAGATTCGTGCTTCATTACTTTATATATAGATGACAACAATCTTATCATTTTCAAACAACAGAATAGTTATTTTAAACTAAAGAAAAATGGCAAAGACAACTACGACCTTCAGTCTGGTTGATTAATAAAGACAAGTATATGATTAAAAAATGATAACAAAAAACTTCTGAAATACAATGTAATGGTAAACATTACGAAATTGTGGCAACATGCATATATATGGATGTGATTTTTATATGCATTCAAGTATGAAAATTATTTGTGTTTACGAAAGAGCTAAAGTAATGAATTAGTTACCTTGCCAAAAAGAAAGCAATGTGAAAGATAATATATAGCAAAAGATTTTTTAGCTGGGAAAATGTTGTAATACCAAGAAATTTAATCAGTAGAAAAAAAAGATGTAATGCCACTCAAACCCTAAATTTCATTAATGAAGTAATAAAACCAAATTGCTTTAATTATCAATGGGTTTACAAAGTTGCCAATATTCGTGCTTACTTATCCATCCATGAAAACATGGTTATCATTTTTAAACAATGTTTATTCAAACGAAGAGTAAATAAGTTAGTGGTTACATCACTTGTTCATATGAATGTGTTAAATATTCGTATGAAAATATTAGGTTATTGCACCGGCTTGTTTTAACCTATGTGAAAAAAATAATGGTTATTTAAAGGTTATTATACCATACAAACTTATAATGCCCACGGTTTTTTCATCTCAATTGTAGACCTTTCTATTATATTACACAAATTAACTGATCACACCTTAATTTTACACGAATTTTGTAAATGTCTCTAAAATTCTATATAAATCATGATTTTGCTGTAAAATTGCGATCAATACACGGTAATCACATTTAATACATTACGATTAGATTAACCAAAAATCGATTTAAATAACAATGTGTTAGTGTTTAGTTAATGTAAATTTGATTTGTTATTATTTATGGAATACAATAGAGAGGTTTAAATTCAGGTTGAAAAATCGTATATTGTATAAGTTTGTATGATATAATAGTATTATCCCTTATTTAAAACTAAAGAAAAAGGAGTTATAACAATAAGGCAACTTTGATCTCATTTTGGCTGTTTATTTAAAAGGCACGATTGAAAAGAAAAATAATAGATTTTGAAAACATAATGTACTAGCTAAAAAGACGGCAATGGGCAATTGTGATGACATTATGAATTTGGGTAAGCTTGAATAAAAATATAATTTGATAAACAATAATAAAATGTTGAGTATAAATAGATCACCACACATATAGATTTGTCTCACCAAAGTTAAATTTTATTAAAAAAACAAAGCAAGTCTAAGACAAAAGCAAAGCAAAAGCAAATTCGAAATGGCAAAGAACTCTAACTCCGTCAGTTTCATAGTTCTTTTGATTGTGTTTTTGACAGTTTCTACAGGTATTCAAATTAATGAAATTTTTTATTATAATTTGCAGTTTCTTTTAATTATATTGTGTTGATCATAAATATGTTAACATGCAGAAATTATGAAGAGTGAGGCACAAACATGTTCTACATTCTTGGACGAGTGTGGACCAGCGCCGTTTTTAGGTACAAATTATGATTGTTTTAAATGTTGCAAATACACATATGGAAGTCCTCCGGCTTGTAAAGGACTTGTGGAAGGTAGTGACAAACATTGCCATTGCTATCAAAATCCATAAAATTTTAAATAATCTCATATGATTATCAAATGTAACTTGTGTTTTTGCTCGGTGTGAATGTATTTGTTGATGTTTCATTGTGTGTATCTAATAATGTTCAAGGTTTATCAATCCTTGGCCTCCAATTGTAATATTTGTTTTCGTTCGATTAATGTGTGTATGTATTATGTTCGAATTTCTTTTTACTTCCAAATAAAAAATCAAGGGTTAAACCTTATCACTGTTTGACCCCAAGTGTAAACTCATTTATGTTTCATTCTAACTATACTAAAATAGTTTTTGTGTGTTTTGTTCCTCGTTTTACTCCCCCCTACATTTTATGTTTTAATTAGAATTTCTCTATAGATTTTGATCACAATTTGTGGTACGAACTTGGAGTAAGATCATATTAAACTCACGTGATCTGGCAATTTTACAAATTTGATCCTATTATACAATTTCTACAAATTTATACGCACGAAACACCTAAGAATCTCAGCAATTTTGTAAGTAATTTTTAAAAATTACTTATTTATAGTATTTTTCAAATTTATAATATGTTTAGCATTGGATTCCTTTGCTGCATAGCATTATGGGGGAATGATTTAGTATATTAGCAAGTTTTCGGTAGGCTTTGAAACAAAGGGATGTGAATACAAAAGGATTAAATTAGCTTACTTGCTAAAAAAAGTATATGAGAGTCTTCGGCCAATTCATACACAAACTTTTCTCCGCGGTTACGATTCGATTATAAACTTTGTACCTGCTTTGAAACAAAGGGATGTGAATACAAAAGGATTAAATTAGCTTACTTGCTAAAAAAAGTATATGAGAGTCTTCGGCCAATTCATACACAAACTTTTCTCCGCGGTTACGATTCGATTATAAACTTTGTACCTGTGCTATTTTATTCACAAACTTATTGGTCTGCGCCATAACATACGTTGACTTGACGGTGTTAGTGAAACCGTTAAGTGCTGCTTAGTCAGATAATAGGAAATTAATTAATTTTAAATAAAAAGAAGTTTTGTTCCTTTTTTGCTTTTTTTCGTTGCTTCTTTCTTTTTGCTCATGAAATGGGAGAAATGGAGATCGAAGAAATCGAAGCCGTTCTTGAGAAAATATGGGATCTACACGATAAGCTTAGCGACGAGATTCACATGATTTCGCGGTCTCACTTCCTCAAATCCGTTAAATCAACAACGAGATCGGAGAAGAGGAAGAGTAACGGAAATTCCGGCGAGGAAAAGCGACCGGGTTATGTCTTCATTAAAGGATTGTCCGTAGACGATAACGACTCCACGATTCAAGAGGCGAAGAGCCTGAACGCAATTCGAACCGCTCTTGAGAACCTCGAAGACCAGCTTGAGTTTTTCCACGTGAGTTTGCTTTCTCGGATTGATCTCTGTTAATATTAGATTGGAATTGAATGAAGAACATTATGGGAAGGTGAGAGAATAGCTTGTTATCTGAACAGAAATTGACCAGTCGTTCTGCTATAGGAATAGGTTCTGCTGAAGAAGCAGTTCATTGTTGAGCCGATTTGAGGAATTAAGGATAACAATTGAGAGTTCCTCGACCTATGTTGTGGGCCGAGATCGAGGAAGTGCCAGAACCCGAAGTGCAAAGGACTCAAGAAGGCGATGGAGTTTGATTTGCAGCTGCAGACAGAGGAATGCGTTAAATCGGGAGCGACTAAGGAGATAGATCGATTGCCGTGGAAAGGAGGAAGCGAGAGCAATCCAGATTACGAATGTTTGAGGGCTGAGTTGAGGAAGATGGCTCCGCCCAGTGGGCGTGCCGTTTTACTTTTCCGATCTAGATGCGGCTGCCCGGTTGCTAAGCTCGAAGGCTGGGGACCTAAGCGAGGCCGGCGTCGTAAAAAGTAAGTCAACCATTCTTCCTCGTTATCAAATTTGATCTTCATTTTCGGATTGCTTGTTGAACTTTGCCTGAAATCGAATCCTGTAACTTGCTCTCGCCGATTCTCTTCTGACTTTGTATAACATTTAGCCATGAAGTGATTGGGGCTTCCTGTGCATTGATCCGTTTCGATGACTATTCCAATAAAATATGTAATCTCCATTGCCACCCTTTATATCCGATTCTTGCCTCTGATTGAGAACATTTTGATTCCCTCTCTATTAGCATCTCTTGGTATAATTCCTCAAATCGGCTCAACAATTCTTTCTGCTATAAGAACATTTTGATTCCCTCTCTGAAAATTTACAAAACCCTAATTTTTATTTTGTCATTGTCGTTGACCATGGGGAAGAGAAGATATTGAGGAGAAGAGAAGAAGAAGTTGGACGACGACATTTTTCTACTTTCCTTAACTCATTTAATAAAATTATGTCATCGCTGACCTGTCATCCCAGTCAACTTCGATTAACGGTGGATTAAACGTCGTTTACCCGTAATGTATGATTAATACGAATTAATCAAGTCAATGTATGTTATGGCGCTGACCAAAAAATGCGTGAATGAAATAGCACAGGTACAAAGTTCGTAATCGAATCGTAACCGCGGAGAAAACTTTGTGTATGAATTGGCCGAAATCCCCTTAAAAGTGTCGTTTTGACAACATAATGAGATCAGGAAATTCCTTTTAAATATCTTGTTTTTTTTGACATCACATAGAGACTCTAAAAAATGTCTACATGATCATTGCTGCGATGTTGCTGAAACCCTAAATTTTCTATTAAGGAAGCGAAATTTTCCTCATTATTAATTAATTGGTTTAAATATCATCAAGATTCGTGCTTCAATACTTTATATATAGATGACAACACTCTTATCATTTTCAAACAACAAAATATTTATTTTAAACTAAAGAAAAATGGCAAAGACAACTACGACCTTCAGTTTGGTTGATTATTAAAGACAAGTGCATGATTAAAAAATGATAACAAACTTCTGAAATACAATGTAATGGTAAACATTACGAAATTGTGGCAACATGCATATTTATGGATGTGATTTTTATATGCATTCAAGTATGAAAATTATTTGTGTTTACGAAAGAGCTAAAGTAATGAATTAGTTACCTTGCCAAAAAGAAAGCAATGTGAAAGATAATGGGAAAATCGCATAAAAAAACTCGAATTTGGCTGCCACTAACACTTTAAACCTTGATAATTTAACACTTACACTATAAACAAATGAAGTTAAATTTTTATCATTTTTAACATTGAAATTTGTATCCGATTACTCTCCGTTAAATAGATCTAATAGAACATAAACTGACGTTAAAATTGATTTAACCTCCGTTAAAACCGATTTGCGCTCCGTTAAAACGATTTAACCCCGTTAATTTTAAGGTAACACGTGGGTTTTAATTATCAAAATGAGAGAGTTGTCGAAGGGCATTAGGGTTTGTGAGAAAGAGGGAAAATTGAAAGAAGAGTGAAATGGTCCGAAATTGAAGAAAGAAAGAGGTAAGATTGAAGATAGAACGAGGTAAGATTGGTGAAAACGATGTTAATACGTCCGAATTTGCTTGCGATTTAAAGGGGCTCGGTTTCGATCTTGGGTTTCTTTTGATGTTTATGATTTCGGATTTTCTTGTTTTTGTTGAATTTCTGGGTTTCGGGTTTGAATTTCTCATAGAATTTCGGAGTTTTAGGGTTTACGGGTTTCAAAGTTGTTTGGGAGGATTAATTTCTGAGTTTTGAAGTTGTTCTCATGAGTTTCGATCTTGGGTTTCTTTTGATGTTTATGATTTCGGATTTTCTTGTTCTTGTTGAATTTTTGGATTTCGGGTTTGAATTTCTCATAGGATTTTGGAGTTTTAGGGTTTACGGGTTTCAAAGTTGTTTGGGAGGATTAATTTCTGGGTTTTGAAGTTGTTCTCATGAGTTTAGGAGTTTGAGTTTCGAAATTGCAAAATTCATTGATTTAGAGAGGAGGATGAATTTAGGGATGAATTTATATTGTTTGCCATATTTAGTGTGTTTATTTGACAATGGAATTCTCGATTTTTTTTTGGTGAAGATGTCTCACAGCGAAAGTTCTTCAACAAGAGAAAACAAAAGTGGGAATGTGTTCTGTAATTGCAATCGAGCAGCAAGAATCTTGAAATCTTGGACTAATGACAATCCCGGGCGAAGATTTTACACTTGTAGAAGGCGTAAAATTGGTCAAGGTTACGAGTCTTGCAATTTTTTCCGTTGGTATGATTTAGAGAAACCGCATGGATGGCAACACATTGCATTGTTGGAGGCAAGAGATGTCATGAATGATCAAAGAGAAGAGATTAAAACTTTAAGAGAAACAGTAAGAATGTTAAGCAGTGATAATGTGGTAACGCCGAATTCAATAATTGATGAATTGAAATTAGAATGTGAAGCACTCAAGCGAGAAGTGTTGGTAATAAACGAGAGAAGTCGTGTGTTGTATAATGTTCTGATTTATTCGAGTGTTGTAGTGGTTGGAGTTGTGTTGGGAATTGTAGGAATGTACAATGGTCTTTAAGTAATAATATTCATGTTTATGTATATCATTCTTTCTTCAAAACAGTAGAATAAGCATAATAGAAGTTCCAAACAGAAGTTGAAGTCGAAAACTATCATTGAATTTCAAAAGAGAAGTTGAAAATACAAGTTCAAAACACAACCAAACGCCCAAACAAAATACATTCAATCCTGTAGTAGTGATAAGTTATTGTGAGGATGTGAAAACATTCAATCACACTACACAAAAAGTCATTGAATAACTGAGTAACAGTAGTGAAAATTCATTTTGGTGGATGTGATGATTCTGCACCTTTATCATACGCTCGGCCAGGAAATACATCGAATACTCGATCCATAAAAGGACTCCAAAAAGTGCCAACACCCCTAGGTATGTTTCCGGGTTTAGTTATCTTAAGTGGGCGTCCACGCTTAGCCTTCTTTGCTTGGTAGGTGGAGGTTGACGGTTCTGGAGCACTGGAAACAAGTGGATAGGTGGAACTTGATTCACCAGCTCGCGTAGGTTGTGAACTGGAAATAACAGAAGGAGTCTTTTGCTTTGTTCTTGGAACTGTTGGGCGAGATGGTACCTACACAACAGAAATCACAAATAATCATACCATATACAACAGTGAAACATATTATATAACAATAAGATTAACCTCAGTAGGTAGTTTCCGTGGCCTGCCACGTTTGTTCTTTGGACCATGAACAACAACTTCTTCATTCTTACAGCTTCGTTTGATGTGTCCAGCTTGACCACATTTACTACAATGTGGAATTCTACCATGACGCGTGACTTTTCCTTTGTTTTTCAAATCCTCGAATGGTTCTTTCCGCCTGTCCCGGGATTTTGGTCTACCACGTGGTTTTCGAAACTCAGGAATCCTAATGGCAGGTTTGTCTATTTTCTTCCACAACTTCTCGCCATTCACTGGTTTGATGTTCTCAGCATATGTACTCTTCATAACACTTGTGTGGTAACATGTAGCTGTATATTTCACAGGGTCTTCTTTGTTGTCATCAAGGACACACACTGCATGCTTGCATGGTATACCTTTGGAAGAAACACAAACAACAAAAACAACATGTGAGTAACTCAACCAATTCAAACAAACAATAGTGTTTCGTACCTGTGAGATCCCATCGGCGACAAGCACATTGTCTTGTGGCTAAGTTAACCGTGTAGCCATTGTCAAACTCAACCACTTCATACAAATTTGTGCTGCTCTGTATAGTTGTGCAGTACTTCTTATCAATCCTTGCCTTCTCCAAGATTCCCATCGTCACTGGTGTTAGTACTGTGTCACACTTCATTGCTTTCACATATCTACGTGCTATTCTTCTCATCGCTTGTCGTCTGATATCTTCCAGCAAGCTAATCACGGGTTTTGTTCTCGCTATTTTGATTGTCCTATTAAAACTTTCAGAGAGATTGTTATGCACGTCTGAGCAGTGTGAGTCTATAGAGAAAAATGCTCGGGACCACTTATCTGGTTCTCGTTCCAGCAAATCCGCATATGCAGCAACATCATAGTCTTGTAACAGCTTCATTTTTTCCTCGTACTCTCCTTGGTTATAGCTGTATGCCACTCCCCAAAACAAAATCTTGTACTCTGACCGTGTAAACAGCTTCCTCCAATTGGCATATATGTGTCGTGCACATTGTCGGTGTTCTGCGAAAGGAAGTTCAGCCTGAATTGCAAGACACAAGCCCTGTAGAAACAAAAAACTGCTTAGAAACAAATATAGTAAGTTAACTTACTATTGAAACATATAATTAAAAACACATAACATACCTTTTGCTTGTCTGAAATAAGAGTTAAGTTCTCACCCATAGACAAATTGAGGTCCGCTTTTATTTTCCTTATAAACCACGTCCACGTATCTTTATTCTCACCTCGCACCACAGCCCATGCAATTGGGTACATACGGTTATCTGCATCTCTACCAACTGCTGAAAGTACATCACCAGTTAGCTCCCACTTCAAGAAACAGCCATCTAAGCCAATAACAGGCCTACAACTCGTCAACCAAGCTCGTCGAATTTCCTCGAAACATATATAAAAACAGTCAAATTGGTCTACGCCATTTACGGAGAGAGTGTTCAGTTCAGTAGTTACACCGGGGTTTGATCGCCGTAGTTCAGCTTCGTAGTCCCATAACTTTGCGAATTGATTAGTTTGAGCTTCAAGTATTGTGTTCAATGCAATACGTCTTCCTCTATAGCACTTGGAAATTGGTACAACAATGTTATACCGGGCTTTTATGGCATCTTTAATTTCTGATGCTTGTAAGCCAACATTCCGTCTAAGCTCCTCTCTAAACAAGCCAGCGATTACACCTTGTTTCAACATAGAAACCCGACTTGATTTCCCGTGATTGTGGTTGTTATGACACACCTTCACCATCCACTTGTTGATTGGAACCTCAACTAAACAGAATACTATCCAAGGACAATTCTCCGTGCAACAAATAGCAGCTATCCGGTTTGCTTTTGACTTTGCCATTTTCACATCATGTTGTGTGTTAAGAGAGTATCGAAGCAACTGATCCTTGAACTCCAATCCACTGTTGAATTTTTGAAACAACCAAATGTATGGTTCCTTGTCAAAATCTCCGTGAAACTTATCCCCCGTCTTTGGAGTTTTCTTAACTGCCCATTGATCCCATTCTTCTTCAGACTCTAACGGTGTATCCGGATAGTATGTATCACCACCAACACCATTCTCTTCCTCACTCAGTTCTGCCTCCCTATCCTCTTCTGCTTTTTCTTCATTACCCATATTAGCCCTCACTTCTGCACTTGTTTTTGCACTTTCCTCGTATAATGATCTAAATCTTGCATCATTTGTATCATCCTCTTCTAAAACAACATCATCACCTATGCCACAATCATTTTGATTCACGCCTTCTACTGCAGGTGTTTCATCTTCAGATTGATCACCTTCAATATCTTCTCTCGGCCTATCAACATCACTCTCATCTCCACTATCCACATTATCACCTTCAAGATCAGCTTCTGTTTCCTCTTCAGATACGTGTTCAGCTTCATATTCTCCATCATAGCCGACATCACAATCTCTTTCTCCTTCATCCTCTTCTTGACTGTTTTTCAGAAAACAACCGAATTCAAGAGGACTAGGACTATGTTCTGAGCAATCATGTTCACAGAATATCTCCAACTCCCCAGCTAGTTCAGCAAGAACACATAACTCTGGCAATTCCTCATCCAAAGGCTCCAATGCATATTCAATGTTTGCCATGCTTTCTGTTACTTGTTTGTACCAAAGAAAACATATTAGTGCACAAATTTTCTCATCCGCCAAAAACTCTTTGAATTTTGTCCATCGAATGTCCGACAACTTCCACTGTACTCTTTTCAGACCCAATTCTTCTAAATACTTGTAGACTTCACCTTCTTTTTTCATAAATCCACCGTAGTGGATTATGAGTCTCACCATACCATCAACACTGTCCACAAAAAAAAGTATAAAAAATCCTGTAAAGTTCATCTCTATTTCTCGAAATTACAGAGACCAAACAACATTTCGAGAAACTACTAAACAAAATTTCGAGAAAATTTCGAACCCAAATCTGAACTTAGAAATCGAACCCAAATCGGAACTTAGAAATCGGAACTCGAAATCGGAACTTAACAAATCGAACCCAAATCGGAACTTAGAAATCGGAACAAAATCAAACCCATAAACTCGAAATCGGAACTTAGAAATCGGAACTTACAAATCGAACCCAAATCGAACCCAAATCAAACCCAAATCGAACCCTAGAACACGAAATACACAAATCAAACCTTAGAACACGAAATACCCAAATCGAACCTAAATCGAACCCTAGAACACTATGTTGAACCCCAACAACGAAAAATCAAACACGAAATACCCAAATTGAACCCAAATCGAACCCTAGAACACTATGTCGAACCCCAACAACAAAAAATCAAACACAAAAGAACAACATCCAACCGAATATATCCAAAATCGAACACTAGAACCCTAGAAAATCGCAAATCCTAAAAATTACAGTCGAAAATAGCTTCGATTCTAAGTTCAAAACTGATTTTACCTCATCTCGATGCGATGTTCCTCTTCCCAAATATGAATTTCGTTTGTTATTGATTTTTGGAAAAACCCTAAATCCCAAATTGATTTCGGGTTTGTTTTCACGATTTTGGTTTTATTTTCTCTAACTCCTTTGTGGAAAACGGAGTTATGGCAACTGTCATCGGGGTTAAACGGCGTTATCTACACTTAAACGGTGTTATTTTAAACTAAATGGCGTTATGAAGTCCGTTACAGATTTATAACGGACTGTTATCGAAAGTGACAGTTTAAGGTTAACACTGTACCAATAATATTTTTGAGTCTTTAAAATGTAAGTCACAAAATCTTGATGTTTAAAGTGTTAGTGGCTGCCAAAAACGAGGTTTTTTATGCGATTTTCCATATAGCAAAAGATTTTTTAGCTCGGAAAATGTTGTAATACCAAGAAATTTAATGAGTAGAAAAAAAAAGATGTAATGCCACTCAAACACTAAATTTCATTAATGAAGTAATAAAACCAAATTGCTTTAATTATCAATGGGTTTACAAAGTTGCCAATATTCGTGCTTACTTATCCATCGATGAAAACATGGTTATCATTTTTAAACAATGTTTATTTAAACGAAGAGTAAATACGTCAGTGGTTACATCACTTTTTCGTATAAATGTGTTAAATGTTTGTATGAAAATATTAGGTTATTGCACCGGCCTGTTTTAACCTATGTGAAAAAACAATGGTTATTTAAAGGTTATTATACCATACAAACTTATAATGCCCACGGTTTTTTCATCTCAATTGTAGACCTTTCTATTATATTACACAAATTAACTGATCACACCTTAATTTTATACGAATTTTGTAAATGTCTCTAAAATTCTATATAAATCATGATTTTGCTGTAAAATTGCGATCAATACACGGTAATCACATTTAATACATTACGATTAGATTAACCAAAAATCGATTTAAATAACAATGTGTTAGTGTTTAGTTAATGTAAATTTGATTTGTTATTATTTGTGGAATACAATAGAGAGGTTTAAATTCAGGTTGAAAAATCGTATATTGTATAAGTTTGTATGATATAATAGTATCATCCCTTATTTAAAACTAAAGAAAAAGGAGTTATAACAATAAGGCAACTTTGATCTCATTTTGGCTGTTTATTTAAAAGGCACGATTGAAAAGAAAAATAATAGATTTTGAAAACATAATGTACTAGCTAAAAAGATGGCAATGGGCAATTGTGATGACATTATGAATTTGGGTAAGCTTGAATAAAAATATAATTTGATAAACAATAATAAAATGTTGAGTATAAATAGATCACCACACATATAGATTTGTCTCACCAAAGTTAAATTTTATTAAAAAAACAAAGCAAGTCTAAGACAAAAGCAAAGCAAAAGCAAATTCGAAATGGCAAAGAACTCTAACTCCGTCAGTTTCATAGTTCTTTTGATTGTGTTTTTGACAGTTTCTACAGGTATTCAAATTAATGAAATTTTTTATTATAATCTCATATGATTATCAAATGTAACTTGTGTTTTCGCTCGGTGTGAATGTATTTGTTGATGTTTCATTGTATGTATCTAATAATGTTCAAGGTTTATCAATCCTTGGCCCCCAATTGTAATATTTGTTTTCGTTCGATTAATGTGTGTATGTATGGGTGTGTTTATGTTCGAATTTCTTTTTACTTCCAAATAAAAAATCAAGGGTTAAACCTTATCACTGTTTGACCCCAAGTGTAAATTCATTTATGTTTCATTCTAACTATACTAAAATAGTTTTTGTGTGTTTTGTTCCTCGTTTTACTCCCCCCTACATTTTATGTTCATGGATCTTGAGCTCCACTTTATCATCGAGCCATCTCAGTCTATATGGTCGAGGATGCTTTGTCTTCTCTAGACCTAGCTTATCAACCATATATGCACTAGCAACGTTAGTGCAAGAACCACCATCTATGATGAGGTGACATACCTTGCCCTTGATGGTGCAATGGCTGTGGAAGATGTTCTCCCTTTGGATGGTCTCTGAAGGATCCACCATTGCACTGAGGATACGTCTAGTGACCAGCACTTCCCCCACATCAGGGTACTCAATGTCACCATACTCTCCTTCTGGTTCATAGTCCTCTTCATCTTGGGACTCATATTCTCCTGCCTTCGTAATCAGCATGACTCGGTTGTTTGGGCAGTCCCTTGAGATGTGTCCACGTGCCCTGCACTTGAAACAAGTTATGTCACATGATCTTTGAGGGTTAGAAGACTTACGAGGCTCTCTCTGGTCACGGGTGGGTTCAGGAGGCTTGCTCTTGAACCTTGACTCGATCTCTATGCTTTTGCCTTTGTCTACGGTCTTGGGCATGTTTCTTGGTGCCCAAGGTGTCTTAGGCTTGCTACGGATGTCTTGGCGCTTACGTTTGATGTGCTGCTCAACTTGCACAGATAGGTGAAACAAGTCTTTGAAATCATTGTAGATTTGCCTTTCCACCTTGCGGCTGATCCTTTCTTGGAGTCCATCCAAGAATTGTGCCATCAATGCTTCTTCATCATCATTGAGCTCCAATCTGTTCCTTAGCTTCTCGAATTCTTCATAGTATTCTTCTACTGATCTGGTACCCAACTTAAGAGTACGAAAACGACGTTGCAAATCTCTATGAAAGTAAGGTGGAACAAACCTTTGTCGCATGAGGTCTTTCATGTCGACCCATGAGTCTACGGGCCTCATTCTCTTCCTCCTTCTGTCAGATACCTCACGATCCCATGAGATGAGGGCATTGTCCGTGAGTTTTGCTACTGCCATTAAGACTCTCCTAGGTCCTGGTTGGTTGTAGTGATCAAAGATATGATCCATTCTCCTATCCCAATCTAGGTAAGCCTCGGGGTCTACTTTTCCTACAAAACTTGGAGGAGTTAGTTTAACATCAGGATGAATTACCCGGTTGTAGGTGTGTTCAGCTCCATCCTCATGATGTCTAGGAGGCATTCTTGGTCTCTGGTAAAGACCATATGGCTCAAAGCCATCATCTTCTGCCTCTGGTTGCCGTGGAGGTCCTCTCGGCCTATGGTGATAGTTATGAGGTTGTGTGTCCTCATCTCCATCTGGCTGGGGTTCCTCCTGTTCGTGCCATGTCCTAAGGTGCTCAAGACCCTCAGGACGGTCTTGCTCAGCTCTCACGTGCCTTATGGCCTGGAATCTCACCGGTCTTTCCATGCGCTCCAACCTCTCGCCAATGGATGCGAGTTGTGTTTGGAGTGTGGTGAACATGGCCATCATGGCTTCGGTTGCTTCTCTATTTTCTTCTCCCATGGTGTTCTACAAAGAAATAAGACAAGTTAGGATGCTCCTAAATTATTAGGAGGGTTTTCTTTTTATAAGGGGTTCGAAAAAATGCAAAAGGAAAATCCTAAGGAATGGAAAATTCGAATAAAAGGAAAAAGGAAACTTTCTTGACAACTTGTGCTAGCTGTCCAATTCGAAATCTTTTGGGTATTTTCCTATTTTCTTTTCTTTTCTTTTTCTTTTCTTTTTAATTTAACTTAAAATTAATGGAAATATAAATTAAACAAAAAGGAAAACGTGAATGGCAATGCAAAAGTGAATCTAAACCCTAGTGATACACGTAGAAGGCTAGATGCATTCGGTTTGGAGTTTGATGTTATTTTTTTTATTTTTCTTGAATGCGAATTAAACTAATGCAAGAACTAAAAACAAAACAAGCAAAAGGATAGAAACAACCTGGTTTAGGAGCTTTAAGCTCTGATACCAAAATGATACAAGCCTTGATTCAAGGATGTATGCGCGTGGGCTGTTTGGAGAAGTTTAGGTGAGAAACTTGACCTTAGACTTCTTGGATAGGGGTTTTTGGGTTGGTATTCGATGGAAAGGTGAAGTGAACCACACGAAGGGTGATGAACCTCGTGATAAATCACAAACTTAGAGCTAGGAGGGCTGGTCTCAACTAGGTTCTAAGCGCACAAGATTCTTAGAGAAAACTTGTTGGAAAAAGTTCTACTTTATTAATATCAAAAAGGTTGTCGAACTACAATGCTGGAAGGAGCCTTATTAATATGCTCGACAGCTTGACCTTCTAGGGTTGACACAAATAAAGAAAAGGAAAGTTTACAAAAGTGCACAAAAGGAAAAAATACAAAAGTGTATAACCGAAAAAGGACCTATTCCTAAAATGTTCTTGACTCAAAATGTAAAGCAACTAGATCCTACCCTGCAAAACAGAAAGAGGCAAATATATTCGAATGTAAACTTACCTTAACTCACCTCACGGCCAAGAAATGGAAAGTGGCCGTCCTTGTGGCATGCACGCGCCTTGCTCCTAGTCTTCGACTTGGAGTAGGGTTAAAAATCTTTGGGCCCTGACCTCTCTTGCCACTAAAGCCCAAGTCCCTGATGTTCCTTGTGTTGTTGAGAAGCCTTTGGACTCTACTTTGCTTTTCTGGCCCATTGTCCTTAGCTGATCTTCCTCTAGGAGCTTGTCGACCCATAAGCTGAATTTGTGGAAGAGTGCCCTTGATCTGATTCTTGTCATTGCTCCTTGAGGTACCACTGGTGTAGATACTTCTTCTAGGTGCATGTCCTAGAGCTGGTAGCTCATTTGGTCCGAGTCCTCTTGTGTGGAAGGGGAAATGCGCGCGAACTCGGCTGGATCGGCTGTACTGGCTGGATTGTGCGTAGTACTGACCGGGATGCCTTCAGGACCGGCCAAGTTGATCCCGGAGTTGGCGGCATCACCAGAGGGACCGGCGGTGTCATCCACGTCCCCACCAAGTGTGCCGGAAGCTTGGGCCTCTCCGCCGGCGATGCTGACCGGTCTGGTCCTATAGGTCGAGGGTCCGGCGGTACTATCTGGTCCGGCAGACGTGCCAGATGGTCCTGCTGTCTCGGGGAAGCTTCCTGGTCAGCCATTCTGGTCTCCTGGCTGGATGTACGACCTGATGTCCTCATCATCCCCCCTACATTTTATGTTTTAATTAGAATTTCTCTATAGATTTTGAGCACAATTTGTGGTACGAACTTAGTGTAAGATCATATTAAACTCACATGATCTGGCAATTTTACAAATTTGATCCTATTATACAATTTCTACAAATTTATACGCACGAAACACCTAAGAATCTCAGCAATTATGTAAGTAATTTTTAAAAATTACTTAGTCATAGTATTTTTCAAATTTATAATATGTTTAGCATTGGATTCCTTTGCTGCATAGCATTATGGGGAATGATTTAGTATATTAGCAAGTTTTCGGTAGGCTTTGAAACAAAGGGATGTGAATACAAAAGGATTAAATTAGCTTACTTGCTAAAAAAAGTATATGAGAGTCTTAAAAGTGTCGTTTTGACAACATAATGAGATCAGAAAATTCCTTTTAAATATCTTGTTTTTTTGACATCACATAGAGACTCTAAAAAGTGTCGACATGATCATTGCTGCGATGTTGCTGAAACCCTAAATTTTCTATTAAGGAAGCGAAATTTTCCTCATTATTAATTAATTGGTTTAAATATCATCAAGATTCGTGCTTCATTACTTTATATATAGATGACAACAATCTTATCATTTTCAAACAACAGAATAGTTATTTTAAACTAAAGAAAAATGGCAAAGACAACTACGACCTTCAGTTTGGTTGATTATTAAAGACAAGTGCATGATTAAAAAATGATAACAAACTTCTGAAATACAATGTAATGGTAAACATTACGAAATTGTTGCAACATGCATATTTATGGATGTGATTTTTATATGCATTCAAGTATGAAAATTATTTGTGTTTACGAAAGAGCTAAAGTAATGAATTAGTTACCTTGCCAAAAAGAAAGCAATGTGAAAGATAATATATAGCAAAAGATTTTTTAGCTGGGAAAATGTTGTAATACCAAGAAATTTAATCAGTAGAAAAAAAAAGATGTAATGCCACTGAAACCCTAAATTTCATTAATGAAGTAATAAAACCAAATTGCTTTAATTATCAATGGGTTTACAAAGTTGCCAATATTCGTGCTTACTTATCCATCGATGAAAACATGGTTATCATTTTTAAACAATGTTTATTTAAACGAAGAGTAAATACGTCGGTGGTTACATCACTTTTTCGTATAAATGTGTTAAATATTTGTATGAAAATATTAGGTTATTGCACCGGCCCGTTTTAACCTATGTGAAAAAACAATGGTTATTTAAAGGTTATTATACCACACAAATTTATAATACCCACGGTTTTTTTTATCTCAATTGTAGACCTTTCTATTATATTACCTAAATCAACTGATCGCACCTTAATTTTACACAAATTTTATAAATATCTCTAAAATTCTATATAAATCATGATTTTGCTGTAAAATTGCGATCAATACACGATAATCGTATTTAATTTATTGCGATTACATAACCAAAAATCGATTTAAATAACAATGTGTTAGTGTTTAGTTAATGTAATTTTGATTTTTTATTATTTGTAGAATACAATAGAGAGGTTTAAATTCAGGTTGAAAAATCGTATATTGTATAAGTTTGTATGGTATAATAGTATCGTCCCTTATTTAAAACTAAAGAAAAAGGAGTTATAACAATAAGGCAACTTTGATCTCATTTTGGCTGTTTATTTAAAAGGAGTTATAAATATCTCTAAAATTCTATATAAATCATGATTTTGCTGTAAAATTGCGATCAAGACAAGTGCATGATTAAAAAATGATAACAAACTTCTGAAATACAATGTAATGGTAAACATTACGAAATTGTGGCAACATGCATATATAGGGATGTTTTTCTTTATGCATTCAAGTATGAAAATTATTTGTGTTTACGAAAGAGCTAAAGTAATGAAGTAGTTACCTTGCCAAAAAGAAAGCAATGTGAAAGATAATATATAGCAAAAGATTTTTTAGCTGGGAAAATGTTGTAATACCAAGAAATTTAATCAGTAGAAAAAAAGATGTAATGCCACTGAAACCCTAAATTTCATTAATGAAGTAATAAAACCAAATTGCTTTAATTATCAATGGGTTTACAAAGTTGCCAATATTCGTGCTTACTTATCCATCGATGAAAACATGGTTATCATTTTTAAACAATGTTTATTTAAACGAAGAGTAAATACGTCGGTGGTTACATCACTTTTTTCGTATAAATGTGTTAAATATTTGTATGAAAATATTAGGTTATTGCACTGGCCCGTTTTAACCTATGTGAAAAAACAATGGTTATTTAAAGGTTATTATACCATACAAACTTATAATGCCCACGGTTTTTTCATCTCAATTGTAGACCTTTCTATTATATTACACAAATTAACTGATCACACCTTAATTTTACACGAATTTTGTAAATGTCTCTAAAATTCTATATAAATCATGATTTTGCTGTAAAATTGCGATCAATACACGGTAATCACATTTAATACATTACGATTAGATTAACCAAAAATCGATTTAAATAACAATGTGTTAGTGTTTAGTTAATCTAAATTTGATTTGTTATTATTTGTGGAATACAATAGAGAGGTTTAAATTCAGGTTGAAAAATCGTATATTGTATAAGTTTGTATGATATAATAGTATCATCCCTTATTTAAAACTAAAGAAAAAGGAGTTATAACAATAAGGCAACTTTGATCTCATTTTGGCTGTTTATTTAAAAGGCACGATTGAAAAGAAAAATAATAGATTTTGAAAACATAATGTACTAGCTAAAAAGATGGCAATGGGCAATTGTGATGACATTATGAATTTGGGTAAGCTTGAATAAAAATATAATTTGATAAACAATAATAAAATGTTGAGTATAAATAGATCACCACACATATAGATTTGTCTCACCAAATTTAAATTTTATTAAAAAAACAAAGCAAGTCTAAGACAAAAGCAAAGCAAAAGCAAATTCGAAATGGCAAAGAACTCTAACTCCGTCAGTTTCATAGTTCTTTTGATTGTGTTTTTGACAGTTTCTACAGGTATTCAAATTAATGAAATTTTTTATTATAATTTGCAGTTTCTTTTATTTATATTGTGTTGATCATAAATATGTTAACATGCAGAAATTATGAAGAGTGAGGCACAAACATGTTCTACATTCTTGGACGAGTGTGGACCAGCGCCGTTTTTAGGTACAAATTATGATTGTTTTAAATGTTGCAAATACACATATGGAAGTCCTCCGGCTTGTAAAGGACTTGTGGAAGGTAGTGACAAACATTGCCATTGCTATCAAAATCCATAAAATTTTAAATAATCTCATATGATTATCAAATGTAACTTGTGTTTTCGCTCGGTGTGAATGTATTTGTTGATGTTTCATTGTGTGTATCTAATAATGTTCAAGGTTTATCAATCCTTGGCCCCAAATTGTAATATTTGTTTTCGTTCGATTAATGTGTGTATGCATGTATTATGTTCGAATTTCTTTTTACTTCCAAATAAAAAATCAAGGGTTAAACCTTATCACTGTTTGACCCCAAGTGTAAACTCATTTATGTTTCATTCTAACTATACTAAAATAGTTTTTGTGTGTTTTGTTCCTCGTTTTACTCCCCCCCTACATTTTATGTTCATGGATCTTGAGCTCCACTTTATCATCGAGCCATCTCAGTCTATATGGTCGAGGATGCTTTGTCTTCTCTAGACCTAGCTTATCAACCATATATGCACTAGCAACGTTAGTGCAAGAACCACCATCTATGATGAGGTGACATACCTTGCCCTTGATGGTGCAACGGCTGTGGAAGATGTTCTCCCTTTGGATGGTCTCTGAAGGATCCACCATTGCACTGAGGATACGTCTAGTGACCAGCACTTCCCCCACATCAGGGTACTCAATGTCACCATACTCTCCTTCTAGCTCATAGTCCTCTTCATCTTGGGACTCATACTCTCCTGCCTCTGTAATCAGCATGACTCGGTTGTTTGGGCACTCTCTTGAGATGTGTCCACGTCCCCTGCACTTGAAACAAGTTATGTCACATGATCTTTGAGGGTTAGAAGACTTACCAGGCTCTCTCTGGTCACGGGTGGGTTCAGGAGGCTTGCTCTTGAACCTTGACTCGATCTCTATGCTTTTGCCTTTGTCTACGGTCTTGGGCATGTTTCTTAGTGTCCAAGGTGTCTTAGGCTTGCTGCGGATGTCTTGGCTCTTACGTTTGATGTGCTGCTCAACTTGCACAGATAGGTGAAACAAGTCTTTGAAATCATTGTAGATTTGCCTTTCCACCTTGCGGCTGATCCTTTCTTGGAGTCCATCCAAGAATTGTGCCATCAATGCTTCTTCATCATCATTGAGCTCCAATCTGTTCCTTAGCTTCTCGAATTCTTCATAGTATTCTTCTACTGATCTGGTACCCAACTTAAGAGTACGAAAACGACGTTGCAAATCTCTATGAAAGTAAGGTGGAACAAACCTTTGTCGCATGAGGTCTTTCATGTCGACCCATGAGTCTACGGGCCTCATTCTCTTCCTCCTTCTGTCAGATACCTCACGATCCCATCAGATGAGGGCATTGTCCGTGAGTTGTGCTACTGCCATTGAGACTCTCCTAGGTCCTGGTTGGTTGTAGTGATCAAAGATATGATCCATTCTCCTCTCCTAATCTAGGTAAGCCTCGGGGTCTACTTTTCCTGCAAAACTTGGAGGAGTTAGTTTAACATCAGGATGAATTACCCGGTTGTAGGTGTGTTCAGCTCCATCCTCATGATGTCTAGGAGGCATTCTTTGTCTCTGGTGAAGACCATATGGCTCAAAGCCATCATCTTCCGCCTCTGGTTGCCGTGGAGGTCCTCTCGGCCTATGGTGATAGTTATGAGGTTGCGTGTCCTCATCTCCATCTGGCTGGGGTTCCTCCTGTTCGTGCCGTGTCCTAAGGTGCTCAGGACTCTCAGGACGGTCTTGCTCAGCTCTCACGTGCCTTATGGCCTGGAATCTCACCGGTCTCTCCACGCGCTCCAACCTCTCACCTATGGATGCGAGTTGTGTTTGGAGTGTGGTGAACATGGCCATCATGGCTTCGGTTGCTTCTCTATTTTCTTCTCCCATGGTGTTCTACAAAGAAATAAGACAAGTTAGGATGCTCCTAAATTATTAGGAGGGTTTTCTTTTTATAAGGGGTTCGAAAAATGCAAAAAGGAAAATCCTAAGGAATGGAAAATTCGAATAAAAGGAAAAAGGAAACTTTCTTGACAACTTGTGCTAGCTGTCCAATTCGAAATCTTTTGGGTATTTTCCTATTTTCTTTTCTTTTCTTTTTCTTTTCTTTTTAATTTAACTTAAAATTAATGGAAATATGAATTAAACAAAAAGGAAAACGTGAATGGTAATGCAAAAGTGAATCTAAACCCTAGTGATACACGTAGGAGGCTAGATGCACTCGGTTTGGAGATTGATGTTATTTTTTTGATTTTTCTTGAATGCGACTTAAACTAATGCAAGAACTAAAAACAAAACAAGAAAAAGGATAGAAACAACCTGGTTTAGGAGCTTTAAGCTCTGATACCAAAATGATACAAGCCTCGATTCAAGGATGTATGCGGTGGGCTGTTTGGAGAAGGTTAGGTGAGAAACTCGACCTTAGACTTCTTGGATAGGGGTTTTTGAGTTGGTATTCGATGGAAGGGTGAAGTGAACCACACGAGGGGTGATGAACCTCGTGATAAATCACAAACTTAGAGCTAGGAGGGCTGGTCTCAACTAGGTTCTAAGCGCACAAGATTCTTAGAGAGAAAACTTGTTGGAAAAAATTCTACTTTATTAATATCAAAAAGGTTGTCGAACTACAATGCTGGAAGGAGCCTTATTAATATGCTCGACAGCTTGACCTTCTAGGGTCGACTCAAAAAAAGAAAAGGAAAGTTTACAAAAATGCACAAAAGGAAAAGATACAAAAGTGTATAACCGAAAAATGACCTATTCCTAAAATGTTCTTGACTCAAAAATGTAAAGCATCTAGATCCTACCCTGCAAAACAGAAAGAGGCATATATTCGAATTGAAACTTACCTTAACTTACCTCACGGCCAAGAAATGGAAAGTGGCCGTCCTTGTGGCATGCACGCGCCCTGCTCCTAGTCTTCGATTTGGAGTAGGGTTACAAATCTTTGGGCCCTGACCTCTCTTGCCACTAAAGCCCAAGTCATTGATGTTCCTTGTGTTGTTGAGAAGCCTTCGGACTCTACTTTGCTTTTCTGGCCCATTGTCCTTAGCTGATCTTCCTCTAGGAGCTTGTCGACCCATAAGCTGAATTTGTGGAAGAGTGCCCTTGATCTGCTTCTTGTCAGTGCTCCTTGAGGTACCACTGGTGTAGATACTTCTTCTAGGTGCATGTCCTGGACCTGGTAGCTCATTTGGTCCGAGTCCTCTTGTGTGGAAGGGGAAATGCGCGCGTACTCGGCTGGATCGGCTGTACCGGCTGGATTGTGCGCGGTACTGGCCGGGATGCCTTCAGGACCGGCCAAGTTGATCCCGGAGTTGGCGGCGTCACCAGAGGGACCGGCGGTGTCATCCACGTCCCCACCAAGTGTGCTGGAAGCTTGGGCCTCTCCGCCGGCGATGCTGACCGGTCTGGTCCTATAGGTCGAGGGTCCGGCGGTACTATCTCGTCCGGAAGACGTGCCAGATGGTCCTGCTGTCTAGGGGAAGCTTCCTGGTCGGCCAGTCTGGTCTCCTGGCTGGATATACGACCTGATGTCCTCATCATCCCCCCTACATTTTATGTTTTAATTAGAATTTCTCTATAGATTTTGAGCACAATTTGTGGTACGAACTTGGAGTAAGATCATATTAAACTCACGTGATCTGGCAATTTTACAAATTTGATCCTATTATACAATTTCTACAAATTTATACGCACGAAACATCTAAGAATCTCAGCAATTATGTAAGTAATTTTTAAAAATTACTTAGTCATAGTATTTTTCAAATTTATAATATGTTTAGCATTGGATTCCTTTGCTGCATAGCATTATGGGGAATGATTTAGTATATTAGCAAGTTTTCGGTAGGCTTTGAAACAAAGGGATGTGAATACAAAAGGATTAAATTAGCTTACTTGCTAAAAAAAGTATATGAGAGTCTTAAAAGTGTCGTTTTGACAACATAATGAGATCAGGAAATTCCTTTTAAATATCTTGTTTTTTTGACATCACATAGAGACTCTAAAATGTGTCGACATGATCATTGCTGCGATGTTGCTGAAACCCTAAATTTTCTATTAAGGAAGCGAAATTTTCCTCATTATTAATTAATTGGTTTAAATATCATCAAGATTCGTGCTTCATTACTTTATATATAGATGACAACAATCTTATCATTTTCAAACAACAAAATAGTTATTTTAAACTAAAGAAAAATGGCAAAGACAACTACGACCTTCAGTTTGGTTGATTATTAAAGACAAGTGCATGATTAAAAATGATAACAAACTTCTGAAATACAATGTAATGGTAAACATTACGAAATTGTGGCAACATGCATATATATGGATGTGATTTTTATATGCATTCAAGTATGAAAATTATTTGTGTTTACGAAAGAACTAAAGTAATGAATTAGTTACCTTGCCCAAAAGAAAGCAATGTGAAAGATAATATATAGCCAAAGATTTTTTAGCTCGGAAAAAGTTGTAATACCAAGAAATTTAATCAATAGAAAAAAGATGTAATGCCACTGAAACCCTAAATTTCATTAATCAAGTAATGAAACCAAATTGTTTTAATTACCAATCGGTTTACAAAGTTGCCGATATTCGTGCTTACTTATCCATCGATGAAAACATGGTTATCATTTTTAAACAATGTTTATTTAAACGAAGAGTAAATAGGTTAGTGATTACATCACTTTTTCGTATGAATGTGTTAAATATTCGTATGAAAATATTAGGTTATTGCACCGACCCGTTTTAACCTATGTGAAAAAACAATGGTTATTATAAAGGTTATTATACCACACAAACTTATAATACTCACGGTTTTTTATCTCAATTGTACACCTCTCTATTATATTACACAAATTAACTGATCGCACTTTAATTTTATACGAATTTTGTAAATGTCTCTAAAATTCTATATAAATCATGATTTTGCTGTAAAATTGCGATCAATACACGGTAATCGCATTTAATACATTGCGATTACATTAACCAAAAATCGATTTAAATAACAATGTGTTAGTGTTTAGTTAATGTAATTTTGATTTGTATTATTTGTGGAATACAATAGAGAGGTTTAAATTCAGGTTGAAAAATCGTATATTGTATAAGTTTGTATGGTATAATAGTATCGTCCCTTATTCAAAACTAAAGAAAAAGGAGTTATAACAATAAGGCAACTTTGATCTCATTTGGCTGTTTATTTAAAAGGCACGATTGAAAAAATAAATAATAGATTTTGAAAACATAATGTACTAAAAAGACGGCAATGGGCAATTGTGATGACATTATGAATTTGGGTAAGCTTGAATAAAAATATAATTTGATAAACAATAATAAAATGTTGAGTATAAATAGATCACCACACATATAGATTTGTCTCACCAAAGTTAAATTTTATTAAAAAAACAAAGCAAGTCTAAGACAAAAGCAAAGCAAAATCAAATTCGAAATGGCAAAGAACTCTAACTCCGTCAGTTTCATAGTTCTTTTGATTGTGTTTTTGACAGTTTCTACAGGTATTCAAATTAATGAAATTTTTTATTATAATTTGCAGTTTCTTTTAATTATATTGTGTTGATCATAAATATGTTAACATGCAGAAATTATGAAGAGTGAGGCACAAACATGTTCTACATTCTTGGACGAGTGTGGACCAGCGCCGTTTTTAGGTACAAATTATGATTGTTTTAAATGTTGCAAATACACATATGGAAGTCCTCCGGCTTGTAAAGGACTTGTGGAAGGTAGTGACAAACATTGCCATTGCTATCAAAATCCATAAAATTTTAAATAATCTCATATGATTATCAAATGTAACTTGTGTTTTCGCTCGGTGTGAATGTATTTGTTGATGTTTCATTGTGTGTATCTAATAATGTTCAAGGTTTATCAATCCTTGGCCCCCAATTGTAATATTTGTTTTCGTTCGATTAATGTGTGTATGCATGTATTATGTTCGAATTTCTTTTTACTTCCAAATAAAAAAATCAAGGGTTAAACTTTATCACTGTTTGACCCCAAGTGTAAACTCATTTATGTTTCATTCTAACTATACTAAAATAGTTTTTGTGTGTTTTGTTCTTCGTTTTACTCCCCTCTACATTTTATGTTTTAATTAGAATTTCTCTATAGATTTTGAGCATAATTTGTGGTACGAACTTGGAGTAAGATCATATTAAACTCACGTGATCTGGCAATTTTACAAATTTGATCCTATTATACAATTTCTACAAATTTATACGCATGACACACGTAAAAATCTAAGCAATTATGTAAGTAATTTTCTTTCACATTATCACACCTGAATTTAGTACTGAAATTAATAACATGTTTCAAACTAGTATAATTAAAATGAATAATGTAAACAAAGAATCTTAGCTGTAACAACAAGAAATTCCTTCGCTTAACTTTGAATTTCCTATTACTGTAGTATTTGTAGCCATCTAAGCTTAACTCTATCGTTTTTATATGCTTGGAATTATTCGTGATTCTGAATAAACATGAATTGTCGTTGTAGTATAGCTTTCCCGCCTGTCACGCGGGTGACCCGAGTTCGATCCGGCAACGGCGTTATTTTTTTGTTAAAAAACTATTTTAGTATAAATAAATATAAGTATGGCTTCGCCCGGGTTCGAACCGGAGACCTTCAGTGTGTTAGACTGACGTGATAACCAACTACACCACGAAACCTTCCTGTTTATAAATTTGAATATTATTATAATAAATTGATTTACATGTCTAATTTCGATCGCTATTCCTCAGTTTCAGTCCTCACCTCTAGTGTTACAAAAGCTGAATAAGTTTTATGTGGGTAATTTAAATCAAATTTAAGTGAACCATTATTATTTTGTGTAATTTACACAACCGCAAAATAATACTAGCCACAGAAAAAGAAAAACAGCTCTAAAATGACATGAGGTTAACTGGTAAATTGAATTTTGGGAGAAACATTGTCAGCTTCATTCTATCTCCAGACATAAAGACCCAAAAAGACAAAACGTAAGCAGCCGAAAAATAGTTTTAAGTTGTTGAAGAGCTTTTTTATAAAGTCATATTAAACGGGGAGCCACATTTCGAGTTAACCAGAAAAAAAAAAAAAGCAAGAGTCGAGAAATGAGAAACAAGCAAAAACAACTAGAGAGAGCGATCCATCAGTTCCTCATTCATCTGCAGCACTTGCTGCACTCAGATCAACACTTAGGTCCAGTTGCTGCGATATAAGAAAACACAAAAAAAACGTGGTTGAAGATGTCAATGAAACTCGAGATTTTCTTTTCTGTCAGAATGAAGATATATTCGCAGCAAATTTCAGAACATTTACCTTTCCTGTGATTAGGGTATACATGTTCAAAACATCCGCAACAGTTGTCTCGAAATGTGTTGTAGCATCATAGCTCTGTAAGGGACCAAGGGGCCAAGGCAAGGGTTATAAACTGTTGAAGCGATCTAACTAAGTGTACGCAACTGATGCAAACTATAGATGGATCTCGCTCACCGTTGATATAAAGCAGTTGTCCAAAGCGGGCTCGTTAACAGGCTCGTATCTATCATATATGTCGAAGAATATTTCATCGACAGGACCTAAAAGATCAATTCCTGGCTTTAGTTCGGTTTGAGGGCTATCAGTCTCTGCATCTGTAGACACAAATGCGATGAATTTTCCCTTTGGAGCAACGTTGTGGGAGTAGGAACAACAGAAGACATACCTGTCAGTATGTAGAGATGAAGCTAAGGTACCAAAGAATAATAATAAAAAAGTATACGCAGCAAACATTTCACATCTTTTTAGCCATTGGATTATCAAAGTAAAAACAAAAGAACTCACATGTCTGATTTGCGGTTCAACTGCTTCTGAGGTATGATGACCTGCACTGACTGAGAGTCATTGGTGTTTGGAATAGGGTGACTCATAATGGCAATGGCCCGAGCAACCTTGCCAATCTTCCTAACCTGTTTGAATGCGATTACTCATCATATCATGGAACATTCTACATTAACGAAATGAATAAAATAAACAGAAAAAAGAACGGGTTTTTTGAAAAATCCTGAACAAGACCGCAGTCTGGTCGTGGATAAGTAAGGACACAGTTGAATCGTAATTGAAGGCTTAAACGTGCTAACAAGTGCAATATTACCTTGTTCGGCAGGTAAGAAGGGTCACACACAATCTTTTTACATTTCGCAGTCTCTCCCTCAGATGTTACACCAGTAACCTTACCTTCCTCGTCAAACTCTACCTGACATAAGATTAACATTGCATATATGAGTACAGCGTCCCTGTACCCTTCCACATCTAGAAGACTTTGCACCACAAGAAAGAATCTAAAGCTGTAGTGATGAGAAAGATATAATACCTTGCACTCAGGTTTGTTCAGCATATATGTGCCACCATAGACAGCACTAAGTCGTGCAAAAGCCTGACCAAGGAGAAGAGATACAGAGAAGTCATGGAAGAATCAATAAACAATCATCTAAAACTTCAGAAATTCAAGAAACCAAAGCAAAGATCGGAATGACAGAAAAACCTGGGGTAGTTCTCCCAACCCATAGAGAGGGTAAATATACGGAGAGCTTCCTTGAAAACGTGCAAGAGATTCCGCATAGAGCTAACCAACCATTTACAGCAAAAATGTCAACTTAGGTGCTCCTGACCTAATCATAGAACTGTTAAAACAACGGAGACAAGTCTGACAAAAAGTTCACCTTCATTCTCATTACAGTATCCAAGGCGGGTTGATGGAGGTGTTGGTCATTCGTGTGAAGTGCCACTGCGTGACCAATAAAGTCAATAGTGTTGTCATCAAGACCAAATTTCCTGCGGAGGTGTTATTTAAATGGTTAGCCACAAATAATCTTAATTAAACGCTTGAAGGCATTAGAACATCAGCTTACGCAATCAGTTCCTTTGTTGTAACTTTGGTCAAATCCATTCCGTCATGTGTTTTCGGGTCCTTCTCATCGTAGTCCTGAACATAACTGAAAAACTTGCCAGCTCGACGTTTCTCAAATATACCCATGAGAGGAGATTTCAGGGCCTCCATAGGAGTCACTGGTACCTTTTGAACCTGTAAGAAAATTTTCATCAACAGTTAAAGAGTCACCAGTAAAATTATTTTGTAAGAATCTCCAACAAATACATCAGTGAGAAGCTTGTACCTTTCCCTTAACGAAAACATAGCTTCCATCAACAGCTTTAAACGACAAATATTTTGTAACATCTGTATGAATAAGGACACGAACAAGCTTGCCATTTCCCATCATAAACTGGCTCATCGCATTGAAAGACAAAAGTTAGTAAATGGCATTGGTATAACTAACATAAAAATAAAACGAATGACAGAGACAACACCTTAGGCATCATGTCAACATTGTAGTCCCGGCTAGCGCCCAAGTGTTCAGGAGCCTTCTCTTCTCCCCTGAACTTCTTCCATAGCTGTAAACGAAAAAGAGAAAACCAAAAACATAAATAAAAGTAACTCATAATAATAAACTACGACAAAGCATTTGCAGAATTCAGATAGAAGAACCTGATTGAGATTAAGCGACGTTGATTCTCCACCATAGTAATCATTCCTGTCCATGTGAAGGACCTACTCGTGATATTCATATAACAACACTATCAGTCGACAAAACCAATGCCTTCTTAAGACAAATGACTTCTCTACTAATAATAAGACGATGCATCAAATAACAGATCGTGGGAAAATCAAGAGGCTGATGAAACAATGAAAACTCAAGTGAGTTTGAAAACGCCAAAAGCATCGCATAACAACAAGTCCTCCATTTCTGAAGTAATCACAAACCAAACATACTCTCTCAACTTGGATCTAATCTGACCGAGATCCGTTTATCAAATACCAAATAAAAGTCTTTGTGAATGAATAAGAGAAAAAAAATCCAAATACAAATAGAGCGAATCGAGACCTTGACACCATCGACGGAAAGGAGACCGCTGAGGATACACTCCTTGAGACCGGTTCCGAGAACAATAACTTCGTACTCTTCATCCATTGTTGATCCCCAAAGGTACGTAGAGGAAAAAAGAGAGAGTTAGAGCGAGAGATCGATGAACAGAAAGAAATGAGTTGGGAGATCGTCGATGGAGATTAGTGACGAGGTCTATATCAATATATTAGAGGATAAATGCCTTGTTTGTGGAATGGGTAATAACTAATAAGGTTTCCAACTTTCCATGGCATAATCGTAAAACTAGATATACCAAATATATTTTAGATTCAATTTGGTGTAAAATTTATTTAGATTATTTTACATTTGGGTTTAGATTCGAATATTTAATAAGGTGTATATCGTTGGAATATTCTTAAAGAACAAATAAAATAGTTTTTTATTTTTATGTTTTGTTCAAATTACTTTGGACTAACCTTGTTTGCTTCTTCAGTCGATTCGGTTTTCGTTTCTCTTCCTTTTTTCTTCGCTGAGTCCGTTGTGTTATCTTCTTCATATCTCCGACTAAATTCACCAAAGACTGTGAAAGTGTGAAGAGAACTGAAACATCGGAGAGAGAGAGAGAAGACCGTTGCGGTGGAGATGAGTTCGGCTCTACCTTCGAAGCTTTTGTTGTCTCTAACAACATCACTACCCTCTCCTCATCCGTTGCGATCGGAAAACCCTAATCTTTATCGCCTTCGTTCATCTTCCTCTATCTCGTGTTCTTCCCAGTCCCCTTCTCCTTCTCGGCTTTTATCTGTTAGACGACGTCGATCCAGATTCTCAGTTCCTTCTATTCCCATGGTAGTTTCTGTTTCTATTACGGATTTTGATTCGATTAATTTGTTGGACACTTATTAGTCACTGGTTTAGGTTGAATAGTAGTTTTGCGGCTAATTCATTGATTGCAATCTCTTTGGAGTTGTTGTACTGAAACAGTTCATATTATATATTTGAAAAAGAATCTTCTTTGATTTTCTCCGACCCAACTATGTGCAATTTACAATTCAGTGAGCAGGTCTTTCCTTGATGCTACAGGTTCTCTTACCATGTGAATGTTGCTAGTCTCCTGATGAGAACTGCAATGTAGGATTTATTTCTTTGAAATCCAGATACTTTTGTCACCGAATTCTGTAGATGAAGCAACGTGTTTCCTCTTTTTGTTATGAAATTGGATACTCTAGCTAGTTGATTCAGGTGCGTCCTTGTTCAATTTTTGTTTGTCATGCTTCTATGAAATAGAACAGCAGCTTTAATGAGTCGAAGATATGGTTTACCATTTTTGCTTGAAACTTCATACTGGCAATATCCCAATATCCGTGTCATAAACTCGTCTTTGCTGCATCTTAGCAATTGCATTTGCTTCTTCACTAATGATTTACTGCCAGGGGGTTTCTATGTGATGGTATATAGTGCTTTCCTGAACACACGAGAGACCAAGCCTGCGTGGATAATTGGATAAACAAAGATGACAATGTGACATGTAGATTTGAATCAGATGAAGAAATCACTGGACTACGAATTCCAACACAGGCTCAGGCTATCGTTGAAGGGCCTGGTTCAGTTGCTGTCTCAGAGCTACAGCCAGTCCCTGATGTGGATTATTTACAAGTAAGCTCAACTAATTTTCATTCCCAATACAATGACATGTGTTAGTTTTTGGTTATAACCATATGTGAAATGGCAGGAGCTGTTAGCTATACAGCAACAAGGACCAAGATCAATTGGCTTCTTTGGAACAAGAAACATGGGTTTCATGCATCAAGAGCTCATTCAGATTCTTAGCTATGCCATGGTTATAACTGTAAGACATTTGCTTACAAGCCTACAACTTCTAAATCATATGTTTTGTCCCACATCTTATGACATCTGTACTGTGATTTATTGCAGAAAAACCATATATATACATCAGGTGCATCCGGAACCAATGCAGCTGTTATAAGAGGTGCACTTAGAGCAGAGAGACCAGAACTGCTTACAGTTATCTTACCCCAGAGTTTGAAAAAACAACCTCCAGAGAGCCAGGAACTACTGTCAAAAGTAAGAGACTAGTTTCAAGATTCCGTTTCCTCCAACTGCATTGTCATAAAACTCTGAATCTTCTGTTCTTTCTGCTAAAGAAATCCATTCTTTGGTCAGTTGAGATTCCTTTTTATGACTGTAACAGGTAAAAAACGTGATAGAGAAGCCTCACAAGGACCACTTACCATTATTAGAAGCTAGCAGGTTCGTTACTCACTACTCTTACCGTATATAGATAAGATGGCATCATCATATAGTGAAACATTGGGATCAATTTTCTCAGACATATATCAAAGTAACATAGAAAGTGGTGTTTGTATTACAGGCTTTGTAACATGGACATCATATCACAAGTGCAACAAATCATCTGCTTCGCGTTTCATGACAGTAAGCTACTCATGGAGACATGCCAAGAAGCCAAAAATCTCCGCAAGATTGTTACTCTATTTTACCTCGATTGATTAATTTCAATTTCTCCCACTTCAAAACTCTCCTCTTCTTCTTTAGTGAACGACTAAGTTCAATTGTAAATTATAAAACGTCATCTACACAATACACAACCTTTTACTTGTCTTTTCTTCTATGATTTTGATTTAAAATTAACTTAAAAAGTTGATTGCGGAACGGTGAAGAAGATGAAGAGACATCTGGAATCATATGGGAAACATGAACCCAACATTAATTAACATGTTCCTTCTTTTTTTTTTTTTTATCAATTTACCATATTTTATTCGACATTTAAATTAGATCCTAATAATACGGCATGAGACAATAAATGTGTTTGTTTTTAACAAAAAAAACCCACATTTTCTGGAATGTTGATTATCATCCTGTCAAAATCCTTACGATATTAGGGCTTTTCGTTTCGTAGCCGTAGCTGCGTCATGTGGGTAAACGTTGTTCGTTTGACCGCCGCAGGTTCCTACGGTTAAACGCTGCGGTCGACCGCAGAAAGTTGCGGTCAAAAATTTTAATCGCTCCGAAATTATAGCGTTTGCAAACAAACAATTGCGATACAATCTGCGACGACAACCTGCGGTAATCAAACGAACAACAATATTACAGTGTCTAACCACAACGTCTGACCGCAAATCGCTGCGGCAGACAAACAAACAGCGCTATTATTGACGAATTTCTTCTCCACTTATCACGTTTCCCTCTCATGTTTGGCTCCGTATGACCCGTACATTATTTCCTTTTTAATAAATGCTCTAAATAAATATGCATGAATCCATTAAAAAAAGGTATTGACTAATGAGGATCGTGTAACGTTTGATTGATTGTCTTGCAGATAATTAAAACTAAAAATCGGTTACTACCCAATTGAGTGGTCACATGCATTGATTGATATATAATGTCTTCCCTTCCATCAAATGGCACTGCCACTTCCCTGACCATTCCACTTGCTTTTTGCAGTTATCAGACTTTAATACAACATAATTTTTAGTATGAACACTTTCTTATACTCGTTTAGGTTCTACTTTTATCGTAAGCATTTATTCGGACATATTATTAAATATACCCGTGAAGGTGTGAACTTTTACGCGGTGAGTCTTTATAACAAATTGTACTTTGATTTCCCTAAATTGTTCTTGAGTTTTTTAAAATATAATATATTTCAAGGATCATTAACATAGAATTTTTACATATTTCTATGCAATTTTTAAATTATTGAATAATATGTCATCAATTATATTATGTGGTTGGTTGAATTGTTTCTAATTGGGAAAAAACAAAATCATGCTTTCTAACTCTTTTGGCAAAGTGATCGGCGCACATTTCTAAGCATAAAATCTAAATTCTGATTTTAACGAATGCCATTCTTCCTTTTCATCGATCAGCTTCACCGGTTAGGTATATAAAAGGCAGACAGATTTGCATTGAAGTAATAAATGTCCTATCGATCACAGGAAATTCATTATATGAAATCTTATAAATGATCAATTTGCTCACAATAACTGATCCACCAATTAATCCATAAATAAACAATCTATTTTTTTCAAAGTATATCATGACAAACGATTTAACACAACACACACAAACTTTTATATTATATACAACTTGTAGTATATATATACCTTCCACTAAACCGTTTCAAATCCCACAAACTCCACCACCATTGTTGAACTAATTCTCCCACCATTAACAATGTCTTCTTCTTCACTTCTCATAATTCTCCTCTTTCTTCTCTTCATCTCATCTTCCTTAGCTCAAACCTACAATATCCTTTCGTACGGTGCCAAAGCGGACGGCAAAACCGACTCGGCCAAGGCCTTAACCGCAGTGTGGACCAAAGCCTGTGCGTCGGTCAAGCCGATCACCATTTTGGTTCCTAAGGGAAGGTTTTTATTACGAAGCATTGTTTTTGATGGTTCCAAATGTAAACGCAAATCCGTCACGGTCCGTATCCAAGGTACACTTGTGGCTCCATCGGACTATGGGGTCATCGGTAAAGAGAACTACTGGATTTCCTTCCAGCATCTCGATGGTCTCTCCGTCTATGGCGGAGTTATTGACGCTCAGGGAGCTTCTCTATGGTCTTGCAAAAAGTCCGGCAAGAATTGCCCAAACGGCGCTACGGTATAAAATTTATCATTTTACACTTTATAGTTTACAATTAAACTGTGTTAACTCTCAAATATATATTAAGCTATAGAAATAGAACAATTTTGTTTTGTTGCCATACAAATTATCAATCCGATCATATAATAAAAGCATTTGTCTAATATATATATATAAATTGAACCATATTTTTCGTCACATCTCTCCACTTTTCCGCTAACAGAAGTTACAAGTTACAACTATTTTTTTGTTTGTTTTGAGTAATGCAACAGTATGGATCGTAATAAATAGAATTATTATGGTTAGTTGACTTCTTCAGTTAATTAACACACAATCCGAGTTCACATGGACCTATCAGATAATGCCCATATTAATATATATATAATTTAAAAATATTAATAAATTATATAATATTGTTTATTATTAAATATAAATTAATTATTTATATAAATTTAAAATTTATTTTTAATATTAATTTTTTATATGTAAATAAAAAAATTGCATTTTAATGAATTTAATAGTATTTTTGGTTAGCGTATATTTAAGCAAATTAATAATAATGACGTATATTGTAATTATTATAATAATTTAAATTAATTTATATATTTATTTAAAATTATATTTATGTTAATAACACTAAAAATATTTTATTAAAATGTTATCAAATAATATATTATAAATATTTAATTATAAACTTTATTATTTTTGGAATAATGTAATTGACACGTGAGCGACCATTACAAAACAGAGCATAGGGTTTCAGAGCTCAAGCAACGTAGTGATCTCAGGGCTGACGTCACTTAACAGTCAGATGTTTCACGTCGTGATTAACGGCTGCCGTAACGTAAATATTCA
This sequence comes from Pugionium cornutum, assembly GCA_018901935.1. Taxonomy (NCBI): domain Eukaryota; kingdom Viridiplantae; phylum Streptophyta; class Magnoliopsida; order Brassicales; family Brassicaceae; genus Pugionium; species Pugionium cornutum. Next base: position 1,239,684 of record CM032157.1, read on the forward strand.
AGGAATCAAAGTTTCTGCTGACGGAAACAGTCCAAACACTGACGGCATCCACGTGCAGTCGTCCTCCACCGTTTCCATCATCAACTCCAAATTCTCCACCGGCGATGACTGTATCTCCGTCGGTCCCGGAACTAACGGCCTCTGGATCGAAAACGTCGCTTGTGGCCCCGGCCATGGTATCAGGTTTTTACTTATTAATTAACTAATCCTTAATATATTATTTAAAAAACTTTTTTAGAAAGTAACGTTGCATGTTAATAACAAAAATACCATAGTGACGTGTCAAAACCACAACAAATTTCAGTTTAAATATATAAAAGGGTTTAAATTACTAAAATAATTACAATACATGCCACTGATATTAATTTGGTTAGAGAATCAATATATTTTATTCAACTAACCAAAAATAGTATTACATTCACAAAAACAATAATTTTTATTTTTTAAATTTTTAATACGTTAATTTATAAATAATTTCAAATAAATATAAATAGATTTAAATTATTACTTAATCCCTAATATATTATTTGAGAAATAATTTAAGAAAATAATTTTTACTCTCACGTGTTATTAACAGAAATACCATATTTATGTTTCATTATTACAGTAAATTTAAAATAAATATATAAATAGGCTTAACTTATTCGAATAATTACAATATATGTCATTGTTATTAATTTGGTTAGAATATTAATATATTTTATTAAACTAACAAAAAAAATTATTAAATTCATAAAAAATAATTATTTTTTTCTTAATTTATATATACAAAAATTAATGTTAAAAGTAATTTTAAATAAAATTTAAAAATATATAAATATATAAAATATTTAAAAATATACGAATATTTTCTCCACGTATGGCATGGATATAAATCTAGTTTCGTTTTATTGGTTAACATTAGAAGATTGTTACATTTTCGATTTCATAGTTTTTAGTTAATGAGTTGTAAACAAGATTATTATACATTTCCTACTTTTGGTAATTGGTTACAGCATTGGGAGCTTAGGAAAAGAAAGCGTGGAGGCAGGTGTACAGAACGTGACAGTGAAAACGGCGACGTTTACGGGAACAGAGAATGGAGTGAGGATAAAGTCATGGGCCAGGCCCAGTAATGGATTTGCTAAGAATATTCGTTTTCAACATTGCGTTATGAACAATGTACAGAACCCAATCGTCATTGACCAACACTATTGTCCTGGCAACGAAAATTGCCCCAACCAGGTTCATACTAAAACTAAAACCTCACATTTAATCTAATCGTAATTCGAATATTAATTGGACTACGATTACAATAGATTTCAGGGATCAAAATCAGCGATGTAACGTTCTTCGATATACATGGCACATCGGCGACTGAAGTTGGAGTGAGATTTGACTGTAGCTCTAAGAAGCCGTGTACCGGAATTCGAATTCAAGATGTGAAGCTAACGTACCGGAATAAACCGGCAGTAGCGGATTGTAACCATGCCGGAGGGACTGAGGCTGGGTTTCAACGGCCCAACTGTCTATGACCAGACAAAAGAAAATTAAATTGTCTTTTTTCTTCTTCTTTTCTTTGTGCTGTTCTTATTCGTGAAATGTAAGTAACTTCGTTAACACCGTATTTGATAAAGAATATAAAATTAATGATTGAATTATCTGATTTTTGTAATTTGAAATGAACTAGCGAATGGTCCTAGTGTATATCCACCAACTATTGCAAAATTACTAGTTTTCATTTACTTATTTCAAAAATTCGTACAAAACCGGAGTGTGCCATAAGTTTTAGCACAAAAAACTTAACAAACCAAAAATATTTGATATTAGTATTGTTTGTTTGGTCGCCGCAGGTGGCTGCGGCTGCGGTTGCGGTCAATCCTATGACTGTAACTACGGTCAATCCTGCGGTTGCGGCTGCAACATATATTATTCGTTTGTCTGCCGCCGGTGGTTACGGTTGTAGTTGATCGCAGATTTTTAGTCGTACCACTGTTTTAATTAACGGTCGAAAAAATTACGACGCAGGACACAGCGACTGACCGCTGCGTCTGCCAACTAAACGAACAAAAATCTGTTACAGCCGTAACCGCAAGTTCATGCTGCAGTCAAACGGTCATAACCATTGTATTTTGAGTTTAAAGCGAGTAGTATGGGTTGATAGTGAAAAGTTCATGATTTTACGTCATGTGAAGCCTAGCCCAATATATAAGGCCCAATGTTACAAACTACGTCTGCAAAATCAAAAGAGGGGGAGAAGATAAACCCTAATTCAATTTCTCAGATTTTCGATCTGCAGACCACCACCGAATCGATAAAGCAATGGGGATTCTGTCGTGGTTCACAGGAAGTCCTAAACCTTCGCATTCGAAGATTGAGAAAATTGAGACGCTGAAATCCGAAACTCCGGCTCCGGGGATGAACGGAGCCATAGAAGTTCCCCGGCCCGATCGTGCGACGGTTTTCGAGTTTGGCTCCGTGGCGGCGACGGGAGATAAAGTCACTCTGGCTGGATACTGTCCCGTTTCCGACGATCTCGAGCCATGCCGCTGGGAGATTCTGCCCGCCGACGGGAAAGACGCACCGCAGTTTCGCGTCGTCTTTTGAAGAAATCCGAGCATGCGTGTAGCATCTGTTCACAGGCTGAGTTTCTAGCAAATGTAACTTGTTCATCTCGTCCTCGAGAAATTGTATTGGTCTGGTAATCTCATCGCTCTTCGTATGTCTCTATAAAATGTACAATTTGTGACTTGGATCGAACAAATTGTCATCTTTTTAATTTGCGGTTTAGATTAGGCAATTATGATAACCGATAAGCATAAATTAAACTGAAAGTATAGATGGGGGATTCAACGTTTGACATATATGAACCCTTAAAATCATTTTCGGAATCCAAACCCATCTCCAAATTGTATTTCCATAGTAATCATTGATTATCGTGGCCATTGGTTAATTATTAATTAATTCCTGTAATTACGTATGCGATCCATTAGATAAAATGTGATTACCCGCGTTTTACTGCTCCAAACGACATTGTGAGCCAACGAATCAATTGTTCATCGATAATCCCATTAACGAAGAACAATAAAAAAAAAAGATTTAAGGTACAAAAATCGCACCACGGTCATCCCTCTTCTTTCAATTCTCAATGTTAAATGTTCATCTTTTTAAATTTTTTGGGCATCTTCGTCTCTCGTCATCGTAGTTTTCCAAATGATACAATGTGGTTTTGATCCTTGATTGATCTGGTTTCTTTGCGAGAAGAATTTCAAACTATCATGGAGAACGTAGCCGCGCAATTGAAGCGTGGGATATCGAGACAACTCTCGACAGGATCGATGAGACGAACACTAAGCCGGAAATTCACACGCCAATCCTCTCTCGACCCACGCCGTAACAACATGCGATTCAGCTTCGGACGTCAATCTTCGCTCGATCCGATCAGACGGAGTGCCGGATCCCTTAGCTGCCAGTCACATATGTCTGTGCCGGAGAATCTCGATTCCACGATGCAGCTTCTCTTTATGGCAAGCAAAGGCGACGTTAATGGCGTCGAGGAGCTTCTCGACGAAGGAATCGATGTGAATAGCATCGATCTCGATGGTCGTACCGCTCTTCACATCGCATCCTGTGAAGGTCATTGCGAAGTCGTCAAGGCTCTTCTTAGCCGGAGAGCTAATATCGATGCTCGTGATCGTTGGGGTAGTACGGTCTGTTCTTCTTCCCTCTTTCCATGAATATCTGCAAATTCGATCGCCTAATCTGGTTTTTTCGTTAGTGACAAAAAAAAAAAAAAATCTGGTTTTTCGTTAAGTTCTGGTTCGGTTTATAAATTATAGAGACCAAATAGTAACCCAGTATCATTTGGTTCGGTTTGAGACAGTTTTGATTACGGATTTAGTGTTTTAAGAAAATTGAAATTGAATTGATTTCCGGTTCGATTGGTTCTGGTTACGGGTTTGTAGTTTCTTGGTTTTGGTTAAACCGATCCTTTTTAAGGTGACATTTTGATTTTGATTTTGATTTTTTCTTGGTGTAAAGGCGGCTATTGATGCGAAGTATTATGGGAATGTTGAAGTGTATAATCTCTTGAAAGCTCGAGGAGCTAACGCTCCGGTATGGTATTTAGACAAAAGGATTTCTCCGTTTACGTTGTTAAGACAATTGGTCTCTTCATTGGCTTCATCTTCAATATTTGTTTGTCTTAAAAAATTAGAGAACCAGAAAGACTCCAATGGTGGTGGGGAACCCGAAAGAAGTTCCTGAGTATGAGCTCAATCCACTCGAGCTTCAAGTCCGAAAAGTTGATGGCATCTCAAAGGTTCTTCATTCTCCTAATATACTATAAATGAGTTATTTTTTCTCCTAAATCTATTACTCTGATGTTTTTTTTTGTTTACTTAATTTGTAGGGAACGTATCAAGTTGCTAAATGGAATGGCACGCGAGTCTCTGTAAAAATCTTCGATAAAGATAGTTATTCAGATCAGGAACGCGTGTATGCATTCTTCTTGTTCTTGAATTTCTCTATCGGAGTTGTTGATAGCATGAAATAATCCAACACTGTGTTTTCTCGTTCTGGTTCTTTTTTGTACGCGCAGACATGCCTTCACACATGAATTAACTTTGCTAGCTAAAGTTCGGCATCCAAATATAGTTCAATTTGTTGGAGCTGTCACTCAAAATCTACCAATGATGATTGTAGTTGAGCATAATCCAAAAGTAAGCATTGTTTTTTTCACTCCATTTCCTGCCTGCTCATCGAATCACAAATGTAGTAATCTTGTAATCATACTAATTTCAGGGTGATTTAAGAGTCTATCTTCAAAAGAAAGGTCGTCTTTCTCCTTCAAAGGCACTGAGATTTGCGCTTGATATTGCCAGGGGCATGAATTGTCTTCATGAATGTAAACCAGATCCCATCATCCACTGCGACTTGAAGCCAGAGTAAGACAAAGCCGAGAGCAAATTAGATAACAGCGGAAAAAGAAACAGTGTGGATAATATTTTGAAATTTTTTTGTAAGGTGCCAGAAATATTTTGCTAGATAGAGGAGGACAATTGAAGATCTCTGGATTTGGTTTGATAAAGTTTTCAAAGATTTCAGAGGATAATGCAAGAGTAGTGAATCACGAAGCTCATATCGATAAGTCAAGTAAGAAAAAGGCTGCATTTTTGTTGTTGTTGTTGTTAGAAACAGGTTCAGGTATACAACAAAGCATTGTTCTTGAAAGTTCTTACGTTTTAAACTGCAGATTACTATATAGCACCTGAAATTTACAAAGACCAAATCTTTGATAAAAGGGTAGATGTTCATTCCTTTGGTGTCATTTTGTATGAGGTAGTAACAGACAAAGCTTCTGCCTTTTCATGGTTAAATATCTCAGTGTCAGGTTCTGAATTGTTTTTGGTTTATGTGAAGATGACTGAGGGGGTATCAATTTTTCAACCTAAACCGCCTGAAGAGGTTGCAGAATCGATATGTATAGAAGGAAAGAGACCAATAATCAAGACGAAATCAAAGAGTTACCCTCCAGAATTGAAAGAGTAAGCATTTTGGTCTAATGCCAATGTTATTGTTATGTGAAGCTTAATGATGTTTTTTTCACATTAACAACACAAGAGTCGATGTATCTGTAGGTTGATTGAGGAATGTTGGCATCCAGAAATCAGTATGAGGCCGATATTCTCTGATATTATCATTCGACTCGACAAAATAGTAGCAAACTGTTCTAAGCAAGGATGGTGGAAAGAGACATTTAAGTTTCCCTGGTATAAATATTTCATCTTTTTAATCGGAATAGCAATTTTTCAAAGAAAACAAGGTTCTATGTTCATCATGTTTTGTTTTTGCAGGAAATAATAGGGAATTACTGAATCCATCAACCCTAAAGCCAAAACCCGACAAAGGAAGAAGATGAGAGTTGGGTTTTACAGACTCAAACAGATCCACACACTCGCTTTGTAGAAGTATCACTTATCTGTTATTCATTTCTTTTGATGTTTGTTTCATAAGTTTTCTTTGGGTTCTTTCGTTAAGTTTATTTTATGGTTATCATTCATATTACTTGTTCATATTAATATTGAAAACATAATCTGTAAGTTTATTAAGTGTTAACATGTATAAATCGTGTAAAAATCCCATCAATATTCTATAGACAATGGTTTAAAATTATTGAATAGATATATATTATACTTTTACTCTGAATACATAAATCCAAATGCATATATTTTAACGTGTTCTAGTAAAACACATTTCTATATTTGTTTAAAATATATACGGCTGGAAAGAGTAAGTAATATATTGGTTGTACCATTTTTACATGCATTACAAAAGTTTAGAGTTAGACTCCACCGTTTTTCACATGACAATGTTAAATTTTTGTATGAATATGAATATATAAGAATATTAGATCGGTATATTATGACTCACTGAATATATATATATGGCAATACTAAATGTAAACTATAATTTTATTGTAATTATCGGGATAGTTAGAACATCACATATCATACGAGTTAATTCAACATAACGATATGTTTGAGACGACATCAGATTTAGATGTTATGCTAACTCGTTCAGGTTTCAAGCCGCAAATACTATACATTTGGTATTTAATCAACATCAGGATTTTTAGATTGATCCGATTACGACAGAGCTAATCTCTAAAAACCATTTAACCTGTATGGATTTAATCCGAAAATTTGATTTTTGCTGAGCCTCAGCTTGTATATATAAACCCGACTCCGATTTTGTCAAGGTCAGATTGGCATTTAGCCCTAATTGACATATCTAATTCTAGGTGTAAGATTAACACATTTATGCTGAAGGAATATATGTAGAAAATTAATGACAGCCATTGTGGGCAACTAATATCTCAGTTAAAATAATATCAAATCCCATCGTCTTGACTCTTGAGGTTCAAGCATTACCTCTGGTAGTAGATTCGTCCACGTGGTTACAAGCGGAAAAGAATGGGACCAAGAAATGATCCAACGGCGTAGAGTCACTCGTACAAGAGAGCAATATACTAATAAGTCTAATATCTTTATTTCTTCTCTTCTCCAAAATAGAATAAAAATAATCTTAAACCCTTTCTCACGATTTATTTGCCGCATCCCTAAAACCTCTCAAATTTCCCCCGCCGTGGTCTCTAGTTCACTTTCTCCGGTAAAAAGAGTTCATCATCTTCAGATTCTTTCGTATGCCCTGGAATTCTGCTCAACTGTAAGTGATATGTCTTTTTGAATTCTTCACAGTTCTTGAATCAAGGATTTTCATTTCAATCTCTTGCGTCGTTTCATTTTCAACTTGGTATCCCATAATCATCACTGGAGCTTTTTTTTTTTTCTGGTTAGGATTGTGCTTCATCTCCTACTAATTTCTATTAATCGCCTGGGGTTTTCATCGGTTCTGATACTTAGGACTCGCCGAAGATTCAGTTTCTTTTTTATCCTCGTAGTTTTCGATTTAGCAATTTTTCCTCCTCATCAGATTAAGGATTTTTTCTCTTTTGATGTCCAGGTGATTCCTCTTTCGACAGAAAATGGCGTCAAGAGCGATTGTTAGGAGAAGGAGTATCATTTCCGATTACTTGAGTGTCTATGCTCGTTCAACCCAGAGCTTCCAGTTCTTTGGAAATTCCTCTCAGACGGTTGATTCACGTGCTTATCACTCTGTTATCAACGGTCGTCCCGTAGAATCTGATCATGTTAACGAATACAAGTCCTTTACAGGAAGAGATGATCTTCTAGTGCCTTCTAGAAACAGACCTTTCGATCTTAGATTCCATGGTTCTCGCTTCTCGGGAATCGGTTATGGAAATTCGGAAAATGTTCCTTTTCTGGGGATGAGATATATAAGCATATCCATTCGTAATGCCACTACAGCTGCAGCTAAGCAACCAGAAGAAGAGGATAAAAAAGATGATGGGGTTGCTAAAAATAGGAAAGAGGCATCGCCTGAGGAATGTGATCAAGCTGTTGAGAGTCTGAGCAGTGTTAAAGCAAAGGCGAAAGCTAAACGTCTTCAAGAATCCCAAAAGGTTGCTCGATCGATAGTGCAGAGGACATGGGCATTTGTTCTTGGGATAGGTCCTGCTTTAAGAGCTGTTGCCTCCATGAGCAGGTTTAGCTTTCCCCTGACAGTATGTGTGCTTAATCTCATATTGTAGTTTACTGAATTTCTGTTTTCCACAGGGCAGATTGGGCAAAAAAGCTCACTCACTGGAAACAAGAGTTTGTATCAACATTGAAACATTATTGGCTGGGGACCAAATTACTCTGGGCAGACACTAGAATCAGTTCAAGATTGCTGCTCAAGTTGGCTGGTGGAAAGAGTCTCTCCAGAAGAGAAAGGCAACAGCTAACTCGAACAACAGCTGATATCTTTAGATTAGTGCCATTTGCAGTGTTCATACTTGTGCCGTTTATGGAGTTTCTGCTGCCAGTTTTCTTGAAGCTCTTCCCCAATATGTTACCATCAACTTTTCAGGACAAGATGAAAGAAGAGGTATGTTTAAACTGACTGTAGGGTTTATACAACCACTTATTACCTTCTTGCCTCTTGGGTCTCTCTTTTCCATGTTGCTCTTTTGTTAATGTACAGGAAGCATTGAAAAGGAAATTACTTGCAAGGATAGAATATGCTAAGTTTCTTCAGGAAACTGCCAAAGAGATGGCTAAGGAAGTTAAACATTCAAGAACTGGAGATGTAAAGAAAACCGCTGAAGACCTGGACGAGTTTCTAGACAAGGTAAAAAATAGATTTTGTATTGGCTCCCTTTCTTTTGGTTTTTGAATTTGAATTTTCATTTCCCCGTTATTAACATCTTGACTTGCAGGTTCGACGAGGTCAAATAGTTCAAAATGATGAACTTTTGGGCTTTGCAAAGCTTTTCAACGATGAGCTTACTTTGGATAACATTAGCAGGTTTTTTTCTTGTTTTTTAAAAACAATTTAGATATGTTGTGCTCTTAAATATGTACATATTCTGACGTACTTGCCTCTTTGTCTTCAATAATAGGCCTCGCTTGATTAGCATGTGCAAATATATGGGTATTAGCCCATTTGGAACAGATGCTTATCTGCGATACATGCTTAGAAAAAGACTGAGGAGGTAAGATGCTTCCATGTCTCGTTGTTATTAGACTTGTTACTTGCTTTGATGTTTAATTTTTACTCTGTTACACTGCAGCATTAAGGAAGATGATAAACTGATTAGAGCCGAAGGTGTGGATTCCCTTACAGAAGCTGAGCTACGAGAAGATTGCAGGGAACGAGGAATGCTGGGGCTGGTTTCAGTTGAAGAGATGAGGCAACAGGTTTCTCCTTTTCACTCACATGATTCTTTTTTCTTTGTTATTTATTTATCAAACTAATCGTTGTTATGTATTTACCAACTTACCAAGCTCCAATGTGAAAAGATAATGCTACAGCTGTTAATGTTTTTAGTATTGAAACAATCTTTCAGCTTCGCGATTGGATGGACTTGTCACTTAATCATTCTGTCCCCTCGTCATTGTTGATCCTTTCTAGGTAGGTTTAAGTCTTTTTCTCAATATTATTTCTACCATCAGGTTTATTGTAAATAAACTCCTGATAGCATTTTATGTTCAGGGCATTCACGGTTTCTGGAAGAGTTAAAGCAGAGGATGCTGTCCGAGCTACCCTTTCTTCTCTTCCAGATGAGGTTGTGGATACTGTTGGTATTACTTCTCTGCCATCTGAAGACCCTGTTTCTGAGCGAAGAAGGAAATTAGAATACCTTGAGATGCAAGAAGAACTAATCAAGGTCTGATCATAAGCCATTGATTGTATTGCATCGTGTTATGCTTGCTTGAGGAAGTTAGAGAACCCAAGTTTCTATGTTCCATATTTTACATTTTGTACATTGATATATATATATATATATATATATGCAGGAGGAAGAAGAGAAAGCAGAAGAAGAGCTTACGAGGATTAAGGATGTTAAGGGTGGTGAAGAGGATAAGGCTCTGCAAGAGATGACAATACCCACGGCCAGCGAAGCACGAGAACAGGCCAGGGCTAGAGTTCTTGAACAGCAAGATGATCTTTGCAAACTCAGCCGTGCATTGGGCGTTTTAGCTTCTGCTTCTGTAAGAAAAATTTGTTTTATGTATTTCAACAATGAATATGCAGAGCATTTTATCCGGTACCTATTTGAGTCTTCGTTTGTGTGTTGATATAAACAGTCGGTGTGTAGAGAGCGTGAAGAATTCCTGAGACTGGTCAAGAAAGAGGTACAGTGTCCATAAAAGCATAAGCTCATGTCGATAAGTAGTATGCTTGATTAGCATTTTGTGTCCTCGATGAAGACGTTGTGTTTCTGGTTTCTCCAGATGGAGTTCTATAATACAATGGTCGAGAGAGAAGATGTAGACGGTGAAAAAGCTGCGATGAAGGCATACAAAGCAGCTAGAGAAGATAGTGACCAAGCTGATGAAATTGCTGAAGCAGACGAGGTTTCCTCTGCACTAATGGAAAAGGTAAAATGACTTAAATTCTCACTCTAAGAATATTCAAAGTCCCATGAGTTTTGTATCAGAGCTAACTCGTCAGGTATACTTTGTAAGGTTGATGGTCTGATACAAAACCTCGAGAAAGAAATTGATGATGTGGATATCAAAATTGGCAAAGGCTGGCAGCTTCTTGACAGGTATAAGTAGGCCTTCATTTTTATTTTTCATTTGCGTGTTCTGTCTGAGACTACGAACCTAAAGTTATAACGTTTTGAATGCACGCAGGGATCGAGATGGAAAGGTTACACCTGACGAAGTTGCAGCTGCGGCGATGTACCTGAAGGACACACTTGCTAAGGAAGGCCTTCAACAACTAATCAGTAGTCTGTCCAAAGATAAAGGTAAAGAACATAGCAACCCTCCTCCATGCGAGCTCTTATTTAATCTTAGTTTTGAATCTGATATTTTTCAACAGAGGGAAGAATTATGGTGGAAGACATTGTAAGGTTAGGGAGGTTAGGAAGTAAGCCAGAAGAACATGCAACAGAAGAAGAATCAAATTAAAGGATTAGAAAGAATTGTCTGATTTCTAATACCATCAAAGACACAATATTTTATATTTTCACAGCTTTTTACATAATTGATTTTAGTGGCGGAAGATGAGAGAAAATAGGATGTGATCATAAGAGCGAATGTGATTTTTTCTAATCAACTAAATTTCTTCTTAAATAAAGCGGATGTTTTTCTATATGTATTAACAAAAAATCCGTATCTTCAAAGAAGGTGAGATGTTTATGACATTTGTATAAACCACTCTAACAAACGATGCCTGCTATCAGCATTCTTCTCACAAAAATCATTTTAAAGGAAAATAAATATTGTTGATACATGTCAATCATCAAAAACTGCAAGTGCCCTTTTAAAATGAAAGATAACATGAATGGTGGCCATAAGATGACCATTGATGATGGATGGGTCTAGGATCCGTCCGCCAAAGTGCTTTTGACTGTACTAATGTAAAGAACTGCACTCAAAGAAAACACAGATTTATATACATAAAAAGAATGATATACAAGGGAGAAGATCGAGATCGAGAGAGAAGAATGTTACCGTTGTTTCCACGGATAAAGGCATCACCATATTTGTTCTTCAGCTGCCCATTCACATACTCCTCTGTCTGCTCCATTGCTATGTTCATATAGCCATCAAGACAAGCAAGAATACCTGTGTAATAAGAGTTATCACTTCTTGATCAACAACTTAATATATTAAGATTAACCAGAACTTATATAAAAATTGCTTTTCATTCAACAGAAGAAGATAAAATAAGTATTTTCTCATATGTACTAGTCTATTATGTCAAAGTTCCCTCTTACATTGCCTTCAAAGGCTCAAATGGAAGCATAGAAACCAGAAACCTGAGCTATTAGTATGATAAGCACACGATAAGGGACAGACAAAAGTGGCGACATCGGTTAGTATGATCAAACAGTAGTTTACCTTTGGCTGGTTAACAAACTAATGGCCTAATTTTGTCTAATTTCTCAAAACCTGGTATCTTGAAACAGGTTAACTATTTAATATAAGAAGAGTTTCTTACTGTTACAAACTTTAAGAAAAGGAATTAGTTAAAGTTAGAGATAAGTAACCTTCAAATGAGTGAGTATCAACTTTACTCAAGTGACCTCAAAAAGCAACTCCTTGGTTCTGATTAACATGGCTAAATGAACCAGTCCTAAGTCAAAACTTCTAACCCAAAGTGCAGCAGAGAGAGATAGACAAATTTCAAAAACTGAACCATCAATTACAAAACCAAAGCTATATATATACACACGAAGAAGAAGAAGTTCTCTAGAGAGAGAGAAGGAGAGACACACCTCGATAATCAACACCAGAATTCAGCTTCACAACAACAGGTCTCCCACGGATCGATTTCAGGAAATCTGCAGGTGTCTTTGTCGTTCCAGAAGCTTTTTCTCCAATTCCACTCATCCTTATTTCCTCTTCTACGCAATATCCTTATCTAACTGCTAAACAAATGAGATCTGAAATCAGTTTGGCTCGTGCTAAATATTCCCCCACAAAGACGAAAACTGAAGATTAAAATGAACATTCTTCGTCATGTAAAAGCAAGAATCCATTTAACCCATTCGAATTAAAAAAAAAAACCAGTAGAACAGTAAGTTCGTAGCTCCTCAACGATCACATTATTCGAACCCTAAAACCCTAAACTTTCGAATCGATAGAGAAGGCGTAAAAGAAAAATCAAAACTTTGGGATTGGATTCAAGGAAAAACGAAGAAATCCCTACCTGACCTACTCGACTCGACACCTCTGTTCAATTAACCTAAAGGTATTGTATTTTCAAAACTATATAGTATAAATGATATTATTATTCGAGCTTTCAGATAAAAAACTTATTAATACTGAATATTGGTTCTTTTTAATAATTTGGGGGTTAAATTAAATCTCCACTGGGTTTCGGTTCGGCCTCACAGTTCTCGTCTCTCGGCTCTCTCTCGTTCGCTTTCTCTATAGATCCCTAATTTCTCTCCTTTGGACCGTTAATCTCAAACCCTAGTTTCAACATCCAAAATCCTCACAACCCTACTTCTCGTCTTTCATCTTCAATCTCCAGTTTTTCTTTGTCCTGATAGAAAATTTCGGATTTTTTCTTCTGGGCATTGATTTTATCAGCTATGGGGAAAAATCAAGCTTACAAGGCTATGCAGAGATCTCGGGTTGGCTCCAGCTCAGCGCAGCCGGAGGAGGTTGAAGACGGAATGGTTTGTACCCTTTCATACTATTTTCTTGATTGCAACTGATCATTATTACGTCCCAATAAATCCAATTTGATTGATTACTTATGGTTTTGTTGATCTTCGTGTTGATATGTCATTGAGCTGCGTAATTTCCCTTTAGATCTAAGCCTGTTGCTTACAGATCCCTTAAGAGTCCCAATTTTGTGGAAGAACTTGTAATCGAACCTGTTCAGGGTTTTTACAGTTATATGTTCATGTTTTGAGGAAACAAAAGTTCAGATGTAGTTTCATAGAATGTAGCATTGAAGTTTTTGTCTCAGTGATTCAAGAGTCTCCGGTTGTTGCTACAATCTGTACACACAACAAGCATTTAGAAAAGTCAAACAATAGGTGCTTTGATATGGGTGCTTTGATATGGGGGCATTGGTATCTTCTCTGTCAAGTTTTTGTTTGTTCAGCCTGATCGTTTGTTGTATCGGTACCGGAACATTTCTGATGAGGAGTGTCTCAGGTGGATGGTTCATTTCATACACCAGAGTGGCATGCGGCTCGTTTGGCTAGTCTCAAGACTACACATACAATTACTTGGGAAGAATATAAGCAAAAGCAAAAGGTAAGCTTTATTCTGTTTTAAGAATTTCCATACTATCAAAGGTTAAGATCTTCTGAATGTTGTGTGGAATGTTTGTCATTGTTGTAATATCGCATAAGATAAATTGACCATTAGTACAAAGTGTTTATATCCAACAAAATCATTTCACTCTATCGCTTATTCATCTATCTCTCTGTCGAGGTTTTGAAGTAAGCTAACATCTTGTTTTGCACTATTTTCATAGATGGTGAAGTTCATAGTTTTATCATTTTCATATCTGCATTGAAATTAATGTGACATATTTAGGAAGAGGAAATGAAAAAGGGAGAACTCGAAGCAGATACTGATAAACTGATGCGTGAGTATAGAGCTCAGCTGGATGCTGAAAGGGCCTTGAAACTCTCCAAGGGAAGGAACTATTCTAGTGGTAAATCCCGAAAAGGTAATATCATCAACTTGAAACTAAACAGAATATCTAAACCTTATTTCTGATAACTCAGTTCTGGTCTCCAATGGTTAAATGACCTCACAGATAAGAAGGAAAGAGATTTGAAGAAGAAGAAAAGCAAAAAGAGAAAGGTTGGTTACAACCTAGACAATAAAGAATGACCTTAAACAGATGGTCTCGTGTTTGATAGCTTCTATTAACATTAACCATGTTGTGCTGTCTTATGAGTTTTCAGCATTATTCGTCCTCAGAGTCATCATCTAGTAGCGATGAAGATGAATCTAGAAGATCAAGATCAAGTTCTAAAAGATCAAAGAAGGAGAAGAAGCATAAGTCCAGCAGAGACAAACACTCTAGCAAAAGTAAAGACGAAACCGACGGGCCTGTACCACTCTCTAGATTCTTTGGCAATCTGAAGAGTTGACATACATAAACAAACATGCAAAAGAACCATTGCAAGAGTAAGATTGTCCTCAATCAAAATATTAAATACTCAAATTAGGATGTGATTCTTTTCTTCCTGTTGCAATGTTATATTTTGACAATATCTCATGTATTAAGATTTGCTGGATTGAGAGTTGCAATAATGGCCACATAATCAAGATGTTCTTTTAAAGATTTTTTTGCTTACAAATGATAAACCGTCAATGTCAGAAAGGTTTAATTTGATACCTTTTGACATAAGGCATTGACTTCTGAGGCACTAAGACCTTCAACTGTAAGAAAAAACCGCAGAGAAGAACACAAATCCGTTAAAATGATTCATTTTTTGAAATTCACAATTCAATTTACAGCATCCTCGGAATTTGAACTCGCCATTGTTGCTCCCTTCTCAAGCTTCAAGTGCAAAAACCAGACAAAAGGACAACGTAAGAAAATACGTTTGACTAAACCCTTTAGAATACAATTTACGGCCTTTCAACATTGGGCCTGAATTTTGTATACAATTTACGGCCTTTCAACATTGGGCCTGAATTTTGTATACAATTTACGGCCTTTCAACATTGGGCCTGAATTTAATATACAATTTACGGCCTTTCAACATTGGGCCTGAATTTAGTATACAATTTACGGCCTTTCAACATTGGGCCTGAATTTTGTATACAATTTACGGCCTTTCAACATTGGGCCTGAATTTTGTATACAGTTTACGGCCTTTCAACATTGGGCCTGAATTTTGTATACAATTTACGGCCTTTTAACATTGGGCCTGAATTTGTATACAGTTTACGGCCTTTTGGGCCCGAATTATTTTTGGAGAAATTATGTTAGATTTGACTTTTAACCTGTAACTTTTATCTTATCTAGCTTTTGACCCAACTGGTTCGAAAATTGTCAAAAATCATCCCAGCATCAAAACGAAAAGGTACACTTTGAATTACAGATTTCTTTTGCGTCACAATTATGAACGTTAAGGTTTCCAAGAGACAGAGCAAAGTAATTCTTGACAGTTACAAGAAACAATAAAAAACAATTGGAGACTTTACGCTTCTGAGACATCAATGTTGTCCATAGCTTCTTCTGGGGATGATGATACATCTTGGAGACCTTCTGAAGTTTCATCAGACGGCTGAGATTCATGCTTAGCAGCTGCCTGCAATACCCGGCTCCGGACATCTGAGGAAGACGGTGAAGTTGGGAGGCCAACACCATTTCTCTCAAGTTTTCCCGCAGCCCATGAGAAAGCCTGAGCTCCAAGTTTCACCGGCACAAACAACAGCCTTGAAGAAGAAGATTGAGAAACAATCTTGGTTAAGACTACTATACAGAGGTTTTGCTGAGGTTTAGTTATGAACATTGATGGCGCTTTTATACCTGATGTCTTGCTTGAAGTCTTCGGAGTCATTATATGAAGAAAGTCGTTTGTATATAGTCTGTGCATAATGTCTGATACTTGAGAAACAAAGCAAAGAAACTACAATTTGAAGGGTATAGCTTGGAAGTCAGTAAATGGGAGTAGATAAATACCTGACCGAGACCAATGACAGCTATAAGTTGCAGTGTTTTCTCCCACTCTGCGAGAGATATAGCAATCATGTTACTGCAAAATTGAAATCTAGAAGAAAGATTCTAAAAGAGGGAATGAAAAGAATTAAACGCACCAAACAAAGCATACAGTGCTGCGAAAAAACTCTGCATAGGTTGCAGTGCGTTAGACAGGATGGCGTTTATATTACAGCAAACAAAATTTACAACTAGAAACATACCACACCAACTCCAACTACTTGCAATGGAGAAGGCTTTATGTCCTCAAGAATTGCTTCAGCCTCCTGAAAATCATTCAGGAACCAAAATGTGCTTAACTTACTGAAGAAAGGATTTTCCATCCGAATCAATAGTCCAAAGTATTGTATACACATAGTAACGCCAAAAGTAAAGATGACTACACTGGTAGAACATTGATAGATACCTCATTGAGGATGGTAAATGTTGTCTCAGGTTTCGGCTCTTTCACACGTAGACCTTCCTTAACCCATGATCTATACCCACCTAGCACCAAGTATGGCCTCTGTCATATTATAAGCAAACAAAGAGACCTTATTCAGATTATGTTTTAGGGTAACTATAGTACTCAAAATGAGTCAGACCCAATAACTAGCCTTTATCCCAAGTTTTCTCAAGGCTCTTGCAATCCCCTTAGAGCGAGTTCCATCAGCATCCATAACAATAACCTTGGACCTGTCCTATTAGTAGCAGAGTAGGCAAAGTTTACGAGATGTCAACATACTTTAGAAATTGAAACTTCAACAAAAAATTACTTGGGCATGCATGCACAAAACCAGTTACTAAAGAGACATAAAGGTGGGATACCTGAACTGCTTTCAAGTTCTTGATAATAACTGCCGTCAAGACATCATCAACTTCACTTCCACCTTTCAGTAGCCGTTTAACAGCACTGTCAACCTTAAACATGAATAAAAAACAAGCACCGAAGTGAACAAAGGAAAATCATTTATCCTGCTTGCAGTTTCATTGAGTTTTGTAGCAGTGATTGCTGAAACTTTGTGTTCTTGTATGATATATGTGGAGTTCCTATATTCAAATTGGTCAATAAAAATAAAGATGTTGAAACCAACCTCCGGCAGTGTCACACTGGAATATCGAAAACGAGCTGCTCTCCGCAGATCAGGGATTCCATCCTTTTCTCTCAAGGCCTTCAAAAAGACGGAAGCCAAGATGAATCTTTTCATTTCAACTCAAAGTCCTCGATGAATATGATGTGAAAGAAACAGCCAATTATGGAGAGTTTTCAAAAGTTAATGAACAATGAACTCTTTCGAAACTTTAGAGCGTCTTACCTCAGGCCTGACATCTACGAGCATTGGCTTTTCTCCTGATGTTAAAAGCTGAAGGGTTGACTGTGGAGACAAATCTCCCGCATATCCACCGTATGTCCAAACCCGATATAGAACCCTGCAAATATCTGGTGGAAAACATAAATTCTTCTATACCAAAAGGTTCTTCCTTCAATATAGGCAAGTTTAATATTAATACAGGGTAAGAAAAGCCGTGTACCAAAAGGTTCCTGTGGTGCCTATGAAGAGAAAAAGGTGAATGACTGGATCATCTGGATCCAAGCCGAAATTTCTCTCCAAACCTCCAATGGCAACATATACCTGTTTATCATGATGCTGTTAGAGATCGACTAATTTTAAGAAAAATACAAATGGAACCTTCATTATAAAAGACAAGGCACCTGCTCCAACACAGCTCCCAGGGGCCTCAATAATTTTAGAGCAACATCTTCTGATGAGTTAAGCACACTCTTAGCATCTGGAGGAAGTAATTCCTTTGCTGACCCATAAGTGTACACAGCAAAAGAAACTCCATTTGCTACAGCACTCTCTGCAATACTAACTGATTGCCTCAACAGATCAATGGTAACAAAACCTGCTCTGTTAGAAGCTTCCTTCAAGCCAGTGGAGAAACTCGAGAACTTGTCTCCAGCTATACCTCCAGTTTGGTCTAGCGTAGAAAACACAGTGTTAAATACACTATCTACAACTTCAGAAACATTCTTTGTAATGGATGTCACGGATGAGGAGAGGGAATCCAAAGTGTTTTTTACAGCATTTTCTTCTTGGATTAGTGAGCCGAAGGAATCCTTCACGCCAGAAGAAAATTCATCAAAGCTAGCTTTCACATCAGGAAGTGGCCCTGGATTGAGATCTAGAGTATCTGGCAGAGAGACAGAAGTATCTGGAGATATATCAACAGTTGATACTGTTCCCAGTTCAGACGAGACAAAAAGGCTACTGGTGTTTTCGGTTAAAGTCTCT
The DNA here is from genome assembly GCA_018901935.1 of Pugionium cornutum. Lineage (NCBI taxonomy): Eukaryota > Viridiplantae > Streptophyta > Magnoliopsida > Brassicales > Brassicaceae > Pugionium > Pugionium cornutum. Next base: position 1,258,226 of record CM032157.1, read on the forward strand.
GCAGCAACGCTTTCAACAGGGGGAACATCTGCTGCAATAGCTTCAACAGGGGAAACATCTGCTGTACTTTCTACATATGTCAGTCCCCCATTTTTTACATGACAAAGATCACCTTCTACAACAGCTTCTCTCATGTCATAAACCATGTTGTTTGTTCTGTCCAACTCAATCTCACACAAACTTCTGAATGTGTATGCTGGTTGTTCTGTGTTTTCGATAGTACCGGTGAAGAAACTCCCAGCGGCTTGAGTTAAGAAATTCCTCTGCATGTGTGTTCCATTAGAAATGCCAAAGAAGGCATTATCACCAGAACTGCGTCGATGAATCGATTCTCTCCTGAAGGAAGAACAGCCTCGCCACTTGCCTGGAAATAAAATCTGCAGGAACAATCCGCTATGAGTTACTTGTCTATGCAAGTGAATTCAAAACCCTAATTCTCAAAACATACGCAAGAAAGCATATTCACCATATCCCTAGCAACGCAGATAATTCCAGACTGAATAATTTCAGTCTTTTCTCTAACCAGTTAGATTATCTGCTTCGATTTCACAAAAAAAAAAACTCACCTGAGAATGGTAATGGCAGCTTGCGGCCAAGCACAGGGGAAACATTTTGGTCTTGACAAATTTAACCAGTCCTGGATACTTACAGCAATCTCATAGCGCTTACACAACGTACCGAAAAAGGAACAATAAATAGATTTCAGAGGCAAAATGACTATCAGATACAGTAACTCAAGAACAAGATATAGACAAAAAGACTCCAGCGGCAAATTTGCAACAACGGATTTCGTCTGAAACCTGCAAAAGAAAACTAATTATCCAATTATCCAGTCTGAGCATCTTGGGAACCTTAAAACAACAGAAGAAACTCAGAAGAGAGATCAAATGTAGTAGCTTTAACCTATCTGGATCAAGGTCGACTATGGAGTTTCATGAAAAGAGTGGACTGGGCTTGATGAAAGCTGTAAGGGCGCGTGGATTCGAAAGAGATTGTGTCACAATTCGATTGGGTGGAGGAAGATAAATGAAGAGAATCCTGTGGCTTGTCAAAGTCGTTATTTCATTTCTAATCTCTATTTTGTTTGTCTTTTGTTTTGCGTCGGCTGTTTTTTTTTTGATGATGTAAGAATGGGTCAATTTGTTATTTTTTAAACTTAATGGGGTCAATGCCGAAGTTACCAACAGTTTCTAGTCCATTTAGGAAATAAACTACACAATTTCCACGTGTCATTCGATGATTGTTTTAACTCTGTGGGTTGAGTCATAGGCTCAGTGGTGTCGGAGAAATATTGAGGAAGTTGATCTCACTTAGAATTCTGTTTGGCTAGAAGTGGTGGGGTGCGGAATTGAACACCGAAGCAGAAGCAGAAACTTATGTGCCAGATAATGAAGCACAGGGAAACCAAAGGTAAAGCAAGCGATATGATACTAGGAAACCAGTTGGGGGAAAACCAGAAGAAAAAGGCTTTTGTTCCTGATAAACCATGGAAGAGACTTGACATGAAGTTTGAGGGGTTCAAGAGATACTATCTTGTCTCCTGTGTCTGAGCTCGTAGATCTTTTTCTGAAGGTGATATCCATGCAACCCTCCATACTGGCTCAAAAGCTATGCACATCCAAATTCTCAATATTTTCAGTGAAGAATCAGGAGCGTACAAATAGTTTTCTGTAGCACAGAAAAACTTGAAAGTAACCCTACAGAGAAGATATGAAAATGCAATGGCTGATAGTTCACGACAAAAGCAGCTGGAGATATTTCTGGGAACGAGGATTATCAAGCATCTTCCATCAATTCCTGTGCAGCCTATACATGTAAACAAGTTGGCACAATTTCAGTCCCCTTATTTCCCTTTTACAGTCACCTTTGTTCCATGTAATAAACTGCTCTAAAGTATAAATCATATTTGTTGCGCATAGATAGACTTTGCTTCATACAGGACAGAAGCTCCTCATTGAAGCTATTTGTGGAGATATATGATTCCTGAGAGAATATCTTCTTCGTTGATAGAATTTACAGTTTGTTGCTTTCTGAATTCTCAATGACATGGGTGATTTCCACACTGACATTGGTGATTTATCTATTAGCTTCATCATGCAGTGCTTTGAACTAGTTTGGGTTTATGATTAGCCTTCAGCAAAAGGGAAAAAAGGACACTTTTCTGCATTGTGTTTGTGCTGCAGATAGAATTTCTTGGTATTTCTCTTCCATGGAAAGGAATGTTTACTTTCGAACCAAACTGAGTTTTCACAAATTATAACAGAACTACAATCTAACATCTCTAACTTTTCATCAATATCACAAAACAGAAAAAGAAAAAATAATCTCTCTGATGCATTGAAGGAGACTGAGATTTGCAAAGTCTCTTCTTGTGTAATCAGTGAGAATTCTGTTCATCAAAAGCTTACTGTATGTTTTTCATCAATCACTGACTTTCAGGATCGCTGAGATGTTTCTTACACCAAGAACTCGCTTTACGTTCTCCACCTCGTGTCCTTTTATTCCTCGGAACAACAAGCATTTCAGAAGCTAAACATGATCTAAGAACTGAATCTTCACGGCCTAGTATTACCAAAGATTTCTTTTCCTGGTAATCTTGAATTTGTTGCAATGGCAACACACTGGTTCCTTCTCCTTCTTCTACTTTCTCAGCTTCTTCATGGCAAGTCGTTTCCATTAAATCAGCATTAATTTCTTCAGCCACACCATTTCGTATCAAGATGTTATCCAAAATCTGCAATTAGTTGCATCAGACAACATGAAAGAAGATGTTTGTAAGCAAATTTGAAAACATACATCTTCACAAGAATCTCCAATTTGAGGATGATGTAATGTAACATCTGCATCAGCGAATAGACCAACAGTACTTTCGATTATGTCAGGAATATGAAACGCATCTCCGTAGCTCGAAATCACTCCGTCCGATGAGAAAACTAAATCTCCAAGCACGTAATTTGGCATATGCTGAGAAGAGTTGTAAATAGCTCCAAAGGAGATCACATCTCCTCCAGCAGAAACTGTCGGGCTAGGCGCAGAACTTGCAGCAAGAAGGCTCAGATTCTCTGAGGAAGAGAGTCTTGCTGCGTTCTTGGACATCACAACATCAACTTGGGTTTTCAGTCTATGAACCTGCGAATGTACCAGCTCGATTTTCCAGAGAACCTCTTCTAGAACACTATCCCCTTCTTGGTGATCGAAAAGCGAGTTATCTTCTTCTAAAGCTACCTGGTTCTTTGAATCAATCCGTGTATCTTTCGCAGCTATCCATGAAAGACCAATCAATACACAAAACATTGACGTCTGAAAAATGAGGAATTATTACAGTTTTATAAACATACCACCAAAATCATCCGCCATTGCCATTCCATCTGAGCTCAATCTCTTAGTCTCTGCAAAAAAAACGCAACAGTATATGAAGGATATGTTCAAAACAAGACAGAGATATGGAGTTAATAATGTTATGTTATATATAGTCGCTTACGGATATAAGAAAAGAGGTTATGATGTGACATATATGAAGCTATATCATCTGTGCTCTCAACCTTCTTACGGTTTCTTCTCCTCTTTGCTGCTCTTTTTCTGTAAGATGGATTAGAAAAAGGCAACGACTTAATCCCTTCGCCACAAGTTTCCAACAAAGATGGATCGATATTAGCTCCAAGCTTTTCTTGATCATATGCTTCAAGCTCTTTCGAATATTCTAATGCCCGAGATTCTAACTCCCTAATTCTTAACTCAACCCACTTGGATCGCCACATCAGTGGCTGGATAAAGCTTTTCCAGTGATTTGTTAGCCTTTTCTTCCTAGAAAGGCACATATAAGAGACATAGCAAGATAATCAGAGAAACATCAAGAAACAATAGAAAAGAAGGAACCGGAAAAGGATTTAGCAGAAGGCACACCTATAATGAAAAATGCTGCTAAAAGAATCACAAGCAGGTCTTAAGTCTGTTTCATCCCAATAATGAGATTCGACCTCGGCTTCTTTGGTTAGTCCATTAAACAATATGTCAGCATCCTCAGATGCAGTGTCGGAAAATGAGCTTGAATATTCAGTAGCGTTTGGGTCCTCATCCGTGGTGGATATGTTGTCGTTAATGTCATCATATTCAACTATATCAACATCCAATACCTCACCACCAGAAACTGAAGTCACGGTTTCCTCACTTGTGTTACCACTGGTAAGAACACATTCTTCAAGTTCTCCTGCAAGACTCTGCTCTTTCTTTGGTGATAACTTCTCAGCATCGAATTGTTTATTTTCTTGATTGAGCTCCATATGTGGGTTACAATTGATTACATACTCATATCTCCATTGGAATCTACAACTTAAAACCCTGGTGAAAGTTACCTGGGGATGAAAGACCATGAGTACCTATGCTACAACTTAGAGCTAATACATATAACAGTTAGATGACGGAAAATCAAATTAATCAAGCAAGATTATATATTAGTATACATCCGTTTTTCTCACGGTTTTTTGTTAGTCCTATCGCTTTCCTCTCAAACTACCTCAAACGCAATTCTAATTGCTATGAATCCAAGAAATTCCCCCTCTAAACTATCTAGAAATCTGGATTTTCATTAGCTTAGCATTCAACTAAAGATTCTAAAAGGCAAAGGTGTAGGCTTATTCTATTCATAGTCAAAGAAATATTCGTTTTAAGTAACCTCAGGAGAAGCAAATCAATACCAGAGCCTAAGTCCGGTCTACTGATCCTTACTGGTTTGATTTAGCAACTGTCTATATCACTAGTAATCTAAAAGCTCGAGCCTTTTGGGACGAACCAGACTTCAATTCAGCCCAATTATGCTCAAAGAAGCTCAGAACCATTAAAAGAAGAAAAAACAAACTAGCCAATAACCATAACAGAGCTGAAGCTCACATGGGAGCAGCAGGAAGAAGAAAAAAAGAAAAAGTCAAAACATTGGCAACCAAACTAAGCAAAGAAAATGAGTATACGTATAAATAAATGCAGCAGAGAAGATAGAGTTAGAGAGATGGTGGGATTACCTAGTGAAGTTTGCGGTTTTTTGCTACGAAAAGAGAGTGAGAGAGAAAAAACGTCAACTGATCAAATCTGTTTTATTTATACCTCAATCAAAAAACCTAAAAGGAGTCCTTCCCTCTCTATCTGTCTCCTTTGTTTCCACGTGGCGTACTTTCACTCGATTAAAACCGCTTGTTTCAAAACCGAACCGAACCAAACCCCGGATTACTAGGGGTTATAGAAATCAAACCTTATATTTGTTAATTAGATATACATAAATAAGAAATATATTTCTATAAATAGGCTTTTTCAATTAAATTATCTAAATAGATTGTAACACTTCATTTACTTCTTTTCTTTTGTTTAATAGTTTAATCCAATTTTACTGTTTTATTTGAAGTAAAGAAACTATTCTAAACAATATGTGTTTGTCTAGTGCTAATCCACCTAGTTCGATTGATGGGTTTCCATCATATTTAAAAGCAAAGGCTAATAGAATAGACTGAGTGCTGCACATTTAATTTCAGTATCAAATTTCGATTCATTCGGATTGACATTTTCAAACCAAACTTAACCCAATTAGTTAGGTAGTTTGGTTTTGGTCAATTTGATTAGGACACAAGTTTGTCTAGTGTTAAGCTTCGTCATATATAGTTACTTAAACACTTTTGACACAGATTCCCTTATTAGCTTTTCAAACAATAATTTCATTACATAAAGTTATGGCATTTTTTCTAGAGTTTACTTCCGTCAACTACACAAATTTATGCGATTAAACTTATTTTCATCCGTATTTTTTGAGTTTTCCTTTAACTACATAAACTTCATAAATTCTTCTAATTGCAGAAATTCTAATAATGTTTATGTGTTAAATAGCTACTAAATCTGGTTATAATTCGAAAATCTGGTTTTAACTTGGGTTTATTTTGAAATTAAAATCAGATTTTCGAAGTAAAACAAAGTTTAATAACAATTTAACGTGTAAACATTAACGAAAATTCTGTAATTAGAGTAATTTATGAAGTTTATGTAGTATACGGAAGAAAAACAAAGTTTATATAACTTATAAAAGATCTAAAAAATATGGATGAAAATAGATTTATTCGTATAGATTCGTGTAGTGGATGGAAATAAGCTTTTTAAAAAAAAAATTAAAAAAGAAGGAAGAAGGATACAACGGTCAAAAATTTCATTTCTAGTTTAAAAGTCTTCAAGCGAGGGTTCTACGTGCTGTCTACGTTCGAACATTTTAAACAGTAACTGTCTCAAGTGTCATGGGTAATTTCGTAAGTTCAGATTCCACAACTAATTTCTCACACCAGTTTCGTTCCCTTTCTTCTCTCTTTCCGCGATTGTCGTTTCTTCAGAAATGGTGATTTTCTGTCGTTTGATCAGCCGGAGTATAAATACTTAGACCTTTTTGATTAAGCAATTTCGTTTTTCTTCTGTTTACTCTATTGATCGAGATGGTTCAGTCGGCGGTGGAGTTTCTGGTACCGTCGTTGTGGGAGTTTGAGGTTGCGGTGGTCGCTTCGGCTTTTGTGATCGCTTCTTATTGGCTATTCGCTTACAGAGACAGCGGAGATGATGAAGCCGCTAGTGTGGGATTTGATCGTTCTCGCCTCATGCAGAATCCCGATTCCGGTGACTCTATCTTTGACAAAGACAAGGTTTAATTTCTTCTTCATTTTATTTTCAAATTTGGTCGTTTCCTCAGTAGGTATAGCTGCAGATATCTCGTGGGTACTCAGTGAATTTGATTCTCCCCTTCTAATTGGGCATTTTTCAAATTTCTCTGTTATTCTTCATGGAGTAATTTCCCAATTTTTTTGACTTGCAGTTGTGCACTTATTTTTGTAGATAGGACAGTTGAGAGGAGACACTCAAACAAATGCTGCCTATATAATCAAGGTAAATTCTGAGTTTGAAACTGGTTCTTATGATTCATCTGCTACTCTGGACAATTTTTGAAGATTATGTTGGATACTAACATTGCATCAATGTGGGGATCTTATGGTTCTTTCCAGGTGGAACTGTTGGCTGCTAAGAATCTCATTGGTGCAAACTTAAATGGAACATCAGATCCTTATGCTATTGTAAATTGTGGATCAGAAAAGCGATTCAGGTTGTTAAAAAAGTCTTTTTCAAATTTTTAGATGTTATATAACTTTTTGAAAGGAGCATGTGAGCAACTTTTTTTTGTCATTTTCTCCTGCTCTTCTACGCTGTCCTTTAGCTTATTCCTAACGACCTCTATCCATCCAAAACGGGGAAATATATATTGGGGGTTGAGTGCTTACAGCTTTGATTGCCTAATATACGTCTGTGCTTGTTACAGTTCTATGGTCCCTGGCTCAAGGAACCCAATGTGGGGTGAAGAGTTCAATTTTCCCACAGATGAGCTTCCTGTTAAGGTTATCATTATTTACTGCTTTAATAAGCTTTAGGAATCACTGGTATGATGTGAGAAAGTTATTTCACTTCAAGTTGTTAAAACTTCGCATTTGAACCTGGGGGTCTATCATCATGTTCGAATCCTTGGTATTTCGTAGTATGCATTTTTACGCTTACATATTATTTGGTAAAGAATACTGCATATAGATTTGATAATTTTGGATGCAAAACGTGCCCCTTCTGGACCACTTTCGTACATTTACAAGATACCTTGTCTAACATTTACCATATGTTTTGTGATTGCAGATCAATGTAACTATTCATGACTGGGACATTATTTGGAAAAGTACTGTTCTTGGGTCAGTAAGTATAAACGTTGAATGTGAAGGCCAGACGGGTCCAGTGTGGCACTCATTAGATAGCCCATCTGGTCAAGTATGTTTTTTTTTTCTAGTTTCCCTTTGCATATCTTTCTCTTAAAGGGTTTTACTTCAAACCTTTTTGTTTCTTTAGTGGCTAATCCAATTTGTTTGTCAGGTTTGCCTTAACATTAATGTGATCAAACTACCTGTGAATGCTTCTAGGTATTCCGTCAGTTCTACTTCAATTTCTATCAGCTGGGTTTATATTGTTTATATAGGAGAGTGGTTTTTAGTCCATGAAAATTGTTAGATTCAAGTTTTGTTTGCATGAGCGGGATAACTATTAGAAGATCTATAACCGTTTCTCCATAAATGAAAGCATAATTGTGAAATTTGCTGTTCTACCTAATCATGCTATTGCTATACATGCATTTGGCTGGTTTTTCATTTTCAGTGGAACTTCACCTCCGACTATATCACTTGGTAACCCATAGCCTTTGCGTTTAAGACTTTGTAAGAAATGGATTTTCATTGGTAGGGCTATTTCTGGATATGTTGGAGCCTGTAGAAGAAAGGTCACAATGGATCAGCAAGGCCCAACAATTGTACATCAAAAGCCAGGGCCTATGCAGACGATATTTGATCTCCTCCCTGATGAGGTTACTTAATCAGTACTAACTGTATTATTCTAGTAATCTTAGAAAAAAATCGTGTGCCTGAGATGGGATCCTTTACATGTCCAATACTCTGATTAGGTCTGTGTAGTTTTCTGTAGGTTGTCGAGCACAGCTATTCATGTGCCTTGGAGAGGTCATTCTTGTATCATGGCCGAATATATGTTTCTGCATGGCACATATGTTTTCACTCCAATGTTTTCTCTAAGCAAATGAAGGTCGGTGTTTTCTTAAGTTTAATAACTACATTTTGAGTAATCAATGGTAAAAACTTCTTCCCTGTCACAATTTTCAGGTAGTTGTACCTCTTGGAGATATAGATGAGGTAGTAGTCTTTTCTTGACCACTCTGAATTTCTGTTGATTTAGATTGCTAAACGGAGAGATCATGCCATAAATTGTTATTGTTGATTATAGATTCGTAGAAGTCAACATGCATTGATAAACCCAGCTATAACAATCATACTACGGATGGGTGCTGGTGGACATGGTGTTCCCCCTCTGGGGACTCCTGATGGTCAGTAACTATGTTTCTTTTTGGATTTTGTGATTATATAAACTTCCATGCCTTTCTTTATCTTCATCAAACACTTTTTTTGTTAGTTCCTGCTTTACCGGCATAAGCCAGTGAGAAAATTTCCCATTTGATTAGTGGCTTAGCCTATTGCCTGTAGTGGCCAAAGCTTTTGGAATTTTCATCTTTAATGGTGCTTTGTTATGTTTATGCCTCTGTGAATTCCTTCTTTATTTCAGGTAGAGTGAGGTATAAATTTGCATCATTTTGGAACAGGAACCATACACTAAAAGCATTGCAACGTGCAGTCAAGAATTATCATGCAATGCTAGAAGCTGAAAAGAAGGTCTCACTCTCTCCATTTTTAATAAATTTTGTCGTTATATTCATCACTCTTCCACCATGTGCCGTATGTAATATTTGGCTGGTTAATAAAGCATTTAGATTGCTTGAAACTTAACATGTTTGATGTTTCATCTTTTTGGTGGCTTCTTACCCGATAGGAGAGAGCAGAATCTGCCTTACGTGCTCATAGTAGCTCTGTGAGAGCAGGTGGTAAAGTACAAGTTAAAGCTCCTGAAGATAATGCAGCTGTACCTGTTAAGTTTCAGGCTTTCATCAAGGAAGAAGTCCTTGTCGGCATTTACAATGTAACCATTTGTTATTTCTTGTTAGTGCTATAGTTGTTTGAAGATATTGTTTTGAAATTTATGCACCATACTCTTCTATGCAGGATGTTTTTGCCAGCACACCTGAGCAATTCCTGAACGTCTTGTTGGCTGATAATTCCACTTATACTAATGAGTACAGATATACACGGAAGGATAAAAACCTTAATGTAAGTTTGGTAACTTTCTCAGTCATTATCATTCATACGTAGACAGTAAAAGCTGCGCTCTTTAGATCCAACTTCTTTGGAAATCTGTTGTTCTCTTTCAGATTGAGCCGTGGCATGCTGCTGAGGAATATGATGGTGAAGTTAGAGAGATTAAGTTCAGATCCATTTGTAATAGTCCTATGTGTCCACCAGACACTGCTGTGACAGAATGGCAGCATGTTGTTCTATCACCAGATAAGAAGATGCTGGTATGAATATTCACTGGAAAACTGTTTTTACTGGAAGATAGTGGTTGTTAATGTCGTTTAGATTCTACAAGTGAAACGAAAAGAACTATAATATATATCATCTGATGATACTTATACCTTCCCTTCTTGCAGTGTTTTGAAACTGTGCAACAGCCACATGATGTACCTTTTGGTTCTTACTTTGAGGTAAACTCTGGTTCTGAATTCATCCTCTTTGCAACCCATCCAAATTTCAACTTAGTATGCTTTTTTGTATCAGGTCCATTGTCTATGGCGTTTGGAAGCTAAAGATGATACTTGCTCTGTAATAGATATAAGAGTTGGTAAGTAATTCGGGTATCCTTAATCTTTTAACGATTACCATTTATCTTAAAGTGTGTATAGTCGAGTAAAACTTGCAATGGTACATTGCATGAATTGATCTACAGGTGTACATTTCAAGAAATGGTGCTTGATGCACTCGAAGATTAAAGCAGGAGCAATTGATGAGGTTAGTGTGTATCCTTGAATAAGTACCAAAAAAAAAGTAAACCCGGCAGAACAGGTTCATTCTGTGATACGTTTGTTTTTGATACTTTACATATAGTACAAGAAAGAAGTGGAAGTGATGCTAGAAGTGGCATTGTCACATCTCAAGTCACACTCGTCCTCAAGCAGCCGTGGCGATATAGACAACTCTGCTTCGTTATCTCCAATACCAGAGAACATAAGCTAAAACCTAATTCTATCAAAACCAAAGAGCTTCTCAAATTCTCCAGTCAGAATTCTTCTAACATCAATTTTCTTTTGTCTTTTTACATGTTAAAATGTATAGGTGGTAACTATTATTAGGATGGATACAGTATTTACAGAGACTTGACTGACTTATGGTACTTACTGTCAAATAACAAAGAAACTGATGAGCAAAATGAATTCCACTATAAAACCCTTTTGAGATCTTATTATAGACTCACCACGACATGGAAAAGACAATACTCGAACATTGCATAATCTGCAAAAATTTGAAGCCTGAACTTTATCCAAGTCACAATACAAACAACTTGGGATTGCAAATATAGATCCTGATACTTGCAACAACATTCCATTCGAAACGATTCAACAGCTAAAAGAAGAAAACCTGCAACCTATTTTGCAGGAAAGTCTCAGAATTTGACAGCGGTTGTCCATGTGCCTTGAACACTCGGGTGTTTGGTCACATGCCTAGTCCTCAGTTTCACAACTTTTCTTCCCAGCGAGTTCCTCAGCCTTGTTGCATTCAAAAGTACTTCTTCAGGATCCATGTTCTTCACACACACCACCCTTTCATTTCTATTCCCTGCACAATTTTGTATGTAGAATATCAAGAACCGTTACAGACGATTGCGTTGCCTGTAATGATAACAAGTAAGAAAAAGGAGGAAGATCCCATACTGTATATGCCCTTCAAGTAAGGATGTTGTCCCCGTGAAAGCTCAGTTACCACTTCGAGCTGCGGATTTTTCTCTTTTAGTGCAGGCAATTCCGATTCCATAAAGGCTCTGTAAGATAACAATGCACCAGATTTTCCCATGAATTTAACAATACAATGATCCGAGGAAAATGCTCAATACCTAATTATGAAATGGTAACGACTCATCACTTGCACCAGTATACACAAATAGAGTGCAGAGAGCAATGGAAACTACATGGTTACATTGAAAAGAGAAAAAATGGACCACATTTGCTTCACAAATACAACGTTCAGACTCCGCGCTTTCGTACAAATAGTCGCAGGTTTCAATTGAATATAGGAAAATTGATTCTGAGAGATTGATTGGTAGATGATAATTCACTCGGATAAAAAATACGGATCATAGATTGCGAAATCAAATTTAGATCAAATATCGAGGAATTAGTACCTTATGCCTCTACTGCTACCTCCCCAATTACAGTAGCTCACTACCAACTTCTGGAGCTGCCATACTCCTCTTAGCGCCATCTGAAGAAACTCGTAAGAGAAACAAAACCCTAATCGATGTGTAAAAATGATAAGAAGAAGAAGTAGAAGATGATCACGTGATAGGTACACGTGACTTATGTTTCAGACTAAATAAAGTTGGAAATGGGCTAATATATATATTCCGGCCTTCAAACAAAAGCCTGATACAAGCCTTTCATATTTTGGTTTAAACAACTGAAGATATATATTTACATCTTTACATATTTTGTTTTGAGTTTACGAGTAAGTATTGCATCACATCTATTTGAAATTTGACTCCATCTCCATTCATACGAACTCCATCTTTCTTACATTATTAAATTTTTATTAAATTTTTATATGAAAATATTAGATTATTAAATCGGTACATCATAATATAATAACAAAAAAAACTTTATTATTGCTTTGAGTTCATGATCTCTGCTGACTAGAGTTGATATCCGATGTATAAATTTCGAAATGCTTCATCCACTTTTTGTGGTCACCGTTATTGTATTGTTTCTTTTGTACTTTGTATGCTTTTCAAACAAGTTTTTACTGTAAGTTCCGACCAAATTTCTCTTAAATTAAGGAATGGACCATTATTCTCCATGTCAATGGTTCGATTGTTAATCTCTGGGAACCGAACGCAGCAAGGATAGTTGGATTTGATCTTCACATGGTAAAGAAACAATGATAAGATGAATTCAATATGGTGTACTTATTCAATAATTTTTCACTTATAAAACATATTGAATGTTTTGAAAACCTTTTTGCATGCACTCGCTTCATCGAATCTAGCTAGATCATTAAAAGACCGGTATAATCATTTTTTGACCCGAGATAAATTTTGGTTGAACCGAGATAAATTTTGGTTGAACCGGTCCTTTACCTATAATTTTATTGAACAAGGCTCAACCAAGAAAACGGCAGCGTTTCATTCTTTATCATTCTTCGTCTGCTTTGTTTCTTTGTCAGCCGCCATTCTCGCCTGAGTTTTTTTTTTTTCTGTTTCCTCTCTACCGAATACGATTTTAGTTATTCGGCCGGAAAAGTGTTTAACTTTCTGGGTTTAATCCATGGACATGGAATTTGAATCGAGGTATGAGATCAATCGGACGGCAGAGTTCATAATCAGCAAAAGCTTCACCAGAATTGCTTTACAGGTAACAAAACTTTTCTTAGTTTCTTATCCAAAATTGTTAATTCAGTGAACTAAGGGATGATAAAGTTTAGTTTTTTTCGTTGTCTTGTTTCTGTGCTAGTTCCCGGATGAGTTGTTAAAGGATTCGACTAAAGTCGTGAGTGCTTTAAAGAGCAAAACTCGTTTGCTTAAAGAGATGAATACTGAAACAAGTGAAGATGATAGAGAAGTTAGGTTCTTTGTTATGGCGGACACAACGTATGGTAGTTGCTGCATTGATGAAGTTGGAGCTTTGCATATTGATTCTGATTGTGTTGTCCATTACGGACAAACATGTCTAAGCCCGTGAGTCATTCTTGATTTGTGTTTATTGCTGTAAATTTCCTTGTTGAAAAAAAAGTCTTTTATTGTGTGGTTTTTTGTTTTCTGCAGGACATCGGTTCTCCCAGCATTCTTCGTTTTCGGTAAAGCTTCAATAAAAGTCCCGAGCTGCGTTAATCATTTGGTAGATTATGCGTCTAAGAGCAATAAGCCTATTTTGGTATGGCAAGCTAGTTTACGTTTATGATATGATGAAATAGTTAAAAAACGGGTCTCTGTGTTTTACTTTTTTCTTTGGCTTTGGTTGCAGATTCTTTATGGACTAGAATACGCACATGTCATTCCACGTATTAGAGAAGAATTGATGGAAGCGTTAGGATTATCAAGGACTGAATCTGAATCGAAGTTCTCTGTAGCCAGTGTCATATGTTCATTCATAAGTCCATCCAAAGATCCTCGAGAATCCATGGAGCATCCAGGACCATCTGGCGAAAGCGATTCTAATGATAGCTTGGCCACGTCCAATAGAAACTACAGATTAGGAGGGCTAACTTGGGACATACCAGAAGGAAACAAAATCGAGGACTATTTACTTTTCTGGATCGGTTCTGACAATTCAGCTTTCGCCAATGTAGTACTGACCTTCAATGGTTGCGACGTAGGTATATGGCTTTATCCATGGAATATTTCTTGTTCTAGTCCCTGGTGATTTCAAACGTTTGAATAATTTACCATGAACTTGCAATATCAATAATTTAACTTACATAAACACGAGTAGCTTGTTTTACTAACCTTTTCATTGTCTGCTCTGACTGTATTGTTGGTATGTTTTGTTTGTTGATCTTAGTCAGATATGATGCTGAAGAAGATTTTTTGGTGACAGAGTTCACTCAACAGAGAAGGATACTTAAACGACGGTATGATAACTTGTTTCAAGCTGACATCGTACATCACAATACCAAATTTTGTCAATCCTTTTGCTTTCTTCATTATCTATATGGGTTTCCATCTCTATGGGTTTCCATCTCTATGGGTTCCATCTACTTCTCATTAAAAGTTATGTGTTGCAGATATTACTTGGTGGAAAAAGCTAAGGATGCAAATATTATAGGTATTTTGGTGGGGACTCTTGGTGTTGGTAAGCCTGTTTTCAACTGAATTTCTGCCTATATCAGCCAAGATTTATAACCTAATCGATGTTTAATATTGTCGGCATTGAATGCAGCTGGTTACCTTCACATGATTCATCATATGCAAGCCCTTATAACTGCAGCTGGAAAGAAATCTTACATTCTTGCCATGGGACGGCCTAACCCAGCGAAACTCGCAAACTTCCCCGAGGTAAGTTAAGTAATGGCTTGTCATTCAATTTTAAACTATCGAAGTGAGATATGTCAAATGAGTAGTGTCTTTTTGTATTCTGTTTTTCATAGTGCGATGTTTTCATTTACATCTCGTGCGCCCAAACCGCTCTTTTAGATAACAAAGAGTTCATGGCCCCAGTCATAACACCATTTGAAGCCAATCTTGCTTTTAGCAGGTACATAGAGAAGTTATTGTAATGCGAAAATCTTTTTAGCTTTTGTAATTCGATCCAAGAGGTACTTAATCAGTGTCTTTGGGTTTTCTGTTTCCAGAGGGAGTGAATGGACAGGTGCATATCTAATGCATTTCCAAGATGTTATTAACTCTTCAAAATCAAAATCTGAAGCACACAGCAGATCAGAGGAACCACGGTTTTCCTTCTTTCAGGGTGGTTACGTAGAAGGTGACAGTACAAACAGTACCATAGAAGCTCGATACATTTTTCAGTCAGCAAAAACCATTTTTATTCCATGAGTTTGACAAATAATTACGTATATGCTGCAGATCAAGCTAAGAATGGTGAGGAAGAAACAGGAGAGACAATGGCGTTGGTACAAGCTGCAGAAAAAGCATTGCAATTGAGAGGCAAAGGTCATAACCCACTCGCTAAACAAACAGCTGCAAAATCAGGACCAGAGTATTTCCTCAACCGTGCTTATCGTGGTCTGGAGATAAACAGCGATAATACTTCGCCCGAGCCTTTCATTGTTGGGAGAAGTGGGAAGGCATCGGGATACAAGCATGAGTAATAACTCCAAGAAGCTCACTTGGTCACAGAAAAAGCTTCCTGCTTGACCTGATCAAGTCTGAATCTGAACATTTTTGAGTTTTTTATTGAATTTAAATTGTTATCGGTCACAAGTACCTTTATATACCTTAGAGCTACAAACACAATTCAATTTGCGTTTAACTGTAAGCGGTATGGAAGAATTTGCTTTTGTACAAGAGCTGCTTTGTGAAAATGGCATAACATAAAAGAGCAAAGTTGAACATAAGATAAAGCTTTATAGAGCTCTCTGTTCATTCAGTTTTCTATGCGAAAAATAACCGACAGTGATCAGCCAATGGCATCTTATAGCTTCCTCATGAGTAGGAAGAGCCTCTGGTCGAGTTCAAAGTGAGATATGTGAGCTGGATCTCCCTGAAGCAACATCAGGAGGCCACCGAATGAAACATATAGCTCTCTGGAAACACATAATAAAAGGAAATAAACCCAAAACATGATCAGTAAGATCTGCAAGTTGAAATGGATAAACATTTGATTCCGAAAGTTAGATTTTTGGGGTGGGGTATGGGATTCTTACGCTCTTGGAGTTTTGCCGTCAAGCTCATTGATCTTGTAAAGCTTCCCGTGCATGATATATTCATATTTATCTGCAAGAGTTTTCTTTGCTCCCTGTAATGAATCGAGATGAAAACTACTTAAGATTAATCTTCAGATGAGCAAACAACATTCTTGGGCTTTCAAGGTTAAGATTTTCAAGATACAAAACCGAGGCTTGCTCAAATTCCATACGTTTACTCTTATTATTCCTAGATAGGAAGCCACCTGAATTCTTGTGTGGAGCAATACGCATTAACAGTTATGCCTTAACCAAATCCTAATACAAGTTCCGCATAGATTCAATAGGCTACATGACCTAAATCTACTGGTACCATTCATGAGAATTGTGTATATCCACAAAACATAGAAAAATAAAATAAAAGCAGTAGACTTTATTACCGGAGTAAAATATCCGGAATCAGGGGTTCCATCAAGATTAAGCGTAGGAGCCATTGCCAATGTGAACTTATCGCCAACAGCCATCGGATAAACCTCTGTGTTAACATCTAAATGCATAAACATTTCCAAGTTGTGGCTCCTAGCTTCAACACGCGTAACTGTGACCAGTAACCACAGACACACAGAAAAATTTTATGTTTAGAAAGCCTCTCAGATTTTTTTATACAGTAACTAAGAATTTAGTTTCTCTAAAACTGAAACAAACAGTTAAAAACTATCAGAAACGAAACAGCTATGAGGTAACATCGACTTGAGGGTTAGTAAAACAGTATATACCTTTATCGAACTTTTTGCCATCAGGGTCTAGCTTATCGACCACGAAGATATCCTCAAACAAGATTATATTGCTGGCCATCTGCAAACATAGAAATTCAAAACCTAAATACTCTTAGTTCATTGATAAAAAAAAACCCGATTAGACTAACAAAGTAGAAGTATATGACCAAATGTAGAGATCCAGAAGCCAAAACTAAGATTAAAGACGAACTTTCACTTGCTTCGGAGATGCAAGACACAGAGAAGTGGCAGCGAGCAGAATCAGAGAGGAAGCGAAGCGAGAAAACGGAGTTAATTGTTTTCAGTTTTTACATATATTCGCTATACTTTTGCTTATTTACAGCTCCGTCTTATAGTTTTATCTATTACAGAAAGACCCATAGTTTTAAGCTATTATAAAACTTCCCGATAGTCTCACTTTTCATGCTTATATACAGCACACATCATACAAAAGATTAAATAAAAGAAATAAAAACCAAATAAGTTTATTTCACATTTGATGTGAGTGAGATGATTTATATCAAAAAGTAAATAATTAATTATACCAAAAGTTTTTTTTGGAAGATTAAAACAATCTTAATTAAATTAAAATATTTAAAAATATAAATGAAACTTTTTAGAGAGTGTCACGTCGACTTCTACAACTTGTTTGATGCCAAAAAATGCAATTTGTTATATACATTATATATCTCTTTCAATGAGTAACAAATTCCACACCAAACATAGATTAAGGTTACTGCGACTCCGGCTGCGACAAATTTTTATTCGTTTAACTGATGAAAGTATCTGCGATAGACACAGCGGTCAGATGCTGCGTTCTACATCGCAATTTTTTTGACCGCTGATTAAAATAACGGTACAACTAAAAATCTACGATCAATCGCAACCATAATCACCGACGACAGACAAACGAACAACATCTACCGTAATCGTAACCGTAGAGTTGATCGCAGACGCAACCGCAATCGTTTGCGGTGATCAAACACTTATATATTAATTTTATAAGTTAAATTATTCCCGCTTATGTCAGGAATGATTCAGTCTTTCCTCTTGTCGTTTGCAATGATTCGAAATAGATTCCTAAAGTCGAGATATATGCTGAATCCTGACCGTCCATTCTCCTTTCAAGATTCGGATTCGGATTCTCTTTCAAGATTCTTTAGCTCCATACGTGGAATCTTCCTTACGTGTTTAGCTTGTAGGACTGTGATAATTCATCACGACACATAATTATCGTGTCGGCACGTAACTCGTTCAACTGAAGTTTCTCTAACTTTGAATCCAATTTATGTCAAGTGGGAATAAACATTCGAAATCCAAAATATCTCCAAGAGAAGACTATACTGATATGCAAATTATACGATTGCCATGTAACTAATTTTAATTTGTAAATTTAGAAGGTTTAAAGTTAAGTGTTGATCACGTCTGAATCCAAACCTAGTTTTTGGGGACTGCATCAGTAAGTTTAACTTTCTTACAACATTGTCAATTTTAACTTAAAGTTATGATGGATTTTTGATTTTTACCAATGTTTTATTCAAGAAAAAAGCTACTTCTACAATATTTAACAAACTAGAGATCAACAAACTAGAGATCAACAAACTAAAAAGGTTGAAATATACACAAACATATATCTAAGCGGGCTTTGCTTGTTCATAGTTGAACCTTTGAAAAAATGGCAGGCATCAACTCTAGAGTGATATCGCTGTAAGGTTGGTCTTGTTTCACATCTATAAGTCCTCTAGACTTTAGTACCTGTAATACAAAAAACAACTCGTCTCAGTTAAAGGCAATGCACATATATAAAAGAAACTTTATTGAGAATCAAGTACCAGTGTCTCGAAGAACATCCGAGCAGCTATCTTCCTTGTCTTTCCTGCCAAAATCTTGTTCAAACTGAGATCTCCAGAAGGATATCCTGAGGTGGGACTACTTGAAGAACGCTCTTTAAGATACTGAGCCAAGGCTCTGCAATGTTGAATGAATGTTACAAGTTCGAAGGGAAACAGTAGGCTTTTAAAGCTACATGGTTTTTAGGATCTTTATATACCTTGTTCTCCCTGTCAAACCATCAGAATCTTGACTAGCTGATGATCTTACTGGTGTATTGCCATCTACCTCCAGGAAATAAAGTTCCTGTATGGCCCGGCATATATTTATGTTAGCAAAGCACCAAGAATGGGTATAACAAAACACATGAAAACGTGAGACCAAACCTCGTCTGCCATTTCAGGAATATCTGAAAGCCCCGAATTTCTTCGTGCAGACATATCCTCTGGATACGTGGAAGTTGAAGGCTCTGTTCTATAAGATCCTGTCTCCCAAGATCCAGACTGAGTGGTAAAGTCATCGGTTCTAAAAGGTGAAGGTCTTGGAGGTGGTGACGACATGAACTCAGGGAAACCACCATCTCTTAATTGTTCGATTCCTGTCTCATCACCATTAAATGGCAAAGGAGATTGTTGTTCTGTTGCTACAGACTCTGCGTGCAGGGATTGAGGACCTGTAAAGGCCTGTACATCTTCAGTTTGCCTACCTGGAGACAGCTGCACTGTACTGTCTGGATTAGTAAAATCAGGAACCGTAGATTGTGGAATTGAAGGGGTCTGGTTAACTTCTGTTTCAGCTTCTCGAGCAGGAGATGATACAGGTGCTGGTTCTGGAATAGTTTCATCAGAAATAGCAAGATATGGCTTTGAAGATACACAGTCCTTTTCAAAGACGCTGCATAAAGCATGGGAGAAGCCTGCAGATAGATATAGACATGCAATAAACTTTCTTCAAAAATGAAGGGAGAAGAAGGTAAAACCATCGAAAATTAAAAGAATCAATCATTGGAAAATTACCAGTAAACAAGGGCTCATTGAAAACTTCATCCTTCTTTGACTGGTTATTCAGTCTCCAAACATTTACTTCAGATGAAGGCAACTTCTTTCTCTTACGTAGAGTATCACTAGGATCCTCAAGCCTTTCTCTCATGTTCCTGTCAAAATTCTTTGATCAGTATGCAACAGGTAATTAAATAATCAAAGTCACAGGAAGCAATGGAAAAGTTCTTACCTGTTAGTTAATACTGTGACCTTATCAAAATGCTTCCTCTTCCTTGGCCTTGCTTGTGGTGGAGGAGGAGGAGTTGGCTGAAGAGCCAGTTGAGGTGATGAATGTACTTAACATAAAAATAAACAAAAAAGCATTTTTAAGCACATAATAAGATAGTACATATAATAGTCAACATAAAATTATCATACTATGTTGTTTACTCACCAAAATTTTCACGTTCTACCTCAGAACCAGCAAAACCTGGAGATCCTGAGCGAAGCTCAAACGTTGAATGTCCTCCAGAATTCAACATTTCCTCATCAATATTAGGGATAGTGGGTTCCTTCCCATTCAAAGTTTCATCTAAAGCTTCAGTGCGTTCAACTCTGACATTCTGCTGTTCTGCAGCAAATGGTGGATGGGACACAGGGCTTAAACTGTGTACAGCATCACGCCTTATCTCAATCTCAGGAACACTTCCAGGAGAATTGGCATTGCTTCTCTCGGGACTAGGATTTAGCGCTTCTGTCAAGTTACTAGATCTAGGAACCTCGAATTCAGGAATTTCCTCTGTGTCGTTGCGAGGACCATAGGTTCCAGTATCTAGACCAACATTGTAGCCTCCTAGTTCTGCCTCATAAGCCATTTGAACATCAGTGTCTCCTGGGTGCGCACTCACAGGTACTGTGGATTGGCTGCATAATTCATAAAAAGAGGTAATAACATTACAATGCATATCCATGAGCACATAAGGAAGAGAATGTATTAGAGGAAATCAAAACTCAATAAAGAGCGAGCCTCACTTGACATCCATTGGGCTAGTTTCTGGAATGATGTCCTGTAGAAAAGACATAAACTTTCCTTCAATAACAAGTTCTCGCAAACATAAACCAGTAGTTAGAATTAACTTCAAAGTCTTAAGACAGAAGCAGGAATATCACCTCGTCGAATGTTATAGCAACATAAGGATCAGTGCCAGTAGGAATTTGATCTGCAAAATCAGCATAAACATCATAAACACCTTGAATCGTTTAGAGTGTGACACCTCGAATCAACAAAATAAAAATAAAAAGTCATGCGAAAAATACCTGTGAGAGTGATATCTTCCTCACTCCGAATATGATTATCAAATTCCCTAGGATTGACAAGAGCATAATAAAATGCTAAGATCTCTGAAGCTTTATTACTAATAAAACTCCAACAAAAAATGAAAAATTGATAGATACCCATCACGTGTGTCATTCTCCAAGTCGAAATCATCCAAGTTTAGTGCTTGAGGCAAAGTCACTGACTCAATCGGGGCCTGTCTCTCATCCTCTGGTAAGTCAACTTGAGTAGAAACAAAAGCCTTTGCTAGCCAAATACTAAAGAGATTACAGTCACGGAATAGATAATCCACTTGCTTTGAATATATTCGCACAACCCCAAGTAGAAGGTGACCTGACATTCTCAATGCCATTGGTGCATCAGGAAACATTATAAGTTCTGCAAAGAAAATTACATAAAAATTTAAATTTCACAAATTAATCAACGATCCTGCATATAATCATTTAAAACCTAACCAAGGCTAAATGAATAATTTTTTTATTGAAAAGTTATTGATTAGAAAATCAAGATTAAACGAGGCCAAAGCGCGATTTGGTGAATACCCATGTCAAAATAATCAGCAATGAGCGGAAAAACTGTTAATTCTTTTTTTTTCCGAATCGGATTGTAATCAAAGGGGATGAAACTTTGACCAGTAAGCAAAATTGAAGAGGAAAGACGAACCAACTGTTTTGGGGATGTTCGTGGCGGTGTAGTGAGACTTCTTGAGGCGATGTTGCAAGTGAGCGGCGCACCACACCGTCCCCAATGGACCCTTTCGAGCCAAATAGGTCTGAGAATAGAACATTTACTTCCTTCCAATTATCAGATGGAGAATTCAAGTAAACAAGAAAGAGCAAGGTACTTCGGAATCGCGTTTAAAATTTAAGGGAAACCACTCAATATCGATTCACAGGAACAGAGAGATTAGGGCTTTAATGTGATTTTGCAGAGGAAGAAGAGATTTTAGAGGCGCGGGAAATGTATTTAGTGGCGCGATGTTGAAAACTAGAAAAATACTATTTGGCGTAAAACAATGACATAACGGAAATTGCAACAAAAAACCAATTTAATCTCTTCGGATATTAATTTGGGCCCAATAGGCAAATTGTCGGATTACTGGGCCTAAGGGGTATATTTGGAAATTCATGTATTTGACACACCTAGGGTTTTCTTCTTAAAGAGAACATTGTGGCTTCTCTCTTTCTTCCCGACGTTAAGTGGAAAAAAGTTCCAGACGCAAAATCAGATCCGAGAATGGTATTTTCTCGTCGCCTCTCAATTGTTAATTCGTTCTTCCTCTTAAATTATCATCATTGGTTTACGTCATCAACGTCTTATAGTTCTGTGTTTTCTTTTTCGGAATTTGATTGTTTGTTCTCGCGATTAGGATGAAGTTATTCTCTTATTTGTGGGTTTTCTGTCTGGTTTGTAATAGTCTAGTGGATTAAGAGTTGTCCTCTTCATTAATCGAGTTGTTTAAGTTTCTTTTTCAATGTATATCAACACATCATTCATAAACGTTTTTGCTTAGTTTACTTGTTCGACCCATTTTGTGTTTATGTAAAGTTGTATTAAATAAAAATGACATTTTGATATTGATATGTGCAGCCTAAGCAAATCCACGAAATCAAGGACTTTCTTCTGACGGCAAGAAGGAAGGATGCTAGGTCTGTGAAGATCAAGAGAATCAATGACACTGTTAAGTTCAAGGTCAGGTGCTCAAAGTACCTCTACACACTATGCGTCTTCGACCAAGAGAAGGCTGATAAGCTTAAGCAGTCTCTTCCTCCAGGTTAATACATACTTTTACACACTTGCTTTCAATCATTTTAAACCTCTTTTATCTACATTTTGGCATATGCGTCTTACCATGATTTAATTTGTTTCCATCACTTGAAACATCATAACATGTAGCTGTTTTAGATTTTGATATCTTGATACCTATAGGCGTTGTGTAATTGTATAAAAGTTTGTAAAAATGCACTTGTATATATCATTATAGTCTTTAGATTTTGGCATATATCTGTGTCAAACGGAAGCATGTGTCATATATATGGCTTAAATATGTGTTGGAATTCTGAAATTCTTTTTGACATTGTTTATATTTTCAGGTTTAAGTGTACAAGACCTTTGAAGATCTTTTGAAACTGGGGAATGTCAATGCTACCAGATTTGAAGTTTGATATTATGTTCTCTTAGGAGATTTTGTTTCTGCTGTCTTTTGATTTGGACTTCCATTCGGTTCTTTGTTTAGCTTGAAGACTTTAATGAGTTGAAACTGTATTTTGCTATTTTTATTTGCTATGGACTGTGGTTATATATGACATCCAAATATGGCCCCGAATATATGATTTATAGATGCTTTCTAGGAAAAGCAAAATCACGCATGTTTGGTTTTCTTTGTTTAAAACGACGACTAGTTTCCGCAATTATTAATCGTGTTCTATACGAATGGTAAAATGAATTAAGATAAATCATATCTAATGAATAATCTCTTTACTTTTATTCGTTAAAGAAGATTGTTTTGGTAAAAAACAATGGAAACAATGTCTCATAAATTTTTTATAACGTTCATGTTTAGATGATAAATGAAAACGACGAATTAAAACTCCATTTTCGAGAAGTTTCTTAACAATGAGACGTCGTCGTTTAGTATATTATAGGTGAGAGATAAAAACAAATGTCTTGTTTCTGTATGTTGTAAAGTATTTGGTTTGGTTTCCTTGTTCTGTATCTTCATCCTACTTTATAGGGTTTCTCTCTATGAAGTTTTTAAGAGATTGTTTCGGAAAGATTCGAGCGTTGTAGTTCGTCTGAATTCACAAGGTAATTCTTGTTTCGAACACCGAGGGTTTCCATTTCTGGCGATGGCTCCAGTTATGAAGCCTTCAAGAGGCCGTGAACCAGACGGATCTGGATTTCAATCAAACAATCTCTGGGTCGGTAGTTTGACTACTGATACTACTGAATCCGATCTGGCTGATTTGTTTGGAAGGTTTGGTGAAATCGACAGACTCACTGCGTATTCTTCCCGTAGCTTCGCGTTTATCTACTACAGGCGTGTTGAAGAAGCCGTGGAGGCGAAGGAGGCGCTTCAAGGTGCTAACTTGAACGGAAGTCAGATTAAGATCGAATTCGCGCGACCGGTTTGTTCTCATCTCTGCATTACGTTAGATTTTGATTGTCAGTTGTTCCTTAAGTCTATAGTCTGTTATATAGCGAAATTTCTAAGATTTGATTGTTTAGCTCGAAAAATTGTTTCATGGGGATCAAAATGGGATGTCGAATTTCTAATCCGGAGTAAGAAAAAAACCTCAGTATTCGAATAACCTTTATCATTTCTTATTTCTAAGATTTTGATTGTTTAGCTCGAGAATTGTTGCATCTAAGAAAAATAGTCAAATTACCTTTATCATTTCTGATTCTTAACGTCACCGGCTAATCAAACTCGCCCCAGGCGATCACTTGAGCTTCCTGAAAAACCCGATGTTGGATCGATCCACGAGAGTAGTGAAAATGTATCCAAATTGTGCTTTTTTACTCGGTTGAGTCCGTGCGCAATCTGTTCATGTTTTCGATCAGATCAGGAAAGCATTTTAGGCTGCCCTGATCTCTGAACTTCAGATGCATCGAGTATCTGAAGCAGTTCCATACACACGGGGCATTCAAAACAATGCTTGTGTTGCCAATTCGTTACCTAACATATCGATTTCAAAACATAATCAGTAACTTAAGCTTCAGTACTTGAGATCTTGGAGGGATACCAGGATTTCCAAATAGTGCAAAACGTTTCTCGTGCTATCAAAATGTAACAGTTACGTTAAAACAGGGTGGGAATTTTTGTTGTTATAGATCATGAAAGACTTACCAGCATCTTTGCTTTTTGCTCTACTGAGTATTGAGGTTTTGGTTTATTTAGTAGTGAGCCAAACGTGAGATGATCCACACAATGGATTTTTTGAAAACAATGTTATGCTCTTGTTGATTTTGAAGAGGACATGGCTCTCCTCTATTTGTGGAAATGGTTCTCTTGAAGTTGTGTTGTGTGTTTAGGGTAGTAATCGATATGAACTCACTACAATGGTGTCTGAATTATTATTAACTGAAGCGTGATTTGTTGTGTAGTGTTTTATATTATATGTTAAAAAGTTCTTTGTGACAACTAGGAACCAATCTGGATGTTAAGGTGTATCGTATTTGCTTATGAAATTATTTGTTTGCAGGCAAATCCTTGTAAGAGTCTTTGGGTGGGTGGAATTAGCCCGAGTGTCTCAAAGGATCAACTCGAGGCAGCGTTCAGCAAATTTGGGAAAATTGAAGATTTCAGGTTTCTTAGGGATCGGAAGACAGCTTTTATTGACTTTTATGACATGGACGATGCTATACAGGCAAAGAGCATGAACGGAAAGCGAATGGGTGGTAGTTTTTTGCGGGTTGATTTTCTTCGCTCACAAGGGCCAAGAAAAGTAAGCATCCTCTTGTTAATTTTTGTTTACATAGGAATAAGCTTTAGTAACTTTTTTGTAAGAATGTTTTACTGAATGCGTTAAGTTCATGATTTGTTATAAGACTTCATGGCTAAAAGCTTTCTTATGCACGTTGAGGAATTATTTACCTGAATCATCTGATTTTTAATGTCACGGGGTTTCATTCTTGTTTCTACGGCATTTACTTGCATATCAATGTTGTAGAATCTGCTTAGATCACTTCAAAATCAAGTAACATTCTTCTCTCTGTAGGAATCATGGCCTGGCTCCAACGATGGCAAGGATGGCAGTTTGAGTGCTAAACAGCAGGTTAGCCTTAATGCTAATTAGTCTGTTTTTCTTCATTTGCTGGTGATATGTATAATCTTACATCTTGTTTGATGTTTTTGAGTTCAGAAAGCTTTGTGCTTGCCAAGTTCGTAACTTTAAAATGTTATATGCTTAACAGTATCCTCACTCATTTGGAGCTAGTAAAGGAGATGGCCAACCAAGTAATGTTCTGTGGATTGGATACCCTCCTTCTGTTCAGATAGACGAAGAAATGCTGCACAATTGCATGATACTGTTTGGTGAGATTGAGAGATGTATTAGTTATCCATCAAGACATTTTTCACTTGTGGAATTTAGAAGCATTGAGGAAGCTCGCTGTGCTAAGGAAGGACTACAGGGAAGGCTATTCAATGATCCAAGAATCACAATTATGTACCAAAATGATAACATCCCCCCTGGTCGAGGAGATGATACCGGTTTTTATTCTGGTGTCAGGCGATCAAGGCCTGAGATGTTCATCAATGATCCAGAATATAGTGATGTGCTTGGTAAGGAAGGAAGCTGGAGGAGGCCATCTCCAGCTGGAGCTGGAATACTCCCATCTCCTGCACCAAGTGCAAGGCTACCCGTTAGGTCTAACCGTGGTTCTTGGGAAGGATATGATACTGCTCAGTTGGGTAGAGAACCTAAAAGAACACGTAGAGATGGATCAGTAGATGCTTTGCCGTCAATGGGTGTAGGTGATCGTTTCACTGGGTTGGATACATCATATAGGTGTGGCTCAATTGCAGCTAGACCAGGCCGTGGTTTCCCTGATACTGATTTCATGTGGAGAGGAGTCATTGCCAAGGGTGGAACTCCTGTTTGTCATGCTCGTTGTGTACCTATTGGAAGGGGGATTGAAACTGAACTGTGAGTAACATTTTCACACGCTTTAGCCTGTTCTGCTTATTCATTTATATAGAGAAATTTTAGTTCAATGATTAGAAGTTATCTCTGTGTTCATTCTTTTAGATGTGAATAGGGTATACGTGTTGTCTTCTACTTTCTGATCTCAAAATGGATTGTATAGTGTTGATTCGATTCATTGGTAACACTGACCTCGATTACTGTTTCTCGGTTTTTTGAAATGGTTAATAGCCCTGAGATTGTCAATTGTTCAGCACGAACGGGTTTGGATATGCTTGCCAAACATTATACCGAGGCAACTGGATTCGAAATCGTTTTCTTCTTACCAGACAGCGAAAATGATTTTGCGCCTTATACTGAATTTCTCCGCTACCTTGGTTCAAAGAATCGAGCAGGTGTTGCCAAACTAGATGATGGAACCACTTTATTTTTGGTTCCTCCATCAGATTTCTTAACTGATGTGCTCAAAGTATCCGGTCCAGAACGGCTGTATGGTGTTGTTCTCAAATTGCCTCCACCACCAGTTCTTGCAGCATCATCGTATAGACAAGAATCTCAGCCCATTCCTCAATCCTATATGGATCAAACCCCGTATTCTCCTGCTAATTCCAATCACGGTTTGTACGCTGCTCGTGAAAATCGAGCCTTGTTTGATTACAACAGGGGTATGCAGGAGGAATTGAAGCCTCCTCCAAAATCATTGTTTGCTCCTAGCGAGCCTGTTGCTGTGCCTAACAGTGCAATGCCTCAAAACAGGCTTAGTTTAACGCCCGAGCTATTAGCTAATCTTGCTTCCTTGCTCCCAACAACTTCTCAACCTGCTGCCTCTGGAAGTCACCAATCCGCTGGGCTGTCCAATGTAGAAGCTCCATCACAAGCTTGGAATCGAGATCAATCTATGGTTGTTGACCCACTAAATCTACCATTTCAACAATTAGGGAATCAACACAATCCGGTGGGGCAACTACCTCCTTCTCCGATGTATTATCCTCCAGTGTCAAGCACACCGAGTTACTCTAGTGGGATAGGACATGGTGGTACGCAATACCAAGCACCATATGTTAGTATGCCTCAGCAGGCGCCACTACCTACTCCTCCATTGAATAATTATGCAATGTACTCTCAAGATTCACATGAAGCTGTTTCTCAACCCATGAGACAACAATATCAGCCTGAAGCTCCCATTCTTAATCAAAACTACATACCGGTACCTGGAGCTGAGAACCCTGGTTTCCATGGTTATCAGCAAGGTAATTACCTCGGTGTGACAAATAGTCAAGTGCATAGCGCAAATCCCTCCCAGTCTCAAGCTGCAATGCCACCACTAGCGAACAAGACAAACTTGGCTCCATCTAACCAAGTACAACAGCAGCTCCAGCCTTTGCTAACTGGAGCTGGTCAAGGTACATCAGATGGCGAGGACGATAAGAACCAGCGATATCAGTCTACTCTGCAATTTGCGGCTAACCTTCTTCAACAGATTCAGCAGCAGCAGCAGAAACTACCATCAAATGCTTCGACTTGACAAGGGCCTTGAGACTAGCTCCACATGCCCTTGTAATCTATTGGTAATATTCACTATCCTTGCTCTTTGGCATCTGATAAACTGCTATCTGTTTTCTTTTAATCTTCTTGCATATGTGAACACCCATGCTGAGTTTAACTGCTACATTGCTTCTTGAACAAAACTGTTCAATTGAACGGCACATCTTCTTTGTGTGTGTTGTATAGACAAGCTTGTTTGCTTCTAGCTATGAATCTTCACTAAATCTTGTTCTCGTTTTAATAATCGATAGGTGGGTTTTGTTTTGGACAAGCTGGTCGTTACTGTTTATGTTACACATTGGATGTTGGAGTAAGAGTGTTGAGGGATGATGTCGCACGCAGTGAGCTTCTTTGGTCCGAACCAGACGACGACACAAAGGGCTTTCATTTTGATCAACCAAATGATTTTTTGGAAAACAAAGTTTGTTTTTCTTAATCGTTTGCGTTTTACCTGTCTCATGTACTGGTGGTCTGTACAAACTATGTGATCTAGATTTATTTATTAGAAATGATTTTTCTTTTTCAATGATGAACTAAAATAATAAGACGAGCCTGAAGAGAAATTCATGAGAAATCTATGCATCAGTTTACGTAACACATCAACAAAAGAGAAACAAAAGTCGAATCATAGTTAGTTACATCATTTCTTTAACCTCTTAAATGTTAATCAAGAGGATAACTTCCAGCAGCTAAGAAAGTACACATCAAAGTTCTTCATTGATTCATTGTTAAAGGGTAAGGCAAAGTGGCAATATGGTTATGAGCCACCGTTCCAATCCAAAGCTTCCCTTGAACCTCCCTCACTTCACTCACAAGCTTCATTACCTTTCCTTGTCTATCGTCAAGAACCTCCAAGACCTTTCCGTCCTGGTCGAATCTCGATATCACAGTGTACATTCTCATCCCCATTGCTTTCGCCAGCAGCTTCATTGGGATTGGCAACCGAAAATAGATGCTCTTTATCCAAGGGTTGTTTGTGAGAACCTCTTGTGCAGGTGTTCTGCAACAGTCTATTGCAACCCAAAACTGACCCTTGTCGTTTATTCTTACATTGTCTGGGAATCCCGGTAGATCTGCCACCACCTCAAATTCACCACTCTTTGAACCCTCCAGCCAGTATTTCACTAACCTGTCAAATACATATTGATAAACAGGATTGAAAGATGCAGCAAGATAAACAAAAAATTGAGGGAGCATTGAGTCTATATCCATGATTTTTGAATTAGCCTTGCTTGAATGAAGGGTTGTTTACATGTTATACCTGCAATTGGTTGTTTCGGTGAAGAGAAGGAAAGATTGGTCTTTAGAGAGCTGAATGCCATTGGGAAAAGCCAAACCATCCAGCACAATATGTGTTGTTTTTGTAGGTGGGTCATATCTTAGAAGCCTTCCTGTTGATTCTCCTTCCAGTAATATGAAGAAATGATTGCTACAAAAAAACCACGTCCAATCCTTTTTTATCATACAATTAACAGTAGAAAAATCAATCAAAGCAGAGTTTTTGTTTTGTTATGCGAAAACTTACGCTCTATCATATCTTTTGCTTGTGTCGGTGAAGAAGATGGAGCCATTTCTATGGATGTCAAGATCGTTGGCAAAGAGTATAGGCTTTCCTTCCACATGAGTAGCTAAAGGCGTAGCAACCCCTCCTTCAGGACCAACCACTAGTAGACCATAGTAAGCATCTGCAATGTACAATTTTCCAGTATCTTTATCAAATCTCAGACCAAGAGGTCGCCCACACAGTTTCTCGTGCTTCCACTGCTTGTTTGTTGTTGAATCCACACCTCTTGCGCAAGCCTTCTCTGACCTAATTCTCATGAACTCACAACATCAATAAGAGAAACTGACACAATCATAAAAGTGACGAATCTATAATAATCCTTACCATTTTGATGTTACAACGGAAAATGTCTCCCATCCGATTGCTTCACCCATCCATCTAACCACCCTCCCATCAGCCAACCCTGCATATGGACCACGACCTAAACTATCAAACTCTAATGATTCTGGACCAAAGACTTGGTCCACAAACTCCAGTTTCCCATGATGACCCAGTCGACTAAGGTTGTCGCTTGGCCAGTTTTCCATGACTTGCTTGTATGGAGCAACTTCATGCCTCACGGGTTTGAACTCACGACCCGCGATGGGACTTATGTGAAAGGGGTCGATTGCTATGAAAATTACAGACAAAGCAATGATACAGAGAAGCGGGTGATGAGTCAGCAAGGAGTCATATGTACCATGTTGTCCTTTCTTCTCCATTTGAAGTGCTCAGAGAAGGATCAGAAAGCAAAGATCAATTCACCTGATCAATGCACAGACTATATAAGAAATATAGAGCATTTTTGGTTGTGGAGAAGTTGGGGGGTAATGCACATCTTGTGAACAAAAATTGGGTTGAAAGTAGGTTAATGGTAATGAACAACAATTCAAAAGTGGATCCAAGTCAGACTACTCTGATAACAAATACAATTACCATGACTCTGTTTGACATGTAAATCATCCAACCTACACTAATCCGACATTGTTCTATTCTAATTCTACCTTTTTCTTACCTTATCTTTGAAATATACAACAAGGAAAGGACACAAGATGGAAATAAGTTTCAAGAGAAGACACTGCAAAGATAGCTGCAGAAAACATCATCTTATTACCTTGTGAAATTTGCAAGAGTGCTATAATGATAAAAGGGATACAATATATCAAAAAACGAGTAATACAAGAATGTTTGGTAGCATGCTTTCATAATGAAATAAATGTGAAAGGTGACAAATGAGGAAACATGTCCAGTTGGTTGAATCTTTAGGTAAGAAATGGGGACCCTTTCCCGTCTATACATCAAAACATATGACAAAATAATCGACTGTCCTATTCACTGATTAGACGGAATCCTTCCCCAATCACCACATTATGCAGGACGCAATCCCACAAACAGTTAAAGCAAGCATTAAGGATCTGTTAAATTGGATTGGAACAGTAGAAGCTTGGTTACCAGCTATCAGTCTTTATCAACTACTTCGATGACAAGAACTTTGTTCCCAAATACAACACTGAACATGGACTGAACTCAGACAACTTCCATTCCACTTATAGGAAATGCACTCGCTTGCAAGGTTCGGCTGTTTCCAATAAACCGCACTGAGGGTAAAGAAGCATCAGTAAGCGACTCGATCTCCAGAAAACTGAAATCATAAGCACCCGACTTCTTCAAACTGAAAACAAACACCACTATGACCCAACCAAGCGTAGTAAGAGCCCAGTAGTTGTTCATCCCACCAATCATACCCCACGAAATGGCGTAGCCAACCAGAATTCCCGACAAGTGTCCCAGAAAACTAGCTTGTGGGACAATGATCGAAGTGAAAATGAGAGACTCGAAGGGCGCAAAGCTAATGGGAAGAGACAAAACCCCAAAAAGATCAAGCTTTGAAGAAGGTTGCTTGACAGAGAGAATCGTCATCCAACCAAACACAACGCAAGAGTACCCAACAGCTGTAACTCTCCGGAAATAATCTATCTTGAATCTCGCAATCAGCAAATGGTAGATCCCAATTACCAAAACACCAGAGAACACGACAAGAACAAGAGTGTAGTGAAGGTAATAGGCCGTTCCAAGACCTAAATGCCCTAGCTGTTCTACAACACCGAGACTCCATAGAGCACTCATGTTAAACACGAGATGCAAGACGCTTATATGCGAAAAGGCGGAGGTAATCATCCTCCAGTAATGCCCTTCAATCGCAGTCTCGTAACTCAACCCAACTTGCGAGTACCCAATACTATTCTTCTGAATCAAAAACCAAATTAAACTGCATATCGTTACGACGCAACTCGTTGCGGGTTTCTCGATGATATCATAGAACAAAGGCCTTCCCATTCTATAATATTTGAAATCGAAATCACAAGTAACACACACAATAGCTGTAAGAAGCTAAACCCGATGGTCAATTCACTCCTCCAAATCCACAAACAAGGAGCATGAAGTGATGCAAGAGATGAACAGAACAAACAAAAAATCCGTTTGAAAAGAATCAGATCGATACACAGATCTGCTAAATAGATGTTTCCTCGAAGGATTAAAAACTCAAAGCAGGTGTCCTTTCAGCTAAAAAAACTTGTAGTATTCTCCAGAAGGATAGCGAGAGATCCTTGGAAGTTTATTCGATCCTTCGAGTTCGCGCTAAGTTATTCCCGATTGATTTTTCTCAGCAGAAATTTTTCCTCTCTCAACCAAATCGAATCAAGAACCCAACTTCTTTTTTTTCCTTTGTCTTTGACGCCTTTGGGCCTCGGCCTCTCACCGACAGTTCTTGAGCCTCTTTTCTTAAGCCTCGATTAAGTCGATAGAGACAATCAAGTAGTTTCCGACCCGAATGTTATTCGGTACGTTAATTGAACTTGTTTTCTGATTTGTCGGAATAATATTCGTATATCAAAACCTAAGTAAGTTTATGTGTGTCTGTGTATGTTTATGCTTTCTACGTTTAACAATGTGTACATTCACGAAGGTAGAAAAGAAAACTATACATACATTTGATAATTTTGTTACACTCTTTACCTAGCAAATCTGCATTCCAATGTCTTTAATAAATCTCTAAACGCAACAAAAATTTTGTGGAGACATTTGTAAAATTGTAGATCAGTCGAATACTCTAATGAAATATGAAACTAGTATATTTATTATATAAATATTATTTTGTAAAATATTATTTAAAAGTAATTATCCATAACTAAGCATAGATGAAACGATATATAAAATATAAAATTAGTTTAGAAAAAAAAATGCATGAAGCTCCTCGTTGAAGGAACCATTTATTATCTATGAGCCATAGATTTAGAAAAGGAATAACTTTTGCTTTGGAGGTGGCTTGACTGTGACATGATTCCTGGCCTCGATTTCGGTCACCATCATCGTTACTATCATCATAACGATGATGAAGGAGGCAATAAGGGTTTTCTTCTCGATTCCCATTTGTTTATTAAGCTCTTATATGGTTCTTGTTTTTTGTTTTTTTTCTGTAATTTTTTTATTGAATCATCTACGTTTTTATATGTAAAATCAAACTTCTATTAATAGTTAATTATTATATGTTTGGAGTGTTTTAATTGTCTTTTCTTAGATATTAATTGGTCAAACGATTACTAATTTCTTGTAAATTTTTTTAGAGAAACCTAAAATAGTATTGGATAATGTCTTCCAAACTTGCACCTCACGTCTGTCATCTAAATTTCGTCAAAAACTTCTCACATGTTTTTGTATATTGATCATTAATATATTAAATTATAAAAAAAATCTCTTACAATGCTTCGATTCAATAATTTAATATTGAGTAATACTCTAAAATAACACCTTTTAAAGTTTTTCTTCCAAATCTAGCATCATAAAATTAAATTCCCAAAAATAATACAAATAGTTATGTGAAAATACTTATTTATTCTAAATAAATTATACATAAACTTAAAGTATTGTATTTGACTTCATTATTTCCAATTTAATATTTAATTTTTTTCTATTAAAATATAATTTTAATGTATTTTAATCTTAAATTTGTGCTATTATTGGAAATTTAAACTAATGATGCTATTTTTGGAACAAAAACTTAGAAATGTGCTATTTTAGATATTTGCCCTTTAATATTTTCATACGAAATTAAAATTAATGTAACCACTACTACATTTATATTTTCCATATTGGATTATATATTAAAAAGAGAAAAACATCATTACCTTTATTTTTCTATCTCTTTTTAGTTACAAATTAATGCACCTCTTCAATCAAAAAATTTGGATTTAAATTGATTCAATTTAAAAAAAAATCATTTAAAATCTGTATTGGAGAGTTAAATATTTAGTAAAAAATGGGTTTGTGACTTTTTTTTCTTCTAAAATAAGGGTGACAGTGAGAAAACAAACTATAATTTCAATCCAAAAACAAAAACTAATTAAATGTGAGTAGGTCCATATTTGATTTGATATATAATAAAATATTTAATGATGATGCTACAAAGATGTGAATATTACCAACAATATACCCAACAACCTTTGAAGCATGTTAGATCCCAATTAGGTTCAACACGACGATCTTCTTCTTATTATTATGGGAATACTCTCTTAAAAAGAAAAGGTTCATCTTTTCTGACAAAGAAGAACCATAACAATGGTTGCCAAAACACAACCATATTCCTTGATAGTCAACATGACATTGTTCTTACTACTTATGTCAATTACTGTCCCT
The DNA here is from genome assembly GCA_018901935.1 of Pugionium cornutum. Taxonomy (NCBI): domain Eukaryota; kingdom Viridiplantae; phylum Streptophyta; class Magnoliopsida; order Brassicales; family Brassicaceae; genus Pugionium; species Pugionium cornutum. The sequence goes on from CM032157.1 coordinate 1,292,649, forward strand.
TCATCAGTTCTCTCAGCCACTCTTAGATCCGATATTCAAGCTCTAGAGTCTATAATACGCAGCATTGACCCAAGTTCCATCTCTCCTTCCTCTTACCTCAGCACATGGGACTTCTCTGAAGATCCATGCGAAGGTGCAGGGACGTTCTTGGGAGTTATGTGTTCTTTCCCTCTTGAGAACACTACCAGTCGAATCACAGAGATCGACCTTGATGACGACGGTTATGACGGTTTCCTCTCTGATGCAACAGGGAACCTAACTGAGCTCACTGTACTTAGCCTCAACAATAACAGATTCCGAGGTCCAATACCAGAAGCTGTGTTCCAACTCAGGAAACTCACCAAACTCTCTCTCTCGGGAAATTTCTTCACTGGAGACATATCCGTGGGAATCACTCGGCTTAAGGAGCTCAAAACCATAGACCTATCGAAGAACAGTATCGCTGGTGAAATCCCTCCAAGGATCTCAGCCATGAGAAGTTTGACTCACCTGATCCTATCAAACAACCATCTTGACGGAAGAATACCTGCCCTCAACGGCTTGTGGAAGCTCCAAGTATTAGAACTCGGTAACAACCATTTTTTCGGAATGCTTCCTAAGCTCCCCCTAAGTCTAAAAACTCTATCCATCTGTTACAATAGCCTTGCAGGACGTATATCCCCTTTGCATAGGCTTAAACAGCTTGTGTCATTAGATGTGAGCCAGAACAGGTTTTCAGGCACCATCGGCCATGAAATCCTAACATTTCCCGAGATTTCACGCATCAATGTGTCTTTTAACCAGTTCATATCCATAGAGGTTATTAAGGTTACAGGCATGGAATCCCGCCTGCGCGTACTTGATGCTGAAGGAAACCATTTACAGGGTCATCTCCCCCTGAACCTGGCAACTTATGGAAATCTGAAGGATATCAATCTACGGAGCAACATGTTCTCTGGAGATATTCCAAAGATTTATGGGAAAAGACTTGGGAATTCATGGAGAAGCTTATACTTGGAGAACAACTACCTGACAGGATCACTTCCTGAGGAGTTTCAAGGGATCTCCAAACAGATCAGAGGAAGCCTTTCCAATAACTGTCTGCAATGTCCAAAGAATGTTCCAATCTGCCATGGAGTACAAAAGCCAAAATCACAATGCACCAATGCAATGCAGGAGCGCTTGGAGTAGAGATCATACTCATGGGAAACCATTTCTATTAGAAAGCATATACCAGACAAAGGCTCATGTCCTTGTTTCGTTCTAACCATGGTAGAAATGTAGTCTATATAAAAATGACATTCCAATAGAAGTTATAAACAGAAATGTGTACTTGACATAGCACTTTTCATTCACCATATTTATGTTTGACAGATGTCTAAAAAAAGCTCAACTACCATAATTCTGCTACATAACATCAGAGGTGTTTTTTACAACATCGTAAACATAATGCATTTCAAAAGAGCCAATTCACACTAATGTTACCAAGCCAGATCAGAAGAGGAAACTGCGCTAAAGCTACAAATATCAAGAAGTAGTGATGCCTGCTTGAGTCATAGCTCCTAGCTTCCGCAAAGAGAACTCGCTTCATTGTCTTCACTAAGAAAACACCGGTGCACAAGCAGGTCCACGGAATCAAAACATAGTAAGAGTATCCCCAAATTATCTTGCCAAGAACAGCTAGACAAAGACCCGTGAAAGTGTAGCCTGCATATGCCACAATATCCAAGAGGGGTGCTTCACCGCTACCCAATGAAAACAATGTTAACTTTAGCAGCATGACTTGCAAAAACCAGCCAACCATTCCTTTTACAAAAAGCCAATTCAGAGCTTCCGGAGTAAACCTAGAAAATTCAAATTCAGCACAAGGATATAAAACAAAGAGAACTCTAAAATTACATGAATGTATACAAAATAAATAAAGAACTTACTTTCCATAGAGTCCTAGTGAAAAACCAGCAAGAACAACATAGGTGCCAAAGGCCATAAGCGGAATGTATAAGTCTGGTGCGTTTATATCATATATCGGGGGTTTGTATGAAAGTCTACCCCCCACTGGTTCTGAGATTCTAGTCCAGTGTCCCTGAGGTTGCAACAAAATTCATACAAGCTACAGCGTGGTATGAGAAGAAATACCACAAACACATAAAGAGCATACCAAAACAAAAGGAGCCGTACCCTGTGAAGGAAAGGAAGTAGAACAATCTTCAACTTGTTCCTCACATATTGGTCATTCACTTGAAAGTAGTATTGGGGATCGGAGAAGTAACGAGTTATCTGTTGAAATCAACCAGTTAAACGAAATGAAACGTCAAAAAACACATGGGAAAAGCTGGAGAAGCAGGAGTTACTTACGTTGCTCTGCACATACTCTGAGCTTGATCCGAAAATTTTCTCCCCATAAGCTCCCAAGCCACTCCGGATAAGTCCAGAGCCAGGTCCATAGAATGCATTCCCAAATGGGTTAGGCTGAGGATTTGCCTGAGGCATTTGCATCCCAGGCTGGGGTCCCATGTTATTATACATCTGTGGCATTCAAACAAAACCAGAGCTCAAAGTTGGTAATTGACTAATTATTAAAGTTCATACGCACAAAGCAAAAACGTCCTTTGCATATGGTTTTTACACACAAGCTTTTCATACCTTAACAATGCGACCATCAAATGATCAAGAATCGCATGCCTATATAACCATGACTTCATTTTCTTTACATCTATTTTTCAACCATACCAATTTGTAAACTTTTTTCGATGTTATTTTCTATAATTTCCTTCAAAAGCTCCGAGCCTCGAATCAGAAATCACTAAGCAAACCAGAAAATGGATACGACATTGCCAGTCTAAGAATTTCCAATATCATACGCGACTACTTGCCATGGACCCCAGATTAACCCCATAATTAAACCGAAAGAAAAAGCGAAGAAAAACACACAAGACAAATAGTAAATTGCAACAAGGAACAGCAATCAGCAACTGGTGATAACGAACGATAAACGGAAACCTGAAAGAAGCTGTGAAGAAGATAATAGATCTAGAGCTTGTTTTCACGGTTGCTTTGATTAGTGCGCCGGTGAAACGCCAAGTGAAGGAATTTTCATTAGATCCAATGTGGGAATTGGAAAAATAAACCGAAGGAAGGTCGTGTGAAGCCTCTTGTTCCCACGTGTGAGCATAGGTTTGCCCTTCATCACTAAACCAATGGAATTTTGACACGTAGATCTCATAGTAGGTTTTCATTTTGGATTCGATATAATAAGCAAGTTACAAATTGCCCAAGAAAAAGAAAAAGTAAGTTATTTGGATTCGAGTTTGGAAGTTTATACATTAGTTTAGGGTTATTTATACGAAAACTTGAAAGTTCAGGGGTTTGTATTGAAATCTCTCCGAAGCCGTGAGAAGGAGGAAAGTGATTCTCGATAGAGAAGAAGAGGAAGTTTTAGTCTCTTGTTTTTTGGCGAGATGGATTTTCCAACCTCTGATGAAATACTTCAGTTTATGAGCTCTTGTCTCTCTCAAATCAAATGGCGACTCAAGTCCACTTCCAAACGCCGCCTCGAAATAGGTTCTCTTCTTCTGAGGATTCCATTTTTTGTTTCTTTTATTCTGTTACTGTTCGCGAGTCGTGATTCATTTTGATAATTTGGGTTTACCTTCTCTGATTTTTCTGCACTTTTTTTCTATCTTCTAGGGCGACGAGAAAAAAAAATTAATTCTTTAGACCTCAGTTTGTATGCGATTGAATCTTGATGATGTTTTGTTTGAGATCCTTTAAAATAAAGCCACTTTGTGCATATGGCTTGCTGGGTTTGTCATTTCCAATCCATAGAGATAAATCACCAGAAAATCTGCACTTTTGGTATCATAGATAGTTCAAATATCAACACTAGACTCGGGTATGATCTCAATTTTCCATTTGCTTGAATCTTATGAAGCGATTCTAAAACGGGTTTCTTGGACCAGATGTGCTGGCATTGTGCACGGGAATGAGACCAGTTGTGATGATTGACTATGGTGGAAAAATGCCTGAGCTACAAGATCGCTTGCTTTCGCTTGTTGAGCTTATCCAAGAGGTTAGGCACTACTTCTTCTTCAAACACAGTATTTGAGTGATATGTTAGCTAATTCATCTCTGCTTTTGTCTTGCCACTTTTCTAGGGTTTACCAGTTTTTAAAGATCTGAAAGTTATGGTTATAGAGGATATGATATACCTGATAAATGTAAGAAGACTATCCAAGTTTGTAAGCTCCAGCTTGAATTCAAATCCAAAATTATTCTTCGTTGACTTGGAACATGATCCTCCAAAGGTTTGTTCCTTTCAAAAAGATTCTGTGTTTGTTAAGTAGTTTCTCTTTTCATGTTTCATCACCAATTGGACATATCTTGTCTTTTTCTTTGTATAAAGATGGTAGAACAAAGCAAGGAAAGCAATCTGGGGATGCAGCTTAGATCAATTCAGAAGCTATTCTCTTCGACATTTCCTTTAGACGACAGCAATAATGATACCACCACAGCAGTTGATGAGGCCAGCTCTTCTCAGTCTTCTTTGTGCATTGATCTTAGTTGTTGTTTGCAAGACACTAAAGTTACAATCCCAACCTTGAACGGGTAATTTTCCGATCCAACCCTTCATTCGTCCACCCGTATATTATCTTAGTTTATGGAGCCGTGAAGCTTGGCTGTTCAATCTGTATTTGCAGATGGCTCCTGGACTATCCGGTTGTGTATTTATTCGGCACAGATCACATAGAAGATGCAATTTACAATCTCTCCACCAAGTCTCTCCGCATATTCAAAGTTCTAGTACAAAGGTTTGCTATTGTATATTGGGAACTCGATTTTCTGACCATATTTGTGATGTCTAACTTGAAGATTTTCCAGGACCGGTACCATAGGGGACTCCCATTTAGAAGAGCTAACAAGGTAAGAGCTTTAAAACCAAGATGGTGACTCTACTGACCAAAGTCAGAATGCATCCGTGATAAACCTACATGTGTTTTGGGATTTGACTTGCAGTTTTTCGGTGCCATATGATCTGAGTATGGGAGGTAGCAAGGAAGTGTGGGCCGAAACTTTTCTAGAGAGGATGAGTTCGAGGTGGGAAGAATGCAAACACATTTGGAGATCATTGGAATTGCAAGTTTCTGAATGTTATCCTCAAGCAATTGTTCTTTAAGGTTTTCCAAAAATAAAACAGTTGTGGTAATGAGTTATTCATTAAAATGACCCAGAGTACAAAACCCTTGAAAGTTTAATAAAATGAGATTCATAACAGAATTGAACGGTTCTCTGGTGGTTCTATTCTACACTGAGCCAAAATGTAGAAGGACAACAACAAAAGCCAAAGCCAAAGCCAAATAACTAAAACGTGAAATCGTAAAAAACAGAGATTTTATAGAATCAGTTCCGATTCAAGAGACTCTGAACTTCAGACTCCGTAGGAAGAGCAGGAATTGCTCCTTTCTTCGTTGTTGTAATGGCTCCACAAGCATTTGCAAACCTAAGCACTTCTCTAAGACGAGCTTCGTCCTGCATTTAAAATACAAAAGAACATTTTCCATAATTGAAGCAAAGATTCCGAAAATGCAGAATAATTTGATGTGTATCTCGTATTTTTTACCTCGAGCATTGCACGATCATCAACAATCTTGGAAAGCAAGGCACCAATATAAGAATCACCAGCACCAGTTGTATCCACTGTGTTCACATGGAAAGGATCAACAGATCCACGGAAACTCTGTAATCATCCACGAACAAAAAGCAACATTAGAAACATTTACGTCAAATCTGCGAGAAAGAAAACTGTTCAAACCATTTACCTTGGTGTAATATCTGCAACCCTTTTCACCCAAAGTGACCAAGAGAAGTTTCAAATTGGGGTGCCACAGAGACAAGGCAGTCTCATCATCAACCTTATCAGATCCAGTCAAAAACAAAAGCTCTTCATCACTGACTTTGATCACTTCAGCTTTGTCCCAGATGCTAAGAATCTGTTTCTGAGCCTCCTCTTTCGAGGGCCAAAGAGGCAGCCTCAAGTTCGGGTCATAAGAGAGCAACGCACCGGCTTCTTTAGCCACCTCCATGGCTTTCAGATGAGCCGATCTACATGGCTCCACGATCAAGCTTATTGAGCCATAGTGGAACACCTTAGCCTGTAAAGAAAAAAATCCAAAACAGAGCACTTCGTTAAACCTACGTTTGCAGTTACGTTAGTGATACGGTCAACCATTGTCAATTAATTAAACGTGGGACCCATCAAAATTTGCATACGTGTCATACATTAATTGCATAACAAATAATATCATTAATTAAAATAACGTACGGATCTGATGAGATCGAGATTGAGCTCGTCGGGACGGAGGAGCATATCGGCGCTAGGATTCCGGTAGAACATGAATTCACGTTCTCCGTCGGATCTCAGGGTGACAAAAGCGAGTGCCGTCCTAGCTCCTGTGTCGAAGTTGATTCCTTCGGCAGAAACGCCGTTCTGTTTCAAGATTCCAGCGAGCATGTGACCGAATTCGTCATCACCGAGTTTCCCGACGAAAGCAGAGCGACCGCCGAGTCTGGAGATAGCGATCGCGACGTTGGCAGGTGCGCCACCGGGGGCTTTGATGAAACCAGGAGCCTCAGCGAGAGAAACGCCAGAGACGGTAGGAACGAAATCGATGAGCATCTCACCAAAGCTCACGATCAAGCTTTTCTCGCCGTTGGATGTAGCCATCTTGTGGACGGAGTCTGTTTATCGGAATTATAGAAATGAGGGAGAGATTGGATTTGCAGAATTAGGTGAAAGGAAAGGGTTTATATAGAAGTAAAAGATCAGTGGTTTAGTCAAATCCACGAAATTTTTACTTTTAATGGAATTTATAAAATTATCCAGTTAAGATTGATATCATTAATTGTTCGTTAAGTAATATATATTGTAATATCCTATTGGCCCATTACATTTTATAATTTGTTGAGATTAGTGATTGACCGGATTTTTTGCTTGTTTATGGGACCCACGTGACGTGTTTCGCAAGGTTAATTATTATCCCTTTTTGGATAAATCTCGATTATCTTTCTTTTTCGTTTGTACTCATATATGTGAGATATATGTATATTTCGTTCAACTATAATAATCAAGTCTATGTGAAATTTAGAAGTGTAAATTGACTAAAATAGCACCATTTCAAATTTTTATAAAAAAATTTAAATTTTAAATTGGAAAAAATAATCTAAACATTATGTTTTAATTTTATATATATTTTATTTAATGTAAATAATTATTTTTACATAATAATTTATATTATTTTAGGAATTTTAGTTTTATTGTGCTAAATTTGGAAGATAAACTTAAAATGGTATTATTTTAGGGTATTACTCAATTTAGAATTCTAATACAAAATCATGCTTTGATTTCGGTTAAAAATATTAGAATGTGAAGATATTGGTAATCTTCTTCTCTTTATCTTTATATTTAGAGAAATTTTTTATTAATAATTATATATATATATATATATTATTTAAAAATATTAAAAATTGGCAAAATGTTAAATATTCGTATGAAAATGTTGGATGATTGATCAAAAAAAATATATCAAAGCAAAATATAAAAAAATCATTGTGTATTGGTGATTAGTCATAGGAAAAAAATAAAAAAAAACTAATTAGTGAATTCATTTCACAACAAACTTGATTAAAGTATAGATCAACTTTTTTTTAATTTTCAGTAATTATATCTAGATATTCTTGAGATTATATTTCATAAAAAGAAACTATCAAAAGTAATATTTTACATAACATTTCACACGGTTAATGGAAATTATCTCATGTAAATCCATTATATGGAAAATAATAATAAATGTGTGGTTTAAAAAATGGATTAGCTTTGACTCTTTGTGTCTTTGTCAACTGATAAGCCTTGACTTAAATGATCCTTTTATTTATGAGATTTTGATTTTCCTATTTCCCAGGTAATAAATATTTTATTATTATATTTCATATTAATTAGCGAGTCTCCTTCGATCCTTGGACGTTTTCTTCCACGTAGTTAAAGCAATTTCAATTTATTGGTAAAAAAGAACAAAAACGATACAAGTCAAAAAAAGTTTTTGATAAATGCTAAGTAAGAAAAAGAAAATCAGCAGTTTCATATCCAAAATTTATTCGTATATTTGATTTATGTATAATTGTTAGAACAATACAAAACCGTTTCATATCCGAAATTTATTCGTATATTCGATTTGTGTATAATTGTTAGAATAATACAAAATTATATCTAAAATTCAATAAAATTTAAATTATATATCCAAAAAATTATTATTGTGCAAATTTATATATGAGTCGTAACGAAATTAGTTTTCCGTTAACAGATATTGATGTGGGTGCCACGTAATGCCGACGTGACGGGAAAATGGTATATCGCAGATCAATATCAAAATGACGTCGTTTTGACAAGTATTAAAACGAGGAAAATCGGCCGTTTCATATCCATAGTTTACTTCTCCCGCCATGTTGATATTATGTGGCAGCTAAATCATCATCCGTTAACGGAAATCTAATCTTGTTACGGTTTATGTATAAATTTGCACAATAATAATTTTTAGGTATGAAATTTGAATTTTATTTAATTTCAACTATAAATTTGCACTGTTCAAATAATTGGATTTAAATCGAACATACGAATAAATTTTGGATATGAAACGGACGATTTTCCATAAGAACAAGTGATATATGACGGAGGAGAGCGCGCTTAGAGACGATTAAAATTAGAGAATGTGTTAGTATAAGGATAATTCTGTAAATAAAGATAACTAAGGGTCGATTTGTACAATTACCAAAAGTAATGGGACACATCGGTCTAACGGGTGCGTCGGTCGGCGATAACTACGCTGTTAAAATCTAAAGGGGGAGAAGAAAAAACGAGGAATTATCAGACGAGGAGAAGCGCACTATAGAGTCGATTAAACCCAAACGGTGAGTTGACTTCGTTCTGATATTGACCCAATCATCTCTCGCCACATCATCGGTTTCTGCGTCCCTTGTAAGCCCTACCCTGAACCGGCACCTTCTCTATCTCTTCCCCATCGAAAACCTAACTCGATCGTCGGCGACGAGCACCTCCGGAAAAATTTTTACAGTAAGATTGTTTATTCCTTTTCAGCTATTTCCCTTCTAATTGAAATTGGATACTTCGGATTCAAGATTTTTTACTTTTGGATTTAATCGATTTGATAATGAGACGGAGAAGTTGGAAATGTCGAACTTTTGGAAACCCGATCTCATGATTTACATCACTTTCCTCAAGACTCGCTTAGGCCTATCTCAAAGAAGGGTTCCATTTAAGCTTTTTTGGTAATGTTGTGGAGACTGGAGGATTTTGAAAGCACTTGTAGACTTGTAGTTGAGCTTTTTGATGAAATGGAAAGAGTAGGCAAGACAAGACGTATATATATCGATGAAATTTGAGAGTACCAAAAGGCTTTTTGTGTATGTTAATCTTACAGCTCTGGTAATATTTGATGTGTCAAAAAGTGTTTTTTTTTGTCTCACGTGTTGATGCCTTGATGGTACTCTGTGCAATTTCTGTTTATCTTTGTAAACCCCTACCCTTTTAATGGCAGTGGAGTTCAGGACTGATAATGGTGTAGCTGCTGGGATAATGTTGGGGATTCCTGTCGAGCTAGAGGTTACCGAAAACCGTAATGAAATAGGTGAAAGCTCTGGTCAAGCAATGATTGAGCAAGATGATGAGAATCATCATGAAGCGGGGGAAAATTCTGGTCAAGCTATGCTTGAGCAAGATGAGAAGGTAGATCCAGATTCTATTCCTCTGGCAAGTGCAGATATGGCTGAGGTTCAAGCGGATGAGCCTTATGTTGGGCAGGAGTTTGAATCTGAAGCAGCCGCACATGGGTTTTATAACGCGTATGCTACAAAAGTAGGGTTCGTCATCCGTGTTAGCAAACTGTCACGGTCAAGGCATGATGGATCTCCTATAGGCAGGCAACTCGTTTGTAACAAAGAAGGCTACAGATTGCCTAGCAAGCGCGACAAGGTTATCAGGCAAAGAGCGGAAACAAGGGTTGGATGTAGAGCAATGATCTTGATCAGAAAAGAAAATTCTGGTAAATGGGTCATCACAAAGGTTGTCAAGGAGCATAATCATCCTTTAATGCCTGGAAGGGTTCGAAGGGGTTGCATTTATGACCAATATCCGGTCAGTTGTTTCTCTTTTCGTTGATCAACATTCTTTATTTCAAGAATCAAGATAGATGATCAGACAGTGGATATAGTTAACTAAAGTCAAACATACAAATGTTAAATTCAACTTTTGCATCATTTGAATATCGCAATTGGCCAACCTATTGTCTTACAAATAGCAGATGATGGGCAGTTGCTCATTTAGTCTGCCCTTAATGTTGATAGAAACAGCAAGAATCAATTACCTGAGTTGATGTTTCTTGGTTAGCCGGATAATATATTCATGTTGTACTGGTTTATGATTAGTTGCTACATGGCATATTCATGTGCTGGTTTGATTCTGATTTTGCTTTTATCTCATTTGGTACTGCGAAAGAATTGAGTTCTAAAAGTTTGCTCTCCTCATTTGCAGAACGAGCACGACAAAATCCAGGAGCTGATGCAGCAGCTAGCTGCAGAAAAAAAGAGAGCCGCTACGTACAAAAGGCATCTGGAGATGCTCTTTGAACAAATTGAACAGCACAACGAATTCCTTTCTAAGAGAATCCAACACATAGTAGACAACGTGAGGGATCTGGAACAGAGAGATCATCAACAGAACCAAGTATAGTCTCTTTTTTGTCTCAGGTTTTTCCTTGTTCATTTTTCACCACCAGTTTGATTTAGGATATAGACCTTCTCTTCTTTACTCCTCCATTTTCTCTCTTTTAAGTAAGATTTTTCTTGTCGAAAAGCAGAAGAGCTTACAATTGCCTTAAACAAAGATGCTTTTTGGTCTTATGTTCTAGATTTTGTTTAGGCATGGTTTAGTGTATATGAAAATCCTCTGTAATAAACTCATCTTCTTCTTTTTTCCGGAGGATCCTAGTTAAAGGTTATCTTATTTTTAATGCTTCATTTCAAGATTACAAAGCATAATACAGAATTATTTACAGAGAAACATAGAGCAAGTCAGCTTAATCTGATGATGGTCGATTGTTAAAGCCACAATTTTTCATCATCTCAAGAAACTCCTTGTAATTGACTCTTCCATCGCCATCTTCATCAACCTGCATAATCATCTCTTTGCAACACTTTAGGGTTTTACCTTGCTTGAGTCCCAAGGAAGCCATCACAGACTTTAACTCCTCAACAGTAATAAACCCATCACCATCTTGATCAAACACACCGAACGCATCTCTCATATCCTCTTCTTCTTTTTCTTCGACAATCGAACCATAAAGAGACTCAAACTCCTTTATGTCAACACATCCATCTCCATTTGCATCCATCTTCTGGATCATCTGGATCAGATCTTTGTCTGGCATGAAGATTCCTAGATTCTCTAAGGAATCATTTAGCTCTTCCTTTGTGATGCGTCCATCTCCGTTCTTGTCAAACATCTGAAACACTCGTTTTAGATCCACCTGGTTTGTTTTCGCCGGAGATTCAGATTTCGACGGTGGTGGGTTCTTGTCGTCGATGTGCCAAGAAGGAGAGAAAAGAACTCTTAGCTTCTTGGGGATCAAACAGAGAAAAAAGGAGTTAAGGAAATTGTAGAGAAGAAAGACTCTCACCATAACTCTTGGCTTTGTTAAGCACAAATATCGAAAGAAAACAGAGCTTTGATGTTCTGTTAAACAGAGAAACTTGAAAAGAAAATGGTCTCAGTTTAGTTTTATAGAGGGAGATAGAGATTGGTTGATATTATATAATTTCTGGAAGAATTTTTGTTATATAAAATACATTTTTTGAAACAACCGTTGATTCCATTAGTTAGCTTATACGTAAATTCAAGGCTTTATTTCTGTCAACTATACGAATTTATGCGAATAAATTTATTTCCACTCGTACTTTTTGAGTATTTTATAAGTTACATAAACTGTACTTTTATTTTGTAAACTACATAAACTTCATATATTATTCCAATTACAAAAATTTCATTAATGTTTACACGTTAAATTGTTATCAAAAATCTGGTTTTAATTTCAAAATAAACTCAAGTTAAAACCAAATTTTCGAATTAGAACCAGATTTAATAGCTATTTAACACATAAACATTAATATAATTTCTGCAATTAGAAAAATTTATGAAGTTTGTGTAATTTATGAAAGAAAAATACGGTTTATGTAGTTAAAGGAACACCAAAAAATACGGATGGAAATAGATTTAGTCGTACAAGATTGTGTAGTTGACGGAAATAAACCTTAAATTGAATAACAAGTGATCCAAAAATACATTATCATAAAAAATGTATGTTACTTGAACACTAAAGAGCAAGACTCTAAAGTCTTTCTTAATAAAATACAAACATTAGTTGCACATTTTATATATTATAAGCAAATACATTAATACCGTTTCACCTTATCTTTGTGTCGTTAGTGTTTCAAAAACAAAGGTTTGGTCTAAATATAAAGTTAAAAATAGATGTAGGTGGAATTTCCATAGTCTATAAAAAAATAATAACAAAGTTAAAAAGAGAAGGTAAGTAGTTGTGAAATCTCACCTTAATTTTTCTTCTTCTTCTTTGTTTAGAATATAAATGACAATGATTAATATTCAATTAACAAAACGCGTTGTGATAATTGTTGATGTTTGGTTCTTGTCCCTATTTATTGATTATGATTACACTAAAACATGAGTATTAGTGTATTAGCACATGTCACCAACGAGTGAATGACGGACAAGTAAATCAGTCCTGTTTAGAGAGTTATATGTCACATTTTTTAAGTAGAAATCAATTATAATGAGTGAATTGGAAATTTCAAAAAAAAAACGTAATACATTTTAATAATTTTTTCGACCAATCAAAAATTAAATTATAATGTTAACCACATATTTTATAGTTATATAATTAATAGTTTTGTTCATTTGATCACCGCATTATATTACTACGGTCAGTACTATAGGTGCGGATACGGAAAATGTTGTTCGTTTGTGTAACATCGGCGGTTGTATTTATGATTGATTGCAAATTTTTAATCGTACCGATGTTTTAATCATCAGTCAAAAAAATTATGACGTATAATACAATGTCTGAACGCTGCGTCTACAACAGATACATGTAGCAACTAAACGAACAATAATCTGTCGCATCTATATTTGTAAAAATCTACGACTAACAAACGAACATAAAATATATAATTCATATAATTTTACATATATTTTGAAAATGTATATGTATGACAATATATTTCTTGTAGTTAATCATTTTTTTTATTTAATGAAATGTATTAATATACTCCAAAAATGGCAATTTGTAACAAAAGGATGACAAGTTTTTTTAATATGCACGGAATAGTGAAAAACAACAAACATTTGAGATCTAAAAGATAAATTTCCACAAACTTTAAGTACTAAATACATATTAAATTAATTTATATTTTAGTTTAAAAATATAATTAAAAATTTACTCATGACAACTTGAGTTATGTGAGAGACTAGCAGTGTTATGGTTGTCTTCCAGCTCATCCAAAGCCACTACTGATCATGATCCTTGATTCTAATTATTATTTATTACTTCTATAGCTGCATTTCCACAGCTAATTAATTTTTGAAACAGCATGGATGAATAATGAAAATTGAACTTTACTAATTTAAATATTTTATTTCAATGTCTTTGACATGATTTGTTGTTTAAATACAATAAATTGATCTTATAGTTATTGTTGTAAGAAATCTCCCAACATGCATCATGAATAATGGATCTTAGGGTCTTGGGGGCCCAATTAATAATGAATTCATGAAGTATTTATTCTAGACTGAGAAACTAAATGGGCTTAAAGTAGTAGGCCCATATGCTCATAAGTGGGTCCCTGCATATTTTTGAAATAGACTCAGAAAATCTTCTCACACTTTCTCGGCAAAATTCTCGGAAAAGCACCCGATCACCAGGTGTTACTACCCTCCATTAAAAGCTCTCTTTCTCTGCGAATTATTTGCCATTTTTTATCCTAAATTTTATGAGCTTTCGATCTAAATGAGATTAACTCACCGTTGTTTGATCAGTGTGAGTCTCTTAGGTTTTGATGCTCTGTAACAGGAAGCATTCTCTTTGCATAATTTTTTCTGTATTTTCTTTCTCTTTGTAGTCTTTTCTCTTTCAGCTGAATGGAGTTCTTTCAGTGTAACTCCTGTTTCTAGATTTGTAAAACTATATGTAAAGTTGGGGAAATCGTTTTTTATATTGCTTCAAAATTTGTGACCGTTGGGTTAATATTGAACATTGTATTGTAAAAATGTCACTATTCTGGTATTTCTTTGTTTCATGTATCTAAAACTTGTATTACTTTTTGGAATGCTGCAATGGTAACAGATGGCCAGGAAAGAGGATGTGGATTTCTATTGCGGATTTTCGAGGAAAGAGCTCGAGAGTTTGTGCAAGAAATATAATTTGCCTGCCAATAGATCAAGCTCGGATATGGCTGAATCATTAGCTTCTTATTTCGAGGTAGTTTTTTTTTGTTGGCTCTTCAATTTTTCAGCAAACTAAAAAGGCTGAGGAGGCAAGAAAGTCGTAGCTTGAAGATAATCTGGAATCATTAATATGCATCTTCATGCCTTGTTGGTAGATAATTAATGTGGTCACATGTCCTGTTGTTTCTCCTAATGATTTTCCTTGTTGGGGGCCTAATCATGTGTTTTTTCTAACTTGTACCTAACAACTGCAGAAAAATAGTTTGAACTCTGTAGGCTTTGGGGTCGCTGGGAACCAAGATAGTCCAGCTACAACTTCTAGAGCACCAGCGAGTAGAACTTGGGATGTGAAACGAGGTTTGGCGAATTTAGTTTTCTCTTGTCTCGTTTTATTAAGCCATTTTTGTACAATGGTTAAGCGTTCTTCCAGATTCTTATGGTAACAAATTGAATATAATCAGAGGGGATTGTTTTCATGGTACAGTGGCTAGCGAACCAGGCTTTATCCTCGGGGTCAATACACAGTATCAGGTTCGATTCACAATTTTAGAAAATGTCCATTTGCATGAAAGTGAGGTCCGCATACAACCTCTTAGATGAGTTAGCAGTAGTTTTCACTTGTTTGTTTTCATCGAAGGAGTTGATAATATACTTGCCTTCAAAAGAACATGGTAATGTAGGATAGTTTCTCAAAGAAATTTATTGATATATATATAGATATATCAATGTTTTTTCCTCTCTAGTTTCTATAGTTACTTCTGCATTCCTTAATTCTTAATTCTCAATTCTCAGCCACGCTTGCTGGCCAAAGTTCGAATGTCTCTTAAACGTTCTGCCGAATGCAGGCGCAAAATGGTGGTTTGATTGATTCTGAATGTGCTCCTCCATATATGAGGAAATTGAATGAAAAGGGCCCAGCAAATTCTCGGCTAGAAAATAGAATGAAAGAGATAGACAGTAATGATGGTCCTAGTTCTTCTTCGTTTGAGTTTCATGTTGGTTTGGAAGAAGGAATTAGCCTTTCAGTTGATCTAAATTTCAATCCATCAGACTGGATTAATAGCATGAGAGATGAGGTCAATGAATGTGATAGCATGCGTCGCCGAAAATCCCCACATTCTGAGCTTGGCATTGATAATGCTACAAAGTGTAAGAAATGGAAGAGTTCAGGGCAAGACAAGGATAGGCATCTAAGGAGAGATTTATCTTTAAGTCCAGCAATGAAATACAATACTCTACCTTCTGATCATCATTCCAATGGTGAACAGTCTCTAGCATCATCTGCTATACTACCATGCAGCAGAATCAAAGAGGGCTCAGACACTTGCAAGGAAAAAAATGGGCTTAACTTGTTCATACCTGATTCTTCAGGACCTAGCCAGATTGTATTATCTCGTGTTGAATCGTATAGTAAAAGCTGTTGTGTACATCCAGTTGACTTGTACTGTGTTAATCCTCCTGGGAAGACGTTGACAAGTGACTCTGTTATGGTTGCTCCCGAACAGAATAAACTCCGGAAAGTCTATCCATGGAAATTGTTCAAAAGGTCGGAAGCTTAAGCACTGTTATCTGTCCACGGGGAGCTGGTTCTGAATTATCATCATCAGAAGCAGAGGCTTATCACTCAAAACAGCCGTGTTCTCCTCGCAAGGCCTGTAGATCCAAAAATGTCTCTTCTCCAGAGCTCATCATCAATAGAGAATCCACTAGTTATTATGAATCATTCAAGTTCCGGTACAATGGAGGCAAGAACTGTCTCGCACCAAATACTGAAATGCAGGTAAAACAGCTCCTTTCTGATTTGCTACAAGCAATAAACACCGTAGTTTCCTTATCCTTTGTTTTTTTTCCTTCTTTCGTAGGACAAGAGCAGGCTAGGTCAGATTGACTTGTTTGAATAATAAAGCATCGACTATATTGTATAATAGTGTTCAAGTCATCAAGTGATATTGACGATGGCTATATTATACCTGATGTAGAGATAGCCAAGAAATGGCCTTTTTGACCAAGAGGTTTCTACGGCTGTATTTTTTGAGGTATAGTTTTGCGCTCTCTCTCTATATCATACGAATGATACAACAAAAATATCATGAAGTTATGAAGTAGTTTTTTTTTCCCGTTCTTGGCTTGCACTCAGGCCATCGATTACATGGAAATTCCTTCGAGAGCACTTGGTTGATTAGTACTGAAGGTTTTTGCAATGATCTAGGGAGAAGTCATATTTTGGTCAGTCTGAAATTCTTTTTGGTTTCGTCCATTAATTCGATGTTGTTATACACATCATCATTCGCAGACCAATGTTGGAGATTATAGCTTTCACAACAATGTTGCATACAGCATGTTGTTGAATAGAAGCAAAGTTCTGAAAGTAAGATAATGAAACATGTTGGAGTAACATCTATGGAAACATATGAAGATTATATGAGCAAAGTTTCTGTTTACACAACACACGAGCATTAACGTCAGTTTCTATACTAGATTTTGTTGTCAGAAACTTTGGTTGAGTGTTGAAAAGTTAGTTAAGGTTTTTTGCCACTAATATTTTCAGGTGAAGGAGATACGTTTTCAAGTAGAGTCTCTGAGACTTTGTGTCTGCAAATGACATGGTTCGTTAGCATGTGGGTAACATGTGACTGCCATGTTATGAATCTGAACCAAATAGTTAGTTGAGTTTATGATCTTAGAATCAGTAAAAAGGTATTCACGTCAACTTCAAAATTTCAACATGAATCAAGCAACTTAAGAGAGAGAAAGAGAGTTCTTGTGTGTGTATGAAAGATTGAGTTTGAAGTTGACAAAACATTTCTTTTGGGGAGGCAAAAAGGAAATGAGAGGAAGAAGACAAAAGAGGATGTTTGTGTCTCGCGTCTCGAGAAACAGAGTTGAACAAAAATATGTGAATGAAACCTCACAAAGCCTATTACTATTGTATATAATATAAGTTTAGAGATTCATCTATGTTTTGGTTTGCTCGAAACCGAATGCCAACGGCAACGGCGCAAGTACACAGCAAAAGTAATTAAACCAATTAAAAAAAAAACGTTTTCTTTTTCATTTTGTATATTTTGAAGGAATAGTTAATGCCTCATTGATTCCAATGTGCATAGAGAATGAAACTTGATACAAAGCTTTTGGGGTTGATTGCACAAATTTGGGAAGATTGAGTGAAAATTAGACTTAAAAAAAAGGAAAAACGAGGAAATAGAAAAAAAAATTGGTAACAATAACTCACATATTAAATGGCTTCACCTACATTTGCCATTAGTGAGAAGCCAGCAGTTTTGGTCGCATTTAATGCCGTCTCAGTACTACAGGACACAGTGATAAGCTCCATGACCCTCTCTCTCTCTGGGTTTCTCAAGATTTCCATGAGCTAAAGCTGATTGTATAACTCTAGCTCTTATTTTCATCACTGAATTTCTCTCTCTACACTTCTTTAGTCGGGAAAATAAAAACCAGTTCAAAAATTATTTGGAGGGTGTTTCTTACTTTCGGAGAAGCTTTAGCTTTAAAGGGTCTTTTCAGGATGCTATGAAGTTATTAACTTGCGTTCTGAGATCTGAAAGGGGTTAGTGTTTTTGTTTTCGTTGCAGAAGAATAGAGAGACAAGAGGTCCTTTGACATGGTTGGCTTAATTTTCTACTTCAAGATTGTTTCCTGAATATTCGTAAACTTGTCTTCTCATGGCTTCTTTGTTTCTTCGAACCCTAATTCAGTTGTCGTTGCTTTGAGTTTCATTTCTTTTTAGATGTTGCATGCCTTTGATTCTTGTTTCCTCATAAAGAAAGGTCTCAGTTACGTGACTCTTTGCTAGTTACTAATCAAGGGTCACTCTTGCTCAATCTACGGAATGTATCAGAAAGTGAGAGAGTAGTTTGACTTTGCAAACAAGTATTTGGTTTGTGTGTAGGATGAGAGTTCTTGAAAGGAGAGTAAGGGAATGGAATCTCCTTGCAAAGCTTGTGCTTTTCAGTAATATATGGCAGCTTGCTTCAGCCCTTGGCTCAATGTCTTCAATTGCAATCTCCTATGGAGAAGGTGGTTCTGTGTTCTGTGGCCTGAAATCTGATGGGTCTCATCTTGTGGTTTGCTATGGATCGAATGCAGCTATCCTCTATGGAACTCCTGCTCATTTCCAGTTCCTCGGTTTAACAGGTGGAGATGGGTTTATGTGTGGGCTTCTGTTGCAATCTCATCAGCCATATTGTTGGGGAAACAGTGGCTTTATTCAAATGGGAGTTCCTCAACCAATGATCAAAGGAGCCGAGTATTTTGAACTTAGTGCTGGCGATTACCATCTCTGCGGTTTAAGGAAGCCACTAATGGGAAGACGAAAGAGCGGCAACAGCGGTTCTTCTTCTTCTTCACTTGTTGATTGTTGGGGATACAATATGACCAGAAACTTTGTCTTTGATAAGCAGATTCATTCACTCTCAGCTGGCTCGGAGTTCAACTGTGGGCTATCCATTAAGGACAAATCTGCTTTCTGTTGGGGCGACGAGAATAGCAGTCAAGTAATCAGTTTAATTCCTAAGGAAACAAAGTTTCAGAAAATTGCAGCTGGTGGTTACCATGTCTGTGGCATTCTTGACGGGTTGAACTCCCAAGTGCTTTGCTGGGGAAAGAGCTTAGAGTTTGAAGAGGAGATTGCAGGGAGCTCTACTGCAGAAGAGATTCTTGATTTACCACCAAAAGAACCACTCTTAACAGTGGTTGGTGGAAAGTTTTATACTTGTGGAATCAAACGCTATGATCATAGTGCGGTTTGTTGGGGATTTTTCGTGAATCGGAGTACCCCTGCTCCTAAGGGTATCAACTTTTATGATCTCGCAGCAGGGAATTACTTCACTTGTGGAGTTCTCTCAGGGAACTCTATGTCTCCGGTTTGTTGGGGTCTTGGTTTCCCTGCTTCTATCCCTTTAGCTGTCTCACCAGGACTCTGTAGAGACACTCCTTGCCCACCAGGAAGTCATATACTCAGTAACCGAGACAATTTACCTTGCAAATCTCCTGGCTCTCATATTTGCTTGCCCTGTAGTACCAATTGCCCTCCTGAGATGTATCAGAAAAGTGAATGCACAGAAAGATCTGATCAGATTTGTGTTTATAACTGCACGAGTTGCTTTTCCCCTGACTGTTCCTCGAACTGTTCTTCTTTGTTGACTGGTGAAGGTAAGGCAAGAGGAAAGTTTTGGTCACTGCAGTTACCTATTGCAACTGCAGAGATAGGCTTTGCCCTGCTTTTGATAGCAGTTGTCTCGATAACATCAGTTTTTTATATTCGATACAGATTGAGGCATTGCAGATGCTCAGAAAATGATGCAAGGTCTTCTAAAGATTCAGCTTTTATGAAAGATAATGGAAAAATCCGTCCAAATCTTGATGAGCTGCAAAAGCGCAGAAGGGCTCGAGTTTTCACTTACGAGGAACTCGAAAAAGCTGCTGAAGGATTCAAAGAAGAATCAATAGTAGGGAAAGGGAGTTTCTCATGTGTGTACAAAGGGGTACTAAGGGATGGAACAATTGTTGCTGTGAAGAAGGCGATAATGTCATCAGACAAACAGAAGAATTCAAAAGAGTTTCGCACAGAGCTTGATCTGTTATCAAGACTCAACCACGCTCATCTGCTTAGCCTTCTTGGTTACTGCGAAGAAGGAGGAGAAAGGCTCCTGGTTTATGAGTTTATGGCACATGGCTCGCTGCACAACCATCTTCATGGGAAGAACAAGGCCTTGAAAGAACAACTAGATTGGGTCAAACGAGTAACGATTGCTGTCCAAGCTGCCAGAGGAATAGAATACTTGCACGGTTACGCTTGCCCTCCTGTCATTCACCGTGATATCAAATCATCAAACATTCTTATAGATGAAGAACACAATGCCCGAGTAGCTGATTTCGGTCTCTCCTTACTTGGTCCGGTTGATAGCGGCTCTCCTTTAGCAGAACTACCAGCAGGCACACTCGGTTACCTTGATCCCGAGTACTATCGGCTACACTATCTCACAACCAAATCCGATGTCTACAGCTTCGGGGTTCTGCTTCTTGAGATCCTAAGTGGAAGAAAAGCCATTGACATGCACTACGAAGAAGGGAACATAGTAGAATGGGCGGTTCCTTTAATCAAAGCAGGAGATATAAACGCAATCTTGGACCCTGTCTTGAAACAACCATCTGAAATCGAAGCTCTGAAAAGAATAGTCAATGTGGCATGCAAATGCGTGCGGATGAGAGGGAGAGATAGACCATCAATGGATAAAGTGACAACAGCATTGGAACGAGCACTTGCACAGCTGATGGGAAACCCGAGCAGTGAGCAGCCAATATTACCAACAGAAGTAGTTCTTGGGAGCAGCAGAATGCACAAGAAGTCATGGAGGATGGGTTCAAAAAGGTCAGGTTCCGAGAACATGGAATTTAGAGGCGGGTCGTGGATAACTTTCCCGAGCGTGACATCATCGCAGAGGAGGAAATCGTCAGCTTCTGAAGGAGATGTAGTAGCGGAGGAGGAAGAGGAAGGAAGGAAACAACAAGAGGCCTTGAGGAGTCTTGAAGAGGAGATAGGGCCAGCTTCTCCTAGACAGAGCTTGTTCTTGCATCATAATTTCTGAAAACTAAGTGTTTTTCTTACTACTAATTATTATTACTATGTGAGCTTCCTAGAAGACCTTCCTAGAAGACTTTCCTAGAAGACTTTCGCAATAGTCAACATCCTACACCACCTCTCATATTCTTCAAAATGGCCACACGCAGGATCGAAATACGTACCTTTAGATTACAAGACTGATGCTCTACCATTGAGCTACACGGGGTTCTGAAGTTCACAGAATTCTATAAAAATAACTATAAAACATCAGCCTTCTATTTAAAACATATTCATGACAAAGGAATTTGTGCAGTGCCGAATTAAAGAGAGAGGTGTACTCGCAGAGTGCACCAATCTATATGCACACGTGATGGATGGTGAATTATCAAAACTGACTCGAATGGCAAATAATATTCTCACCAGAAACAAAAAAGTTGTTCTTTTCTTTACTCTCTTTAGCTCCAAACAGAGGGGTTTCTAAATTGAACAGCCATTGCATCCAGCAGAAATCTGACAAGTTCTTCCCTTTCCACCACTTTCTCCCTCTTCAATTCAAGGTGTCTAACCTGCAAAATGCAAATTCCAGGTCTTTTTTCCACATTTTTACCAAAAGACTCAATCACAGGTGGCACGTTTGTTTACCTTTACAAATTCTATTTGATTTTGAGTCACGCCGGACTCTGTGATGATCACTAGACATTTGATTTCATGTTCGTTTGCATATTCATACTGCTCTGTAAGACTTGGATCAGGTGTTGGAACAAATTCAGCCTGCCAAGAATATTCAGACGTGTTATTAGATGTAAACACAAATGATATTTCCAACACAAGTATGGTAAAGAAAAAAATTAACACAAGAGCTTTCACCTTAATATTTTTTCCCCACAGTTCCGCAACTAGCTCCATACGCTCCACCAGTAAACCGCCACCTCCTCTTGAACAAACAAGTACACTGGTGTTGGCTTCATTTCTGCAGCTCAGCTCAATACAGATTATGGAGGAGTCGGGTGTTTCCATTTTAGAACATGAAAAGGATGCAGAAAGTAACAACGCACCTAATAGGCCTTAGATCCATAGGAAGATGCTGAAATATTGTCTCTAGTGCAAGACTGACTCCAACAGCACCAGGGAGATTCATTTTCTTCATGCAATAACATAAGAAAATCAAATCCTTCGTCACAACTGTATTTAAGAGGTTAACAACGATTCATTTGTCTTCTCGGTTAGTTCCTAAAACCATGACTAAATAGAAAATTATAGTGACAAGAAATTTTATTTCCATGAGGGAAGCGTACGTAGAGCTATAAATGGGACCTTCAACATTCTTGATACTGGAAAAAAAACAAATTCCCTAATTTTGGTTCTGTTATATAAAATCATTGATATTTAAGAGGTAAATTAGTCACTGGCAGGCGAGAAGTGACTTATGATGTTTTCCTTAAAGAACCAAAAATCAAGGTTATTTTTTTAGTCAGCCAAAAGTCTAGGTCTTTTTGTTCAAAAGCCTTCAATATCTTCTTCGCATTAGTAAAGCATAATCAGTGCTAGATATCCTAATTTCTCTTCATCCTAGATGAAAATAAGTGGAAAGAACTTACATATTCACGATCACAAACTTGATGAACCAAATAATCATAACGACCACCAACAGCAAGCAAAACGCCATCATTAGTTGTCCCAAAGCTATTTTCTTTGGTTAAGAAAACCTGGTCCAAACATTGGATTAATTCGAGAGAGCAGCAACTACACATACAGTCACCACAGAAATTTATATTCTAACAGAAGAATACTAATCTACATGCCAAATGGAATACAAAACGTCTTTACCAACTCTGATACTGATACCACGTGAGTTTTTCTCCATTCAAGAGCTAATTATAGGAGACTAAATTTCTCACTTTTTAGTTCCTCTTTTTATAATGAAATATAATTTTCCGCGATACTAACCAAAATCAATCAACAAGCTAAATCATCTAGTCATCAATTTTGAATCCAACTCTTTCACTGAGATACCAGGATATAAATCTCAATCATTGTAAACAATATAATGGGGTTAAAATCATTCAAATCCCTATCAAAGACCCGAAGAAGCTCACATTCAGTCATACCTGAAAATACAAATTCCGGTGATAACTTTCAGTAGGTGGCATTAATGCATCAATATAAACATTCTCTTCCATTCTCCAGACTCTCAAGTAGGTTAAGAGGTTTGACAACTCATCCAGTGCCTTGCGTGTAGGCCTATCTGCAGCAAAGTGAAACCAATAATAATCTAGTATACACCCTTAGCGGATGCGAAAGGTAGATCATACCAGCACGCAGAGCCCCCCTTAGACGAGGAAGTGCTTGATCTGCAGAGCCACAAAACCTCGAAGCAACAGTCTGCAGCCTATTGACAACAGCTTCAGGTAACTTTAACTCCTAGTAAGCATGAGATATCGAGTAAGACAGAGAAAATTATAATATTGATATGTCACATGTCACATGTTATTAATGATGGTCAATCATGTAAAGATTATTGTGTAGCCTCAAACCTGCAGAAGCTGACGCCTTATGAAAACCCATTTTAGCTTCCGCTCAGATGACTGAGGACGCAAAGATCCCATCATGGAAATAAGCTTCAATTGGAAAACAGGAAATAAAATCGTCAAGATACTGATAAAAACCATTGATACTATGACCCATATCCTTGAACTAAAGATAACTATACCTCTGCAACCTTTCTCCTGTGCTCTGCCTTAATTCCTGTCCAGGACCAAATCGCATCCAGCAAATCTCCATGATTCAAATGAATGTCACAAGAACCACGATGAAAGATGTGGGTCGTGATATCTACTATCACCTGCAAAGTTGGTGGATTAAAATGGTGTAGAGAGGCAAGCTTTTTCAGGAAAATGCAACAAGCAGGCCCCCATTTGAGTAAAGATGGTGACAGAGAGTAGGCAACGAAAGCAAAACTGGGAATATAAGGAAATAATTTTTCCTTTCCACATTAGTTCAGAGAAACATCATCACAATAATTAATTAAATTTCTGCAAATGTTGGCAGTGGGGCTTGTAAACAAGGTAATAATTACTCTCGATATAGTGAAAAGATTTGCTTCATTTATCTCGTGAATAAAACGACAATAAATTCGGCAAGGGAGAGTGTATTTTTGTATGGAACCTTGAGAACTTCTGCCTCTGTTAGGGATGTTGTACCTCCAACAATGTCAAAATCCGCCTATTGGCAATCAAACATCAAAACAGTTATAAGCATATGCTCTTTTTCACAGAAAAAATAAAACGTAAGATGGACAGCCAACATTAATCTTACAATATATTTGGCCAAGTATTATATTAGCACAATACCTGAAGACACGGATTTGGTGGAGAGTGGCCAATTGCTTTCCTGTAGACATGAGATATTTCGTATCGTTTGAATGAGGATTTCTGCATTGCAAAAGTGTGTAAAATTAGATAAATAGAGCAAGAAAGAAAAACCAAAATGTCATCTCAAGGGAAGCTATGACTTGCTCAGAAACAGGATCAAAATTTAAACTTTATTTGAATAACTTTACAGGATGCTGTAAGTGTAACTGGTTAAAAAACATGGTCTCTTGAAAGCTTAAGCATTGATTCAAACATCTTAGAGTTTGGTGAATTAGAAAATTTCCCCTGTCATACGATGATGTGTTTTAAAATTAAACCTAACCATCAACCTACTTAAACTAGCTAGAGAAGATCTCAAACAGAAGGTAGTACCAATCATTTGGGATAATGTCAACTCGCTATCGCACTAAAAATGCTAGGTTTATTCTTTGTATAATTGTCTATGTTCATAAAAAGCAGAATACATAATCTTATATAGAAAAGAAATACATAAGCACTTAAAGACAAAACTGCACCTGATTTAGGCTAATCCAATGCGCAAAAGGCAGTCGTAGCTCATAGCATAGTTCAAGCATATCTCCTCCATTGGTCAAAAGTTTAACAGTATTCCTTTAGAGGGAAAATAAAAGTTGATCAGAATCTAGTTTGCATGACATATAATGGATAGTAACAAGGAAATAAATATACCTGCTAAACTGGGGACAATCGCCAAGTAAACGCATTGGGATGACCCCGAGATGCTTTGCACAATGCTGCCTAAAGACTTCCTTTGTGATTTCAACAACATAATCACGAAGTTCGGAATCCATCTCTGTGTATTGAACATAACTATCATCTACACAGACTCTTGATCTACTAGACTGTTGGCTTTTCATCTCTAATACTTCTTCATCAAATATCACATTTACTACTCTATCATAAACGTTTGAATCTTCAGAAGTTTGCATTATTCTTAGAATATCTGAAATTCAGAAAAGAAAGGGTTACTTGATGCCGCGAAAAAGGCTACTTGATACCGTCCAAAAGAAGACCTAATGAAGAACACTATTTTGAGAAAAGAATCAACAGTTCATAAAAAAAAGAGAGACCATAAATATTACTAACAAGAACTTGAAACCTGCATACGCCATGAGTGAAAGATCTAGACAGATATAATTCCAATTCACAGAAATTGTAAACAGCCAGTTTACGAAATGCAACTTCGGCTGAATGGAGACGGATCAAGACTAACAGAAAACATCACACTATGATACCCAAACATCAAAGCCGTGCATATGATGTTGACACATATAGCTGAACTACAAAGAACTCACTATCCAGTAACTCAGATTCCATTCTGGGAGGAAATACGTGCTGAAGAAGTTCTGTTGCAGAGGGGCGATCAGATGGACTTGGAGACATCAAACGCCGCAGTAGAGAAGCCTGTTCGGGAAATTCATTTACCCATTTGATAGGTAGTTCCCCTTTCAGCTTCAGATTAGTTAAAATAACGTGTCTCTCCATTGCAGTTCCAAAAGGGTGCCAAAGTTCGAAGAAGACAACCCCTAAGCTATACATGTCAGCCTGCAATTCAAAAACATAATCAAGAAACACAATGAAATAAGAAGAATGAATAAAAGCCTTAGGACCAAAATATATACAAGCATTTTCTGGATAAAACTCAGCTAAGGCGTCAACAACTACTAACCTTTTCATCAATCTTAGGCCAACCTTGCTCAATTTCAGGTGCTGTGTAAAAGTAAGTACCGGCTTGACCGGTACTATCAACTCCGCTTCCAGCCACATCCATAGAGAACCCCCCATCTTGATCCAACTGTTCCATCTTCAAGAACTTTGCTGATAAGGTAAAAATGCATGTATTATTCATTTTTGTTTTCCATATGCCAGCCGAATAATCACAGTATAATGAGATGACTAGGTTGATTCTTTTATTCCAAGACTTGAACAATTCGTACATCAAAAATACACTCACGACTTTTGGATGATATAAGGCAAGAACTCAGTGGAATGGAACCTAGCTTCTTTACATTATACGAGAGTTTAAAACCTAACACAGAGAAGCACGTGGGTACAGACATACCAAGAAATTAAAGCAAAGAAAAATTAAGGAAGCATACCAAGACCAAAATCTCCAATTTTGACATCATTCCGGGCGTCGAAAAAAATATTGTTAGGTGTAAAATCCCGATGAATTATTCCTTGTCCATGGATATGAGCTAAGCCTTCCACAATTTGACGAATTAAATGCCATGCAAAATCTTTGTCGAAGTGATTATATGATTCAAAAACCTGACGGAGAGTCCTTGAACATTATGAACAGAAAAGTAAGAAGAGGAAAGAAAATAAAGTAACCAAAGCTTAGACTACAACAAAACATTATACATGTGAAGGATAAATGTAATGATCTGCAAACTGATTTCATGGAAATATCAAACATTTACTTTGCCTAAGTTTTTCTTGGGCCACTAAAATATGTGATTGAGTAGGCAGAGGACACTAAGGAACTTAGAAAACACTTATATAGATCTCAAAAACTGATATAGTTCGAAAAAACCAAATGATTTTCTATCTGCGTTTCAAAAGCTGGAGATATGTGTGGGTCACACCATAAGTTTAAACCATTTACCTGGGACAGTACTCCATTTGAATATATAGATAAGTAGACGCAAGCTTATTGTCCTGCTCAGGAATTTCAGTTGACACCGCACCTGAGTAGCTGAACATTGAACTCCCTGCAGTTTTTGATCCCCAATTTGCGCCAGCATAAGGATCAGCAACACCTGTTTCGAACCAAGCCTATTTTCACGAAAAATATAATCGTTAAAAACAGAATATAGGAAAAGGAATAGCACTAACAACAGCAGAAATTCCATGATGCAGATGCTGGAACAGATAAGGACTTTGACAGAAATAACAATAACCGAATGTGTACACATGGCTGGTATCCAATATGCGCATATCTAACTGAATGTAGTCATTCATCAGTAGAAAGTTCAGAAGAGCGAAAAGACCTTTACCTGATAGTAACGTACAACATGCTGATGCTGCAAGCGGGAAAGTGTTGCTACTTCTCTGAGTACCTCACAACAAGCAGATGCGGCAACAGTTTTAGCATCATACTCTAAACCATCAGATATAAGGTACTATGCTCACCACATAAAACATCAATAACAGCCTATACTAGAGTTTTAAAGCGAAGTTCATATAGCCTGGTTTGCAGCAAACATTCAACACAGTTGCAGGTAAACTAAGTTTTCAGAACAAGCAATATACTCTGATGAAGAACATGTTAATCTGCAGATCCCTTCCACTTGCTAAAATGTAGAAAATTTCAAAGAAGCCTTTTCCAGATGGCATAACATTTAGCTAATATTAACACAGAAAACACCCCAAGATGACAGATAGACCTTTGAATTGCTTTATGTAAATATGTTGGTTCACTGAAAGTGACTGCATTCAGTATGAACAGTTCTCTCACTTACCGAACTATCCGGTTGTTGACAGGTATCTCTTTGTCCTTCAGTCGAATTTTCTTCACTGCATATTGTCTTCCATCCAGTTTATTTTTGCACAACACAACATGACCGAAACCACCATGGCCTGCCAACAAAAAATTTCAGCAGAGAGTAAGAAGGAAAACTACTTTAAACACAATTTCAGAACAAATAGAAAAGTTTAGAAAGTGAACATAACTTCAGCAAAAACAATTTGGTGCAGAAGTGGTGACATAAATAAAAAATTTAATGAATAATGTCTTGTAAACCCTTGTGCAAAGACGGTACTGAATTTGAACAGGTTCATATCATATCTCTCACATACATATATCCACATTTGTAACTATAAAGAGAAAGAATAGCATAATGGAGAATATACCAAGGTGTTTCAACTCTTCAAAATCACTGAGATACCGCGAGTTTGGGAGTGGTGTATTTGGCTCGCCAAAATCAGAAGGTGGCTCCCAAAACTGAGGAACTCTGGTTGTGGCCTAAACAATAATATCAATCGGAAGCATTATTTAAAACTCATGTAAATAATTAATAACCATTAAGTGTGCCAAGGGATACGCACCATGTTTTCATTAAATACATCTTCAAAAGTTCTATTGAAGTCTGGAGATGCTTGGGAAGCTAATTTTAACACCCCTTCGGACAATATCTGAAATGTTTTAAGAAGAAAAAATTAGTACCATTAACAGAGTTTTCGGGAAAAAGGAAGAAAATTCTCTTAATAGAATGAAAACCAATATTGAGAACTGAGAACTGAAAATTCAAATTCAGAATTCAGATTATGTAAAGACTTACACCAAGCTGATGCAGTTCATCGGTTATCCGAGGCAATGCATCAGCCAAATGCCCTTTGGAAGAGCAAGCAACTCGAAGTAAATGAACCTGTTAACGTAAAACAAGGAGCTTTGATCACAGCTGCATTAATATTTTAGACATGTGGAAAGAAGCAAAGGAGATTACCATTATTAGATCATTCTTGCTAATCTGAGGCATTTGATCCTGAACTAAAGAAACAGAAGACCATGACCCCAGCGACTCACTTTCAGAGTGATTATTATCATCTTCAGTTGTATCATCATGGAGATTTGATTCCTGTTAAAAGAAACATTTTTTTACAAAAATGCAGCACTTCCCAGTAGACTATTCTAAAGTAATGTTGCATTTACATTTTAAAAAAGCAAGGGGTTAAGATAAAACAGATAGACCTCCCCTCACCTTCTTCTCTTTTTGGGTAAATTCAGATTCCACATCTTCAATAGAGTTACTTGAATCAAAGGAAGAGAGGCTTGTATCATCAACATTATCCCTGTGAAATGTATTTAGTTTGGCAATGGGAGTAGGCAATGCAACTTCTTCTTTAGCATGGTCTTCAAATCGCTCCAGATTTTTGCCTGGCTTCTCATGCAAAGTTCTTGAAGTGTCTAGTGTGTGGGATTGTACGGTAGAAACGATTCCCCTATTTTCATCTGGACTCAGACTCCAATTCCTTGAATCTTCCAATCCATTAAATAGGTCTATAAAACCATAAACAAAAGGTCCAACAGAACATGATTTTGCTTTATTTGAAAGCATAGCTTCCTCTACAAACTGAGCACTTTGATGTGCAGCCAAGCATGGAACCTTCAGAAAGAAAAAATGACACTCCATTTACAAAAAGAACGACCAATGCAAACATAAATGAGACGTAGTAGATTTTCTTCTGACCAGCAGTAAGCCAGACAGAAAGATAATGTTGATAGATTGAATATATTACCATGGCATAAAAAGTTGGGTGAATATACTTACAGATTCCTTATCATGACTGTCTGGAATTATTTCTGATAAAAACTCTTGAGCAGCCTCCACCAAGTTGAATATCATAACACGACCTTCACGAGCATTGGAGTTTGCCTGCACAAAATATAATGTTTTGAGTACCTTGTGTCTGCACCTTGCGGTTCTGAATACCATAGAGTATATCAGTATGAAAATCAGAGCTCATAGTTCAAATTTTAAGCTGCTATGCTTAGTAAGAGAAAAAGGGCCAATAATTTTTCAGTTTACTTAAAATTCTGTTCATATTCATTAAAAAAGAAAACGTTTTGGAATGCAGCAGTCCCATACCTGGTCCTGGAGAAGAGATAAAAGCTTTTCAGCATCAACTGATGTCAATCCTTGTTCTGGAGTAATCTGCAGCTTTGGGCACTTGTAAGGATAGCCTGGTAAGCATCTAGAAGGAAAAGATTAGTTAAAAGGGGGTGATGAAAAGATCAACAGCTTGAGTATGTCACAAATTCAGAAAGCAGATAATCACCTTACTAGAAGCATAGCAGAGATGTCAGTGTCCTCATACCCCATATCTTTCGAGTAAGGTCTGTTCGAATTACAAGGAGCTCAGTTAATCAGATGCATTTCATGCATAAACTAGAAACACCACAGCAGCCAAATTTGAATGCAAACATGGCGATCAGAAGGAAACCTGAGTTTAATAACTATTTGAGGAGGCGAACGCGAACCTGAAACAATTTTGCAGTCCTCTTGAAATATCGCAGAGCTGATAACATGAAAACAAAAATAAATTCCTCTAATTGGTAGAGCTCTAACAGAGACTCATCTTTTTACATCATTTACAAAAAAAAATTGTTGTTTTCCCCTGAGACACCTGAATAAACAAATACCATGGTTCACGACTTTGGAAAATAGGTTTCATTTGTTCAGCCGTTAGTGTCGCACATCTTTATAGCTCATTGCAACCTGTCCCATCACACATGGGCTTCCAAACATTCCAAAACCCTAATTCTCACATTGCCTGATTAACTAATTTCACAAAAATTGAACAGGTAATCAGTTCCGACTTACAGAGCAGTGATCTCCTCGGAGAGAAGTTCGTTCTCTTCATCATCATTAGATCCATGGTCCTTCAGCTGACCCCTTCTTCCGTTATTACCTCCACGTTTCTTCTGTTTCTTCGAACTGCGACCCATTCCTCATCCAAAAAACAATCTCCTCCGATCCTCGAATCACCACCACCAAAACCGAACTGCCTATCACCTTCTCCTCTCACAACCCGCCAAGCAATCTCGATCTAGGAATTTTAAAACCACCGATTAATTCCTCTATTCATATATTCCAGCAATAAGCGGAAATTGCCCTCGATTGATAGTTTATATAAGTCTCCTCAATAACCAAAAATGCATCGACTGTTCTTCAAAGCTGGCGCCATCAGACACAGTATCCATCTTCTGATTCCAGTCCATCAAAAACCGTTGAAAAATGTCGTCCTATTAATATGACGATGGACCTATTTATTACCCAATAAGTTACAAATCCAATTGAAGGCCCATTAAGACTGAACTATTTGTGGGTGGTCGGTCAGTGTGACCAGTGGTCACAAACTGTGCCGTGGAAAAAGCTTTCTCAATTCTCACCACTGATTTTAAAAATCAGACCGGACCAGGTCGATCGGTTAGACCGGTTGAGCTATAAACTGGTAACCAATTTGATTTAGATTTTGTAAAAATAAAATAAAAATTGATCCAAAAAACATCTTTAAAAGTTTGATAATAAGATTTTCATAAATTATAAAAACGAGAGAATGTATCGATTAGAAAACAATCCAAAATAAAAATGGAAATGAAAGTATAGAAAAAGAGAATCAAACCTGACCCTTAAGTGACCAATGAGAATCGACCCCGCCTACTCACTCCTGATTTTCCACACCTTATCTCTCTCACTCTCTTTCCATCTTTAAACTCTCCACCTTCACTCTCTATCTTCCTGACGTGACTTCTCTCTCTCTTTTCTTTCCCCATCAATGGCAACCACAAACTCTCTCCACCACCACCATCACTATTCCTCATCTTACCACCACCACCGCCATAATCTCCATTGCCAATCTCACTTTGGACCAACTTCTCTATCCCTCAAACAATCCACTTCCATCGCCACTTTCTCTCTCATCTGCTCTTCTTCTTCATCCTCTGTCTCTGTCGTCTCCGCCGCTACCACCACAAACGCATCCGCCTTAACCGCGACTAAATTCGACGTCCTAGCGACCCATCTTATCAATCAAGATTTCAGGAAAGCCGACGAGGAGACTCGGAGGTTACTCATTCAAATAGCCGGAGAACCCGCCGTTAAACGCGGCTATGTTTTCTTCTCCGAGGTGAAATCAATTTCCATTGAAGATCTTCAAGCTATTGACAACCTGTGGACTAAACACAGCGATGGGAAATTCGGATACAGCGTGCAGCGCAAAATCTGGTTAAAAGTGAAGAAAGATTTTACAAGATTTTTCATTAAAGTTGAATGGATGAAGCTTCTTGATACTGAGGTTGTTCAGTACAACTACAGAGCGTTCCCTGACGAATTCAAGTGGGAGCTCAACGACCAAACGCCACTAGGACACTTACCGCTCACAAACGCATTGAGAGGAACGCAGCTTCTGAAATGCGTTTTAAGCCATCCCGCGTTTGCGATAGCTGGTGATGACAATGAAGAAGCAGAAGAAGCAGAAAACAGAGGTGGGACTAAAGAAACGAAGAAAGACACGAGACTGTTCAAAACAGATTACAGCTTCTGATGTCTCTTTTTAATTTATTTTTCTCCTGATAATTTGAGAGTATAAACGAATCATTGTTATCAATCATTATTAGTATAAATTGGATTTCTTTCTATACAATGACTGTTTCATTGGGAATATGAATGTATGTAAACAGTAAAATCATTAGTTAATGAATAAAAACCAAGTCTTTCTCGGTTGAACAATGTGAAATTCAAACTTCCCATAACGATTAAAATTTGCAAATCTTAAGATTATGAAACTAATGTATTCATTATCATAGTCACAGGCGGAACAAATCTGAAACCAACTTTAAACGCCAGCTGTTCATAAAGTAAAGGTCTTCTCTTGTTCGTGTCCACTTTTGCTGATTTGATGAAGAGATTATGAGTGAATGAATACAAAGTTGTGATTTTGGCTCTATTCAAGAAAGCTGCACCTCAATACGTTGCTGCGTTTGTAGCCTCGCAGTTAATTCTCAATGTAGGCCACCACACAAGTTACAGTTGATGTGGACATATTCTTCCTGTCATTCTATGGTTTTAAACAAATAAACGTTTATATATATGTAAAATATGTTCTCATGCCAAGAAGATCAGAATTTCAAATAGTAACAGGGCAATGAAAAAAAAGAGGGACCTTTAATCACTTCTCTATAGAAATTCTACCATACTTCTGTTTCACTAATATCTGCTTGGACGTATATGCACTTATATAAGCAGGGAAGATTTATGGCATATCTCAATACCGACTAGTTTCTAGGCACATGGGCAGAGTCGTCGGGTGTATTGGTGTGAACCCTCACAAGAAAGCATTGATTGTGTCCGGGTATACAAGCACGCGCCTGGATACTGAAGAAAATAAACACACACATGATATAGAATAACTCAGTTTATGATCAGGACTCAAAAATTGAGTTAGGAGAAGCGACTCTTGAACACTAAACGAATGAAATGTTTCACTGAGGATTACTAAACCAGGCATAAGAGAAGATTTAAGATGGAATACCATATCTCTGGGTGCATCATTAGCAACTTCAGCAGGTTGGTCAGCCCCGGCACTTGCTAAGCACGAGCCCTTGCAGGCCATGTATCGTTGCATACTGAGCAAATAAAGAAGAAAATAAACCATGTGATTCAAAATTGAATGTTTTTATACTCTATATATAAATCTCTGAATCATGACTTGATCGCCGGCTTAAAAGATGACTCTGGCAAAAGAGTTGCTTAAGAAGGGACTTACACGTCACACTGGTTTAGAAGTAAGAGTTTATTCATCACACACAATTGTTCACGTGACTTGCAAACTGCATCGCATGAATGTCCTTGCCTGTTAAAGCAGTTAAGTAAAGAACCTGAGAATATTGTCTCCACAAAGGCGTATACAATTCAAACTGGCAGAGCAGTAAATGGGTGTTTTACCTTCCGACAACAACGTCAATGCCAAGTAGTCTTGTTTCAATTTGTGTGAGATTAGTCCCTGTTTTCAGTTACTTGAGGGATGTGATACGGTATTTCAACATTTAAACGATAGTTGAAAGAAAACATAGGCTATCGAAAGATTCGAAACTAACCTGAAGCATTTGATGTCGGAGAAAAACAATGGTGGAAATTGCTGTGGTAAGCATTTTCATGAACCTGGAGATGTTTCAGGAAGAAAAAAAATTATGACTCACTGTTAGAAACTATTCGTAGTGATTATAAGTTCATAACACTTTCATGAGCATTCCATCGTTTCAGATAAAACTCTACTAGTCTACTTAGACACTAAATTGCTCCACTTCATGACATAACCTAAGGAAACAAAATTAATCCTTCTCTACAGGAAACAAAAACAGTCAACCGCTTACCACACTCTCAGAATTATGGCGGCATCTCCCGGCACAAAAATCAAAAACAGTCCTGTAAGTCCCTGCTAAATAGGAAGAAATGGAGAGCTTGCAAATGCAAATACGCTTATGCGGTTATAGAGTCGAAGCTTCTGTAAAATGAAAAGTTACCTGCTGTAGCCGGCTTTGCAACTTTTACCTTAACCACCTTCTCAAGAATCGTCTGCAGGAGATAGATATATTCATGAGGAAATAAAGATGAAGCGAGGACAGAAAATAATCTGAAAAAAAACTAAAAAACAAAACCAAAGGTTGCATAGAATACCCGAGAAGGATTCAAGCAGCAAGAAACGCAAAATTCATAAGAGCTGCAGCATTGTGAAAGGAGGTTGCATCCTCTTTAAGCCAAAAAAGAATACAAAGAAGTCTGAGTAAGAACACATTAGTATAAGAAACCAATAACTCCTTGATTGAAGGGTATGGTCTTCTTAAAATGACTCACTGACAAGAGAATCTTTCTCCTTTCCATGGACAACAACGGGTTCGAGAATCCAATGATAGAGCATCACATACATTGCCTACAAGGACAACAACAACCGTTCAGGCTAAATAACAGTCCTTCTCGTATATCCGTTGTCGAAAGAGATTCAATTTTGTAAAGGTCAATCTTTTAAGAGTGAATTGGACAGGAAATTGCTGACCTTCATCATCAGAGATCAAATATCTTCCTTGGACAGTTGTTCTGCAACTCCGGTCTTCTAAAAATCCGATATCTTTCCTAGAAAGTTCAATCGAGATCTGAAGGAAATGAATCAAACGAGACAGAACAGGGGGACGCATGTCATAGAAAGAAAGCTGTTACTCAAATTTAACCACCTAATTGCAGAAATTCTCGACGGTAACAAGAAACCCACGAGTTGTAGAAGAGCGAGGAACAGACGAAACACAGATGTCGACATTCTTGTCGGAGAAAGAACGAAACTTTCGACCAGAGCACTTTCAAGCATTCGATTTTTACCCTTCAGAATTGAAATGCAAATTAATTGATTTTTTTGGTTTGTCAGATCAAATTGCTAGTTTTTGTAGTTGAATTGGGGAAATTCGCGAGCCAAAACCCGGTTCCGGTTTAATTCCGGGTTTACTCAATAAATCTCTCGGTACCCGAGAGAGCAATGCGTATAGAACACGCGCGGAAATAAGAGTTACACAGGAGTCTTTCATTGTCAGTTCTGAAATCATTCTTGAATAAGCTTTTCTTAATATCAAAGAAGGGGAAACCGAAAAAGCGGAATTGTTTTAATATATGAAAACATGTGATTCGTAAATAAGCAGGAAATATGACAAATTAAAATTTTTTTTTTTTCAGTATGATATGGGTTTATCATGTTGTAATCTTGCTCTTCCTCCATGCCCAATAGTTAGCTCTTATAGGATCTACACGACCGAGAATGGTACACACCAATTTGGCCAAGTTTGTACCTGGTTCTTCAGTAGCTAGAGCTCTCACTGAGTCTATATGATCACTGGTTGGTCTCAATCCGTCACACAGAAGATCCAATAGGGTGCTCAGAGCGAATCCATGGAAGCAATCCGTGCGTGAGAGAACTTTTAAACACACTGAGGAGACACTTGGATCACTAACCCAGGATTCTTTGTCGTCTTTGTAAAGAGCTTTCAGGTATCGCCATGAGCTCTCGTTTGCGGGATTGGCTAAAATGGCTTGGATTGTGTATCTTACTTCAGATTCTCTCATGGCTTCTAGGCCTCCCAACGAAGGAGATCTAGTAATAACGTAATACCTCTGCCAAAATTTAGGGGAATGAAGAAATTCAAAAGAGGGACTGAACTAGCAATTATAAAGTTAGAAACAGAATCTAACTTGTGTATCGATGATCATAATATTACCTGATTCCATGCGGAATTGTTAAACACGTCAGCTTGAAGTAGCTCGTGACAGTACTCGAGCTCATCTTCCCATCCTCCTAATGCCCGTAGTGTCCACTGCAGATTGCTTCCCAACATCAAGCAATAACAGATCAGGTGAGTGCTTTAACAAGGTTTGAGACCACAAACCTGCCTATGTGACCAAGCATGATAATGTTTGGCATCAAGTGAAAGTACTCTCCGGGTAAATTCAAGTTCTCTCTCTGCTACATCAGGACCCAGTTTCTCTGCAACCCATCGTCGATGATGCCTAGAGAAAAGGAAAAACAAAAGAAGAACCATCGACCATCACAATCAAAGCAGATGACAACCAAGTTAAGCAGAAGATATGTGACACTGTGGACTCTGCAATGTGTAACAAAATTTGATTTTAAACATAGAGAATAGTATGGAACACAGCCTCAAAATATTGATGATTCTCCCACAGAAGGAAAAACCGTATGCAGTTCTTTGTTCAAAATATTTCTTCAGTTCTTTCACAGTATAAACATTACTCATAGGTACAAGAATCTTTAAAGGTTTAAACTTTACCACAATTGGTAGTTCTTGGAGTTATCCTCAGCAATGCTTTCAATGAACTCGAGCTCTTTGTACAAGTCGTGATTAAGCGCCTCAAGTATCAGGCGCCTGAAATGCCACACCTTCAAGGGGAAGAAAATTATTAAGAACAACAGTTATCGAAATCGAAAGGCTTAATATCTAATGACTATCCGAAATTAAGCGAATTTCTCTGATTCGTTTTGCACGACAGAAACTACAGATCCGCTCTTCTAAACAACAATACTAGGGCCATATCTATGAAAATTAATAGTTACTGTGTAGTTTCCGGAGTTTAAGCGGAGCGTTTCTTCCGTAAGTCGTAGTGCGCGAGGAGATCGCTCGTCAGCGAAGTAAATAGCACGAAAATAATCCATAGTCTCGCGGAAATTTTCCTTGTATGCGATAGGTACGACCGGATTCGGCCCATCGTCCTGAGTCAACGGGACCACGTCCGACCACTCCGTAAGCTGACTCAGTGGCACAGCCTCGACGGAATCCATTTACCCCCTCTCTCTCTCTCGAGTTGACTCGATAAAAACTGAAGAATCAATTAAAAAGTAACGACGAAGAATGGGCTTAGGCCCAAAACACATAAAACAACATTTTTGTACTATATGATAAATATTTTACAATATCATCTAATTTTTTAAAAAAATTTAATATCAATAATTTTATTTTCTTAAAATAGGATCCATTTTTTTAAATACTATAACTACGAAAAAATATTTTTAAAACTTTATCATTTAAATTGAATAGAAATTTAATATTTTGGATTTAAGATTTAGTATTTAAAGTTTAGGATATAATTTTAAAAATTTTTAAATTATTTTTAGAACTAAAATTTACATTTAAATTTAATTTTACAGTATTTTTGGAACAAAACTTTTGATAATATTTTAAATTTAGGGTATTATTCAAAATACTTTTTGGAATAATACTTTTAATAAAATTAAAATCCCCATATGAATAATATTAGTTGGTGAGAAAAAAAAAAAGATAAATAGTGTGTTATTGGTTAATCTCATTAAATTTCCGTAATTCATTAAGAAACGAAAAGAAAACGTTGTTGTGAAATCAAAGCAAAAAAAGGTCATGCAACAAACAATGAGATAGCACTTGCAAATAAGGGAACAAACAAAGACCGATTGATTCAAGCTTACTCTCTGCATATTTTTCGAGTAGTTGTTTGTTTTTTTTTCAGTACCGAAGCTCTCAGGATAGTTGTTGACCTTGTTCAATTTCTGCAATTCAGAGGAACGGTGAGGGAAGGAGGATAAGTGATTACCTCTTAAAGTCGAGTTGTGGATTTGTGTGGGAAGATAATACGTCCCTTAGCTTGTGAGGAATGTTTTATTAAGCTGATCGTTTAGGTCTTGATAGTTTCATCGATCTGCTCACGAATTTGATGTTTTTGCAATGAACCGACAAGTATTTTGATGACGGCTTTAGATCCATGTTTGGGTTTTGCGATCTATGTTCGCTCATTGTTTATTGAAATGTAATTTTATAGAGCTGTTGAGATCTGATCGTGGGTTTACATTTGGTGTTTCCAGAATCTTTGTTTGAATCTGTCACTTATTTCTAATGCCATTGATAGATATTTCTTGTTTGCTCAAATTACACTTAAAGTTGGTATCTTCTTTATGATTATTAGTTGGGAAATTGGGACTGCTAATTTGAATCTCTTTTCTTCTTTATTCCAGTTTTTGTTTATCGGTTGGCCCTGTCTCGACATTGTGAGATTGGGGGAAGAAGAATGATAAACAGGATGGTTGAGTGCAGTGTATGTCGTTCAAAGCTGGTTTCTCCCAGTAGCAAAACTATTTCAAGGGCTTATGACGATCATAAGATTAGGGTGACCTCAAAACAACGTGTTCTTAATATCCTTTTGGTGGTAGGTGATTGCATGCTTGTTGGTCTACAGGTAAACCATCTCCGTTAGATTAGAGCCCCATTTCATAGCTGGCATGACATTCTCTTTTGAAAAATGTTCCATCATATAAGTATTCAAATCACTGCTTTTTAAATCACTTGAAAGTTACATACTTCTCCTTTTCAGCCTGTCTTGGTGTACATGTCTAAGGTGGATGGGAAGTTCAACTTCAGTCCTATTAGCGTCAACTTCTTGACTGAAATTGCAAAAGTTGTTTTTGCAATTGTGATGCTTTTCTTCCAGGTATGTGTCTGAATTTTCTTTTAGCGAGTCATTCAAGTTACACCCTAGTATCTAGGAGTGGTTGCTTGGTGTTTCTTCTGCATTAGAAGATGAAAAGTAGTAGAAATTCATGAAACTTTGGCTAGTTTCTGGAAATTTATTTATAACTTAACACTTACTGTTTTTATTTGTTGGAAGTTCTGATGTTGATTAACCGGTAATGTGGATGTGGAAAAGATCCCATTCAGTTCTGTAAATAAAGGCGATTTCTTGATTTCTAAATTTCTACCTATTTCTTGAGTTGCTCACTTTCCTCTGGACGGTCCATTAATACTTTAAGTTTGTGCTCAAATTGTAGGCCAGGCACCAAAAAGTTGGAGAGAAGCCTCTTCTATCTGTTTCAACATTTGTCCAGGTACCTCTTTTTTTCAATGAAAGAGATCCAATCTGTACTAGATTTGTGGTATGGAATACTCTCATACTGAAGCTAGCTTCTTGACCTTTACTGCCTGGTAGCTTGACATATGGCATACACACATACTTATCCAAGTATCACCTTTTTCTACCGTTCATTAGACTTTGTCGACCTTTGAATTGTGGATGTTACTGACCATTAGACATATTTAACTTGAAACTTCTAATTTCAATTGCGTAACTATTTATAATGCAGATTGCATTGACATGAGTCTATT
Organism: Pugionium cornutum; assembly: GCA_018901935.1. Classification (NCBI taxonomy): domain Eukaryota; kingdom Viridiplantae; phylum Streptophyta; class Magnoliopsida; order Brassicales; family Brassicaceae; genus Pugionium; species Pugionium cornutum. The sequence goes on from CM032157.1 coordinate 1,332,368, forward strand.
TTCCAGGCAGCTCGTAACAATGTGCTTCTTGCTGTTCCAGCCCTGTTGTATGCAATCAATAACTATCTGAAGTTCACAATGCAGGTACAGTCACTTGTCCTTTTTCTTAAATCTTATTAAGCTGCTGAAATTTAGTGGTTTTGGCTTTATGACAATAGCATGTCTTGTGGTGTTCTATCAATCCATTTTTGTTCATCATGTATTTTGTGACTTTCCGTGCCAGAGACTACTTAAGTCAAGTGCACCCTAAACAAATGAACGAATTAGCATTTTCTAAGGAGAAGTTTATATACCACTCATTTCCGCCTTATGTTCTTCTTCCTTAAGACCTGCTGGCCATCGCATTATATATCAAGTTGCCTTTTGGTGATAGATATTTGAGTCGGCCAATTGTTTACATCATTCTTACATTGTGCATTGTAGTGGGTTTATTTGCCTGTCCTTATAGGTTTGTACTATTTGGTTCTATCTTTCATTCTTTCCTGTATTTTAATTTCTCACTATACTGAAAGTTTCTTTTGTGCCAGCTATATTTCAATCCTGCTACTGTGAAGATGCTTAGCAATCTAAAGGTTCTGGTCATTGCTGTTCTATTGAAGATGGTAATGAAGCGGCGGTTTTCCATCATACAGGTCAGGTTCAATTATTCTTATTGATTATACGTGTATGACCGGTTTTCAGTACCAGACAATATCACAGTGGAAGTTTGTGTAACCTTCTATTTTACATGTATGTATATCTATATTGCTCAGATCTCTTATATTTAATTGTGTCATAGTGGGAGGCACTTGCTCTATTGCTGATAGGGATTAGTGTAAATCAACTGCGTTCTCTTCCTGAAGGTGCTACTCCCATTGGAATTCCTCTTGCTACGGGTGCATACATATGTACTGTTATTTTTGTAAGTTTCTTCTTGCATACACACAATCTGATTTTGTCATGCTTCCCTGTTGATGCATGGTGAAATGATAATTCATGCTAGAGGCTGATTTGAAAATTTGCATGCAGGTTACTGTCCCGTCGATGGCATCTGTCTTCAACGAGTATGCTCTAAAGAGTCAGTATGACACAAGCATTTATCTTCAGGTTAGATAGTTCTGGTACATTTTTTTATCTTGCATCAGGGAAATGATATGCTGTGTGTTGTTAATGGAATGGAATCAGCCAGTTTTTCATGTGTCTTACTAAATCTGTTGCTTTTTAGAAGCAAAGAACCTTGGTGTAATGAACTCTTTGTCATGTTCTCTGGTCTAGTTATCACTAAATTTCTCATCTTAGGGGACATAGCCCATGTTAGGATCATGGCCTTCTACTTATGTGCTGTCTTCTTCGTCTTTTGTCCATTTTTGTACTGTCGTCTGATTGAACATTTTTTCTGTTGCAGAATTTATTTCTCTATGGCTATGGTGCGATATTCAACTTTCTTGGAATACTCGGAACTGTTATATATAAAGGTATGTGCATTTTATTTTAAAAGCGGCATGGAAGAAAATAAGACATTTTTAGCACCAGCATAGGTTTTTAAAACCTGTTAGACAATCTCCATTGCTGAGAAATTTATCATGATATTGACAGGTCCTGACAGCTTTGACATCCTACAAGGACATTCTAGGGCTACCATGTTTCTGATACTGAATAACGCAGCACAAGGGATTCTATCCTCCTTTTTCTTCAAATATGCAGGTTATTGAGACTGAATTGGGTTCATTCAATTTATGAATTATTTTGCTTCAGTTTGTATGCTTTTCTAAAATATCTGGAGATTGTGGATATTGCTATATTATATACTCAAGGGTATTGTTCTTATAGCAAGATTTTCTAACATATCTTTGATGCGTTCAGATACAATATTGAAGAAATATTCATCCACCGTTGCCACAATATTTACCGGCATAGCATCTGCAGCACTGTTTGGACATGTTATAACAATGAACTTTCTTCTGGGAATTTCTATCGTTTTCATTTCAATGCACCAGGTAAATCCATATGAACCGTTTCCTTTATTTTTTTTTTCAGTGTCATTTATATTATTTGAAACCAACATACAAAGAGATGCCTTCCGATGCTAAGGTTCTAAACATAGTATAAGTACAACCCGAATTTATTTACGTCTCATTTGTGCATAGTTCTTTTCACCACTTGCCAAAGCAAAAGACGAACAACAACAGAACGGGAACCTAGAATTAGGCAATGCAAAGGATACTTACAGGTCGGTGACAATATACATACGTGTTTATCAAATTCTTTAGACAGCTTCTTTAAGGGGAGGGGTCATGTAACAGGTATTTACACCATTTAATTCTTACAGGGCTAATGACTCATTTATCAACATGGCCGCAGGAGCAAATGCAGAGGTGGATAATAAATTTGTGAAGCTAGTTCTTGTACTTGTCCCAACTTAAGTGGAAATTAATGTTTATTGTCTTTGTATCTGTTTAGGCTAGTCACCGCAGTGAATCAGACGACAGATTGCCGCTTCTTCCCAGATGAAGAGTTTCTGAGAAGTATGTCACATTCTTTCCCAACTTCATCATAATACCTTTCAAGCTCCCAAAATTATCCATCATCATCTAGATAGAGTCTTACCAAAGCAACCTCTAGAACCAATCTAGGCTGCAGAAAGTATGGAGAATCACCTGATTTCACACTTGTCACTGCAGGATTTTTGTTCCAAAGGATTCTTTTGGCCGAAATATTCTAGGGGTTATAGTGAAGCAAGCTTGATGAGACTCAAGAGTCGGTTTAAGGAACCTCATGTCAAAAGCTGTATTGTTTTAATATAAAGCCAAAAAACTTGGGAAGTGATATATGTATTTTGGACATTTATATATAATATTTGTGTTCTTTTGTTTTTGCAAATATCATATCAGGTCACGTTTTTATTACTCTTGGTATAAAGCATATTTTCAGCACCTTGGTTTAGTTAAACTAATCCGGGTCGAGAAGCATCTCATGGTGACGATTAATCTCGAAGATAGTAAAAACAGTACATAAAAGGAGAACAAAACAAACAAACCAAATTTATATAGAATACTTTTATAAGAATCGACAAGACTCGATCAAACAATTGAGTAGAAGCACCACATCAGTACTGATCACCTCTTAGTAGACAGAGACGAAGAGAGAAGAAGAGAAAAGCCTCAACAAAAAGACTTTCTAAAGAAAATATTTATATGATATGACCACACATGAAACAGAAACCAAATCTCCCATTATTACACAGAAAAATCAAGTTTCCTGGGATGGAACAGCTGCTGTTGTTGATGACCTCAACAATGGTTGAAGGGCTTTTACCACAATGCTCATATTCGGCCTAAACTCTGATTCGTATTGCACACACAACGCTGCGACAGCCGCTAGCTGATACACATGAACATGATAAAAGGATTAGCTTCAAAGTTTAGTTTCACAGGTTAGAAATGAAACCAACGAAAAGATGAAAGGTTTTACCTTTGCAACTGCTTTAGGAGGATATTCTCCTTTCAGTTTAGGATCAACACATTGCTTCACTTTGTCTTCGCTCAACCTTGGAGTGGCCTGCAGTTAGATGGCAGAGAAATATTTAGTCAAGAACGATCAGTAAAATCAGAAGCAAGATTATCCCGGTAAATTACAATAAATTTATGTGTTTACCCAAGTGACAAGACTTTGTTGACCACGAGGCATCGTATGATCAACGGGTTTTCTACCAGTCAAGAGCTCCAAAAGCACAACACCAAAACTATAAACGTCACTTTTCTGTGTCAGTTGACCGGTCATCGCATACCTGCAACAGTAAAAACGTAAAAGTTACAATCTTTACTTCGTCAAGAGTAGTGTGATGAATTGTTATTTCAGGAAGAGCATTCATTACTCTGGTGCGTGGTAACCAAATGTTCCTAAAACTCTGGTAGAATGAAGACGAGCAGCCATATCAGGAGATTGATTCGAAAGATTAAAATCAGCGATCTTGGCTTTGAAGTCTTCAAATAGAAGCACATTGCTGGATCGAATATCTCTATGTATTACTGCAGGTTGAACTTTCTCATGTAAATACTCAAGTCCACGAGCTGCATCAACTGCGATTCTGACCCGTTGCATCCAATCCAGCGTTGGACCTGGTTGTGCTCCTTGAACACCTTTTCTCCCATGTAAGATGTCGTGTAAAGATCCCATTGTGGCAAATTCATACGCAAGAATACGGAAGTTCCCTTCAACACAATAACCGAAGAGCTGAACAAAATTATCATGCTCCAGCTTCGAAACCCTCGACACCTGAGTCAAGAACTCAACATTTGATTCAGGTTCAGCTGAATTATCAAGCTTCTTCACCGCCACAGCCCTCCCATCGTTCAAGGTTGCATAGTAGGCTCTTCCGTATGATCCTTCACCAATCAAAGCTTTTGATCCAAAATTATCAGTCTTCTCTTTCAACTCATCCAATAGCAATGCAGGCACATCAATAGATGGAGGCTCCTTTAAAACATCAGGCTTCACAGCGACCGGAGGCTTTTTATTGTGCCCTTCAATACAAAACAACAGGAAAAGATGAAATTAGTAGAGTTTGTATAAAATAACATCCGAATACCTATTCTGCCACTAGCAAGAATAATCAAGATATTGGCAACAAAATCTCCAAATGAATCACAGATAGTTTGAGGAAAGAGCAGTACCATAATCATTACGGTGCTTAGGGCTTCTCAGGTGTTCATTTTCAGAAGAATTGTAAGGTTCTTCGATGTGGCAAGCACAGCATAACCACCTACGCATCTTTTCTCTTTTGCCTATATAAAGATCGTCTACAGCTCTCGGTTTATCCAAGCGAACAAAGTAGCCTGGTGAACGATCGTTCGCCTGCAATGTCATCATCATCATCATTATGCGATTACTCAATCAACTATCACAAATATTTTGACAGAAACCTTTCTCATTCATATATTATATACCCAAAGCAATACAGAGCTAAAGTATGTTCCTTTAAATCAACAAAAACAATTTGGTCTCTGAGTGTCTGATAATCTAAATATTGTTATTCCATTGCATCAACAATTTCTGATCTTATCGAGGTTCCATATATACCCATTGATTCGAGATTCAGGCTAAAGTTAAGACCTTTACACAAAACCCCACGAGCGCTTAAACGTCAGTTTTCAAAATACAAAAACTCCCGATTTGGAAAATAGAGACAGATTCGAAAAAAAAATCAAAGCTTGTGCATGTAAATCTCACCACCAGACTACGACGAGGATAATCAGAATCCATCGGATACATACCCAAAACACGAGTCACCGGAAAGACCAAAGAGTCGTATCGAATCAATTTAAGAAATTTGGCAGAAGGAAGAGACGAAAGGGGATCGAGGTTCTGAAGAAAAATGAGAAACCCAAAGAACTCAAAACAACTCGAAACCCCTAAAAGGTGCAAAAGATTTGTTTTTTAAAATAACAAAGCTAAAAAAGAAAACAGCTAAGAGAATGTGTCAAAAGCAAAGAGAGACAGAGAGGAACCGAAAAAGGAAAAAAAAAAGACAGAGGAATGATCAAAGATAGATAGGAAACGTATCGCCGAAAATAAAAGAACCAAATTTAGAGACAATAATAATAATTTAAGAAGAGAATTAACCTGTAAAATCTATCAACCTCTATTGTTGAGAACTATTAATATATATGTAGATGTACCTACCAAATATTGGTTTTTTTTGTTCTGTTTTGTTGGTTAGAGATTAGAGAGAGAAAGCAGACGTGGGGGAATGATTTTCTTAGACAGGAGAAAACTTTGAGCAAAGACAGAGAGATATTAATGGAGGAGACAGAGAAGAAAACGCGCTTAAGGAAAAATCTTAGACAAAGATATTCTGTAGGCTGTAGCTTTGCTTTTTTTTTGTCAACATTGATGGTCAAAACATTCTATAATTATAATCCTTTTTTTTATTTGACCTAATCTGGTCTGTTCTGTCGGCTTTGTTCGACCTTAATCTGAAGAAATATATACAGTTTGGATCTTTGGATCAGTTTCTTCGAAATCAAGGATAACTTTCCGCAAAAGAAAGGATTAAAGTGTTTCTAACTGCTTTAGAACCCATGTTTTGACATCTTTTCTTAAGACAAAAAGATAAAATAAATAAAGTTTTTTTATTAAAGTAGTCCAAAACTACAACTGTATAAATGTCAAATGTGAAAAGTTGAACAATGGTTACCTTTTTTTTCTAAAAAATAGAATATCATAGTTTTTTTTCCTTTTTCAAAAATATTATTATTAGTTTTTTATAAAAATCACAAATTTTATATAAAATTTATTAAAAGATTTTAAATGGAGAAATCTAATTTATAAACTGAAATTAGAAAATCCAAATCCAATATTTAATTATTTGTAAAATTTATTTAAAGTGTAAGGGATATTTTTGAAACAAAATATGATCAAACCCCCTTTACACCCTTCACTCTCTGCTCCAATATTCACTGCCTCTAAAACATAAGAAATTCTTTTTGTCACGGATTCACAACGTACCGATTCAATAATCTAATATCTTCATACGAACATTATCTATAAAAGATGGTGAAATCGAACTCTATAGCAATGATATAGACGTAAAAATTATCTTATGGGACCAATAGTTCAACAATGTTCAGCCTCTCGTTACTCACATCAGACATGTAACATCTATTGAACTAATCATATACTCAATGTACAGATCTTTCTTCAATCCCAATACATGTACTCCACTCATGGTTCCATCAAGCACAGTAAAAGAATCCATGGAGGAGGGATGAGTATTCTATGGTTCATTTATTCTTTACCCTTTTTGGATGTTTTCAGGAAGGGAAGACAAAAGAGTTATTAAGTTAGCTTGACTTCTCTCTATTTTAACTCCCTATGTTATCAATCACTTTTATTCTTCAATGGGATGTAATAACAAAACAAGATTTACCTTATTATTGTAAATATTGAAGTTATTTCACATGTATCAACTTCTAATTTATTCTTAGGTATTTAACTTACTACGACAATGTAAGAAGCTGCATCTCCACACAGATCTAGCACGGTAACGTAAAAGCTCATCGTTATGTACACAAACGTCAGAGCAAAGAACTCGTGTAAGTACCAGACTGATCCAGTGGCAAAACAGCTCCTTCTCTGTTTACCTGTTTCTGGTTTTGGTGATGTTGTTTACCGTTTTTAACGGTATGCGTCCTTCAAACTCTCATCGTGAGATTTCAATTTCCTTCTCCGTGAACGAGGGAACAATAGCTGGTGGATCTTTTTCTCTGCTACCATTTCTGTTGTAGCCTGTCACACAAAAAGACATGATGAGAGAAGCAATAAGCCTATATGATCGGAGAAGCAATAGGCCATAATGTCCTTGAAAGGTTGTATCTTTGTTTGGTGTTAGTCTGAGAATTCTCTCACCCTGGTTTTGAAAGGGAAACGGTGAGTTTGGACTTGTGCGCCTGCGAATACTCTCACATCTATACCAACGCTATCAACATTGATCAGGTTAGCTTCCTGCATAAGATTACCATAACATAAGCGAGATCGGTATTCAAAATATAAAACCAGAATGGTAACAGAGTGCTAGTTACTCGTGATCAGGCTAATTCTAAACTATAAACAGAAACTTGGATACAATACATCTGCCTGAACACCCTTCTTTTTGCATAGAGCTTTGAGGGCAATGCTTGAGGTAATCCCTCTGTTGTTGAAGCGCTCTATGATTGCAGCAGCAGAGTGCACTAGGATGTCTGGTTCGGCATCTTGAAAATCTTGCAAACTTATAGAAGACTGAAAACGTAAAAAAACTAGACATCAAGGCACGGTGAGAACCGTGGGGAAAAATATGAAACACTGAGAGTTTATATGAAAAGCTTATGTTCGATGTTATATTGCAAGTTTGCAACTTAGCCATATTTCAACCAAAAAAGAACTCTTTCATCCAAATGACAATAATTATTTAAGGAAAATTTGGAAAGAAAATAAATTGTTGCGAAAAGATACCTCTGCTCCATAGAGTGAGAGAAGCTCTATTCCAACAATCTCTAATCTATATAGACTTGAACTCATTTCGTTCTCGTCATGTCTGGAACTAATGCTTGGATTGTCATCATCACCTGAAAACATCCAAAGGGAGCGAAATACAGTATGTCAACAGAAAAGTTTACAATGTACATTTCAGCACATATGCTAAGTCATACTTAAAAATGGGAACAAATTCAAAACAGCAAATTTAGGCGAAGAGAAAATGAAAGGACCTTGAACCTCCCAGCTATAGTCATCTCTATCTTCCGAGAGAAATAATCTTTTTATATAGGATTCCTCGTCAAGGAAAGCGGGCCTAAGGCATCCGAGTATGGAAACACCATTAGATGGATAGTCCATTTTCCTGTCATAGTCCATGCTGATGGCCTGAATGATTGCAGAGACAAGAGATACCAACTCAACTACAAAATTAATGCAATGAAATTATGAAAGACCAGTATGTATCAAACACTAATGCTTATCCGCGATACTAGAGTGACTAGAGGGTTCGTAACTGTTGCAATGTTCCAAGATTATAGAAAGCAACAAAATAATTGAATTCTTTATATCATGTAGCGTTGTTTAGGTCTTTCATCATGCTAATGGAAATTTTAAGGCTATATATTTATATAACCTTCGACAGGTGTTTGGCAAAGTAAATAGGATGAACCCCATTGGAAGTGTCAGGCATTCCCCAATCGACCGGAATATCTCTAGCTTCAGAATCCATAATCTACTCAAAGTTTAACGTAAATGAGCAAAGAGCGTTAATAAGACAAGAGACATGGAATTTTTGCAAGAAAAGTAAAAGCGTAAAACATCATCAACCTACCTCAAAATAATGGTCATCAAAAATAATTTGGTCAAGATTACCAATGTCCGAATTGTTATATTCCTCATGGAGCCGTGTGTTTTCGTATCGTGGGACATCCATTCCAAAAAAGGCTTTCTACAAGTGTGTGATCAAAATTCATATTAATAAGTGCTTGACATTGTGCTTATGCCAAAGTTCTGCAAATGTGATAAAAGGTGATTTCAACTATGTGCAGATGCATGACATTCTTCTTGATCAATGACACGCTTACCACTGGATTACTAGCTCCAGGATCTTCTAAGATGTTCTCATCATCAGGAATTTCGAAAAAGATATCTAAATTAGAAAAAAAACACATGGCGAAGATACAGCTGGTGAGAAAGAAAATGATCGATATATATTAAATATATCGAGAAATAATTATCACTGACCTCCATAATCATCAATGACATACTTAAATTCGGACCATGAACTCTGATCGTGTGGTTCACAGTGAATTGCTCCAGGAAACACCAACACAGCACTGCTGTTAGCCTACATTTAAATGATGGAAACCATGTTCTCGCAAACTCAAAATAGCAAAACTCAACACTATTCTACTTCATATGAAACTCAACAGTACTGATCACATATTGTTTCTCTGCTACAAACCTCGACAGTAGTCCTTGCTACTTCAGGAGCAGAGAGTTTTGTCTCCTGGACTCTTTTGCAGGGCTTCAATTCTTCAAGAGGATGGTAGCCGTAGAAAGATGATTCAGGAACCGAATCAGAATAATCAGCAGCAACCGAAACTTTTGTGAGGCCAAGGTCATGTCCACTGGTTGACACATGATATGCTGATCCAAGAAAAGGAATCTTGCATCTGGAACAGAATAGAGGAAATCCCATTACACATGTAATTTACATGATAATCAGAAATATGATAGGATTTAAGCTTCCATCAGAACCACTCCAAAAGAAAAACAATGGACTAACGTTCCTGGATACATGCACGTTAGAGATAAGTCAGATACTTTAGGAGGACAAAAAATTTATAAATGCATAGACACAAAAACGATACATACATACGTTTTGTTGTCTATCCAATACCTTAAAACAGACAGATTAGCAGAGCCACAACCATCAAATACACGATTTCTTGAGCTACCGTTTCTTTTGTAAGGAATGAACGAAGAGAACTCATCTGCGTAAGATTGATGGCAATGAGATGGACCTGATGAAGACATACCATGAATGTTCAATGCTCCCAATTACATAAAAATTGGAAATTTCAGGAAAGAAGAAGCGAAGAGGAAAGATTGAGACTTGATAAGCAGAATCACATATCTCTAACAATGACATGAACATCTAATTTCCCCGACATAAAAAGGACATTCAGGAAACATAACTCAAAAATAAAGTTCCCAGTTCTTCCCAAGCAGAGAAAAAAATGAATAATTTCAGGCTAAAAGCAACAAACAAAAAGGTCAAGGATTGAGAGAATAAAAAGCATAACCCAACCAGAGAAGATTGAACAAACAATCTGTAGGCAGAGATAACCCAGAAACCGATACAAAATTTAAATGGAGCAACAGAAGAAGTTCGATAAAATATCAAAAGAGTCAACCAAAAAAGGAATCTCCGAAATACTTTAGCCATAAATAATAAGATGTGACTAATGCGTTAATAAATTCATCTCACACAGCCATGCACTATCCACAACCAGCTTCGGATTAATCCAAGAACAATATAGGTGAAGCAAAATGAAGAGAGATCGAGAAAGTTGGTGAGGTACCGAGGCTAAAAGAAGAAGCAGCCGCGATCACCATGATTACACAAATAGATGGAGCGAGTAGGAGAAGCTAAAATCTCAGCAGCCGTGAAATGTCAAAGGAGCTGATCGTTAGATATCTTGGTCTCCGCCATAGTAATCGCCGTCTTCGTTGCCGTCATCGCTGATCACGTTTGTGTCTCTTTGTTTGTGTTTACTGTCGCATCTATTATGAATTATTTTTATTCTATTTTACTCATTTGTTTGTTTTACTCCCTTTTTTGTCTTCATGGCTATATTGATTTTTCTTCTTTCATCCATTTGGGTCAGAAAGCAGATCATGGGAAAGTTGTTGTGGTTGGTATTTCTTATTGTGTTATGGAAAATCCATAATTTCGTTTTCTTTTTTTTTCTCCAACGAAAATAAAATATATCAAAATTAATAAAAAAGATGATGGATATTCCTTTGATTCTTTATATAATGCTCTGACTCACTGAGACAACCCCAATTCTGAGAGATACTTCAATTTGGTACGGTTTAGTTTGGTATGCTCTTGTATTTAACTGTTTTTAGTTGGTTTGTGAACCTTAGATGAATGGTTCAACTAGATTTCGTTTGCGATTATACCGGTCACCAACAATTTGCAGGTCTCTTTTTTCTTTCTTCGTCGGCGATATAATGCTATAAGAGACATCACTATTTAGTAATCACATAATGTAACATACTCGTTATAATGTAACATCACTATTTAGTTTTATAAGTAACGTTTTCTTTTCGTGATTTCTCTATTTCTCCTTATTAATTCAAGTAAATAAATTGAAAGACTGTATTGTTACGTGAGTGGAAAAAATATTACGAAAAAGTATAAAATCAAAATAGATATGTATATAACAAAAAGGCAAACAAAAGCCCGGTATATGTAAAATGGATTTGTCTCTCACCTGTTACAAATCTCACAACAAAAACTCAAATAGGTCGAGAATTATTAATTGCAAATAGAACAAGATAAATGATGAAGCCGAGGACTTGATCCAATAATACGACTGATCAAACCCACCACTTACCTTAAACCGACCAGAATATTTTACAAATCCAGGTCAAAATGGTTGTGTTCTGTTTCTTGGATTTTATTTACCAGTGTGAAAGCAAAGTGAGTAAAACTTTGTTTGGCTCTAATCTTACCGGTATCCTCCACCATAAGGTTGCTGCTGCTGAGGGTTGTAACCGCCTTGACCTATCATCGGATTATAAGCAGCACCTGTCATGCCTGGTTGTGGACCATGAGCCATGGCCATCCCTTGTTGTGGTTGCATAGGATAGCCTTGGCCATAGCCACCCATGTTCATGTTCATGCCCATTCCCATAGGATGGTTTTGGTTCATGTTCATGCCCATTCCCATCGGATGGTTTTGGTTCATGTTCATGCCCACTCCCATCGGACTGTTGTGGTTCATGTTCATGCCCATTCCCATCGAGTGGTTTTGGTTCATGTTCACACCCATCCCCATCGGATGGTTTTGGTTCATGCCCATGGGCATGGTTGAACCTACCATTGAGTTCATTGTAGGTCTCATAGCACCAGCACCAGCACGGCCTAAGCCAGTACCAGATCCCATGGCCTTACCCATGTTGATAGTTGATGTCACTTGTTGCTGTGTGGTGGTTGGTTTCTCTAGCCGTTTCTCCTTTCTGTTGATCGCCTCAAAATCAACTCCTATGTCCGCCAAGGGATTTGTTTTTGCTGCACGGTGATAAAATCAGGTTAGAAATTTCATTCCAAAGTTTATTAATTGAGAGACTTATATTAACAAGATATGGCTTACGTCCAGATATGTTGAAATTCACTAGCCCTCTGCTTAATGTGTCTGCCCAGATTGTTGATTTCGGCTCAAACTTTTTCTGAGTTTGAGGAACAATCTCAATCGCTCCTGTTAAAGGTGTGAGAGATGGTTGAGATGCTGAAGTCCCCAAGGAGCCTAGCCCAGCTTGTGCAAACATGTCTCCAGTGACATTATTATTATTATTATTATATCCATGCGCTGCAACGGGTCCAGATTGAGTTCGCTGCGGCATATGGGAAGAGACACCATGAACTTGCTGTGTCACACCTTGAGCTTGCTGTGTCATGAAGTTACCACCATCAAACTGACTAGCTGATGCATTGGGTGCAGTAGAGTAAGGGGTTTGGGAGGTTGATGAAGTGACAGAATCAGGTTGGTGAGGAAAAGACTCGCTTGTTGGGTGTAAAGATAGACCAGGAGTATACTGTGGTGGTTGAGAATTTGCTGAACCTGTATTATAGCCTGGCTGTTGCATGAAGCCTGCATTGTTAAATTGCATACCTCCAGAAAGATGTTGTGAATGAGAAACCATGTTATATTGTTGTGAAGCTTGACCAAACGGAGTCTGTCCTGGCATGTTTGGATCTGAAGGCACCGCCTGAGGATGAAAGCTTTCATACATGCTACCATTGGGAGGAAATTGGGACGTTGGCATAGTGGTATTTGGTTGAGACAGAGAAACTGGCGGTCCAGATAGCGGGAGAATGCCGGCGAGAATATCGATTTCGCTCTGTGATGTATCAAACTGCTCTTGAGGGAAGACGGATGTGTCAGGTGGAGCTTGCATATTTTGAACGCCAGGTTCAGAATTGGGAACAGCAGAAAATGATTCCCCGAAATCAAAATTATTACTATTTTCAGGATTCGAGGCTGGAGTTGTTGGTTGTAAGGGAGCTCCAAAACTCTGATGTTGGCTTGAGTCAATGTCAGCAGAAGTGATGGCTTTGAAAGGAGAGTCACCAAATGGATCATCAAACGGCTGCGCAAAGGGAAAAAACAAATAAAGCATCTGGTAGGTTTTTGAACCCAGTAACACATACTCAAGAATTTACGATTAGAAAAAGGTTCGAGCAATTGTGGTTAAGCCCAGTATGAATACCTGAGTTGACTGGGAAGTAGAAAACGATGGAGCTGGACCAGTGTTTTCTTGTCCATTGGTTAAATCAGAAGCAGAATCAGATGCAACAATAGCCAACGGGTTTGGTAAAAATACATCTGAAAGAGAGCCAAGCAAATCCATTTCAGTATTATTTGAAGCAGGCGGGGGAGAAGTAGAAACCATTCTTGGTTGGGTAGGTAAAGGAGCCGAAGCAGCAGCTTTAGGTACACATGCTGCTGGAAAAGAAATGAAGTATGTTATACAACACTCCAACACTCAGATAAGGGTGTTTTTAAACATAATTTGAAGTATTGGTGAATCCATATGCTGCTGTGCTGAGGAATTTAAGAAAGAAAACATAGAAAAAAGATCAAGCTTGGAGAAACTATACCTGAAACTGAACCCCGTGGATCAAATTCATCAAAAGCCTCAACTTGCTGAGAAGGTGATTCGTTAACAAACCCAGCAGCTTCGTTGTGCACGCTGGTGCTTTCAGCAGGAGGAGAAGCAGCCGCTCCAGGAGGGGCAATTTGTGGGGTCTCCCCACCACCTCTGAATCAAGAATTTTAAAATGATTCACCAGAAATTCAGAATCACTAAATAACAAAGGTGCCTTAAATTTTACTGTTAGAGAATTGTCACCTTTCACTGTATGCAGGGCTCCGTGATTCACTGATAGCTTCTTCATAACTAGGTGGAGCGGCACCAATACTTTGTTCGGAAAACTTCCTCTCCAGCCCCACTCTATGAAATCCCAAAAGTAAGAGATAAGGGCTGACACCTTTCCACAATACTTTGTACAACAAAAAAAGACATCCAAAAATCAGCACACATCTCAGAAGTTACCTCCCATCTTGAGAACGATCATCAGCCTGTGCGGAAGATTGGCCATCATCCTCAAAAGGTTGTTCCCTGTCCGAGCTCCTACCTCTTAATCCATTTTGGTAATTATCAACACTTCTGCTCCTTCCACGGTATTCATCACCCCTGTTCCCATCTCTTCCATATCGTTCTTCCGAGTCTCTAGAATAACGATCTCCATCACGACTATTTTTATCATCATCCCTATAACCATATTCTCTTTCACTCCCATAACTACCTCGCCCTTCATCTCTGTCTCCATAGCGGCCTTCATAGTCATACTTGTCCCCATATCCTCCGGATGGCCTATGCATGCCACCTACGGTTGAGTTACGATACCTATTGTACAGAAAAAGTCAGGTTTTGAAAAATATGTTTACTTTCCCTCACGAAAAGTTTCCTTGAGAAACAGACACTAATAATGCTGAAGGAAAGCAATATCAAATTAATGAATTTAGGAGGAAGCATATGCATGAAGCCTGGCTAGGCAGAAGTTTTATGTGCCTGAGATAGACCCTGTGAGGAAACAATCTAGCAAATTCAAGAAAATTACACTAAGAATCAGACTTACTTGTCTCTGTTAGCAGCAGCCTTCTCTCTAACCTCCGCTATTCTTTCTTTGTCATTTACCAAAGCCACAAGGCTCTGCGACTTTTTCCTGACATTGCTACCCTGGTCTTTACCACTGGAATCAATATACTG